>CM064503.1:5971546-6084677 GCA_032716605.1 Paralithodes platypus | reverse complement strand
AGAGGTAGTACCGCAGAATGAGATTGAGGGATGGAATTGAGAGGTATGTGAGTGAATGAAAGTGGTGTTGGGTGGGAGGAGGGGGCCCGGACCTGATGAGATGACGGACGAGCATGGCGGTGATTCATTCGTGGTCATCCCCTCGTGGAAGTGTTGTCGTATGGCAATAGATGGATAGATAGATTAGTTACTGTCTGTTAACGGGGCCAGTGGTTATATTTTTGGTCTATTTGTTTATATATTCATATGTATTTTTAGTTTCTTCCCTAGACCTCCATCAAACTTATAAATAAGCCATGAGATCCCCCTTCTAGATTAATTTGTACATTTTTCGGTAGAAAAATGTCTCCAAAATGTCTTCCAAAATTACAGGCTTGCTATCGTTCGCCAGGGAAAAATATCGACACCTAAATGGCACGAAGTCCTAATATTGACAAAGAAACGGGACTAAAGGTCTTAAAATCGCCAAAACTAATAGGCAGAACGTCCTTAAATCTGAATACTAAAGGGGCTAAGCATGAGGGAGAAAGGTGTCTAGAAAAACGACCCATCTCCCCTTAAACCCACACAGTATCAGTAACACCACTCTAATGTATTTCTTTCTCTCTTTCTATTTCAGAATAGGTAAGACGACATTCATTATCACTATATCCTGTACCACAACAAGGTAGTGGACCTAAACTAGGCTACGATGCTACCAACAAGCCTGCTTAACTAAAGGTAGGTAGCCAACTTATTCATTCGTGATCAGGTTTATGAGGAGACGGGTGAACGTATACCTTTTTAAACAATGTTCCTAGTGACCAAACTTACCTAATTTGTGGTCTGCCACTCCTAGAAACTCAGTGGCCTAACGTTACATTGATGCAGAGGATAAAGAAAAACTAAAATTGTGGAAGAGTGAACAACATAACTGACAACAAACGTTAACAGAATTTGCGCACGAGAAAGGGGGCGGGGAGACTAGAGGCTGATATCCTTCTTATAGTATTACCTCATTAAGAAAGTACTATGGCAGCATTTTGGGCCAGATTCTGTAAATTAACGGATCGATAATACCTACTAAATTTAGAGTAGTTCGTTTAATGGGTCAGTGTACAGTATGTCGGAGGAAGAATACGGTTTCTCAACTGGAATTAAACGTGAATAATGTTGACTTTAGCACGACAATCCTGTTGAATAAATAAATACAAATAAATTATGTATTTATTTCTGTGCAATACATAAGCCCTATGGCCCGAATTCAGAACAGTGGTTTAAACCTCGGATTTCGGGGCAGGTTTAAACCCGGGATTGGGATTACTCGATCCTGGATCGTACACCAATACAAGGATTATCCGTATTCAGAACACGGGCTTAAGATTGAGATCGACTAATCCACGGCTTAAAACTCTGTTTAAGTCGAAGGTTTGCAACAGCCAATCACAGTGCCGCACGGAATGCAGAAATAGCCAATAAGCACAGGAATCGAGCCATGTTATCTATATTTATGTACATATTTTCGTCTATTACTTTTGCTCACGTGAATTATAGTTTGTAGTTACCAATTCACAAAAGAAAATATATAGGCTAGTAAAATAAGTTGTGTTACAGAACGAGTACACATTAAGCTAATACATATATAAAATTAGAGAGGATACGGTACCGGGTATACCGTAGGTGTGGCCTAGCTACTTTCCTATTTACTTCCGTTACTTCAAACTTCTGAGTTTCTAAAGATTACACATTTTTCTGAGCATATAGTTGATGACATATATCGGATATAATAATATATATTATACGAGTACAGTATATACGTATTTGTGTGTCATGAAAGGTACAATAGGATATTGGTAGGTATTAGGATTTTTTTTATCAACAAATAAATGTTCCTTGATTTCTACATGTATGGATATTAACTGCTCCATTTATCCACATCAATTGCATGGCAACCATATAATTAGATTATACATTTATATAGACCAAACTAACCATAAAAAGAAAGCACTCTCATTGTAGATAGATACAGTTCGAAATAGTGATATTAGCTAATGTATTAATGTAGAACTACTTACAAATCCTTGGTTCCACTTATTATCTACTGAATTAATAACATTAATAGTGATAATGCTGACTAAAACGCTAAACCAAATACTATAGGCTACATTAGGTACAGCTAGAAAGCCAAGCTTATACTTTAGGTTACTGCATCTACCGCATGCTCAACTCGTTAATACTCACTCAAATGGAAAATTATATAAAGGATAAATAGCTCAACTGAAATACTTTGTAACCATAAACTATGTAGGCGAAAACAGTTACCAATATGACTCGTTATATAAACTATGCAGCATTATAACCTACTAGGCTATCGAAAACGACAACTCTTATCTCTACTCTTATCCTACTTGTTAAATACATTTGAAAATAAATGGTTCACTTGTGATTCCTTATTTATATAAGCTATATCTTTTAATTCGTACAAAGGATTAATAACTGCATGGATACTCTAACAAATTATATTTGCTGTGTAACATGTAACGGATTAATACTATTGCTTCTATGGTAAACTGATACATTTGTATCTTAATTAATCATTTTTCGCGGACATTAGATTATAAGGTTAATTTGATTTAGCTTAGAAGTATCTCATATTATCAAGACACAACCATTATCGAATAACTTCTAAACTCAACTACATCAGTGGTTAGGCTACGGCAGTGCTTCGTTCGCTTGGCACCTATTATATAATTATTTGTATGCTTAGACAATTTTCAAAGTAATGTAAACACTGTTGCCGTTTTTTGTACAATATAATTGAATAAGTGTAGGCTACTGCTAGTTTGTGTTTGCTGGAAATAATATGATATTTTAGTGGCGAGCAGAAGCCTTCGATCGATCGTCTGTCAAGCCTCCCGCTGGTTTAAACCTCGGATTGACTGCCTGAGCTGCTGCATGCTTACGCTTGTCATCCATTATTACAATATATCCTTGCTTAATGCCTTCAAAGACTTTGCAAATAATCAGTGCCATCATCTTGTTTATTTTATTAAATGGGTTCCTTATGGATTACTGTAAGCTATCATAAGTAATATGAGGTTTTCATAACTTCGATCTAACGTCAACTTACTCTCCCGCTGGTTTAAACATAGGATCGAGTATTTCGCGGATTGACTGTATAAGCAGCTCGGAATTTCATTCTGAATACCGATAGTCCTGGATTGAGTTTCAATCTCGGGATTAAACCTGCGAAGAGGTTTAAACCACTGTTCTGAATTCGGGCTTAGACAATTGGAAAGGCAAAACGTGTGAAAAATTGCAGGCCATTGCCAAATCACTAGAAACCTTCATTTACTACTATACTCTATTGTTTCCAGCTGATGGTAAATTGAAGCCCTTAGTAGCGGATTTCTCAATAATTAGTGGAAATACATATGAAACTACTATGGCTGTGTGTCGTATTAAAGCCAAGTTTTCATAATGAACATATTTCACTACAAAATCTACCTTATGGCTGAGTAATAATGATAGAAACATGGCAATTTACCCTCAGCTGGATTTTGTTTTACTAATGTGTCGTATAACCCTCACCTGCCTAAAGCGATGTAGGTAGTATGGGAAAGCTTCAAGTGGTATTGTATTTATTTAATTATAAGTCTGTATATATCCAGCTGATGGCAAATTTAATCCATTACCAGCTGATTTCTGGATACTTAATGAACAAATATGAAACTACCAGGTCTCTGCATCGTCTTACTGTCAAGTTTTCATAATCAGCAAAACATTTCGCTACACAATCTTCGTAATAGCCTAGTAATTGACATGATTCTATCCATGGCAGGGTTTATAACGTGAGTAACCTTCACAAAAAGAACTAGTGTTAACACGATTGCTGAGCCTATGTCAACAATGTAGATTTTGAATTTCAGTCGGAAACCCGCCTCAATAGGGGGGTACCCTCTAGTAACCAATTGCAGCCAATCTTAGAAAACAAAGATGACGGACTCGGCCACGTGTGATTTTCCGTCTCTATTTTTCACATAAGTAATAACAGTTCTCCATACTAGACACGTATTTTATGCATCCAAGAAGCATGGTAAGTATATAAGTCGATATAATAGGTATGTAATATACCTCGATAGCATAACTTAATTAAACCCAAAAATGACTAGCCGCTACCTCGAGGCTGGCCCATAAGCTGTGCCGTCACGTGACTTGGAAGACACGCTGCACACACTCCTCACTTCCGAGTTATAATTTGCGGTGTTAGGGTGCGTCGGGTGTTTTATAAAGCATTCTCGTGTTTCCGTTCGCGTGTGGTGGTGAGGTGGGCGCGTGGGTGTGACATGGGTGAGATGGGCGTGTGAGCTTGACGGTGATGAGGTGGGCGCGTTGGAGAGGCCAGGCGGAGATAGAGAGAGGTAGGTGATAGTGATGCCTCTTGTGGTTTGGTTTCTGCTGATGACACGCCATGTTTTCTGCGTGCTCCCCCGTCTTTGCGACCTTCTTTATCCTCCCATTCACCCCCCCCCCCCCTTCCACCTCCCCCCCTCCGGTTCACCTCTCCCGTCCCTCCCTCCCTCCCGTTCACCTCTCCCGTCCCTCCCTCCCTCCCGATACTACCGGTCACCTCCCCCTCCCTCCCTCCTTATCCTCCCGATCGTCTCCCCCATCCCTATCCTCCCGTTCACCTTCACCCTCCCTCGCTATTCTCCCGTTCACCTCCCCCACCCTCCTTATCCTCCCGTCCACCTCTCCTCCCTCCCACCCTCCCGTCCACCTCCCCTCCCTCCCTATCCTCCCGTTCACCTCCCCCTCCCTCCCTCCCTATCCTACCGGTCACCTCCGCGCTCCCTCACTCCCTATGATCCTGTTCACCTCCCCCTCCCTACCCGCCTATCATACCGGTCACCTCCGCCCTCCCTCCATATCTATTCTCCCGTTCACCTCCCCCTCCCCCCCCCCCTATCCTACCCGTCACCCCCCCCCCCCCTCCCTCTCTATACTCCCGTTCACCTCCCCCTCCCTCCCTCTCTATACTCCCGTTCACCTCCCCTTCCCATTCACCTCCCCCCTCCCAGTCACCTCCCCTCCCTCCCTCCACATCTTCCTGTTCACCTCTCCTCTACACCTACCTTCATTCCTCCACACCACCCCTCCATTCCAGCACACGTGCTTCCTCCCCTCCATATCCTCTTCCTCCCCTCCACACCTTTCTCCTCCACTCCACACCTTTCTCCTCTCCTCCACACCTCCCTCCTCCCCTTCACATCCTCTCCCTTCCCTCCCCATCATCCCTCCCTCTCCCTCCCCTCCCCATCATCCCTCCCTCTCCCCCCCCTCCCCCTCATCCCTCCCTCCTCCACTTCCCATCCTCTCCCTTCCCTCCCCATCATCCCTCCCTCCTCCACTTCCCATCCTCTCCCTCCCCTCCCCATCATCCCTCCCTCCTCCCCTCCACATCCTCTCCCTCAATATATATGTTTGTTTTGTATGGATTTTCCTTTGTGCTCGGAATCTTTGCTTGCAATGGAGTAATGTACGATTTTTTTTTTGGGCGAATATATCAATGTAGACTATTATTTTTTTGTTTTTATTATATAATCTTATTTATGTATTTATTTTATTTATTTACTTGCGTATTATGGATGTATATATTTTTTTTTTTGGATATATCTGACTTGGAAATAGTTTTGCAAGCCGTAGAATTCCATTTACGTTGCTATGCACCCCCCCCCCCTCCCTTTCTCCAGATATTAACGCGCATTGTAACTTTTAAGAGTACGGTATAACGAATTTAATGATGCACTTTATAGGTTGTTAATGGTGCCCACATATAAAAATTGTGCCTATATATTTTGGAAAAATTGACCCGTAAATATCGAAATATCCGAAACATTGTTCTATTTCTATTGGGTTTAATGGAAAATCGAAAACATGCCCCCCTTACCCCTAATCTCTCTCTCTCTCTCTCTCTCTCTCTCTCTCTCTCTCTCTCTCTCTCTCTCTCTCTCTCTCTCTCTCTCTCTCTCTCTCCTATTCTTTCACTACCCTCCATAATACAATCTCCTCGTTCCTCCCATTAACGTTGCCTTGTCCACATCCATCTTCGCCTGACCGTCTGCCAAACCTGCTGGTGCTTCCCTTTCGGTAATCTCTCTATTTTTCCTCAGTAGCCACGCCCTTATTAGATACCCAGACATCAATACCGCATCAAGTCGGTATTTTTTTTTTTGTTATTAATATGTTTATTTAGTTATGTCTTGTATTTATTAATATATTTATTTATTTATGTATTGTATATCTTTATGTACCGGTATTTATATATTTATTTATTTGTTTATTTATTTATTTATGTATTTATATATTTATTTATTTGTTTATTTATTTATTTATGTATTTATATATTTGTTTATTTATGTATTTATATATTTATTTATTTGTTTATTTATTTATTTATTTGTTTATTGTATTTATTTATTTGTTTATTGTATTTATATATTTATTTGTTTATTGTATTTATTTATTTGTTTATTGTATTTATATATTTATTTATTTGTTTATTTATTTATTTATGTATTTATATATTTATTTATTTATTTATTTATGTATTTATATATTTATTTATTTGTTTATTTATTTATTTATGTATTTATATATTTGTTTATTTATTTGTTTATATATTTATATATTTATAAATGTATTTGTTTATTTATTTATTTATATATTTATTGATTTATTTGTTATTTGTATTTATTTATTTATTGTTTACTTATTTTATTGCTTATTTATTTATTTATTTATTTATTTTACTTTATTATCTGTTTTTTACTTAACGAATTTGTACCCTCAACGTTAAACGAGGATGAGTTTGTTTCAACCCCTTCAGCACCATGACGCCTTTTTACCTGTGATTGTGGCTAACATTTGGTGATTTTATGCAGTTTAAGAAAGACCTATGTTACTTAGAGGGTTTATTGAGATGGGATTTACCCATTTGAGTCGTATAAGTAGATTGTAAAATATAGAAAATCGTGTATTGGTAACCAGAATATGATAAAATTAAGTAATGGTAGTGAAGGGGTAGAGATTGGAATGCATACCGGTATGGGAAAACAAATAGGAAAATTCCCATAGAGGTTAATAGCACACTTTCCTCCTCTTTCTCACTCTCACTCACTCTCGCACCCTACTACCACATTCCATACCACACTTAACCCCTTCTGTACCGGCGACGTTGTTTTCATTTGATTTCAGCTACATTTAGACGATTTTATGAAGCTTGGGAAGAATGTATGGTAGCTAAAAGGTTCAAATAAGATAATCTGTAGCCTTTTCATTGGTAGACATACTTCCTAAGCTGAATAAAATGGTCTAATAGTTGCTAGAATATAATGAACAAGATGTCACCGGTACTGAATGGGTTAATATTACACCACACTCGCATACTTCACACTCTACTCACTTTCGCACCCTACTCTCATACTTCACACCACACTCACTTTCGCACCCTACTCTCATACTTCACAGTCCACTCACTTTCGCACCCTACTCTCATACTTCACACCACACTCACTTTCGCACCCTACTCTCATACTTCACACACTCACTTTCGCACCCTACTCTCATACTTCACACCACACTCACTTTCGCACCCTACTCTCATACTTCACACTCCACTCACTTTCGCACCCTACTCTCATACTTCACAACACACTCACTTTCGCACCCTACTCTTACACTTCACAACACACTCACTTTCGCACCCTACTCTCATACTTCACACATACACTCACTTTCGCACCCTACTCTCATACTTCACAACACACTCACTTTCGCACCCTACTCTTACACTTCACACATACACTCACTTTCGCACCCTACTCTCATACTTCACAACACACTCACTTTCGCACCCTACTAGCCTACATCACACTAAGATACCACACCTCCCCCCCCCCCCATCTTCCTCCCCATCCACCCCCACTCCCACTGTGACCACGCCCTGGCCCCTGTCTCGTGACCTGTGCACGTCCATTAACCTGGTGGCTTCAGACGGGGACCTGCTGAAGGACCCGGGGCGGAGTACTGTACCCTACACCTGAACTGTCTACCTCTACAAACCCTCTAATGGATACAAAATAGACTTCAGAATTCACTTTGTATGATACACTTGCAATGGCAGTTCTGCAATAATGTTCCAGTACCGCTCTTTATAGTTATAGCAACTCCCGAATCATATAATATTGACTGTGGAGGCATACGTCGAATCTTCACTAATAATTACCGACAGATAAAGGATTTGTTTGTAGTGATACGGATAGCCTCGCTCTCTCTCTCTCTCTCTCTCTCTCTCTCTCTCTCTCTCTCTCTCTCTCTCTCTCTCTCTCTCTCTCTCGACAAGCACCACACGCACTGATGGTCATCGTATGTGTCACTCGGGCGGCTTGGGTTCCGCGCGGGGGCGGGTTTCCTGGCGTTTTTTGTTTTGTTTTCTTTATTTATGTTTTTGCTGTTTATCGGGTGAAATTGTTTTATGTTCTAGAAGTGTATGTATGTATTTATTATGTATGTGTTTTATTAAGGCGTCGCTAATTACTTACGCCGTGTGATTAGAACAATAGCCATGATTTGTTTTAACACTTTTTGGATCGGGTTTCAAGAACTTTGAGCGTGTTATGGCTATTTATCATGTGAATTTGTTTGTGTTCTAAATTTGTATGCCTGTATTATGTATATATTTTATAAAGGTTTAGCTATTACGTTACGCCCTGTGATTAGAAGAATATCCAGGATTTAATTATCGTAAAACTGCGCTTCATATAATTATGTTTATGCAATCCCCCAAAGCATTAGTAGATGTGTTCAGGTGTTACTATCCTGATTCAGAATATCTAGATCTATGTGAACAGTATCGAGTCCGCGCGCGCACATTCTCTCTCTCTCTCACACACACACACACACACACACACACACACACACACACAAACACACACACACACACACACACACACACACACACACACACACACACACCTGTAGGTCCTGTAGGTAGTAGTTGCAGGCAGTGTTGTCCGCCCGTGGTCACGCTGATGCGCCACCACTAGTACATTCCATCTGCCCGTCTCTGCGCCAGCTGGTCCATGATGCTGTTGCTAGCGGCGCGGAGGTGGTAGTGGTGCAGTTTGGGTTGATCAGGTAGTGTCCAGAGAAATTTGTCCAGTTGATTTTTAAATTTCTCGAGACTTGGTTCAGTTGAGTCACGCAGATATCTGGGTAGGGCGTTAAAGAGAAGAGGTCCTCGTGTCGCAAAGGCGTTCTCATTGAGCGTCTTAACTCTGGTGGCTGCTCTGGGGTGTACCCGCTGTATATGGTAGAGACGGCCCAGTCGTTGATGGATGTGAAAACCTATATTAAGGTTGTTGGTTGTGATGCCAATCAATATTTTGTAGACATATAAGATGGCATATCTGTCCCTGCGTCTTTCTAATGAGAAAAGCTTGAGAGTTTCCAACCTCCCCCAGTAGTCTAGATGTTGGACGGCAGAGATTTTATTGGTGAATGAGCGTTGAACTGCTTCGAGTAATTGCTTCTCTCCCACCTTCCATGGGCTCCATAGCTGACAGCAATATTCCAACAGTGGAATGACCAGTGACTTGTAGAGCGTCAGCATGGGGATCATGTCACGTGTTCGGAAGGTTCGTAGGATCCATCCAGCTTGGTTACGAGCATTCTTTGCCACATTGGTTATATGCATTCCAAATGTACCATCTCGACTGAGTGTAATACCAAGATCTTTTACATAATCATTTGTATCAATGCAAGAGCCGTCATCTGCTGTGTATGTGTGGATATTCATATTTCGGTCTGCACTGTAGTTCATGTGTTCAAATTTGTTATTATTAAAGGACATGTTGTTTTGCTCTGCCCATGAGTAAATTGTAGTGAGATCTGCCTGAAGTAAATCAGCATCTGTTGTAGAAGACACTTCCCTTAATACACGAGTGTCGTCAGCAAAGGAGGCGACAGACGAATGCATGACATGTTTATTTATGTCTGATATGTGCAGCAAGAAAAGTATAGGTCCAAGAACTGACCCTTGTGGCACCCCACTAGTGACGATGGCTGGAACCATTATCACAACTCACGAAGAAATATTGGTCAAGTTGATTCGTACACACACACACACACACACACACACACACACACACACACACACACACACACACACACACACACACACACACACACAGCCCGTAGCCTAGTAGGTAGAGCTCTCGTCTCACACACGAGGGGTCGGGGGTTCAATCCCCGGCCGGGCGGAGACAAATTGGGCTTGTCTCCTTTCATGTGTTAGCCTCAGTTCACCTAGCTGTAAATAGGTACCTGGAATAAGTGGACGACGTTGTGACGTCCCATCTGGGGTTGGCAAAAATGGTACAAGGCGAGATGGGTATCATATGGTTCACCTAAGCTGATGGCTACCTAAGCCTTCGGGCGAGACGGTACCGTCTATAGTGAGAATGGTACCATACAGATCCACCCTAAGCCTTCGTTTCCGATGTCGCCAATTGGCTAAAAATACAGACTACACACACATCCACAGCCATTCCAACGATACATATAACACCTACACATATAGGAGGCGGGAAATAACGAGCATGCTCACTCCCGCAATACAACTAGAGTAAGTACAACTAGAGTAAGTACACCTATATATTTTGAAATCCGTATTATATCCGTATGTGTGTGTGTATTATTGTGTAAGTGTGTGTACGAATGTGTGTGTGTGTATTATTGTGTAAGTGTGTGTACGTATGTGTGTGTGTATTATTGTGTAAGTGTGTGTACGAATCAACTTGACCAATATTTCTTCGTGAGTTGTGATAATGGTTCCAGCCCCAGAGAAAGTCCTCTGGGTTACACTTCACGCTTCATGTTTCAGGACCCTTCAGTTGTGCTGTACTTAAAGGAATTGGGGTTAAGGGGGATTGGGCGTATTTATTTGCTTACCGGTATATACTTAGCTTGTTATTATTGCTTTAATGTCCTCATTAGACCTCCATCAAGCTTACAATTTCACCCCGTAGACCCCCTTTCAAGATAAAATTGTACATTTTTCGGTAGAAAAATTTCCCGGCCGAAGGCCTGTTCCTCTTAAATTACAGGCTCGCTATCGCTCGCCAGGAAATAATAGATACCTAAATGTCACGAAAGGTCCTACAATGGACAGAAATTGCGCGAAACTTCTTAAAATCGCCAAACTAATGGAGCGAACGTCTTAAAATATAAACATTTAATGTGGCTAACCATGAGGAAGAAAGGGGTCCAGAAAAATATCCCTCAAGTGGAAATCTGCCCTTAAGTGAATTGGGGTTAACAATAGACCTGTTTGGTGGACACAGGTAGAAGTTAAGCTTACGGTTTGGGTGGCAATTAGGTCGAATTTTCGACTGAGCTCATTAACCCTTTCATTACCGGGACGTATTTTAAAATATATTTCCGCTACATTTACATGGTTTTATGAAGGATAGGAAGCATATATGGTAGTTAAAAGGATTAATTGAAATAGCCTGTAGTCTTTTAATGGGTAGACGTCCTTCTTTAGCTGAATAATATCGTCTAATTATTGCTTGAATATAATGATACAAACGTCGCCGGTACAGATATTAATATGAATAATTTCGTCCAATGTAAGTAAGATGTTATGTTAGAAAATGGATATTATTAGGGTCGTGGGTAAAGCATTTGTAATGTAAATATAGAATAGAATTATAATTGTCTCCTAGAATAAAAGTTGCCCTCGGAGTACATATAGAAAACCAAACCTAACGTATTAATAGCCAATTGGATCAATACCGCTCGTTTTATCGGAAATAGTTATATCTTCAGTACCAGTGCGCCTTTTCAATCTATATATAATACTTGTGTTATCCAAAAGCAGATTTAAACAAAAATCATCTATGTATGTAGGCCCGTATGTATGTATGTACAGTATGTATGTATGTATGTACAGTATCTCAGGAACATACCCCTTTGCTGGAGGTGGCCGACACGAGACAGAGCCCGAAGAGAAACAACATTTAAAGTTCCTATTCTCAGGGTCCGGGACCACTTTTTGCGTTCCCTCGCCCCTTTCTCTGTCTCGTCGAATAGGAGAATTATACAATCATCATTTATACTGTATTAAATGTGAGGGGATAAAGGATGTAGAATAGAAATGTGGACACGCAAATTATATACGAATAATCCTCATGGTAAAGGTTGCCCACAATATACGGATTATAAAAAAAAACAAAAAAAGAACAAAAACAAAACTTATCGTATTATTAGCAAATTGTTTATCTGTCGTATCAATGTCGCTCTTTTTATCGGAACAAATTTAATACCTGGGATTTAAAATGAAACTTGCCTGGAATTCGGGTTTTTATCATTGCACTAGCACGATTGTTTACGAAAAAACTGGATTTGCGTCTTGCGGTTTGTATAATTATTGGTATTTATTGAAGTTTGTTATTATTACGTTGGCAGTGGTTATAATGCTGGCTGTTAATTTTAAGTCAACGAAATACTAGGAATTAAAAGGATTTGTTTTTATATGTCGCTTCGGAATTCTCTCTCTCTCTCTCTCTCTCTCTCTCTCTCTCTCTCTCTCTCTCTCTCTCTCTCTCTCTCTCTCTCTTCTCTTCTCTTCTCTTCTCTCTCTCTCTCTCTCTCTCTCTCTCTCTCTCTCTCTCTCTCTCTCTCTCTCTCTCTCTCATAATTACCATACTATATAATGTTGAATTTTATCAATTTTATTTTACAATTTTTTAGGCCATAGTTATTAGCTAGTCTAGGGGAGATTGTTATTTATTTGTTTATATATGTATCATTATTTTTGGTTTCTTACTAAGACCTTCATCAAGCTTAAACACACACACACACACACACACACACACACACACACACACACACACACAAATGTATGCATAAGTGTGTGTGCGTGTGTGTATTATAATATAATTATGTATGTATTTGCTTGAGTTTGTTTATGTATATGCGTATATATGTATATGTGTATCTATGTATGTACGTATCTATGTATGTACAGTATATGTGTATGTATGTGTGCGTATATGTGTATGTATGTATGCGTTATTTATGTATATATATGTGTCTATAGTGTATACTGTTTGTGGTTCGAGCCCGGCTGAGAGTATGAGGTGGATAAGAGAAGAGTATATATGCATGTAATTTTCATATATTTATGTATATGTATGTCTGTGTGTAAGTGCTGTCAATGGTTCGAGCCCGGTTGAGAATATAAGGTATATAATATATATATGTACTGTACGTGTATTTGTATGGTCATATGCACATATGTATGTAAATATACGTACATATGAGCGAGAACATATTGCTCACTAGCGCAACTTCTGATTATAAATCTATGCATAAGCATTATCTATTATTAAGTGTTTGCATATCTTCATCCATGTATTTCCACCCTTAACAATAGAATGCCCAGCTTTTCCACATTTCGCCTTCTATCACACACACACACACACACACACACACACACACACACACACACACACACACACACACACACACACACACACACACACACACACACACACTATCGAGGATTAACCTCCCATTGTAGTAGGCTTTACCTGACCCTACCTGTACGGACTTGAATTGCCGCTCCCTCTTTACCCTTTACCTCTTTACCCTGACCCTACCAAAACAGTTTTTTTATGTATGTATGTTTGTGTGCATACGTGAGCGTTTGTGTTTTGTTTTTTTTGTTTTTTTTTAAAAGAGACAATGAACGGAGGAAGGATAAACACAGATAAAACAAAAAGGTCCATGTGCCTAAAGGCATCCTCCATTCATAAAATGTTTGTAACAACTGGATTTAAACATTTGCAGATTGTAAGTTTGTGGAAAGCAATTCGAGGGAAGTGAATTCCGGACATGTGCACACTTACTGCATGTTCTTAAGTTCTTATATATGTATGTATATGTATGTGTATGTATGTGCGTACGTACGTGTATATATGTATGTTCTGTATATGAGTAAGTAAAATAAATGTGTATATGTACTGTATATCACTTACTCTCATGGTTATTTTATGATAATTTGTATTCTGCACCTGCATCATTATTGTATTTATTTTTATTGTTTTTTTGTAAACTGAGCTTACCATCTTCATATCTGTACATCTCATGTTCATCCACTAAATTGTAAAATGTGTATTTTCAGCTCATGAGGCTGCCATTCTTTAATAAACCGTTTATTATTATTATTATTATTACACACACACACACACACACACACACACACACACACACAAACACACACTTCGATATACATTTGTTTATTTTTTCGATAGAAATATGCTCTGGCCAAAAACCGGTTCCTCCTAATTATTAGGCACGCCTATTGCTCACTAGGAAATAATCAACACCGGAATGGGCACGAAGGGTCTTAATATTGATAAGGTCTTAAAATCGCCAAAATAATAGAGCGAACCTCGTTAAATCTCAAAACTAACAGGGCTAAACATGAAGGAGAGTGGGGTCCAGAAAATAAAAACAGATTCTCCCCTTAAAGCTAAAGCTCTCTCTCTCTCTCTCTCTCTCTCTCTCTCTCTCTCTCTCTCTCTCTCTCTCTCTCTCTCTCTCTCTCTCTCTCTCTCTCTCTCTCTCTCTCTCTCTCTCTCTCTCTCTCTCTCTCTCTCTCTCTCTCTCTCTCTCTCAATGATAAGATCTCAGATGCACCTACGAACAGACTCAGCTGGTAATAACGTGCAATCACCTCCTTGTTTTGTATCATACCTTTTTACATACCTATATATTTACCTCCCCTCTCCCCCCCCCCCCCCCTCCCCACCCCCCCCCCCCCCCTCCCCTCCCAGAATATTTTAGTACCGTACCCCCGCCGTTAACCCGTTTTCTTTGAGAGGCGGCGACAGGTATTGTTTATCCGACTCCCGCCAATTGCTTCGAATTACTTGGTCGAAATAAGGAGAGAATTGCTGTGCCGAAATAAATATAAATATTATCGAATTGCTTTGCCGTCAGATTAAATATGTATGTAATCGAATTGCTTTGCCGAAATAAATATATGTGGAATTGAATTGCTTTGCCGAAATAAATATATGTGGAATTGAATTGCTTTGGACGAAATAGGCTATATGAATATGGAATCGAATTTGCCGATATATATGAAAATAGGATCGTATTGCTTTGTCCAAATATATAGGATTTACTTTGTAAAAATATATATATAAATGGGATCAACATTGTTTTGCCTTAATAAATACGAAGGCGTCCGTTTTTTGGCCGGAGTAAATGAAAATGAGATCGAATTACTTGGTCAAAATATATGCAAATAGGATCATTGGTGTTTTTTTTATTTTTTTATTTTTGTTTTTATCTCTGGAATAATTATGTGTGAGTCTCATTTTCACGGAATATATATGCTGTACAGTCGCGCTAATAAGTCATGTGGCAGCTGTCATTACGTTTGGCTTGCTCTGTGCTGTATTAATGTCTGTCATATGTTGAATAGGGTGGGTAAGTGTAGGAACATGTTTGTATATTTCACTCGATATAAAGAAATGAAGCTTAGTTATTGCTGATACCAATTATTGATCAAAACATACTTGGTGCCGAGACATCACTTATTAGCGCGACTGTACACGGGGTTGAATAGCTTTCCCGAATAAATGTATATGGGTTCCAATTGCTTTGCTGGATTAAATACTGTATATAGCCTATAGGATCAAATTACTTTACCGGCATATCTATAATTTGGGATAGTGTCATCAGCTGGCAAAGAGAGATCAGCTGATATGGAGAAGCATAAAAAACAAGAATCATCAACTAATAAATATATAGAATTTAAGTACATAAATTCACAAAATAATAAATATACATAAACAACATCTAATTTGTGTAAGGAATATACTGTATACATATGGATGGAAATATTGTACTGATAAACAAACTATGAATGCAATCTTCTTTGTAAATGCACCCTTGTCTTCCCGTGAAAAAAATAAAAATAAAGGAATAAATGCACTCCTAAATAAATGTAATCTTGACAGCCAGTAAAGAAATAATTGTGTTCTTGTCAGTCCATAATGATATAAAGGAATAATGAAGTAAAGGAATAAACACAACCCGGTGAGCCCATAAAGCAGTAAAGGCATATTCGCTAAGCACCACCTTGCTAGTCCTACTGTCGCCGATACGGATCTTACAGGTGTATTAAGACTGCTTCTTGTTATTTTACAAGGTCTGGAGGTTGGTAGTTTGTTTAATTCTCTAGGTGTACCGGTAGTATATTTTTGTCTTCTTCTTCGTGTTGGTATTTGTGGAAGTTTTGGGGCTCGGGGTTTGGGGGTATCTAGTATATATAGATATATATATATATATATATCTTAATTCCCTCCTACCATCTTCCTAAGCAAGGACCCAGGTGTGGAAATGGAGGTAAAACAGAGAGTATGTGAAGGAAAGAAAGTTTTCGGATCAATGGGAAGTATTTGGAAGGTGAGAAATCTTGGAATGAAAGCTAACAGTACAATGTATCAAGGGATAGTCGTACCAGCAGTAATGTATGGGGCTGAGATATGGGCTCTGAAGGCAAAACCGAGAAGAAGGCTGGATGTGATAGAGATAAGCTTCTTGAGGAGTATATGTGTAGTGACTCGTAGATACAGATTGAGGAATGAAGAGGTACAGTACGGTACGCAGGAGAGTGGGACAGCAGGAACCGTTGTCGGCCAGAGTGGACAACAGGGTGCTGTGCTGGTATGGACATGTTGAGCGAATGGGAGATGAAAGGCTTACAGAAAAGAGTATATGAGTCGGATACCAGGGAGGTAGAAGGGTAGGAAGACCTCCGTTGAGATGGACAGATTGTGTAGTACAAGCGTTGGGAGATAGAGAGATGACTGTAGAACAGGCAGAAGAAGTGGTAATAAATAGGAATGAATGGAGAATGTTTGTGAATAGATGAATGATACTGCGGTCGTTGGGGAGAGGGGGTTGGGCGCCAATTGGACTAAATAATAGGTCGTCCCCTCTCCTTGGCTCCCTCTTCCCTCCTCCTTAAACACACACACACACACACACACACACACACACACACACACACACACACACAGAGGCGCGATCTATTTGTTGAAACCATTAAATGCAAGTAGAATCGAAGTTATTTATATAGTTGTAACCCTCCGCGCAGTATAAGTAATCCTCCGCGCAGACTCCAGCGTTCCAAGGGCGCACCAGTTTTTGTTCGCCCTCGTTCAATGTATCTTTTTGGGAGCAGTTAGGCTGTCAGAGGTTCAGGTTTCCGTCCAACGAGTGTAGGGGAGGGTTTTAGTTTGTTCCCTAGACCTCCATCAAGCATAAAATTACACCCCCATGACCCGCTTTCAAGATAAATTTGTACATTTTCGGTAGAAAAATGTCCAGGCCGAAGGCCGATTCTTCTTAAATTACAGGCTCGCTATCGCACGCCAGGAAAAAAATCGACACCAAAATAGCATAAAAGGTCGTAAAATTTACATAAATGGGGCGAAAGTTCTTAAGATTGCCAAACTAATGGAGCGAACGTCTTAACATTTCAAAAGCAATGGGGCTGAACATGAGGAAGAAAGGGGTAAGGGAAACATATCTCCAAGTGGAAATCTCCCCATAAGGGGGAATGGTTCACTTTTTGGTCGATTTTTTCATATCTTAATTATTTTTCTAGTTTCCTCCCTAGACTTCCACCAAACTTTAAAAAAACATTCATTAGATCCCCATTCTAGACTAATTTGTAAATTTTTCGGGAAAAAAATTCCCGGCCGAAGGCCGGTCCTTCCAAAATTACAGGTTCACTAACGTTCGTCGAGAAAAAAATCGACACCTAATTAGCCCGAAATGTCTTAATATTGACAAGGAAATGGGGTGGAAGGCCTTAAGATCGACAAACTAATGGGGCAGACATCTTAAAATCTGAAAACTAATGGGGCTAAACATGAGCGAGAAGGGGATCTAGAAAAAAGACCCATCTCCTCTTCATACTTCCCCGAATTGGCCTTTGCGATAGGAGCCGGTCCACTGTTCAATGCGTCTGTGCAATATATAAGCGGGTAATGTCAAGAAAGGGGTATGTTTAACCCCTTCTGTACCGGCGACGTCTTTTGTTTTTTTATGCTAGCTATATATGGACGATTTTGTACAGTTTAAAATGGAGTAAAAACGGTTTAATGAGATAGTTCGAAGCCTTTTTATTGCTAGTCTTCATTTAGACGGCCGGCGGGGTTAAGCCTTCGAGGATTATGACGTAGTTTAGCAGTTTATTCTGGCCTATCATTACACGATTTTATTCAGTTTTATAAGGCTTTCTGTTAAACAAAAGCGTAAACATTATCTCAACCATCCCTCTGCTTCCCCCAATGCCTTCCTAAGCTGAATCAAATCGTGTAATGATAGCCAGATAAAAGTGTCAAAATGCGTCATAATCCTCAAAGGGTTATTAAAGGGGTAGTGTTATATCATTTGGTCTTTATATATATTTATTAATATATGTTTTAGTTTCCTCGCTAGACCTCCATCAAGCTTAAACAGACACCCTCAAGACACCTTTCAAAATGTATTTGTACATTTTTTGATAGAAAATTGTTCCGGCCGAAGGCCGGTTCCTTCCAAAATTACAGGCTTGCTATGTCTCGCCAGGAAATAATCGACACCTAAATGGCACTAAAGGTCTTAATGTTGACAAATAAACGAGGCGAAAGGTCTCAAAATCGCCAAACTAACGGAACGAACGTCTTAATATATCAAAACTAATATGCTAAACATGAGGAAGAAAGGTGCTCCATAAAAAGTGACTACCCCCTTCCCTTAATATTATAACACATAAACTGTAATACAAAGTGAACCAAGTAATAATAATAATAATAATAATAATAATAAATAATAAGGGTGTAATCATCTCTTATTTTAGAAAGCCACACAGTCCCTATTATTTTTATAGGCGTTAATTGTTATAAGTTGAATCGAATTGTGTTTCTACAGCTTTAGCGAGTTTCCACCAAGTCGAGCGTAAAATGGTACTGTGTGGGTTTTTTTTTTTTTTTTAAAGTTATTGTGTGTGTTTTTTTTTTTTTTTTTTTTTTTTTTTTTTTTTTACCTAATTTCGAACTTAGCCGGTTTCACATCAACCCTATAGTCTGTTTTTTTCTCAGGTTACGGTAAATTCAATCCCTTAGCAGTTGAGTTATCGATATTTAACTCCTTCACCATCATTACGTCATTTTCATCATGTTCTGGTTACCATTAGACGATTACCTCTCGGATTTGAAAGGGTAAATACCTCCTCAATAAACCCTCTTAATAACGTATGTCCTTTTTTTAACTGCATAAAATCGTCTAATTTTTATCCACAATCAAAGGTAAAAAAAAGTGTTATGGTGCTGAAGTGGATAATGGTCAAATGTTTCTGTGTCATAATACTGTCAAACTTAAAGGGGAATGGGTCGATTTTCTAAACCCCCTTCTCCCTCATGTTTAGCCCCATTAGTTTTCAGATTTTAAGACGTGCGGTCCATTAGTTTGGCTATTTTAAGACCTTTCGCCCCATTTTTTGTGTCAATAATAAGACTTCGTGTCATTTAGGTGTCGATTTTTTCCTGGCGAGCGATAGCGAGCCTGTATTTTAAGAGGAGCCAGCTTTCGACTGGGACATTTTTCTATCGAGAAATGTACACATTTATCTTCAAGGAAGATCTTGGGTGGGTGTCTTTTTTAAGATTGATGGAGGTGTAGGAAGGAAACTAAAAAATATAACAAAAAGAAAAATATATGAGCCAATTAAATACGCCCATTTCCCCTTAAACTCGTAGACTGATGAATCGAATTTCCTAAATGTCAATATCAGGCACCAAGTAATGAGAATCGATTCAATCGGAGGTAGAATCGAATATATAATGACAGCATCACGATTGTACAGTCATGGACAAAACATTCAGGATATTTTTTTGAGGCATTGATAAACCATTTTGATAAAGTGTTTAAGGGAGCCCAGACGGTATTGTGCAGCATAATTTACTGGTTCGGCTCAATGGTTTAAGGAAGGGGTTTAGTTTGCTCTCTATACCTCTATCAAGCTTAAAAAAAACACCCACAAGACCCCCCTTCGATATACATTTGTACATTTTTCTTTTGCCCTAAAGAAATGGGGTAAAAGGTCTGAAAATTGCCAAACTAGTGGGGCGAATCTCCTAACTAATAGTGCTAAACATGCGGGAGGAGGAGGACTCAAAAAACAAACTCCCTCCCCTTAAACCACAAAGATCAACTTACTGGAATTCACGTGTAAATGTTTTTTTTTTTTTTTTTTTTTTTAATCATTTATTTCTGAGCATGACCTTACATAGTAATTGGCACTAACTAGGTGGCCCTGAAAACAGTTAGGTATAACAAGCAATTAAGGGGAGATGGGTCGCTTTTAAGGTCCCCCGTCTCCCTCGTGCTTAGCCCCATGACGTTCGGCCCATTAGTTTGCCGAGTTTATGACCTTTCGTCCCATTTATTTGTCAATATCAAGACTTTTCGGGTCATTTAGGTGTACATTTTGTCCTTAAAAGAAACCGCCCTTTGGCTGGCCAGGAGATTTGTCTACCGAAAAATGTACAAGTATATCTTGAAGTCGTGTTTTTTTTTAAGCTTGATGGAGGTCTAGGGGGGAAACTAAACCAATTATAAAA
Organism: Paralithodes platypus; assembly: GCA_032716605.1. Taxonomy (NCBI): domain Eukaryota; kingdom Metazoa; phylum Arthropoda; class Malacostraca; order Decapoda; family Lithodidae; genus Paralithodes; species Paralithodes platypus. The sequence goes on along the minus strand of CM064503.1, from coordinate 6,063,942 downwards.
AGGATACATAAATGAGGAAATAATATACACCCTGCTATTGATGCCTCTACTTAAGGGGAGATTTCCACTTGAGGGATTTTTGTCTTGACCCCTTTCTCTCTCATTGCTTTTGATATTTTAAGACGTTCGCCCCATTATTTTGATGATTTTAAGAACTTTCAACCCATTTCTGTCAATTTTAAGACCTTTCGTGCAATTTAGGTGTCGATTTTATCCTGGCGAGCGATAGCGAGCCTGTAATTTAAGAGGAACCGGCTTTCAGCCGGGACATTTTTCTACCGAAAAATGTACAAATTTATCTTGAAAGGGGCTCAAGGGGGTGTAATCTTAAGCTTGATGGATATCTAGAGACCAAACTAAAAACCTCCCCTTAACAGAGGGGTGACCTGCTTTTTGTTATTTCTGTCCTTTTCTCTCTTTCTCTGGCTTGTATCCATTCGGCCCCATTCAGCCAACTATTTTAAGACGTTTATCCCCATCTAGGTGTCGATTTCTTCCTGGCGAGCGATAGCGAGCCAGCATTATATGAAAAAATCCGGCTTCGCCGGAGTAATTTTTCTATCAAAAAATAATTTAGCCTGCTGTCAAACAAAAATAAAAAATATGCTGGCTCGCTACCGCTCACCAGTAAAAAATTGACACCTGGATGGGGATAAACGTCTTAAAACAGTAGGCTGAATGGGGCCAAATGGATACAAGCCAGAGAAAGATAGAAAAGGACAGAACAAAAACAGGTCACCCCCCTTAACAGAGACAGCCACACACTTTGCTCGTTACTGTAGAACACGCGAGAACTTTGTTGGTCTCAATTAATAGTTCCCCACACCCAGCCAGTGCCAATCAACACACACACAGTTATTAGAGTTTAATCACAGCCCGGACGCCTGGTTTATTCACACTTTCTTTGTACCTACCTCTATATAAAGGATTTTACTCCCGATATATGTAAATTGGCTCTATTAATAGGCGCACTTACAGATATTGACATTCTGCTCAAGTCATGGGTTAAATAGTTTGGAGTGAGGCACACATGGTTATCCAAACTATTCAATAGTTTACGTTGGCCCAACGAGGCCATGTAAGATTTAGAGGTAGAAACTCAAATTCAAATTCATAATATTTCAAATTCAAATTCAAATTCAAATTATTTATTGCCATAAAATACATGCTACAAATGGTACATTTATAAAACAGAAAATTTGGCCTAGTCTGCTGAGCAGATGCTCCTATGCAGACAATTGAGTGTATTACAGTATATACATGTATGAGGAGGGTGTTGCAGCAACGGACAGCATCGAACTAAATGGCAACCTAAACATATACATTCCATACACAATTATCTCAGTGTTGCGTGGAATATTCTTTATTTACAGTTGCTACTTCTACGATTGGGTTATTACTTGTCCTTTCATATTTGGTTATTAATTGTCCTTTCATATTTGGTTATTACTTGTCCTTTCATATTTGGTTATTAATTGTCCTTTCATATTTGGTTATTAATTGTCCTTTCATATTTGGTTATTAATTGTCCTTTCATATTTGGTTATTAATTGTCCTTTCATATTTCGTTGCTTTGTTTTTCATAGAGATATTTCTTTAATGATGTTTTGAATAATGTTAAGTTCTCTATTCCTCTTAAATTACAAGGGAGTGACTTCCATACCTTTGGACCTGAAATATTTACACTAACTGACTTTGTATGTTCAATACGACCCATATCTAACGGTTCTAACCATTTGTCAAACGAATCAGACAATACATGTTGGACATATGGCTTCTGTGAGTGCGCCTATTGACTAATTGCGAGTTTCGATCTATAAGGGTACTCAAGCTGTAGGCAGTGATAATTAGGAGCGCACACACACACACACACACACACACACACACACACACACACACACACACACACACACACACACACACACACCAATAGGGTTAGAGCACTTGCTAAACTCTTAAGGGGAGATCTTCACTTAAGGGATTTTTTTCTTGACCCCTTTCTTCCTCATGTTTAGCCCCATTGATTTTGATATTATAAAACGTTTGCCCCATTAGTTTAGCGATTTTAAGAACTTTCACCCCATATTAAGACCTTTCGTGCCATTCATGTGTCAATTTTATCCTGACGAGCGATAGCGAGCCTGTAATTTAAGAGGAACCGGCCTTCGGCCGGGACATTTTTCTACCGAAAAATGTACAAATATATCTTGAAAGGGACTCAAGGGGGTGTAATTTTAAGCTTGATCGAGGTCTAGGGAACAAACTAAATACCTCCCCTTAAGACACCAAACGTTTATAACTACATTGTTCAATCAGGAAAATATGTTATTAATGGGGTAACTTAATCTACTGAAATACATTACGAGGCCATTTTAAATACGATAAATATATCCTTTGTTTTAAGTTAAAATAAAATAAACACACAATATTATCATATAATTTCCTTGGCAATTGGAAACCTTGCATGTCTACCTGAATTAATAGATTGATCACTGCATGATTTGTATGATTAAGATCAGATATAATGATGTTTTTGTTTTTTTTCTTATACGTATATCAAGGAGGACCTGTTCAAGATCATTATTTAGTAGCTAACTCAAACATGAAATATTTGAGCTTGTTAAGCAAAAACACACGCCCATACCAAGTAAATCTCAGTAATTATCAAACACCCAGTAAAAAAAGGTACAGCAAGAGAAGTGTGCATGTGTGTGTGTATGTGTGTGTGTGTGTGTGTGTGTGTGTGTGTATGTGTGTGTGTGTGTGTGTGTGTGTGTGTGTGTGTGTGTGTGTGTGTGTATGTGCGTGTGAGAGAGAGAGAGAGAGTACACAGGAGTACAAGGGAGTACAAAGGAAATCAAGCAACAACAGGTCTAGTGACCCTTCTAAGCTGCTTGTCCTCCAAAACACTGAGGATCAAGTGTCCAAACAGTGGTTTAGAGTGGGTAAGGGAACATTGGAAAGGGAACTACTGCCCTGGAACTAATGCCCGTGGCAGGATTAGGAAGTTAGTAGGGGAGAGAGAGAAGGGGGGGTGGCGGTGCGATTACGTGTGCAGAGAGAGAGAGAGAGAGAGTGTGTGTGTGAGTGGTGGGGATGCGTTTATGTGTGGAAATCTATTGATGCTTGGTAACAAAATATGAAAGCCTATTATGTGTGTGGTGTGAGTATTTATGTGTGTTAGTATGTGGTTTTATGTACAGTATGAATGTCGGTGTGTGTGTGTGTGTGTGTGTGTGTGTGTGTCTGTGTGTGTGCGTGTGTATTAACCATTGTCGACTTAAGGTAAGGATGTAGTAGTGTAGTGTGTGAGGCTTGAGGTTCCTTATTATCAGTTTTCGCCTCGCTCAGAACTGTCTTATTAGTAGCCGGGATTAATTGCAGGCAGTCAGGCATCCAACACAAGGATCATTTCGCTCCTAGGTTACTTCGCCTACTATAGTGTGTGTGTGTGTGTATGAGTGAGTGTGAGTGTGTGTGTGTGTGTGTGTGTGTGTGTGTGTGTGTGTGTGTGTGTGTGTGTGTGTTACTCAGTTACTTTGTTCGTCAAGGGGAATCCACGCAATGCGAGCTAAGCTCCATTATTATCGCGCCTCCTTAACTGGGAATGTATTGCGTGAAATGCATGTTAAGTGTTTTATGTACTGTTGGAATGGCTGTGGATGTGTGTGTAGTCTGTATTTTAGACAATTGGCGACATCGGAAACGAAGGCTTAGGGTGGATCTGTATGGTACCATTCTCACTATAGACGGTACCGTCTCGCCCGAAGGCTTAGGTAGCCATCAGCTTTGGTGAACCATATGATGCCCATCTCGCCTTGTACCATTTTTGCCAACCCCAGATGGGACGTCACAACGTCGTCCACTTATTCCAGGTACCTATTTACAGCTAGGTGAACTGAGGCTAACACATGAAAGGAGACAAGCCCAATTTGTCTCCGCCCGGCCGGGGATTGAACCCCCGACCCCTCGTGTGTGAGACGAGAGCTCTACCTACTAGGCTTCGGGCTGTGTGTGTGTGTGTGTGTGTGTGTGAATGTGTGGGTGTGTGAGTTGGTGTGTGTTTGTGAGTGAATGTGTGTGTGTGTGGGTGTGTGAGTTGGTGTGTTTGTGGGTGTGTGGGTGTGTGTGTGTGTGCCAGCTAAAAGTTAGTAGCCTTGTCACCATCTTGATTACTCGGCCATTACGGAGATTTTGTAGCTAAATATGTAGTTATGATAATTTGGTATAAATAATTATTAGGCGGAGACATATAGTACTTCCATAATTTGTCATTAAGTATCGATCAATTTAGCATCAGCTGAAATTAAGCCAAATAAAGTATTTTTGCATATGCTAGAGATTATGAAATTCTATACATTCACACATATAGTTTTTGTTTCAAAGTTATACAAAAATGTACGTGTTTTATCAACTTACACGTATGAAAATTTGCCACATCTACAGTATTAGATGCACTTTGTAAAGGTTTGATCTTTTCAACTTTGCTATATAGCATATAGCAGAGATAGTATCGTATACATATAGCAATATTTTATTACAAATCTATATATTGTTAATTGCAAATAAATTACTTACACATTTGATAGCATATAATTGCATGTTAAAGAAATCCAAGGTAGGTTATAGTCTATTTTTGTCCAGCTGATGTTAAATTGAATCCCTTAGCAGCTGATTTATCGATAATTAATGGAAACAATCTGAATCTACTCGATATGTGTGTCGTATTATTGCCAAGTGTTCGTAATTAACATAAAACTAACAAATCTACATAATAGCTGATTAATCAAAATAGTAACATGGCAATTTACCCTCAGCTGGAAATAAATAGACTATAATTTACGTTGATTTGGTTATGTACAGTCGGTGGTTGTAGTTCAGTTGACGGTATATTGAATCCCTTAGCAACTGATTTTTCGATATTTAGTAAATTTATGAAACTTTCTATGTCTCTGCATCATTTATATACCAAGTTTTCATTATTAGCAGCACATGTCACGTCAAGATATTCACAATAGCCGAGTAATTAAGATGGCAACATGGCAATTTACCGTATGCTGGAAAAATTATGGTTAGGTTAGATTAAGTATGAGTGAACTGTACTTTTGAATGTGAATGAAAATACATGAGGGCGAAAAGTCTGCATATCTCCACAAGCTGTTGTCCTCAAACCAAGGGATCTCGTTTTTTATACATTATACTTGGTCCATTAATTGTTGGAAGGTGCGTACAAGCTCTCTGTTGATGTTTACATATATTAAGGGGGCTGACCTGCTATTTTTTTTCTCTTTCTCTCCCTCTCTCTTTGGCTTGTATCCATTCGGGCCCATTCAGCCTACTGTTTTAAGAAGTTTACCCCAGCCAGGTGTCAATATTTTCCTGGCGAGCGGGAGCGAGCCAGCATATATATATTTCTGTTTTGACAGCAAGCTAAATTTGTACTTTTTTCGATAGAAAAATGTTTCTGGCTTGATTTCTCCATACAATGATGGCCCGCTCTCGCTCGCCAGGAAGAAATCGACACCTGGATGGGGATAAACGTCTCAAAACAGTTGGTTGAATGGGGCCGAATGGATAGAAGCCAGGGAAAGAGAGAAAAGGAGAGCAAGATAAAAAAAAAGAAACGGTGACCCACCTTAATATAAACTGGGTAGAAGGGCAGGGTGGAATGGATGAGTTTGCTAATTGACCACTTGCGAGTTTCATGCTATAAGGAAGTTGGAGTTGTTTACATTGATATTTAGCAGAATTACCAGCTAAAATGCGGTTGTAGTACATTTATAAATACATACAACTAATTTCAACATAAGTTTTTTTCCATTAGACATCTACTTTATTATTGTATTTCTGTTCAATACCGATGTTTACGGCACCAACTTCCTTATAGCCTGAAACTCGCAAGTGGTCAATTGAGAAACATGAACAGTAGTTGTTAGAAGCGGTGTAGGCTAGAGTCACAGAATATGTTACGTCTTACCTTTAGTATTTCAACTTAGTTTTACCCTCTTACGTTATATATTTGAAACAATATTCCGTAACAACATAGTGAAGCTTGTATATACATTTTATTTTATCAGATGTTAGAACTTTTTTTTTTTCTGGAGATAAAACCAAATTTGAAAACATTGTGATAGGCCACGACATTTGAGCTTTCATATGTCTGTCTTAAAGGTGGGGGCGCATGGGTTGAGATAAACGTGGAAAAATAATCGCTAACCTGCATATTATTATCTTGTAAAACACAATGTCACTGAAATAATTATTAACAATGGTATAAAGGATTTTGAGGATCGTCTATACCGGGCCTGTGACGTCATAGTGACGTCACACCAGTATCCTTATCCTAGACTGGATGGTGGACTTACACTCCTGTGACGTCACAGGCCCGGTATAGACGATCCACAAAATCCTTTATACCATTGTTAATAATTATTTCAGTGCCATTGCATTTTGCAAGATAATTATGTACAGCTTGGCGATTATCATTCCATGTTTATCTCAACCCATGCACCCCCACCTTTAAGGGGGTAGTGCTTGGTTTTTGGTCTATATATTTATGTATTTATTTATTTTTGAGTTTCCTCGCTAGACCTCCATCAAGCTTAGAAAAACACCCCCTAGACACCCTTTCAAGATAAATTTGTAAATTTTTCGGTAGAAAAATGTCCCGGGCCGTAGGCCGATTCCTTCTAAAATTAGTGGCTCGCTATCGCTAGCCAGGAAAAAAGTCGACACCTAAAGGGCACGAAAGGTCTTAATATTGATACAAAAAATGAGGCAAAAGGTCTCCAAATCGCCAAACTAATGGAACGAATGTCTTAAAACCTCAAAACTAATATGGTAAACATGAGAGAGAAGGGGGTCCATAAAAAGCGAGTAGTACCCCCTTAAGGAGTTTTTGTTTCGTACCGGTATATACTAGAACTAATACAAAGATGAAAAAAAAAAAAAAACAGATATGCCACGACTTTATGACTTGGCTGTACGGTATGTTGTTGTCGATTATAATTCCGTCCGATCCCGGCACGGCAATTACCGCTAAAATTGTTAAAAGTGATTATACACCCAGGGCGTCAATTATAAACGGGAGGGGGGGGGGGGGGGGGGGATGGAGGCTGGGTGCCATAAAAGTTTTTCTGATCCCCGGGCGATTCTTCCGCTATTCCAAAATGATCTACAGCTGGAGTGGTGCCGGGGCGGTTTGTGTAGATGGTATCGATGGGTTGGTTCGGAAGTGCTCGGGCTGTCTACGCTGGTATTAGGGTGGGGAGCTTAATAGGTAGAGAGAGAGAGAGAGAGTGTGTGTGTGTGTGTGTGTGTGTGTGTGTGTGTGTGTGTGTGTGTGTGTGTGTGTGGTGTGTGTGTGTGTGTGTGTGTGTGTGTGTGTGTGTTACTCAGTTACTTGTTCGTCAAGGGGAATCCACGCAATGCGAGCTAAGCTCATTAGTATTGCGCCTCCTTAACTGGGAATGTATTGCGTGAAATGCATGTTAAGTGTTTTATGTACTGTTGGAATGGCTGTGGATGTGTGTGTAGTCTGTATTTTAGCCAATTGGCGACATCGGAAACGAAGGCTTAGGGTGGATCTGTTTGGTACCATTCTCACTATAGACGGTACCGTCTCGCCCGAAGGCTTAGGTAGCCATCAGCTTAGGTGAACCATATGATACCCATCTCGCCTTGTACCATTTTTGCCAACCCCAGATGGGACGTCACAGCGTCGTCCACTTATTCCAGGTACCTATTTACAGCTAGGTGAACTGAGGCTAACACATGAAAGGAGACAAGCCCAATTTGTCTCCGCCCGGCCGGGGATTGAACCCCCGACCCCTCGTGTGTGAGACGAGAGCTCTACCTACTAGGCTGTGTGTGTGTGTGTGTGTGTGTGTGTGTGTGTGTGTGTGTGTCCAATAAGTTAAGATATTATAGGGTTAGATTCTTAGTTTAAAATCCATAACTTAATGTCAAGTAAGCTTAGTTTAAGTTTGGTTATATATTTACCTCCGCCAACGATATTGACGGGAGGTAAGTTTTGCCTCTGTCTGTTTGTCTGTAAACAAGATATCTCACAAAGTTATGAACCGATCTTCACGAAATTTGGTGATATGATAGGATGTGCGTCATGGAAGAAGTGATATAAATTAGGAGGCGATCAGTAGAGCGCATACCACTGCCAGCGTAGGCGGAGGTATGCGCTCTCTCAAGGTCCCCTCTAGTTTTAACTGATGCCAGTAATTTTGGCGCCAGATCGTCAAATTCGTATTTAGCATATTGCCACATTTTTCTGACAGCGTCTACGGTACAGCCACTTTCATAATAATCCGTTGACGCTCATAGTCAACATATGGGATTTAATATGTTTGACGAGTATCAGGGTTGACGGTTGATTTTTCTGGTCCCTTTCCTCCCTTATGTTTAGCCCCATTAGTTTTCATATTTTAAGATGTTCGGCCCATTAGTTTGGCGATAATAAGACTTTTCTCCTAATTTCTTTGTCAATATTTAAACCTTTCGTGTCTTTTAGGTGTCGACTTTTTCTTGGCGAGCTATAGCGAGCCTGTAGTTTTGGAGGAACCGGCCTTTGGCCTGGACATTTTTCTACCGAGAAATTTACACATTTATCTAGAAGGGGATCTTGGGGAAGTTTTTTTTAAGCTTGATGGAGAGTTCTAGGGAGCACTGTAAAATAATAAAAATATTAATTAATCGACCAATAAACAAACTCCTTACTCCCTTAAGGCAGTAGATCAGAATGCAGCTAATGACAGAGTACTTTTGATGAGGGTGGTGATTTAGTATATTCTGTAGGTGTCTCTGTCGTGTGTCGGGTTACTGTCACCAGGCTCTCGGAACTATAGAGACCCTGTAGCACCTGAGATCGACCTACCTCTGCCATTTTGGGTGCCACTGGTGTCATTAACCCCTTCAGTACCTGTGCCGTTCTTTTAACTTTGTTCTGGCTACTATTACGGTACACGATTGTATTCAGTTTCAAAAGGGGCCTCCAGCAATTAACAGGCTGCGAGCTATCTCGCTTAACCCTTTCTGCTACCAGAGATCCTTCTTAAACTGCAAAAATTCTTCTTAATATAGCTAGGATGATATTGAATAGACGTCGCCGGTACAGAATGGGTTAACCTTTCTTTACACTCCTACTGTATAAGTCTGCACCCATTATAAACATTCGGCAACACTGGTACAGGATAAATTGTTTGGTCTTTGAATATAGATTACACGATTAGATTTAATTTAATGGTTAGTGCGCGGAATGTCGGTGTGAGTATCCTGGCATTTTGGAAGTCAGAAGGACCATTAAGACGGTTTTTACCCTTTGATTCCTAGAGATCCTTCCTAAGCTGCACACAATGGTCTATTTATAACCAGATTATAATAAAGGAAATTGACGTCGGCGTCATTGTTGCACGATGTCGAATTTTAATCAATTATTTTAACTACTCCAGATAATTGTATTTGTATTAAGTGGGAGCTCCTGTTTGTAAAAAATGGTTGAGATTATTCTTATCAATTGGATATGTGAAGGACGTTCCCAAGCTGCATAAACCCGTTTGGCGGTGTCTCGAGCATCGATATAATGGTGTCATCTGATTATACACTGTAAAATAATCAAGGGTAGGCTATAAAAAGTGTATGAAAAGGAAATATAAATTCATTGGGTATACTAATGGTGATTTACCTTTGTATCCTTATATAAGATGGGTTCCTTACCACCAATATTCCTTGAAAATATCATGTAAAACTTGCTAAATATCATGTAAAACTTGCTAAATATCATGTAAAACTTGCTAAATAGCAAACCAAAACGGGAACGACACAATAGATAGACACAATAGATAGACACAATAGATAGACACAATATATAGACACAATATATAGACACAAGAACTAATCAAAATCACTGTGGAAATAACGATTTAGCAAAATAATATTTTGAAATAAATGAACACAAAGCCACCACATGGAATGTACATCACTATTTGAGTAAGTGAATTTGGGTCCCAATCAAATTAGTCACGCATCTATTAACATACTCTCGTCATACTCAAGGAATTAGTCAATTTGGGAAGTTCAGGACGTTCTGGTAAAATTCTGTATGATATGATTATTGTGGTCATTATGATTATTGTGGTCATTATGATTATTGTGGTCATTATGATTATTGTGGTCATTATGATTATTGTGGTCATTATGATTATTGTGGTCATTATGATTATTGTGGTCATTATGATTATTGTGGTCATTATGATTATTGTGGTCATTATGATTACCTTCAATCACATTAGTTTTACCGTATTGGGAATAATACTTTCATTATGATAATGACGCCATTTTCAATGTTAATCTGATTAACAGGAAAACAAAAATATAACGTTATATTTAGTTTGGGAAGAACCTTAGGCAGTCTATTGTTTGAAATATATACATACCAGATTGGGAAGAACCTTAGGAAGTCTAGTGTTTGAAATATATAAATACCAGACGCCGAAAAAGATTACACATTTGTTTTCGTGTGACTCGGCTTAGTGTCCCATTTAATGTACTATATATTGGTAGTGACAAACCCATTCAGTATGCAGATAGAAAGGTATATCAAATTATCCAAGGAAAATCACTCAAATCTATTTTTTTCTTCAACTGACTGTAAATATAAACCCTTAGCAACTGATTTGTCTATACTTATGGGAAGTAAATGCAACTGTTATGTCTCTGCATCGTATAAATAACACGTTTTCCCAATTAAACGCATATTTTGTTTCAAAATAATCGTAAAAGCTGAGTAATTATGGTGAGGACAAATCAATTTACCGTCACCTGAAAATGAATCGACCAATAGCAATATAGCGGTACCAAACTTGATTTGGGTAGTACACTCGGATACCATAGTTTCTAGCCCACTTTTAAGAATTCGTGGACCCCCTATGTTTTCACTTAATCATATATAACTATCTGGATTGATTTGTTGATAGAATTTGCTTACGAATAAATAGTACCGGTATATAAAGTTTGAAGTTGATGTATAGAACATTTTGTTAATATATTCGTTTTTAAAGATCTACCTATCTATCTATAGGCCTATGTTCTGGCACATAGGCTCCCCCCCCCCCCCTTTTTTTTTTTTTTTTTTTTTTTTTTTTTTTTTTTTTTTTTAAAGGGTGGCTGATTCGAGACAGAGCCAGAAATATCCTTCCATAATTGGGCATGAGTGAAATCCACGAATAAACAGTACTTACCGGTTTTATAGCTCTGATAATTTTCAGTGTACTGGAAGGGTTATGGTATGCAGTCAGCTTGTGTGTTTATCCCTCCCGCCGATCAACCTATTTAATATATTTTTGTTTATATGTGCCGTGCTAATCACACCATAATTGTTGTTGTGTTTATCGAGTCCTTTGCTTAATCATCTACCCCGTTAGTTCACTTTTTGGTAGATTTTTTCATTTATTAATTATTTTTCTAGTTTCCTCCCTAGACTTCCATAAAACTTAAAAAAAAAAAAAAAAAAAATGCATTAGATCCCCCTTCTAGATTAATTTGTACATTTGTTGGTAGAAAGGTTCTTTCATAGTTACAGGTTCACTATCGTTCGCCAGGAAAAAACATCGACACCTAAATAGCACGAAAAGTCTTAATATTGACAAAGACATGGGGCGAAAGGTCTTAAAATCGACAAACTAATGGGGCAAACATCTTAAAATCTGAAAACTAATGGGGCTAAACATGAGGAAGAAGGGGGACCAGATAAAAGGCCCATCTCCCCTTAATCACCTACCCCGTTAGTCGAAGAAGTAAATATGGCCCCACTTCTTGGAGGGGGTAGTACTCGCTTTTACGGGACCCCCTTCTCCCTCATGTTTAGCATAATAGTTTTTGAGATTTTAAGACGTTCGTTCCGTTAGTTTGGCGATTTGGAGACCTTTCGCCTCATTTCTTTGTCAATGTTTAGACCTTTCGTGCCATTTAGGTGTCGATTTGTTCCTGGCAAGCGATAGCGAGCCTGTAATTTTAGAAGGAACCGGCCTTCGTCCGGGACATTTTTCTACCGAAAAATGTACACATTTATCCTGAAAGGGGGTCTAGGGGGTATTTTTATAAGCTTGATGGAGGTCTAGCGAGGAAACTAAAAAATAAATAAATAACATAAATACATAGACCAAAAACCAAGCACTGCCCCCTTAAAGGGCGTTAATTATGTTCACCTAATTAACATCGGGTAATTGAATCCATCTTGATCATTATTAAGTATACAGTATAAATAAAAAAATAAAAAATAAAAACTTCCGACTGATCAGAGGAATGCAGGCAACTAGTTCATGGTCGTTTTAATTGGTGTTAAATGTAGGTCTGTTTTCAATTAACCTCTTCAGTACCGTGATGCCTTGTTTACCCTTGATTCTGGCCCGAAGGCCGATTCCTCTTAAATTACAGGCTCGCTATCGCTCGCCAGGACAAAATAGACACCTGAATTGCACGAAAGGTCTTAATATGGGGTGAAAGTTCTTAAAATCGCCAAACTAACGGGGCAAACAACTTTAAAATCTCAAAAGCAATGGGGCTAGACATGAGGGAGAAAGGGGTCAAGAAAAAAGTCCCTCAAGTAGATATCTCCCCTTAATTGGTGTTAAATGTAGGTCTGTTTTCAATTAACCTCTTCAGTACCGTGATGCCTTTTTTACCTTTGATTCTGGCTGAAGCTAGATGATGTTATGCAGTTTAAGAAGGACCTATGCTACTAGAGGGTGCATTGAGATCGTATTTACCTATTTGAGTCTTATAAATATATGACAACTTAAGGAACATCGTCTAATAATAGCCAAGGTATGATGCAAATTACGTAATATTGATGAAGGTGTTAACGGTGTTCTGGTTAACCCTTTCAAGATGCGATGACGCGTTTCTTTTCTCTTTGCTGGCTATTATTAGACGATTTTATTCAGATTAAGAAGGGTATAATATGTTAAGTCAGAGGGTTAATGGCGATAGTGTTTACCCCTTGAATTCCCACAGATCCTTTCTAAGTTGTATAAAATCGTCTAATGATAGCCATAAAGATACCATAGTACTTAAAAATAATAAATTATTTGGAAGGAATATATACAGAATATATATGGTATAAATATATGTGAGAACTAAAAACGTTAGCTAAGCACCGTACTGTTACCGTTAATTCCCAGAGTGTGGCTGTGAGGCTTCCCTGCTGACCCACACCGTATGGAGGGGAGATGGGTCGGGTTTCTGGTCCCCTTTCTCCCTCGTGTTAAGCCCCATTTGTTTTGAGATTATTTGACGTTCGGCCCATTAGTTTGGCGATTTTAACACCTTTCGCCTCATTTCGTTGTCAAATTTAAGACCTTTCGTGCCAAGTAGGTGTCGATTTTTTCCTGGTCAATGAAAGTGAGCCTGAAATGTTAAGAGGAACCGGCCTTCGGCCAAGAAATGTTTCTACCGAAAAATATACAAATTTATCTTGAAGGGGAGTCTACGGGGTGTTTTTCTAAGCTTGATGGAGGTCTAGCGAGGAAAGTAAGATATATAGGAATCAATGAATTAATAGGCAAAAAAAAAAAAAAAAAAAATCTCCCCTTAACCCTATGTTGCTACCTCACCTTACACTCACTCACACAAAGTAGTGGTCCTCTTAAGTTTGGTATATGTCAATAATAACTTGGTATTTATAATGATGCAGAGATATGGTTGTTTAATAGTTTTATATTAACACCTGTACCGGCGACGCATTGTTTATTTTATATCAGCTACATATAGACGATTTTGTGAAGCTTAGGAAGGATCTGTGGCAGTAGAAAGGGTTAAGTGATATAGTTTTCAGCCTGTTAATTGCTGTCATACATTTATCTACATTACTACACACCTGTCATACTTTTATCTAAATTACTACACACCTGTCATACTAACATCTACATTACTACACATCTGTCATACTAACATCTACATTACTACACACCTGTCATACTAACATCTACATTACTACACACCTGTCATACTAACATCTACATTACTACACACCTGTCATACTAACATCTACATTACTACACATCTGTCATACTAACATCTACATTACTACACACCTGTCATACTAACATCTACATTACTACACACCTGTCATACTAACATCTACATTACTACACATCTGTCATACTAACATCTACATTACTACACATCTGTCATACTAACATCTACATTACTACACATCTGTCATATATCTACATTACTACACACCTGTCATACTAACATATACATTACTACACACCTGTCATACTAACATCTACATTACTACACATCTGTCATATATCTACATTACTACACACCTGTCATACTAACATCTACATTACTACACACCTGTCATACTAACATCTACATTACTACACACCTGTCATACTAACATCTACATTACTACACACCTGTCATACTAACATCTACATTACTACACACCTGTCATACTAACATCTACATTACTACACACCTGTCATACTAACATCTACATTACTACACACCTGTCATACTAACATTACTACACACCTGTCATACTAACATCTACATTACTACACATCTGTCATACTAACATCTACATTACTACACACCTGTCATACTAACATCTACATTACTACACACGTCATACTAACATCTACATTACTACACATCTGTCATACTAACATCTACATTACTACACACCTGTCATACTAACATCTACATTACTACACATCTGTCATACTAACATCTACATTACTACACACCTGTCATACTAACATCTACATTACTACACATCTGTCATACTAACATCTACATTACTACACACCTGTCATACTAACATCTACATTACTACACATCTCATACTAACATCTACATTACTACACACCTGTCATACTAACATCTACATTACTACACATCTGTCATACTAACATCTACATTACTACACACCTGTCATACTAACATCTACATTACTACACATCTCATACTAACATCTACATTACTACACATCTACCATACTAACATCTACTGTACATTACTACACACCTGTCATACTAACATCTACATTACTACACATCTGCCTTGCTACACATGTGCCACACTCACAAATTTGCCTTACATTTGTCTCTCCCAACACCTGTCTTTCCTCACATCGGCTACTATTTACACATGTGTTGCCTCATACCTTTGTTGTTCACATCTGCTATAATCACACACACACACACATACAGGTATATATATATATATATATATATATATATATATATATATATATATATATATATATTATACTGTATATATCAATATATAAATAGAAAAATAAAAATAATAGATAATCGTAACCTTCGTGACATTAACTTCCTACTACGCCAGTTTGATAGAACAATAACCAACAGTTTTTTTTACCAACACGTCGAGTAAATCCAACGCTATCTAAAACTCACCCGCACGATTTTCCTACTGATACAATAGAGTATTTAAAGGGAAAGGGATTATTTTTTGGACGATTTTTTCATTTATGCATTATTATTAAAGTTTCCTCCCTAGACCTCCATCAAACTTAAAATAATTACACCCCAAGAATCCCCGTCAAGATAAATTTTTACATTTTTTCGGTAGACAAATGTTCTGGCCAAAGGCCGGTTCTTCCCAAATTACAGGCTCGCTCTTGGTCGCCAGGAAAACATCAACACCTAAAGAGCACGAAAGGATGACAAAGAAATGCGGTGAAAGTCTTAAATTCGCTAAACAAATGGTCCGAACGTCTTATAAACTGAAAACTAATGGGGTTAAACATGAGGGAGAAGGGGGCCCCAGAAAAGCCAACCCTCTCCCCTTAACATAATTTGTTATTAACGAGTGCTTCGAGTTTAGTCATCGCCATATAAAGCTTGCCCACACGAAATTGCTACTCACACAATAATATAATTAACCTCCCTTGTTTTACTAGCACATCAAGTACATTTATCGCTATCTAAACAAAATCTCTATAATCTCCCTGGCCCTCTATCTCCATCTCCCACTCCCAGCGCTAATAAAAGATGAAGCGCAGTTTGCAGATCACTTATCTTGGTGAATTAGTTGGCTGCGATCTGTAAGCGTAGTCGCGAAGTTTGGGGAGGTTCGTGCGCTTTCTCTACTTGTCTTTATACCAGGACGATCAAGGTAGCTTCTCCTAACTTAGCTTAACTTAACCTAATGTCATCTAACCTAACCTAAGCTAATGTAATCTAACCTCACCTAACCTAACCTAACGTCATCTAACCTCACCTAACTCAACCTTACCTAATGTACTTTAACCTCACCTAACCTAACCTAATGTAATATAGCCTCACCTAACCTAACCTAACGTAATGTTATCTATCCTTACCTAACCTAATCTAATGTAATCTAACCTCACATAACCAAATTTAAGCTATTGTAATCTAACCTCACCTAAATTAACCTAATGTAGTCTAACCTCACTTAACCTAACCTTACCTAATGTAATTTAACCTCAGTTAACCTTACCTAAACTAACCTAATGTACTGTATTCTAACCCCACCTAACTTAACCTAACCAAACCTAATGTATTCTAACCTCACCTAAATTAACCTAACCGAATGTAATTTAATCTCACCTAACGTAACCTAACATAATGTAATCTAACATCACCTAACCTAATCAATGTAACCTAACTTCACATGCTTAACCTAAACTAACAAATTCATACACACTCTACAATTTGTGTTCGGTTAAATTTAGTTAGTTTAGCTTAGGTTAGATATGGCTTGGTCAGGTTAAGTTAGGCTAGATTATATTAATCCATTCAGGGCCGGTGCCGTCCTTTTAACTTTATTCTGGCTACTATTAGACGATTTTCTTCAGTTTAATAAGGACTTCTCCCCATTAAAAGGCAACATACTCAATTAATCGTTTTAGCTACCCTATATCCTTCCTAAGTTTCATATAATCGTCTAAATACAACAAGAATAACATTAAAAAGACTTCGCCGGTACAGAAGGGGTTAAGTCAATTTATGTTAGGATAAGTCACCGCAATCGTCCCGGTAAAAATAAAGTAGCGTTCGATTGCCTAAACTATCTCAAAGTTCGGGAATGTGCGATCCGTCCGTTCGTCCGTGGATTTGATCAACAAGGACTCAGCAGGGTTACTAAAGCAAAAACGCTAGATAGTAAATAAATTCCGAAAAGAGTTAGAATAACGGCACACTCTCGACAATCTCTCTCTAGAATTGCTTAAATCTAGCAGAATATCGCTAGAATTAATATCGCTAGATGTAAACATTTGCCTCTAGATCGAAGTCAATACCTCTAGATCTAGCGGGAAAGTAGCTAAATTGGCAACACCAATAAGGAGGCCTATTATCAGGTCTCTGAATTAAAACTGTTGGCGAGGTAAAGAGTAAATAAGAACTAGTTTGGGAGCCGATATAAAAAAAAAGTTAACTTAAAGATCTGGCACTCCCCCCCCCCCCCTCTCTCTCTCTCTCTCTCTCTCTCTCTCTCTCTCTCTCTCTCTCTCTCTCTCTCTCTCTCTCTCTCTCTCTCTCTCTCTCTCTCTCTCTCTCTCTCTCTCTCTCTCTCTCTCTCTCTCTCTCTCTCTCTCTCTCTCTCCCAGAAAAATACTAATAATTATAATAATGGGAGGAAGCACACTAACGGTTTTAAGGTATAAAATTGGATACTCATAAAGCAATACTGTAGTTTACTTAATTAATAACAATAATACACGCAGAAAAACACAATGATTCCACTTAATAATAATAATAATAATAATATTCACACACACACATGCAGTGGAACGATATAGGTGTAGCTCGGACTGATGACCCTTGACCTGACCTTTGTTGTTGTATGACAGAGGTGACCCCATGACCCACCTGTATGCCCTAAACAACTTTCATTTCTCCCATTGGTTGACCTTTCCTGTGGCGCCAAGGGTCACACATAAGGAAGTAATTGGGAGGTATAATTGTGCAGTCATTGGTTCACAGTTGGGGGTAGTGATGGCTTCTGTGTGGGGAAAGGTTATATATATATATATATATATATATATATATACTGTATGATATATATATATATATATATATATATATATATATATATATATATATATATATATATATATTATATATATATATATATATATATATACCGTATATATATATATATATACATATATATATATATATATATATATATATATACCGTATATATATATATATATATATATACCGTATATATATATATATATATATATATATATATATATATATATATATATATATATATATATATATATATATATATATAATATATACTGTATATATATATATATATATATATATATATATATATATATATATTAGCCTATTTTTTTTTTTTTTTTTTTTTTTTTTTTTTTGTCTATGTGAGTGAGGGAGGGAAAAGGCAGAACTTCCTGTAGCGGGTGCCTCCCCCAGAGTTGAAAGCGTGACAGGGCCAAAATTAAGGGACGTTCGACCCAAAATGCCTGGACACACGGAGTTTGAAGCAATTTAAGTCATAGGAAGAGGGAAACACTGATTCTGGTAGAGAGTTCCAGAGCTCAGCTGTTGAATAGAAGAAAGTCTGAGAGTAACGTTTCACTCTTGGTTTGGAGAGTTGCACAGAGTAGGGGTGGGATTGTGTTGCAAGACGGGTACCACGTGCCCTACGTAGAGGAGGTGGTATACACTGGGAGAGTTCTGAGGAACACTGATTATTATAGTAGCGATAGAATAGCGCGTGTGTGTGTGACTGTGTGTGTGTGTGTGTGCAGAGAGAGAGAGAGAGAGAGAACAAAAATAATGGTTGTAGATAACGCCAATAATACAACAATACATTACTAATTTAACCATCTGGAATATTTCACCCCAGCCAATGAACCTTACCGTAATGACCCCTTTTACACCTTCGAACCCGGCCAAGTCCCTACACATGCCCCAGCCTTGATACCAGCCCTCGCAGTTAAGGGGGGTAGTGGCTGGGTGTTTTGTTTGGTCTATTTGTATATTTACTCATTATTTTTTTTGGTTTCTGGTAGACCTTCATCAAGCTTAAGAAAACATCCCCTAGACCCCCTGCAAAACCCCCCCCCCCCCCTTCAAGATAAACTTGTAATTTTTTCAGTAGAAAAAAATTCCGGCCGAAGGCCGGTTCCTTTTAAAATTACAGGCTCACTATCGCTGGCCAGGAAAAAATTGACACCTGAATGGCACGAAATAGGGCGAAATGTCTTTAAATCGCTTAACTAATGGGGTAAACGTCTTAAAATCTGTAAACTAATAGTACTAAATACGAGGGAGAATGGTGTCCAGAAAAACGAACCATCCTCCCTTTAAGATTGTTGTTCACGCTGACAGAATTGAAGTTTGGCTAGTAATATATGAGCACGGCACCTCCCTATATGGCCATCCTCGTAAAACACAAGGGCCCGGTGGGGATGGGAGACTAGGCAGGCAACCGAGACTGGACAACTGCTTGGATTTGTGTCCAGTTGTGCTTGGCAATAACTGCATTTTGTTCGTGTTAACCCCTTGACGATCAAGACGCATTTTAGCAGTTTCTCTTGGCTGTCTTGAAAGGATTAATATATAGCATAGGTAAGATATGTGGGAGTTGAAAGGATTAATATATAGCATAGGTAAGATATGTGGGAGTTGAAAGGATTAATATATAGCATAGGTAAGATATGTGGAAGTTGGAAGAGTGAAGAAGGTCTCAATCAACCCTTTGACTTCCATATACGCTTGGTAATCTGAATATAATCGTCTAATAAGAGCCAGAACGTAGAAAAGTAATGCGCCGTACAAAACTGAGAGGGTTAACCAGAAGAATGTTGTCATCCCTTATCAGAACATTTACTGGCTTTTATAATGTAGACAATCAATTACTACAAATTCTCTGTTTTGTATTTACAGGTTGTGTGCATATAGTTTGGCAATATTTTGAGATATACAATTATACATCCACGACATATAGTAGCTCAGCAAACAAGGTATACTCTATTTTTGTTTCCAGCTGATCCTAAATTGAATCTCTTAGTAGCTGATTTCTCGATACTTAATGGAAATATATGAAACTACTATGGCTGTGTGTCGTATTAATGCCAAGTTTTCAGAATAACCATCATCTTTCGCTACAAATTCTACCTTACAGCTGAGTAACAAAGATAGAAACATGACAATTTACCCTCAGCTGGAAAAAATAGACTATAATTATACCTATGAATTTGTAATCATTCATCTACTAACCATCTTTGGTAGTCCATACCGACGAATCAATGACAGGTTTCCTAACACGTCTTGCTAACTACTCTAC
Organism: Paralithodes platypus; assembly: GCA_032716605.1. Classification (NCBI taxonomy): domain Eukaryota; kingdom Metazoa; phylum Arthropoda; class Malacostraca; order Decapoda; family Lithodidae; genus Paralithodes; species Paralithodes platypus. The sequence continues at coordinate 6,043,596 of CM064503.1, read as the reverse complement.
TTAACTACTACTAGGCTTATAGTTAAGCCCTCTAGTTGTTGAGCGAAACAGGTAAAATATATGGTTCATTTTACTAAAACCCGGGCTGAGTTAGGTAACAACCTTCGCGTATGTTTAAGAATAAGGCTAAAAGTGCAGTACAGAGTCTGACAACAGATTTTGTTTTTTGTCATTAAAGACACTAAGAAAACTATCTATCTATCTATCTAGTGATAGACACCATGATCCCCGAAGGGGTGGCCACAAAATAATCGCTCCAATGCACCTCTGTCCCCAATCAGTCGACGCCCCTCCTATCCAACACCGCTTTCAAGCATATACTTCTTAACTCCATTCTGACTGTTCTAATACTGTACTGTCTCTGCTGTGAATACTTTAGCAACATATGATAATGTAAAGGAAGCCGTCGGCATTAATTAATAAATATTAGTACTTCAATATTTACGGGTCAATCGGTTATTCAACATGGCTAGGATTTGTTCCGCCCAGTATTGTACATTTATTCCTGTCTGCCACTGTACACCAACATTAATAACAGTATACGGTTAGTAACTCACCTTGACAACATAACACATAGTCAATACCTGCTTGTAAATAACAATACATCACCTTCTGTACCTTGTGGTTGTGTTGCGGGTTCGTTAATGATCAGGTTAGGGTTTGATATGATGGGGCCACTGGCACTTTCATTTGTAACTCTTATGGTATATTGTCATGTTATATGTCCCCGTGTCTCCTTAACCCCTTCTGTACCGGCCACGACAGTTTCATTATATTTCAGCTGCATTTGGACGATTTTGTGAAGCTCAGGAAGGATATATGGGAGCTAAAAGGATTAATTGAGATAGTCTGAAGCCTTTGAATTAGAAGACGTCCTTTATAAGCTGTACACAATCGTCTACTAGTTGCCGGAATAGAATGAAAAGTACATCACCGGTACAGAAGGGGTTAATGGTATCGTGGAGAGTACCGTCCGCAATAATCTGGGTTTGGCAATGCCTCGTCGGTGAAGATAGGTTCCATGTTCCTCCCCGTGTATATTATGCTAGGGAGCTATAACACCAACACGTTCCTAAGGCCCCTCATTATTAACGTCAGCTGGTGGTTACGGGCGGGATCACTGTGTTTGGTCGGAGTGAGACATCAGCTTAGCAATAATGATGTGCTCTTTACTGTCCCAGGTACAGCTATTGACAAAAAGGTTCCTGAGCTCTGGCCATTTTCTCTATGCCAGTTTTTTCCATTTAGGTTGATGTTTAGATCAATTTAGCTATATATTAATGACTACATAATATGAATCTATTAATATACAGCTGATTTGATCTGAATATCGATTTAAGGGGAGGTATTTAGTTTGTTCCCTAGACCTCCATCAAGCTTAAAATTACACCCCCTTCATCCCCTTTCAAGATAAATTTGTACCTTTTTCGGTAGAAAAATTTCCCGGCCGAAGGCCGGTTCCTCTTAAATTACAGGCTCGCTATGCTCGCCAGGATAAAATCGACACCTGAATTGCACGAAAGGTCTTAATATGGGGTGAAAGTTCTTAAAATCGCTAAACTAATCGGGCAAACGTTTTATAATATCAAAAGCAATGGGGCTAAACATGAGGGAGAAAGGGGTCAAGAAAAAAATCCCTCAAGTGGAGATCTCCCCTTAAATGGATGTATTTGCAAAAGGAAAATTGCAAGAACTCAAGAACCTTTGTCAGTAGCTGTACACTCGGTCCAAAAAAGTATCTGCACCCCTACCCTGGTCATCTGGTGTGTACAGCTCAGTAGTATAGGTTGTAGGTCGTAGGTAGTAGAGGTAGATATTAGTGTACAGTAGATGGATATAACTATAGGTAGAGATGCCAACCCTACCAAGCTCTGTACACACCAGGTTATCAGGGTAGGGGTGCAGATACTTTTTGGACCTTAAGTGTACATTCTCGAAAGTTACAGTCCCAGTCTTTAACCTCTTCAACACGATGACGCCTTTTTGTCCTTTGATGCTAGTTAAGTATTGATGATTTTATGTAGTTTAAAAAAGACCTATGATATGCAGTGGGTTTATTTAGACCGTAATTACACCTTTGAATCCTAGAAGTAGATTATAAACTGAAGAAAATCGTCTAATGGTAAATTGTACCCTTACATTTAATTGTACCCTTACATTTAATTGTACCCTTACATTTAATTGTACCCTTACATTTGCGAACCAATATCAAACTTAAATAATAATCATCGTTTTAATATTTTGCCATAGAAAAATTTCCTCGCTGAAAATGGGTTTCTCCAAAAATTGCTGGCTCACTTTCGCTCGCTAAAAATGATTCGGACAGCTGATGGATCGAACCAGGGGTGGATTGACCAGAAAAGAACACCCCGGATTTAATATAGTTAAGAGATAGTCGATGCCATCCTTAGACATTAGGTTCCTTATAATGGGAGATTTCCACTTGAGGGTTACATTTTCTTGACCCCTTTCTCCCTCGTGTTTAGCCCCATTGTTTTTGACATTTTAAGACATTCGCCCCATTAGTTTGGTGATTTTAAGAACTTTCGCCCCATTTCTGTCAATTTTAAGACCTTTTGTGCCATTTAGGTCTCGATTTTTCCCTGGGGAGCAATAGCGAGCCTGAAATTTAAGAGGAACCGGCCTTCCGCCGGGACATTTTTCTACCGAAAAATGTACAAATATATCTTGAAAGGGGCTCAAGGGGGTGTAAATATCAGCTTGATGGAGGTCTAGGGAACAAACTGAAAACCTCCCCTTAAAACAAACACGTTCCTCAGGTCTCTGCAATTTTTTTATATGTTTTTCTTCAAATTTCACTTCCTAGACCCCCTTCAAGCTAAATGAAAGTGCCTCCCAGAATCCTCTTCAAGCTAAATGGGTACGTTTTTTTGTTAGAAAAATATCCCCGTCGAAGGTGGGTTTCTATAAACCCCGTCGAAGGTGGGTTTCTATTATCCCCGTCGAAGGTGGGTTTCTATTAAACCCCGTCGAAGGTGGGTTTCTATTATCCCCGTCGAAGGTGGGTTTCTATTATCCCCGTCGAAGGTGGGTTTCTATTATCCCCGTCGAAGGTGGGTTTCTATTATCCCCGTCGAAGGTGGGTTTCTATTATCCCCGTCGAAGGTGGGTTTCTATTATCCCCGTCGAAGGTGGGTTTTTATTATCCCCGTCGAAGGTGGGTTTCTATTATCCCCGTCGAAGGTGGGTTTCTATTATCCCCGTCGAAGGTGGGTTTCTATTATCCCCGTCGAAGGTGGGTTTCTATTATCCCCGTCGAAGGTGGGTTTCTATTATCCCCGTCGAAGGTGGGTTTCTATTATCCCCGTCGAAGGTGGGTTTCTATTATCCCCGTCGAAGGTGGGTTTCTATTATCCCCGTCGAAGGTGGGTTTCTATTATCCCCGTCGAAGGTGGGTTTCTATTATCCCCGTCGAAGGTGGGTTTCTATAATAGTTGTTGGCTTGCTATCGCTCGCCAAAAAACAATCGACCCAATAATAGAGCGAATCGTGGGTAAGGGACCAACAAGAATATCCCAGTTTTAAATACAGGTAAGGGGGGATGGCTAGTTTTTCGCCCCCCCCCCCCCCTCCCCCCCACCCTTCTCCCTCATGTTTAGCCCCATTAGTTTTCAGATTTTAAAACGTTCGGCCCATTCATTTGACAATTTTAAGACCTTTCGTCCCATTTCTCTGTCAATAATTAGACTTTTCGTGTCATTTAGGTGTCGATTTGTATAGACAAAAATATAGAAAAATGGTAATTATAAATAAATCAATAAATGTATAAATAAACAACTTTCCTTTTAAGGGGAGGTATTTAGTTTGTTCCCTAGACCTCCATCAACCTTAAAATTACACCCCCTCGAGTCCCTTTCAAGATAAATTTGTAAATTTTTCGGTAGAAAAATGTCCCGGCCGAAGGCCGATTCCTCTTAAATTACAGGCTCGCTATCGCTCGCCAGGATAAAAAAGACACCTGAATTGCAGGAAAGGTCTTAATATGGGGTGAAAGTTCTTAAAATCGCTAAACTAATGGGGCAAACGTTTTATACTATCAAAAGCAATGGGGCTAAACATGAGGGAGAAAGGGGGCCAGAAAACAATCCCTCAAGTGGAGACCTCCCCTTAAAGGATAGGTCCCTAGTTCAAAGTATCTGTAGACGTTAAAGCCGGTATCACACGAACACTTTTTTCCTAAACATTTATCCTCAACACTGATCTGGCAGCTTACGAGGTCAACATTTGCAATCTTTCGGTCACCTAAATTCATCTACCATCATTCTAGTATCCGGCACCAACGCAAAATACTCCAGAAATGTTGCCAGAAATTTTTTGATCATCGAATGTTAAGTATAAAATCCCGGGTGTGATACCGGCTTAAGTACCATGTTCCTCTCCCGGTATATAATCTAAGGTGCCGTAACACCAACACCTGATTACTGCCGTCCACAGCCGCTGGTTACCGCCGATATCACTGTAGTAGTCGGCCAGAGTGTGGAGACATCTTCAAGGGAGATTTGTATTGATTGGGTTATTGATATATATATATATATATTTATAATTTGCTTTAGTTTCCTCCCAAGCCCTACATCAAAGCTCCATAAAAAAAATAAAAATAAAAAAAATAATAATATGTACAATTGTACATTTGTTCCGGATGAAGTCCGGTTCTTATTACAGGCTCGCTATCGCTGGCCAGGAAATAATAAACAAATATATGGCACACAAAGTCTTAAAATTGCTAAACTAATGAAGCAAACGTCTCAAATTTTCAAAACTAGTGATGATAAACATGGGCGAGAAGGAGGTCCGTAAAAACTAAAACTCCCCCTAAGAGCAGTAATGAGGTTCTGATAAATTGGCAGCCGTGAATCCTATATTGTCTAAGAAACAACACTATTCTATTCTACTGTATATACTCAGGCTCAAGATAGTTATATTGTATTTTAATTTAATGTTATTTTTATTTTATTTTATTTATTTATTTATTTATTTATTTTTTTTGGGGGGATGGGGGCTGGGGACTCAAGACAGTTATATTTAATTTTAATTTTATTTATTTTTATTTATTTATTTTTTTTTTTTTTTTGGGGGGGCTCAAGACAGAGCCAGAATCACAGTTTATATGATTGGGGCTGTTCTCTGGTAGAATGATGTGCTGGTTTGGGAGATAATTGGGTTGTGATCATAGCACTACATGACCCACCATAACTGTATAGCGATTGGCTGGGAGGAATGCACGCGAAGGAACTTGACTTGTTTATTGTCTCTTGGCGTTTTGGGCTACGCAGCACCCATCTTCAGTGAGAGAGAGAGAGAGAGAGAGAGAGAGAGAGAGAGAGAGAGAGAGAGAGAGAGAGAGAGAGAGAGAGAGAGAGAGAGAGAGAGAGAGAGAGAGAGAGAGAGAGAGAGAGAGAGAGAGAGAGAGAGAGAGAGAGAGAGAGAGAGAGAGAGAGACGATATCTGATTGAAAGGTCACAGAAGAACAGAAACATATATCTTAAAAAAGCGATTGACACCTACAATCAGCCTTGAAGATCGTAATTCGAAACACCGGTCAAGAACATCGCATTGAACTTTTTCATTAAGGTGCCCGGTTAAAAGATAGCAATTTGTGTTGTTGGTCCTGGAGCTTCGATATCAACCAGTTAGCATTGTAGTATGAGTTATTGGTTTGTTAAGGGGGGGGGGGGGGGGATAGCTACCTTGGCCAACACTCTTGAACATTAGCTTCTATAACTCACTAACGCTTAGAGTAATCGAGCTATTATGTCTGCCATTTGGGAAGGGTCAACCAGGGACTAGGTGTAGAAATGGACAGCCCATTTGCTCTGGCCTTTTTGTGTTTGTTACATAGGTTACGGTTCATGCTGTCTGGCCTATCTTTGTGGATCAGGGTATAGATTTAAGTTTATCATTAATATTTTTGTATTATTGAATATGTTTTTAGCTAACATAGAACTAACATTGTCCTCCGTTATATAACGTAAGTGAAGAAAATTGGGAAAAAATAGTGGGAAATTCTTACTGAAAAAGTAGGTACGTCTTAAGGGGAGGTTTTTAGTTGATTCCCTAGACTTCCATCAAGCTTAAAATTACTCCCCCTAGACCCCCTTTCAAGATAAATTTTACATTTTTCGGTAGAAAAATTTCCCGGCCAAAGGCCGGTTCCCCTTAAATTACAGGCTGTTTCCCTGCTCGCCAGGAAAAAATCGACACCTAAATGTCACGAATGGTCTTAAAATTGACAGAAATGGGGCGAGGGTTCTTAAAATCGCCAAACTAATGGGGCGAACGTCTTAAAATCTCAAAAACAATGGGGCTAAACATGAGGGAGAAAGGAGTCCAGAAAAAAAATCCTCCAGGTGAAAATCTCCCCTTAAGGGGGTAGTGCTTGGTTTTTGGTCATGTATTTATTAATTTATGTATTCTTTAGTTTCCTTGCTCTACCTCCATCAAGCTCAAAATAACACCCCCTAGACCCCCTTTCAAGATAAATTTGTAAATTTTTCGGTAGAAAAATTTCCCGGCCTAAGGCCAGTTTCTTCTAATACTAGAGGCTCGCTATCGCTCGCCAGGAAAAAATCGACGACACCTAAATGTCACGAAAGGTCTTAACATTGACGATTACAATGGGGCGAAAGGTCTTAAAATTGACAAACTAACGGCACGAAAATCTTAAAACCTCAACACTAGTATGCTAAACATGAGGGAGAAGGGGGTCCATAAAAAGTGGGTAGTACGTCTTAATGCCTTCCGAGACCTCCTAGAATCGTACCTAGGGTGGTCTAGCCTTCAGTTTTTTCCCATGAACCGTAATTTCCAGCTTTAAAAAATTCTATCATTCAAATAATTTCCCATGAACCTTAAATTTCAGCTTTATAATTCTATCATTCAAATAATTTTCCGTCCCGAGAATTATGGCATAGGAGTAATCTGCATGGTCGTAGGTGATTATTTTTTTATATAAATATAAATGACCTTTCTTGGCTGTGGAAATAAATTTTATCCTGGATAATTCTTGCAGTTTTATTCAAGGTTTTCATATCACTGGTTTTAGCTTTACATAATTGACATAAGCTTCAGGGAAATATTTAACCCCTTCAGCGCGATGACGTAATTTTAATATTTTTCTGGTTACCAAAAGGGGTTAATACGATCTCGGTAAACACTCTGAATAACATTGATCCTTCTTAAATGCATATCGTCTAATTTTAGCCAGAATAGAAGGTACAAAGGCGTCATCGTAATGAAGGGGTTAAGAGGAGGGTAATCATAACACACCTGTCATCATAACACACACCTGTAATCATAACACCTGTAATCATAACACATCTGTAATCATAACACACCTGTAATCATAACCTACACCTGTCATCATAACACACACCTGTCATCACAACACACACCTTAATCATAACACACACCTGTCATCATAACACACACTGTAATCATAACACACACCTGTAATCATAACACATATCCGTAATCATAACACATACCTGTAATCATAACACCTGTAATCATAACACCTGTAATCATAACACATCTGTAATCATAACACACCTGTAATCATAACACCTGTCATCATAACACACACCTGTAATCATAACACACACCTGTAATCATAACACCTGTAATAATAACACACACCTGTAATCATAACACACACACCTGTAATCATAACACACACACCTGTAATAATAACACCTGTAATAATAACCTACACCTGTCATCATAACACACCTGTCATCACAACACACACCTGTAATCATAACACACATACCTGTAATCATAACACAGCTGTAATCATAACACACCTGTAATCATAACACACACCTGTATTCATAACCCACACCTGTCATCATAACCCACACCTGTCATCATAACACACACCTGTCATCATAACACACCCACTCCTGTAATCAACACACACCTGTGATCATAACACACACCTGTCATCATAACACACACCTGTAATCATAACACACCTGTAATAATAACACACACCACCTGTAATCATAATACATGCACCTGTAATCATAACACACCTGTAATCATAACACACACCTGTAAGCATAACACACACCACCTGTAATCCTAACACACACTTGTAATCATAACACACACCTGTAATCATAACACACCTGTAAGCATAACACACACCACCTGTAATCCTAACACACACCTGTAATCATAACACACACCTGTAATCATAATAACACACTCCTGTAATCATAACACACACACACCTGTAATCATAACACACCTGTAATCATAACACACACTCCTGTAATCAACACACACCTGTGACCATAACCCACACCTGTAATAATAACACACCTGTAATCATAACACGCAATCAAAGCCCACACCTGTAATCATAGCACCTGTAATCATAACACACACATGTCATTTGTGCCGTGTGACTCATAGGTCGGAGGCTAGGGTTGGGTCGCATCAATTGCCGTGTCATTTGTGCTAATAGAGGTTATTTCCGATGGTACCTGGAGATTGGGAAATAATGTCTCTGTGCTGTAGCCTGTATGTAACGCTGGCTGTACCGGCGGCTGCGGGAACTAACTGTAATTTGGGGTGTGGTATTATAGGAGGTTGGATACAGTATTGGTTTGTTTGTATCCAGTTTGCAGGGGTTTATGTGATCGTCTTTGTGTGTTTTCTGTCTGTTATCTGTCTGTCTTTGTCTGTAAGCAGGAATGTAAACATAAACGTATGAACTAACTAATTAACTAATTGTATGGAAGAAATTGCGTCACGGTATATTGAAAAGGTGAATATTCAATATTTTGTTCTATGTGTATGAAGGAGACAAAAGGCAGGTTGCCTGTAACGAGTGTCTCCCACAAAACCAAAAGAGTGACAGAGCCAAACTCAAGGGATCTATCTATCTATCTATATGCTCAGGCCCAATCCCCATTTTGGGGGTAGCCGACTCAAGGGATGTTTGGGTCAAAATGCCTGGACACACGAAGTTTGAAGCAGTTTAAGCCATAGGATGAAGGAAAGATTAATTGAGGGAGAGAGTTCCAGAGTTCACTTGTTGAGTAGAAGAAAGACTGAAATTTTTTGCCAATTCTTGGGTTGGAGAGTTCTCTCTCTCTCTCTCTCTCTCTCTCTCTCTCTCTCTCTCTCTCTCTCTCTCTCTCTCTCTCGCTCCATTTATCCCACTTTAAACACGTGCTTCAAAGATCTTTTTTTGTTAGTGTTAATGGGGTGGTGATGTTTTGGTTTATTCATTAATAAACATATTTGGTTTTAGTTTCCTCGCTAGACCTCCATCAAGCATAAAAAACACCCCCTAGATCCCCTTGCAAGATACATTTGTACATTTTGCTGTAGAAAAATGTCCCGACCAAAACGTTTCGGAGCAATGGGAAGTATGTGGAAGACGAGAAATCTCGGAGTGAAAGTAAAAAGTGCACTGTATCAAGGAATTGTTGTGCCAACAGTGATGTATGGGGCTGAGACATGGGCTCTGAAGAAAAAGGAGAAAAGAGGGCTGGATGTGATGGAGATGAGCTGCTTGAGGAGTATGTGTGGAGTTACTCGTAGAGACAGATTGAGGAATGAAGAGATACGTAGGAGAGTGGGGCAGCAGGAACATTTGTCAGCCAGAGTGGACAGAAGGGTGCTGAGCTGGTATGGTCATGTTGAACGAATGGGAGATGAAAGGCTTACAAAGAGAATATGTGAGTCAGGTACAAGGGGAGATAGAAGGGCAGGAAGACCCCCATTGAGATGGAGAGACTGTGTAAGAAAGGCTTTGGATGATAGAGGAATGACTATAGATCAGGCAGGGGAAGTGGTGGTGGACAGGAGTGAATGGAGAATGCTTGTGAATAGTTGAGTGAACACGTGGTCATTTGGAGTAAGGGGTCGGGCGCAAGTTCGACTAGATAATAGTCCATCAGGCGCCTGGCCCGGGGGGACGATTAATATGAAGGGTGTGCCTGGAAGTGTGGTGGGAGGGCTTGTGGCTTTGGCTCCGCTGCATGTCTGCCTGCCGAGATCGGAACCTCTCCGGGTGGTCAGGGGCCGGGGGAGTGCTGGAGCGACCTTGGTAACCCTGGTCTCTGGGTCTTCTCCTGGGTGACCTGGATGTGTGTGAGTTTGTGTTTTTTATCTGTGTTTATTTTTTGTTTTATGTTGTTTTTGTGTTTTCCCTGTTCTTGCTCTGTCTTGAGTTGGCTACCCCCAAAATGGGGATTGGGCCTGAGCATATAGATAGATAGATAGAAAACGTTTCGTCTTAAATTACAGGCTTGCTCTCGCTCGCCAGGAAAAAAAAAAAAAAATCGACATCTAAATTATACAAAATGTCTTAAAATCGCCAAACTAATGAAACGAACGTCTTAGAATCTCAAAACTAATGGAGCTAAACATGAGGGTGAAGGGGGTCCAGAAAAAGCAACTAGTTCCCCCTTAATCATTTGCTGTCTGCACTTTAAACTCGCGATTTAGCAATATACATTTCGAAATAGTGTTAGTTTCATGCTTATTGAGGAGTTAGTATCGAAGAATTTTACATAGGCATGACTTAGTAACGTAATTAATTAATGCGTCATCAGTTCTTGAAAGGGTTAACTATACCCTGTTCCAAATAAGTAGGCCAAAATTCTGGAACATTAATCTCTATAACTCACAAACAAGTAGAGTAATCGGGCTGATATTTCTACCATTTGGGAAGGGTCAGCCAGGGAATGCAGCCCAAGTGGTCTAGCCCTTTTTTCACATACAGAGGTTAGGGTTCTCGATTTCTGGCCTATCTATTTGGAACAGGGTATAGTACAGTCACTCATACATATTCGTTGACCCCCCCCCCCTATGTTTTTCTTTCTGCAAATACTGACATTTGGACTTATTTTTGGATTAATCATGCTTTTCATTAATTATTATATATATTTTTCAATTGATATACACAATTCTAGCTATCTATCGCCGGACGCCCTGATCCCTGAATGAACGAAACGCCCACATGCACCTCTGTCGCTGTCAGTCGACGCCCCTCCTCCCATCCAGCACCGATTTCAGGCATATACTGTACTTCTTAACTCCATCCTTCCACCTCTCTCTCGGTTTACCTCTCCCTCTTTGTCCTTCCATCTCACTCTGGTACACTCTTTTAGTCAATCTCTCGCTTCCCATACGTTCCACATAGCCGAACTATCTCAAGGTGTTCCTTTTCACAATTTCCAGCACATCTACATGCTCACCAACCGCTCTCGTACCTCCTCATTCGTCTGTCTATCCCTCCATGTAACTCCGTACGCACTTCTCAAGTAATTGATTACTAAAATAGCTGTCAGGGATATACTTGCAGAATCAAAAATGGGTGAAATCCACGAATATTTATAAGTGACAATATAATTTGCCGTTCCCGTGCTGTAATGTTTCGTTCCTCCTTCTCCTCCTCCTCCTCCTCCTCCTCCTCTTCGTACCCCCAGAACCGGTTGCCAAAGAAACCAATCATGACGCCGGCTATAATTCCGATCGGTGTTTTTTATTATTGACGGTAAAGCGGGGTTCTTGGGCCTCCTAGCATCACGATCTGGAGGAGAGAGAGAGAGAGAGAGAGAGAGAGAGAGAGAGAGAGAGAGAGAGATTTTTCCTACTAGTCTACCTCTTTACCAACTGAGCTATCGAAAGTGGTGTTGAGAGAGAGAGAGAGAGAGAGAGAGCGAGAGCGAGAGAGAGCATGCCTGCTTAGTACTGTGGTTCCTCGTTAATTACAGCCTCTTCGAAGCAGGGTTTATTAACAGTAACTAAAATTGGAAATGTATCTATGGGACTGATTTAAAGTGCATTGAGATCTTATAGTAATTAATCCGTGAGACAGTTAGATGAAATGGCGATAGAAAGACGTATATGATGAAATTACTGAACAACCTGCATGCAGTTACTAATGATGCCTTTAAAGTCCTTGCCAAATTACGAATCTGAAACTGAAATACTTAGAGTTTACGAAGGTAATACTTGTTTGTGATGTAGCTGTTTGATATGTTGTAAAGGTATTATGATGGTGAAACGTTGTAAGTGTGTGTTTGTAAATGTTAACATTGATCTCAAAAGATGGTCTTGGGGTTATTTTTTAAACTTGATGGAGGTATTGGGTGTAAACTTAAAACAAAAATATATAGCCTATATATATATATACGGTATATATATATATATATATATATATATATATATATATATATATATATATATATATATATATACGGTATATATATATATATATATATATATATTAATAATAATAACAATTTATACATAACAACCGAAACGTCAATAAAATACCCTCATTGTTCCCTGATTAAATAGCACTGTATGAATATTCCCATATTCAAAATATGCTATAGGGGTGCAATGCCTGGTGAGTTATCTGCTCAACAGGTGGCGTTGTGTGTGTGTAAGTGTGAGAGTCCGAGTGTAGGGGATGAGACAGTGCAGCCACCTCGGCTTCAGAGATGGGGTCGTTTCGGGCCATGAGTGAGCACCGTGCCTCGTGTGAAGGCAAGATGGCAGGTGCTCGTTGTACTCTACGTGCTTCACATGTCTCACTCCCTAGACTGGAACAAGACCTCACGGGCTTCACTGTTCATTGTAAAGCGGTGAATGTTATGGCTCTCAGCCTATGCCCGAGAGGAAGTAAGTTGGAATATAGAAAAAAAAAAAAAAAAAAAAAAAAAAAAACACATTAATACAAATCTCCCCTTAACCTTAACACTATATAATTTAAGATGTCAATATATTAAATATGGCTCTCCCATTTTCCACTAGACGGATTCCCAGCTATTAAATTTATTAGAATATAATCTTTACTATCATTTCATAATTTAAGTGATTCAGAAATATATATATTCAATCCCAGTTAACTCTCTGAAATATTAAATTACTGGGGCCCTGGCAACCATGTACGTTTGGCTCGCTCTGTGCTGTAATAATGTCTGCCAGATGTTGATTGGGGTGGGTAAGTGTAGGAATAGGTTTATATAATTATAATGTCTCAGCTGTCCTTACGTTTGGCTCGCTCTGTGCTGTAATAATGTCTGCCAGATGTTGATTAGGGTGGGTAAGTGTAGGAATAGGTTTATATATAATGTCTCAGCTGTCCTTACGTTTGGCTCGCTATGTGCTGTAATAATGTCTGCCAGATGTTGAATAGGGTGGGTAAATGTAGGAATAGGTTTGTATAGCCCCTGCGAAATGAATAAATTAAGTTTAGATATTGCTGAAGCCAATTATGGATCAAAATATACTTGGTGGCGAGACATCACTTATTAGGCCAATTGCACCTGACAGCATACACCAATCAATTAAAACTGATAATTGCCACCATTAATATTCAATATCGCTCACAAATCATGTGCGATATTGAATACTACTACTACTACTACTACTAATAATAATAATAATAATAATAATAATAATAATAATGATAATAATAATAATAATAATGATAATAATAATAATGATAATGATAATAATATATAATAACTTCATTCTTTCCCAAAACACAAATTATTAAACAAAATTTAGTGTTGACAGAACATATGTATAATATATCTGGTTTTAAGAGGCTAGTGGCTCTTTGTTTGGTCTATTAATTAATTGATTCATGTTTTTGTGTCCTCGCTTTTTGGTAGAAAAATGTACCGGCCGAAGGCGGGTTCCTCTTATGATTACAGGTTTGCTATCGCTCGCTAGGAGAAAATAGACACCTAAATGGCACGATAGGTCTTAAAATTAACAACGAAATGGAGCAAAATGTGTTAAAATCGCCAAACTAATGGGCCGAACGTCTTAAATTTTCAAAACTAATTAGGTTAAACACGAGGGAGAAAAGTGTCCAGAAAAACGACCCATCTCCCCTTAATTTGTTGAATAATAACCGTAACACACAAGGAGTAGTAGGGGGGGGGGGGGGGGGGGACGAGGAGTATGTACGGTGGTGCTAAGAAGTCATGTCTCAAGCTGTCATTACGTTTGGCTCGCTCTGTGCTGAATTAATGTCTGTCAGATGTTGAATAAGGTGGATAGGTGGAGGAACATGTCGGTATATCTCAGTCAAAAAGAAGAAATCACGTGTATATATTGCCGATACCAATATTATGGATCAAGACATGACTTATTAGGCCGATTGTACACGGTATACGCATAAATGTCTTTGTTTGCAGGAATAGTCAGGTCCATGTTTTGTTTACTCTTATATAATTGTAATTTGCTCTGACTGGTGACATAAATTTACAATTTAAAAAGGAGCTTTAAAAAAAAAAATCATTAAAAAAACTCACCCATACATGATCTAAAGTATGCATCTTAAAATATATTGAATGTATGTTCTTTCGGGCTAATAAACTTATTGAATTATTATTTTGAATGTGAATATATCAAATGTGGCCAACAGACTGATTTTGGTTGCCTAACATTGTAAATGTGTGTATGTGCGGTGTGTGTACTTACTCTAGTTGTATTGCGGGAGTGAGCATGCTCGTTATTTCCCGCCTCCTATATGTGTAGGTGTTATATGTATCGTTGGAATGGCTGTGGATGTGTGTGTAGTCTGTATTTTTAGCCAATTGGCGACATCGGAAACGAAGGCTTAGGGTGGATCTGTATGGTACCATTCTCACTATAGACGGTACCGTCTCGCCCGAAGGCTTAGGTAGCCATCAGCTTTGGTGAACCATATGATACCCATCTCGCCTTGTACCATTTTTGCCAACCCCAGATGGGACGTCACAACGTCGTCCACTTATTCCAGGTACCTATTTACAGCTAGGTGAACTGAGGCTAACACATGAAAGGAGACAAGCCCAATTTGTCTCCGCCCGGCCGGGGGATTGAACCCCCGACCCCTCGTGTGTGAGACGAGAGCGCTACCTACTAGGCTACGGGCTGTGTGTGTGTGTGTGTGTGTGTGTGTGTGTGTGTGTGTGTGTGTGTGTGTGTGTGTGTAATAATAATAATAATAAACGGTTTATTAAAGAATGGCAGCCTCATGAGCTGAAAATACACATTTTACAATTTAGTGGATGAACATGAGATGTACAGATATGAGGATGGTAAGCTTAGTTTACAAACAAAATAAATAAATACAATAATGATGCATGTGCAGAATACAAATACAGAATACAAATACAAATACAGAATACATACAGAAACTGTTTTGGTAAGGTCAGGTAAAGAGGGTGCAGGTACTACAATGGGAGGTTAATCCTCGGTAGTGTAGGTGTGTGTGTGTGTGTGTGTGTGTGTGTGTGTGTGTGTGTGTGTGTGTGTGTGTGTGTGTGACAGAAGGCGAAATATGGAAGAGCTGGGCGTTCTATTGTTAAGGATGGAAATACATGGATGAAGATACGCGAACACTTAATAATAGATAATGCTTATGCATAGATTTATAATCAGAAGTTGCGCTAGTGAGCAATATGTTCTCGCTCATATGTACGTATATTTACATACATATGTGCATATGACCATATAAATATAAATACACGTACAGTACATATATATATTATATACCTTATATTCTCAACCGGGCTCGAACCATTGACAGCACACACACAGACATACATATACATAAATATATGCACATTACATGCATATATGCTCTTCTCTTATCCTACCTGATACTCTCAGCCGGGCTCGAACCACAAACAGTATACACTATACACATATATATATACATAAATAACGCATACATACATACACATATACGCACACATACATACACATATACTGCACATACATAGATACATATATACACATATACATAAACAAACTCAAGCAAATACATACATAATTATATTCTAATACACACACGCACACACACACACACGTGTGTGTGTGTGTGTGTGTGTGTGTGTGTGTGTGTGTGTGTGTGTGAGAGAGAGAGAGTGTGTGTGTGTGTGTGTGTGTGTGTTATCAGTAAAATGTAATATACTGTATATTACCAATCGAGTAATGTGAGTGCTGTGTACGGTCGCACTAATAAGTCACCTCCCAGCTGTCATTACGTTTGGCTCGCTCTGTGCTGTATTAAATGTCTGTCAGATGTTGAATAAGGTGGGTAAGAGTAGGAACATGTTTGTATATTTCACTCGATATGAAGAAATGAAGCATAGATATTGCTGATACCAATTACTGATCAGAACATACTTGGTGCCGAGACGTCACTTATTAGCTCGACTGTACAATATTTGCATTTAAGTACAATAATTCACTCCTGAAACATTTTAGTACTGGTGCTTATTACAATTTTGTTTAGTGAACGATAACCTTTTCTGAATGACGTTTTTATGTAACGCCAACTACATTACACAGAATCAGCCTCATTCATAAAAAGAAAAAAAGAAAAAAAAAGAAAAAAAAAAGAAAATAGTTCATAATTTTTTTTTTATGTCCGACGAATTAGATTTCTAGCAGCATGACCTCTTAACCCGTTCAGTACCGGTGACGTCCTATGCATTGTATTCTGGCACCTGTTAGACGATATTATTCAGCTTGGGAAGGACGTCTACCCATGAAAAGGCTACTATACAGACTATCTCAATTCATCCTTCTAGCTACAGGTACCACATATCCTTCCTAAGCTTCATAAGGTCGCTAAATATAGCTAGAATATAAGATAACACTCGTCGCTGGTACTCAAAGGGTTAAGCTCCAACTACATTACACAGAATAAGACTCATTCATAAAAAAATAAAATAAAAACAAAATAAATAAATAAATAATAATAATAATAATAATAATAATAATAATAATAATAATGTCCAGCGAATTAGATTTCTAGCAACACGACCTCTTAAGAAAGTTGTTGCTCTTTTGCCACCACCGCAGCCACAATAAATTCAACCCACTAATAAAAACCTAATTGTTTTTTTACGAAAGAGATATAGATTTTGAGATGGGTAATTTCTATCTGGGAGACGATCGTGGTGTTAAGGGGCCTGACCAATTACGCTCTGCTCCTAACGACCTTAAGACAGAGGATGGGCGTATTTGTTTGATAATTTATTTATATTTATATAAACAATGTAGTTTCTTCCCTAGACCTCCATCAAGCTTTAAAAAAACACCCCCAAGATCCACCTTCAAGATATATTTGTACATTTCACGATAAAAAATGTCCCGGCCGAAGACCGATTCCCCTTGAATTACAGGCTCGCTTCGCTCGCCAGGACAAAATCGACACCTAAATGACAGGAATAGTTTTAATATTGACAAAGATGTGTGGCGAAAGGTCTTCAAATCGCCAAACTAATGGGCCGAACGTCATGCAATCTGAAAACAGAAAATGGGGGCTACACATGAAGAAGAAGGGGGAACCAGAAAAACGCCCCTCCTCTCCCCTTAATGAGTGACTAGTGGCCGGAGTCGTGGTATTAAAGTGGTCATTACTATTGGGGGCTTCAATGGGGTTAATGATAAAGTTGGGGTTTATTGGGTCGGTAACGTATAGAGGGGCCTTTAAAGTTCATCTTATATACCATTAACCCCTTCTGTACCGGCAACGTCTTTTTAATTTTATTCTGGCTACTATTATGCGATTTCCTTGTCATATAGGTGTAAACAAAAATCCTGGCGAGCGATAGCGAGCCTGCAATTTAAGAGAAACCGGCCTTCGGCCGTGAAAAAATATACTGGTATATATATATATATATATATATATATATATATATATATACCGGTATTTATATATATATATATTATATATATATATATATATATATATATATATATATATACCGGTATATATCTATCCATAAATGCTCTAATTGTAATTAACCACTTGCGAGTTTCAGGCTATAAGGGAGTTGGAGTCGTAAACATGCGATGATGATGTAGATTTCTAATGGGTAGAGAGTATGATTAATTTGGTATTGTGTAATTACAGTATATATATGTACTAGGACCGTATTTTAGTTGTTAATTCTGCTAAATATCGATGTCTATACCTCTAGCCTAACTTCCTTATAGCACAACATTCGCAAGTAGTCCGTTCTAGTGCTATTAACCCTTTCAGTGCCGGTGTTTTACTTTTGATTGTATTCTGGCAGCAGTTAGTCGATTGTATTCAGTTTGCAAAAGGGCCTCCAGCAATTAACAGGCTTCGAACTATCTCACTTAACCCTTTGTTTACTACCACACAGCCTTCTTAAACTGCACAAAATCGTCAGTAGAATAACAAACAGGAACACGTCACCAGTACAGAAGGGGTTAATGGTCAAAAGACAAGTTGTAGCCAGGTATTGTAACTTACGATCGTCTAGGTTTGTGGAGCATGAGGAAGGGAGGACGTCGTGACAAGGAAGACGAGGTTAATTCATTGATTTTCCAGGGCACTCACCTTGCCCTAACTTAAGGGCAGATTTCCACTTGAAGGACTTTTTTCTTGACTCCTTTCTCCCTCATGTCTAGCCCCCTTGCTTTTGAGATTTTAAGACGTTCGCCCCATTAGTTTGGCGATTTTAAGAATTTATGCCCCATTCTGTCAATTTTAAGATCTTTCGTGCCATTTAGGTATCGATTTTATCCTGGCGAGCGATAGCGAGCCTGTAATTTAAGAGCAACCGGCCTTCGGCCGGGACATTTTTCTACCGAAAAATGTACAAATTTATCTTGAAAGGGGTCAAGGGGGTGACATTTTTAGATTGCTGGAGGAGTAGGAAACATACCTAAAAACCTCCCCTTAAAGGGGAAGGGTTGATTTATTAGTTTTTATATTCATATTTATTTATTTATTTATTTATTGTGGTTTTAGTTTCCTCCCCAGAATTCCATCAAACTCAATAAGTATCCTCCAGATCCCCCGGTTCCTCCTAAATCACAGGCATGCTATCGCTCACCAGGAGCAAATCGACACGTGAATGGCACGAAAGGTCTTCAAATCGACAAAATAATGGGGCGAACGTCTTAAAATCTCAATAACTAATGGTGCTAAGCGTGAGGGAGGAGGGGGTCCAGAAAACCCCAACTACCTCCCCCTTAGCATTATCTGGGGGTTTAACTTGGCTTAACCCCTTCTGTACCGGCGACGTCTTTTTCATTGTATTCTTGTTATATTTATTAGACGATTTTGTGCAGCTTAAGGGGAGATTTCCACTGTAGGGATTTTTTTCTGAACCGCTTTCTTCCTCATGTTTAGCCCCGTTGCTTTTGAGATTTTAAGACGTTCGCCCCATTACTTTGGCGATATTAAGAACTTTCGCCCCATTTATGTCACTTTTAAACTCTTTCGTGCCATTTAGGTGTCGATTTTTTCCTGGCGAGCGATAGCGAGCCTGTAATTTAAGAGGAATCGGCCTTCGGCCGGGACATTTTTCTACCGAGAAATGTACAAATTTATCTTGAAAGGGGGTCAAGGGGGAGTAATTTTAAGCTTGATGGAAGTCTAGGGAATCAACTGAAAACCTCCCCTTAAGAAGGATTTGTGGTAGTAAAAAGGGATAAGGGAGTTAGTTCGAAGCTGGTTAAATGCTGGAGTCCCTTTGTAACTGAATATAATCGCCTAATAGTAGCCAGAATATAGGTAGCCTAAAGGGCGTCGCCGGTACGGAATGGGTTAACCGATATCTGTCCCTTTATCATCTTTCAAACGGTTCCAAGTCCAAATGAGAGTTGGCGAGTCCTTGTAGAGTCAGGCATAAGAGGTCACGATGCGCGGTGAGAATGTCCCAAAACAACGCACAAATTAATGGGTTCTGAAAGCATCAAATACTACAAAACATTCTTTAACCCCTTCTCTACCGGCAACGTCTCTTTAATATTTTTCTTGTTATATTTAGAGTACGATTTTGCGCAATTTAAGAAGGGTCTGTGGTAGTAAAAAGTGTCAAGTGAGATAGTTCGAAGCCTGTGAATTGCCGACTTGCGAGTTGCGTTCTATAAGGAAGTTGGAGCTGTAGACAACGATATTAACAGTATTTACAGCTAAAATACGGTCATAGTACATTTATATATACAGAAAACCCAATTCAACATACTCTTTACCCATCAGAAACTTACATTATTCTTGCATTTCTGTTTAAAATCGATGTTCACGGCTCCAACTTCCTTATAGCCTGAAACTCGCAAGTGGTCAATTGCTGGAGGTCCTGTTTTTTACCCAATGAAATCTTGTAATAATAGACAGAATAAAGTTAAAAGTACGGCGCCGGTACAGAAGGGGTTAGATTCATATGTCGCTTATGATGGACTAGTGTAAATTGAACTCATGTAAAGTAATATACCTCCAAGGCCTACAGGATATTGAACTCATGTAAAGTAATATACCTCCAAGGCCTACAAGATATTGAACTCATGTAAAGTAATATACCTCCAAGGCCTACAGGATATTGAACTCATGTAAAGTAATATACCTCCAAGGCCTACAAGATATTGAACTCATGTAAAGTAATATACCTCCAAGGCCTACAAGATATTGAACTCATGTAAAGTAATATACCTCCAAGGCCTACAAGATATTGAACTCATGTAAAGTAATATACCTCCAAGGCCTACAGGATATTGAACTCATGTAAAGTAATATACCTCCAAGGCCTACAAGATATTGAACTCATGTAAGTAATATACCTCCAAGGCCTACAGGATATTGAACTCATGTAAAGTAATATACCTCCAAGGCCTACAAGATATTGAACTCATGTAAAGTAATATACCTCCAAGGCCTACAAGATATTGAACTCATGTAAAGTAATATACCTCCAAGGCCTACAGGATATTGAACTCATGTAAAGTAATATACCTCCAAGGCCTACAAGATATTGAACTCATGTAAAGTAATATACCTCCAAGGCCTACAAGATATTGAACTCATGTAAAGTAATATACCTCCAAGGCCTACAAGATATTGAACTCATGTAAAGTAATATACCTCCAAGGCCTACAGGATATTGAACTCATGTAAAGTAATATACCTCCAAGGCCTACAAGATATTGAACTCATGTAAAGTAATATACCTCCAAGGCCTACAGGATATTCCCACCTCGGAAGTCATACCTACAGTACCAAGACCACTATTTTCACAAAATTGTGAAAAAAATCTGATGTTCTACAAACTTAATCTCTGAACCTTAATGGATTATCTGAACCTTGGTCTAGTTGTGTTCCTAGATATATGAACCTATCGAGCATATTTAGCTCTTTATTTTCGTTTAATTATGTATTAATAATATAATATTATTATTAGTATTTTATTTTTTATTTTTTTTAAGTAGGTAATTATAAAGGGGATTAACCATTAATTAAAAATAGGTAACTTTTGGCTGGTGCTACAGTTCTAATAGGGGCGTAACCATTGATACTGTATACTATGATAACTTTTATCTGGTACTGTAGTAAGGATCAAGAGGTACATGGACTTATACTGAGGGGCCAGCAGGTGTTATTAACATTCTCGCCAGCAATTAATGACTTCACGACCTGCCCGGATTTATTGAGTACAATATATTTACTGGAAGCTAATTTATATAATTAAGTGAAGAGTGTAGACAAAGAGTTCTTGTTTACGTCCTCCACGACTTGGTTCTCACATTAAAAATAGATTCTTAAAGTGGGGTGGTCAGTGGTCAGGTGTATACAATGTGTCTATATATATATATATACTGTATATACTGTATATATCATAATATAATGTGTGTGTGTGTATATGTATGTATGTATGTGTGTGTAGGTTTGTGTGTGTGTAGGTGTATGCGTGTGTGTTTGTGTAGGTGCATGTGTGTATGTATTTATGTGTTATCTAGCAACACATTTCTTTAACCTACCCCCAACTAAAGTATTCATGATAAAGTCAGCAAACCACCTGGGCATCGAACTATAACAGGACGGGCTGTCAGTATTAATTGCATATTCCCTCTGCATTTTCTTGAGGGGACATGGTTCATTTTTTGGTCGATTTTGTTTTCGTTTATTCACCATTTTGTTTAGTTTCCTCCCTAGACCTCCACCAAACTTAAAAAACAAAACAAAAAAAACATCCATTAGATCCCTCTTGTAGATTATTTTGTACATTTTTCGGTAGAAAATTGGCCCGGATCCAAAATTACAAGCTGACTATCGTTCGCCAGGACAAAAAATATACATTTAAATAGTACGAAAGGTCTTAATATTGACAAAGAAATTGGGCGAAATGTCTTGAAATCGACAAACTAATGGGGCAAACATCTTAAAATCTGAAAACTAATGGGGCTAAACATGAGGGAGAAAGGGGGGCCAGAAAAACGACCCATCTCCCCTTAAGTTTGCTCCCGGCTCAAGGCATATAAATATACAGGGCGAATTTATTTTTAGCGTGAATCCGGTGCGAATGTTTTAGTAAGAAGATCCGGTGCCTCGTAGCATAGTTGATTCGCTGTCAGTAGGCAAGAAATCATGGCCTCTAATATCTATGTAACTAAAAAAACGACTAGAGTATTCCAGCGAATATGTCTACCATTTGGGAAGAGTCAGCCAAGGAATAGATGTGTGAATTTACAGCCAATTTGCTCTAGCCATTTTTGTGTTACAGAGGATAGAGGTCATGATTTCTCACCTACCTACAGCGAATAGACTATAGTTCCAGTGGCACGAAGATGAGCGCCGGGGCAATCATTGGTATTATGTAAATTGGGCCGAAACTGACTGCCCCCATATTTATACTCTGACGGCCGGGCTCTGAATTGAGGGGGGATTCCTCCCCCCCCCCCCCGTCTTCCTCATGTTTATCCCCATTAATGTTCATATTCTGAGACGTTTGGTCCATTAGTTTGGCTATTTTTGGCCTCATTTCTTTGTCAATTTTAAGACCTTTGGTGCCATTTACGTATCGATTTTTCCCGTCGAGCGATAGCGAGCCTGTAACGGGACAGTTTGTACTAAAATGCTTAAACATCTATCCCGATGGCGGCAGGGGGGGGGGGGGGGCTAGGGGGGGAGATTAAGGTTGGTGGATGTCTAAATAAAAATAAAAGCAAGTGCGCGCGCGCACGCACACACACACACACACACACACACACACACACACACACACACACACACACACACACTCTCTCTCTCTCTCTCTCTCTCTCTCTCTCTCTTTCTCTCTCTCTCTCTCTCTCTCTCTCTCTCTCTCTCTCTCTCTCTCTCTCTCTCTCTCTCTCTCTCTCTCTCTCTCTCTCTCTCTCTCTCTCTCTCTAGGGAAATTATATCGTGTAGTGAAGGAGTTATACGTGTCTCTGTTAACTAACTCAGTTTAGACCATTATAACTTGTTTAATTGTATTTTGGCTGACACCAGAAGATTTTATTAGGCTCAAGAAAGGCCTGTGGTATTCATAGGGTTAAAGGAGAATTATATTTTATTATAAACAATTGTACGCAATTTTGTGGAGAGGTCTTCGACATAATTAAGTTTGTTTCGACTCCCACCAGACAATATTCATAGATTCACACAGGACAATGTATAGCTTAGCGTTAAGGGGGGTGACCTGTGTTTGTTCTGTCCTTTTCTATCTTTCTCTGGCTTGTATCCATTTGGCCCCATTCAGCCAACTATTTTAAGACGTTTATCCCCATCTAGGTGTCGATTTCTTCCTGGCGAGCGATAGCGAGCCAGCATTATGAAGAAATTCATAATCATTCCGGCTTCGCCGGAGAAATTTTTCTATCGAAAAATGTACAAATTTAGCCTGCTGTCAAACAAAATATAAAAAATATACTGGCTCGCTACCGCTCACCAGTAAAAAATTGACACCTGGATGGGGATAAACGTCTTAAAACAGTAGGCTGAATGGGGCCAAATGGATACAAGCCAGAGAAAGATAAAAAAGGACAAAACAGGTCACTCCCCTTAAGGAACCCGACTGTAACCTCTCAAACTAAAAGAGGATCAGAGTTATCGAGCTAGTATTTCTATCATTTGGGAAGAGTCAGGCAGGGAAGAGGTGTGGAAATGTATAACCAATTCGCTCTAACCCTTGTTTGAGTGATAGAGGTTTGTGGTCAGGATTCCTGGCTTACCTATGATGAACGGAGTGTAGACAAGTGACAGTTGTTATTCAGCATTTCTTGGACTGATGAATCGACTGTAGACAAGTGACAGTTGTTCAGCATTTTTTGGACTTATGAATCCATGTCATTATCTGAATGAAATCGTCTGGAGGTAGCTAGAATAAGATAATCAATTTTCTATGGTATTGTAAGGGTTCTTCGTTTGAATAAGATAACTCCAATTTATGGTTTGTTCTAGTTAACTTCAAACTTTGTAATTGAACTTAAGAATACCTGTCTGACCAATATAGTTAACTGAGATAGACTTTAATTCTTAGATTTCTAGACGTACTTCGTAAGCCTAGTGAAATCATCTGGCTTCAGCCCTACATAAATACAGAAAACATCGTCTGATCCAAGTATTCTCTGGGACTCTCTCCCTCAATCTATCTTTCCCTCATCCTATGACTTAAATTACTTTAAGCTCCATGTCTCCAGACATTTTGACTATAACTTACCTTAAATTTGGCTCCCTAGCACACTTTCAACTAGGGGGGGGGGATATTTGTTACAGGCAGCTTTGTCTATGGACTCCTTCATGAACAAATATATATATACCGGTATATATATTATATATATATATCTATATATATATAATATATATATATATATATACAGTATATATATATATATATATATATATATATATATATATATATATATATATATACGGTATATATAATAATAATAAATAAATAAATACAAAACACGAATATAATAGTGTTCAAGTATCGCTACCAAAGTACAGAACTCGTCGGTTACAAGTCCAGTTCTTATCCCACTGTATTGTTTTGTACCCCCCCCCCCCCCCCCCCCCCCGGCCATCTCCGCCAACTGGTGACTATACACAACCGGTAGTTATATGCAAATGGTGTGACTACCCTGTGCATCTATTAATACCACCACCACCCCCACCACCACCACCACCACCTCGCCCGACTTGATAGCTAAGCTAAAAACTGGGGCTTCTCTGCACCCGTACGATGATTGCTATCTGCTTGGCTGGCGGGAGCGGGTTATGCATGTGACCTTGGTATATTTAGTGTTATTTTATTATTTTTCCTTTGTTTTTTACTTTGCTCCCTAAAACTCCATCAAACTTAAAAAACACCCCCCTAAGACCTTCCTTCGAGGTTAACATGTAGGCTACATTTATCGGTAGAAAATAGTCCCGGCCGAAGGTCAGACCCTCCTAAATTACAGGCTCGCTATTGGTTGCCAGGAAAGAAAGCGTTACTATAGAATGGCACGAATAGTCTTGAAATTGACAAAGAAATGTGGCGAGAGGTCTTAAAATCGCCAAATTAATGGAGCGAAAGTAAAAACAATGTCAAAACTACTGGGGTTAAACATGAGGGAACAGTCGATCCAGATCTCATTCTTTATTGGCGGGCCAAATAAGTGTGGATGTTCTGCACCCGTAAGATCGGTATCTTCTGGGCCTGGTGGCAGATAGCTGGTTAGTCATGTGGCCTTGGTTTAGTGGGGGGGGGGGGGGGAGTTTGTTTTTTTATTAGTGTTGTATATATTTGTTTTATGAATTAATGTATTTATGTATATTATTATTGTATTATTATTATTATTATTATTATTATTATTATTATTATTATTATTAATATTATTTTATTTTTTAGTTTCCTTACTAGACTTCCATCAAACTTAAAAAGTAACCTCAAGACCCCCATTCGAGATATAATTGTACATTTTTCGGTAGAACAATATCCAGGCCGAAGGCTGGTTGCTCTGTACAGGGGCACAGTGCGTCCATTTATTGAGTATTGTTCGTATGTGTGGGGAGGATCCTCTCACACAGCACTTCTTGACAATGTAGAAAAGAACGCCTTTCGTCTCATTAACTCACGTCCTCACCGACTCTTTGCAATCTCTCTTCGCCGCAATGTTGCATCTCTCTCGCTATTCTACCGTTATTGCAATAATCCATGTTCCTCAGAGCTCTCAGTGTATACCACCTCCTCTACGTAGGGTACGTAGCACCCGTCTTGCAACACAATCCCACCCCTACTCTGTGCAACTCTCCAACCCAAGAGTGAAACGATATTCTCAATCTCTCTTCTGTTCAACAGCTGAGCTCTGGAACTCTCTCCCTGAATCCATCTTCCCCTCATCCTATGACTTAAATTGCTTCAAACTCCGTGTGTCCAGGCATTTTGGCTCGCATATTCCTTAATTTTGGCCCTGTCACTGTTTCAATTATGGTTGAGGCACTCGTCACAGGCAGTTCTGCCTTTTGTCTCCCTCATCCACATAGAACAAACAAGATAAAAAAAGTTGTACTTGTATTTATATGTCCATTCTTAAGTTCCCCATCCCCATCCCATCCTGTTCTACTATATATATATATATATATATATATATATATATATATATATATACTGTATATTATATTTACAGACACATATGTCTTTTAGCACATCCCATCCTGTTCCACTATACATATACTGTACAAACACATATACGAGTTTCACCATCCCCATCCCATCCTGTTCCACTATACAATTACAAAGACATACACTTTGACAACTTAAGGGGAGATTTCCACTTGAGGGATTTTTTTCTTGACCCCTTTCTCCCTCATGTCTACCCCCATTGCTTTTGAGATTTTAAGACGTTTGCCCCATTAGTTTGGTGATTTTAAGAATTTCCGCCCCATTCTGTCAATTTTAAGACCTTTCGTGCCATTTAGGTGTCGATTTTATCCTGGCGAGCGATAGCGAGCCTGTAATTTAAGAGTAACCGGCCTACGGCCGGGAAATTTTTCTACCGAAAAATGTACAAATTTATCTTGAAAGGGGGTCAAGGGGGTGACATTTTAAGATTGCTGGAGGAGTAGGAAACAAACTAAAAACCTGCCCTTAAACCGGTGTCACACTAACCATTTTGCGGTGGATGTATCGGAGCCACATTATCCGAGAAAAGAAAAAAAAACAAAATAGCTAAAATGGAGCCTACAATCTGACAATGTTCACTTTCATTATTTCTGTATTTTGTATCTGACAGCCCCTTTTCGTACTGCACATTTCATTTTAAAGTACTGTATTAATAAAATGTAAAGCAATACAAATAATATGATAACTTGTAGCGAATTCAAGGCTTCGATACATGTAGTCGATAATCTTGCTCGTGATCCCAAAGAAGTACGGTTTCAGTCTCTTTTCTTAACCCCTTCTCTAGCGGCGATGTATTTTTTGTTTTCAACTTTATTTTGGCTACTATTAGAAGATTTTGATTATGTTTAAAAATGGTAGTCCAGCGATGAACAGGCTTCGAGCTATCTCACTTAACAGGCTTCGAGCTATCTCACTTAACAGGCTTCGAGCTATCTCAGCGACAGAAAGCAAAGAGTAGTCATAAACGGTAAGGCATCTAAATGGACCAATGTAAGTAGCGGGGTACCCCAGGGATCGGTACTAGGACCAATTCTCTTTCTAATTTACATCAACGACATAGATGAGGGCCTCACCTGTACAATCTCAAAATTTGCTGACGATACAAAATTTGCAAATAGCGTACTCTCAAAAGAACAAGTTGACGATATGCAACACAATCTAGATAAATTGTCATGTTGGGCCCAAATTTGGCAAATGAGTTTCAATGCGGATAAATGTAAAGTACTACATATCGGATACCTAAATGAGAAAGCAAACTATTCGATGAATGGCACTCAGCTTAAGAATGTAAACAGAGAAACCGATCTGGGAGTAACAATATCGAGTAACCTAAAACCGAGTCAACAATGTTCAGAAGTTGTTAAGAAGGCAAACAAAATAATTGGCTTTATAGGCAGGTCATTTGAGCATAAATCCAAAGAAGTTATCCTAACCCTTTACAATTCCTTAGTCCGCCCTCTTCTGGAATACTGCGTTCAATCCTGGTGCCCTTATTACCAAAAAGATATAAACAAGCTAGAACGAGTTCAACGTAGAGTTACCAAAATGATACCTAGCCTAAAGAACAAACCATACGAAGAGCGTCTTAGAGAATTAAATCTATTTCCTTTAACCCAGCGCAGATTAAGAGGTGACTTAATTCAAGTGTTCAAAATCATCAAAGGCATCGACAATATGAACTGTAGTAAGTACTTCACTATCGACCAATCTAATTACACGCGGGGAAACGGTTGCAAAATTATTGGTAAATCTTTTAACTCACACGAATCTAAGAATTTCTTCTTCAATCGAGTTGTCAACTTGTGGAATGGGCTTCCCCGAAACGTTATAGACTGCATCACCGTTGATTCATTTAAACTCCGCCTAGACAAATATCTCGCTTCAAACCCGCGACTGACTGCGTTTGTAAATGAATAACTTTATTTTACCCCCCCTCAGTTACTAACCCATCTGTCCCCTACTAACTTCCTAATCCTGCCACGGATATTAGTTCCAGGGCAGTAATTCCCTTTCCAATGTTCCCTTACCCACTCTAAACCACTGTTTGGACACTTGATCCTCAGTGTTTTGGAGGACAAGCAACCTAGAAGGGTCACTAGATCTGTTGTTGCTTGATTTCCTTTGTACTCCTTTGTACTTAACCATTATTATTGCCACAGATCTTTCCTAAACTGCACACAATCGTCTGAGTATAGCGAGAATAAAACTGAAAAGACGTCGCCGGTATAGAAGGGGTTAATGGCGGTATGCCTGTCATAGTATTGCTGCCTCACTTGCTAAGTTTTAAAAATTGTATTGAGACTGAAATACCTGATCCCATTGTATAAGATCAATCCTAACTTAAGGGGGGTGACCTGCTTTTTGTTATTTCTGTCCTGTTCTCTCTTTCTCTGGCTTGTATCCATTTGGCCCCATTCAGCCAACTATTTTATGACGTTTATCCCCATCTACAGTAGGTGTCGATTTTTTCCTGGCGAGCGATAGCGAGCCAGCATTATATGAAGAAATCTGGCTTCGCCGGAGACATTTTTCTATCGAAAAATGTACAAATTTAGCCTGCTGTCAAACAAAAATAAAAAATATGCTGGCTTGCTGCCGCTCACCAGTAAAAAATTGACACCTGTATGGGGATAAACGTCTTAAAACAGTAGGCTGAATGGGGCCGAATGGATACAAGCCAGAGAAAGAGAGAAAAGGACAGAAATAACAAAAAGCAGGTCACCCCCTTAACCTATCTATCCCACCTAATACCACGAAAAAAAAAAAAAAAAAAAAAAAAAAAAATCAACCGAATCTGCAATAGCGCCGTGCAACCC
The DNA here is from genome assembly GCA_032716605.1 of Paralithodes platypus. NCBI lineage: Eukaryota > Metazoa > Arthropoda > Malacostraca > Decapoda > Lithodidae > Paralithodes > Paralithodes platypus. The sequence goes on along the minus strand of CM064503.1, from coordinate 6,014,336 downwards.
AACCCTCAATTAACAGGCCGAACCAGATCTAATAATGACAAGGAGGAAAAAAGAAAGGGGGAAAATTGCGAAACGTGATGGATAGTGCAGGCGGGAGAGGAAAAGGAAGATAATAAACAAAGGAAATGTAAACAAAGCCAAGAAGACAATTAGTGTGCAGGCGTGTTACAAATGTCGTGTCGAAATATCATGTCAATAAGGAACAAGAACACAGAGAAGCAGAAAAGTTAAAAAAAAAAAAAAAGGGAGAACGGCGAAGGAACGAAGAACAGTGTCAATATTAGGAAGACCAACAAAGACAAGAAAGAAAGTAAGAACAAAGAGAAGAAGCAAAGTAAATAGGAGGAACAGCAAAGAAACGAAGAAAAGCAAGTCAATAAGGAAGAAAAACAACGAAAGGAAGAAGGAAAACAACGAAACTAAGACAAATGTACAGTCATGTTTGAAAGTCGTGTAAACAAGTAAGTCTGTAAGGAAGGATAAACATTAATCGAGGCAGAAGGAAATCCGAGAAATTAAGACAAATGTACAGTCATCTTTGAAAGTCATGTCGAAAAAGTAAGTCTGTATGGAAGAAAAGAAGAAAAAGTAAGTCAATATGCAAGAAGGAAAAGTAAGAAAATAAGAGTACAGTCCTGCTTTAAAGTCAATAATGAAGAACAACAACAAAGACAATATAAAGTCGTGTTCTACCTTCGAAATTCTAGCTTTACTCTGCTCTTATAATATAGGATTTAACGCTTTCAATACCATGGTTATTTTCGTACTTTAATTATAGCTTCATAATTGTATTAAGCCTAGGAAAGAACTGTAATAATCAGAGGGTAATTATTTGAGATCGTTCTTACCCCTTTGATTTGTAAAGGTCATTTCCAAACTCCATCATATATTACTTTAGGTTAGCCAGGAAAAAAAAATAATTGGGTACATCTTGAAAATACACAATTTGACATGAACGCTAAGGATTATATTATACATTATATTAATGCCAGAGAGATTACACAAAACTGAATGTATTAGCGCTGTTAAAATGTTACGTTTAAATGTAACAGAGAGGCCCACAAAACTTATAATGGTTGATTTGTCTGTTCAAAGTAGTACATGTTTATGATTGAAACGCTAATTACGTGCATCATTTTGTGACATTAACTTGAAAAGAATACGTGACCTATAGATTTGGAAATGCTAATCCGTCTAATCTCTGCAAACAACAGTAATTCCCATAGTATTTGTTTAGTATTAGGCGCTACGAAGGGGAAAAACGGTTTAAGAATACAAGCATTAAACCCACAATTATGACAGTGGAAGCCGGTCACGAACTTTTGAGGGTGCCTGTACGTGAAAGGGAGCGCTTGGTGATGGCTATCTGGTCCGACCTGTGCACGGCTACCTCGTTAATTATGAGGACCAGGGGGGAGAGAGAGAGAGAGAGGGAGGGAGTGAGAGGGCAAGAGAGAGAGAGAGAGAGAAGTTGAAGTGAGAGTGAAGGAAATTGAGATCACTGCATGAGAGAGAGAGAGAGAGAGAGAGAGAGAGAGAGAGAGAGAGAGAGAGAGAGAGAGAGATCACTGCAAAAGAGAGAGAGTGAGTGAGTGAGTGAGAGTGAGAGAAGTTGAAGAGAGGGTGAAGGAAATTGAGATGACTGCACGAAGAGAGAAAGGGAGAGACTGACTGACTGAATGAACAAGAAACGACGCAATAGAGTAAAGGAGCGAGAGAAGTTGAGCGAGCGAGCCAGAACTGCAGCAGAAGGGAAGGGTTGATCGGCCGAGCGTGACAGTCCCGAGTTATCACCATCAATGAGTTCCTAATGTGGTGACCTCCTGGTAGCTGAAGGATATGAGAGAGAGAGAGAGAGAGAGAGAGAGAGAGAGAGAGAGAGAGAGAGAGAGAGAGAGAGAGAGAGAGAGAGAGAGAGAGAGAGAGAGAGAGAGAGAGAGAGAGAGAGAGAGAGAGAGAGAGAGAGAGAGAGAGAGAGAGAGAGAGAGAGAGAGAGGAGTCGGGAGGGGAAAAATAAAAAGAGACATGGGAAGAAAGGAGAAAAGTAAGTTGATAAGTTATTACTGAGAGAGAGAGAGAGAGAGAGAGAGAGAGAGAGAGAGAGAGAGAGAGAGAGAGGAGAGCACAGTGAGTTCCTAATGTATTAACAGGACTCTGGGAATGAAACAAATGCAGAGAATCAACGAATGAGTAGATGCCATGTATAGGTACAGTCCATTTGTTTGAGTCCCATGCTATTTGACCTTGTGTGTGTGTGTGTGTGTGTGTGTGTGTGTGTGTGTGTGTGTGTGTGTGTGTGTGTGTGTGTGTGTGTGTGTGTACCCACGTTCATCATCATTATCTAATTTCACAGTTTTGATCAAATACTCTTAAATAAACCGAGAGCATCCTGCCAGCCACACCCACACAATTTCCCATAAATCAAAAGCTAAACAAAATATAACATATTAATGAACACACTTTCAACACACTCCAAAATTTCTCCTCCCCCCTCAAAAAAAAAAAAAAAAAAAAAAAAATCCTTTGTTTAGTGAACCCGTTTTCTATTATAATGCTCGTAGATCATCCAAGTTCAAAGGCCTGGTCATGAGTAGTTTTAATCCAGTAGAGATGGGGTACTTGACCACTTGCGAGTTCCTGGCTATAAGGAAGTTGGAACCGTAGACATATATTTAGCAGCATTGCCAGCTATAAGGAAGTTGGAGCTGTAGACATAGATATTTAGCAGCATTACCAGCTACAATACGGTTGGCATACCTATATACACAAAATTCAACATACTTTCTATTCATCACAAACTTGCATTATTGGTGAACTTCTGCTGTATTCTCATGTTTATAGTTCAATTTCTGCTGTATTCTCATATTTATAGTTCAATTTCTGCTGTATTCTCATGTTTATAGTTCAATTTCTGCTGTATTCTCATGTTTATAGTTCAATTTCTGCTGTATTCTCATGTTTATAGTTCAATTTCTGCTGTATTCTCATGTTTATAGTTCAATTTCTGCTGTATTCTCATGTTTATAGTTCAATTTCTGCTGTATTCTCATGTTTATAGTTCAATTTCTGCTGTATTCTCATGTTTATAGTTCAATTTCTGCTGTATTCTCATGTTTATAGTTCAATTTCTGCTGTATTCTCATGTTTATAGTTCAATTTCTGCTGTATTCTCATGTTTATAGTTCAATTTCTGCTGTATTCTCATGTTTATAGTTCAATTTCTGCTGTATTCTCATGTTTATAGTTCAATTTCTGCTGTATTCTCATGTTTATAGTTCAATTTCTGCTGTATTCTCATGTTTATAGTTCAATTTCTGCTGTATTCTCATGTTTATAGTTCCATTTCTGCTGTATTCTCATGTTTAGTTCAATTTCTGCTGTATTCTCATGTTTATAGTTCAATTTCTGCTGTATTCTCATGTTTATAGTTCAATTTCTGCTGTATTCTCATGTTTATAGTTCAATTTCTGCTGTATTCTCATGTTTATAGTTCAATTTCTGCTGTATTCTCATGTTTATAGTTCAATTTCTGCTGTATTCTCATGTTTATAGTTCAATTTCTGCTGTATTCTCATGTTTATAGTTCAATTTCTGCTGTATTCTCATGTTTATAGTTCAATTTCTGCTGTATTCTCATGTTTATAGTTCAATTTCTGCTGTATTCTCATGTTTATAGTTCAATTTCTGCTGTATTCTCATGTTTATAGTTCAATTTCTGCTGTATTCTCATGTTTATAGTTCAATTTCTGCTGTATTCTCATGTTTATAGTTCAATTTCTGCTGTATTCTCATGTTTATAGTTCAATTTCTGCTGTATTCTCATGTTTATAGTTCAATTTCTGCTGTATTCTCATGTTTATAGTTCCATTTCTGCTGTATTCTCATGTTTATAGTTCAATTTCAGCATTGCCCGAATTTCATATATGTACACTACATCCATACAGCGGTAGTGCAGCTCCGATGTTAGTGGACATCGAAAAATTTGCAAATTTAGCTTGAGGGGGTCTGGGTGGGCATATTTACTTTGAAAGTTAGTTAAAATAGGACTTCGGAGGCTATCAACCCATCTGGTTTATTAAGCCAGCACACTGCAAGTCAGGAATTGAGCCCCTTTTCGAGAACTCCAGTCCCTTGTTTGAAAAAGAAATCTGAGAAGGCGTTTTTTGTTAACCTAGGGGGACAAACTATAATTCATTGCTCGAAAATGGCAAAAACAAGCAAAATCCCAAATGATAATCACACATAATAACCCTCGAGCCGTCGGACCAGATAGTGTTAATATTCGAAGCTATCCCGGAATCGAATTTTGTAATGAATTCTTTACCTAATATTTGCATTCCTGAGCTCCATATTAGCATTCCCACGAGACAGAAAGGATCATAATATGTGTTCTAGAATGTACGGTCGTGAACAAAAAATTCTGAACAATGTACGGAGGAACTAATATAATACAATAACGAACTATCTTCAGAGAGAGAGAGAGAGAGAGAGAGAGAGAGAGAGAGAAAAAAAAAATCTGGTTAATACTGACTGAAATAAAACCTGCAGATCGAAATGAGTCATACACAGCGTCCTTGTAACTCGGCCTTAATCTCTCCGCTGGTTGTCCACACACATATACGGAAGCGGAACCCCCCCCCCCCCCCCCCCAGGCTTACCCAACCCCTCAGTCTCTTCCAGTTATAGCTATTTAAGGAGACAGTGGCTGTTTTGGGGGTATATTAATTAATGTATTCATATAGTTTTTAGTTTCCTCGCTAGACCCCTATCAAGCTTAGACATAGACACCCCCCCCCCCCCCCTCCCCTTCAAGATATATGTGTACATTTGACCGGTTACTCTTACAATTACAGGCTCGCTAGGGCTCGCTAGGAAAAAATCGACACCCAAATAGCACGAAAGGTCTTAAAATTGACTATGAAATGGGGCGAAAGGTGTTATAATCGCCAAACTAATGGGCCGATCAACGTCTTAAAATAAAAAAAAATTACCATTGACTTTAAACACGAGGGAGAAGGGCTGCCAGAAAAAACCAGCCCAGCCCATCGCCCCTTAATAATAATCTCCCCCCTCTGGATCTCCACACACACACAGAAGCCCCCCCCCCCCCACCCCCCTCCTCTTCCTCCTCCTCAGGCTTATTCCCTCCCCCCCTCCCCCCCCCCCCTCACACTGTTCCAGTTCACTCTATTACACGCTACTTCATAAACCCGCACCCCCCCACACACACTATATTTACCCCCCCCCCCCCCCCCCACCCCCCCCCAAATCTCCTCCTTGCCCCCCTCTCTCTCTCTCTCTTCACAACAGGTATACTTAAGTGGGGGGGGGGGGGGATGGGTCGTATTTATTTGCTCCTTTATATATTTTTTTTTTATATATTTTGTTTATTCAGTTTCCTCCCTTGGCCTCCATGAGACTTGAAAAATACATCCATTAGATCCCCCTTTTCGACCATTTTGTACATTTTTCGGTATTCATCCAAACATACAGGCTCAATATCGTTCGCCCGGGAAAAAAAAAATCGACACCTAAAAAGCACGAAAGGTCTTAATATTGACAAAGAAATGGGGCGAAAGGTCTTAGTATCGAAAAACTAATGGGGCAAATATCTTGAAATCTGAAATATAATGGGGCTAAACATAAGGAAGAAAGGGGGCTATAAACCCGCACCCCACTATATTTACCTCCCTCCAATGTCTCGCTTGACCCTCTCTCTCTTCACATCAGGTACACATAAGGGGCCCCAACTCGTTATTTTGTTTTTTCTCTCTCTCTCCCTCTCTCTCTGGATTGTATCCATTAGGCCCCATTCAGCTTACTGTTTTAAGATGTAAATCCCCATCCAGGTGTCGTTTTTTTCCGCGAGCCAGCATATTTGTTAATATCTCTTTGACAGCTGGCTAAATTTGTACATTTTTCGATAGAAAAAATTCTCCGGCGAAGCCGGATTTCTTCATAAAATTCAAGAAAGAGAGAAAAGGAGAGAAAAACCAGGTCACCCCCCTTAATTTACCACCCCCAATGTCTCACTTGACCCTCTCTTCACAACAGTTATATTTATGGGATGGTCTCTTTGTGCTCCGGTTATGGTGCTGGGTGTCGAACCGGGGCCAATTATTTGGTTTTAACCCCTTTGCTCAGCACGATGACGTATTGTTTTCATCATGTTCTGGTTACCATTAGGCGATTTTCTTTGGTTTATATTCTATCTCTAGGACTAAAAGGGTTAAATACGATCTCATTAAGCCCTCTAATAACGCAAAGCCTTCATAAAGTCGTCTAATTTAGCCAGAATAAAAAGTCGTCATTGGGTTGAAGGGGTTAAGACTGGAGATTCATTCCAGTCTTAAGGGGAGGCAGACCGTTTTTCTAGACCCCCTTCTCCCTAATGTTTTGCCCCACTAGTTTTGAGATTATAAGACGTTCGGCCCATTAGTTTGGCGATTTTAACACCTTTCGACCCATTTCGTTGTAAATTTTAAGACCTTTCGTGCCATTTAGGTGTCGATTATTTCCTGGCGAGCGATAGCGAGACTGCAATTTTAAGAGGAATCGGCCTTCGTCCGGGACATTTTTCTATCGAAAAATTTACAAATTATCTTGAAGGGGGGTGTAGGTTTTTTTTCTTCTATGCTTGATGGAGGTCTAGGGAGGAAACTAAAAAAATATATGAATACATTAATTAATAGACTAAACAAACGGCCAGTCTCCCCTTAACCCCTTCAGAGAGAATATATTGTGGCCGTTTCGGAGTGTGGCCGTTTGACCTAATGTGATATAACAACCCCTAACAAGATACAGTTACACCCTCAGACAGTATAGGAGTGTGATCGTTTTCGAGTGTGGCTGTTTTGGAGTGTGGCTGTTCTGGAGTATGACCGTTTTCGAGTGTGACTTCTGGAGTATGACCGTTTTCGAGTGTGGCTGTTTTAGAGTGCAGTTGTTTAGGAGTTTGACCGTTTTCGAGTGTGGCTGTTCTTGAGTGTGACCCATTTTGACCTGCATCCCGGAAGTCCAATGGGCGAAGCGACCAGAGTTGTATGTTTACGGCTGTCGTGTAAATGTGAGAGCTCTTGGTATCCCAGTGTACATTAATTTTGTTCAAGTCTCTCCTGGAAATTGCTTGCGTTACAGATTGGGTTGTTTTCTGGCACGGAAGCTTAGATATCGTTCGTTATCGTGGGCATCGATAGCAAGGGAATACAGAACAATACTAAACTCCGGGATAAACTTGTGATCCTTGTGACTCCTTGTGGTTGGGTCATGAAGCCAAGACGCATCACCTGTGCGATCACCGGTAATTACACGTACAGGGGACCGGACCTGGGACCTGGATGGGGGGGGGGGAATTATTCCATGTGGGGTTACCTAGGACCAGGGTATCAAGGACCTTGTTCAGACCTCAGACCTAGCGTACTCCCAGCTTATGGGAGCTGCAAAGCTTTCCCCACAAAACAATAATATATAATAATAGAAAGCAAAATAGAAATGGAAATAACTAAATGAATCCACAAATAATTAACATGTTAGTATGTGCAATATTTATTTAACAGAAGGATTTATGAGCTAAACCCAAGTTAGCCTACCATGTTGACATTTGAGTGCTGATGATCTGTGTCTCATATTGGGAGCGGTTTTAGTGCTGATGATCTGTGTCTCATATTGGGCATATTGGGAGCGGTTTGAGTGCTGATGATCTGTGTCTCATATTGGGAGCGGTTTTAGTGCTGATGATCTGTGTCTCATATTGGGAGCGGTTTGAGTGCTGATGATCTGTGTCTCATATTAGGAGCGGTTTTAGTGCTGATGATCTGTGTCTCATATTGGAAGCGGTTTTAGTGCTGATGATCTGTGTCTCATATTGGGAGCGGTTTTAGTGCTGATGATCTGTATCTCATATTAGGAGCGGTTTTAGTGCTGATGATCTGTGTCTCATATTGGGAGCGGTTTGAGTACTGATGATCTGTGTCTCATATTGGGAGCGGTTTTAGTGCTGATGATCTGTGTCTCATGCAGTTTTAGTGCTGATCTGTGTCTCATATTGGGAGCGGTTTTCCCCAATATATTCAGTTTATTCTGCAGATTGTATTTATGGCATACTAATTCAACATTGTTCAGCATCATATGTGACGTCATCAATTGAAACTAACCTTTTCTCTCTTTACTCTGGTGTTCATCTTCATGGAACTCTTACTAATATATGACAACTTACAAATAATATCCAGTTCCAATATATATATATCCAGCGTGTGACACTGCCCTTCCTATTATTGACTGGTCCTCCCTTAGGGTGTAGGTGTTATTTAGTGGTTGATTTATTTGTTCATTTACCGTTATATTAGTTTCCTCCTTAAGGGTCCATCAAGCTTTAAAAAAAAAAAAAAAAAAAAAAAAAAAAAATATATATATATATATATATATATATATATATATATATATATATATATATATATATATATATATATATATATATATCTTCAAGATCCTCCTTCGAGATTTTTGTTGTTGTTGTTATTGTTCCCCAAGCTGCCTAGCCGAACAGCCCCAAGGCCCCGAGCAAGGCCAAGGCCATAACTGAGCGCCCCCACAGAACCCTCCCTGCCGACCACAATAAAGCCTGGGTGACTGAAGCCACTCCATGGCGGGGAGCTGAGGAGGGTACGGAAATGCCCGGGAAACCAAAGCCCCACCCAGGGCCCTGTGCCCCTCAGCAATTATGAAGAGAAAGTTGATCCCTAGATCCCTAAACCCCTCCTCCTTCGAGATTAATTTGTAATTTGTTCGGTAGGGCCGGTTACTCCAAATTTACAGGCTCGCTATCGCTCGCCAGGAAAAAAATCGACACGTAAATGCCACGAAAGGTCTTAATAATGACAAAGAAATGGGGACGAAAGGTTATATAATCGACAAACTAATTTGGCGAACGTCTTATAATCTCAAAACTAATGGGGCTTAGCATGAGATAGAGGGGGTTCCAGAAAAGACAACTATACCTCCCCCTAACTGATGGCAATGGATTATGGTGATCTTTTGTAGTTTATTCTTCACCTTATTATTCTCAGTTCTCAAGACAGATAATTATAATGTTAAGGGGAGGTACTGTAGGTTCACTTATTTGCTTGTTTATTAATTTGTCTATATATTTTTAAATTTCCTCCCTAGACCTCCATCAAACCTAGATAAACACCCTCTTCAAGCTCTGTTTTATACAACATATTAAGACAAACTTCTTATACCAAATTAACAAGCCGTACAAATATATATTTATATTTATTACATTGTTATATCCCACACTTTATACCAAGTTAGGGGACCCTCCTACCTTGCAACGACCTACAGAACCGAACTATCCTAACCCATTAACCCAATTACCTTTTTTGTCTGCAACCACCTACCGACTCGAACTAACCTACCCCCATGGCCCCAATTACCTGTTTGTGTTGTGTATTTATATCCCCCGCCGCCGCCGCCAGCACCACTCCCGGGCCTGATCGGATCTCTCCCCCCCGGTAGGCACGGTTCTTATGCCACCGCCTTTGGTTAATACCAGTAATGACGCGGGGGTAATCTGAGGAGGATTGAATATTAGCGATTTACCAGCGGCACCTCCACCCGAAGTTTTTAACCCTATCATCAGATGCTGCCAATTTTGCTGTAATTCTCGCTACCTCTGAGTGATTTTATGAAATTTGTCTTGTCAGACTTATTGCTCTAGACATATCGAAAGCCTTGGATAGAGTCTGGCAAAAATCTCTAATTTCCAAACTACCCTCCTTCGGTTTCTATCCCTCTATCTTTGCCTTTGTCTCTAATTTCCTTTCAGACCGCTCCATTGCTGCAGTTGTGAATGCCCATCGCTCACTTCCTCAACTTATCAACTCCAGTGTTCCTCAGGGTTCTGTCCTGTCTTCAGTTCTCTTTCTAATATTAATTAATGATCTCCTCAACTGTACCTCTAGTCCTATCCACTCATATGCTGATGACACTACCTTACACTATTCAACTAGTTTCTCACATCAACCCAGCATGCAATCACTCCAAAACTAACGTGATGAGGCCATAGAGTGCCTATCTTCTGATCTATCAATTGTTTCTGATTGAGGCAGAGAAAATCTTGTTACTTTCAACGCCTCCAAGACCCAATTCCTACCTCTATCTCTCCATCACAATCTTCCACAAGACTATACAGTATATTATTCTTGAACAATACACAAATCAACCCTTCATCTTCTCTCAATATTCTAGGTGTATCTTGTTCATATTACCACTCGTGCTAAAACAACTTCTCAAAAATTAGGTGTGCTCAACCGTCTCTGTGGGTTCTTCACCCCCCCCCCCCCAGTTTCTTGCTCTGTATTGGGTGGGTATTGTTCGCATGTGTGGGGAGGCTCTACCCATACCACACTTTTCGAACGAGTAAATCAAAATCATTTCGCCTCATCAACTCACCTCTCTCTTACTAATTCCCTACAATCTCTTTCTACACGCGGCAACGTTGCATCTCTTTCACTCCTCTATCGCTATTACAACAATCAGTGTTTTTCAGAGCTCTCTCAGCGCATTCCCCCTCCCTTGCGGCGAGTATGAGGCACCCGCCTTGCAACACAGTCCCACCCCTATTATGCCCAGCTCTCCAACCCAAGAATTAGCAAACTTTCAGTCTTTCTTCTACTCAACAAGTGAACTCAGGAAACCTTTCCCTCAATCAATATTTCCTTCATCTCATTACTTAAGCTGCATTAAACTTCGTGTGTCCAGGCATTTTGACCCCAGCATCCCTTGAATTTGGCTCTCTGTCAATGTTTTGGCTCTGGGGGAAGACACTCGTTACAGTCAACCTGCCTTTTGTCTCCTTTATACACATTGAAAAAAGAAGTGCTTTACTCGTTAAGGGAGTGTTTATTTAATTATATTTATTTTACTTATTTTATTTATATATTCTTAGCTTGCTTCCTAGACACCCTCCATTAAGCTTAAAAAGATACCCTCAAGATCTCTCCCTCTTCGAGATAAATTGTACACATTTCGTAAGAAAAATGTTCCGACCCAAGACAGATTCCACCCAAATATTAAGGTTTGCCATCACTCGCCGGGAAAAAGTCAACACATAAATGGCACGAATGGTCTTAGAATTGACAAAGCAATGAGGCGAAAGGTCTCAAACTAGTAAAACTAATTGGGAGAACGTATATAAAAATGTCAAAACTACTGGGGCTAAACATGAGGGAGAAGGAGGGGTCCAGAAAAACCCTCCCTTAAAGATATGTAAGATTAGACTCGGATGCCTAATTAACCAATTGCGAGTTTCATGCTATAAGGAAGTTGGAGCTGTAGACATCGATAGTAAGCAGAATTACCAGATAAGATATGGTCGTAGTCCATGTATAAATACATAAAACGAAATTCATCGCAATTTATTTCCATCAGAAACTTACATTATTATTGCATTTCTGTATTATATAGATGTTTACGGTTCCAACTTCCTTATAGCCCAAAACTCGCAAGTGGTCAATTTGGGCGATAGCTAATGTACAGTCGCTCACATAAAATCCTACCCACTTCGTGATGTTATTTAACCCCTTCAGCACCATGACGGAATTTTCATCTTATTCGGGTTACCACTAGGGGCCTATCCTTTGCTGATAATGTACCTCTAGGACTCAAAGGGGTAAATACAATCTCAATAAGGCTTCTGAATAACATACGTCCTTCTTAAACTGCATAAAATCGTCTAATTTTAGCCAGAATCAAAGGTAAAACGGCGTCACGGTGTTGAAGGGGTGAATCCTACAAACTAGCAATTATACAACAACTTGTTAAGACCTTTCGCCCCATTTCGTTGTCAATATTAAGACCTTTCGTGCCATTTAGGTGTCGATTTTTTCCAGGCGAGCGATAGCGAAGTGGCCTTAGGCTGGGACATTTTCTGCCGAAAAATGTGCAAATTAATCTTGAAGGTGGGTCTTTGGGGTGTTTTTTAAGCTTGAAGGAGGCCTTGCGAGGAAACTGAAAAAAACATAGGCCTAAGTTAAAAACACACACACACACACACACACACACACACACACACACACACACACACACACACACACACACACACACACACCCTACTCCCTTAAACATAAATTCTCGGGAGTGGGCAGGAATTAATGGGAAACTACTAATTGCCTTACATCACTACATCTCCGGTACTGGTTATTGCAATTAGTCACCACTTGTTGCGAGTTTCAGGCTATACGGTAGTTGGAGCCGGAAACATCGATATTAAACATATGCAAAAAACATTTGTAGGTATGTGATGGATAGAAAGTATGCTGAATTGAGTAGTATGTGTTTATATATGCACTACAACCGTATTATTGCTGGTAAGTCTGCTAAATATCGATTTCTACAAGTCCGACTTCCTTATAGCCAGAACTCGTATACCTTGGCAATTGGTGGTATTCGAATTACCCGGCGTACAAATACTGTGTAATTCCTTTTTAGATAATTAATGAACTGTAATGATACTCCAGACGTTCTGAGTGTGAGGGTCCGAGTCTTAGGGATCAGACAGTGAAGCGCGAAGGCGGAGCAGCTCCAGAGATTAGGCGGCTTCGAACAATGAGTGAGCTCTAAGTGCTTCACGTGTCTCACTCCCAAGACTGGAACGATACCTCACGGGCTTCACCATGTTAATCGGTTGAATGTACAGGCTGTCAGCCTATTATGCCCGAGAGGGAGTAAGTTGGAATATAGGGGAAAAAAAAAAAAATAGAACTCAATTCGTTCAAGTAAAGTGAGTATCTTGTAGTGTCTTTAGGATGGATGTCATAATACACAGGACAATGACGTAGACTGAGTAGCAATTATTATCTCGAGAATGTTAAGGGGAGATATCCACTTGAGGGACTTTTTTCTTGACCCCTTTCTCCCTCATGTTTAGCCCCATTGCTTTTGAGATTTTAAGACGTTTGCCCCATTAGTTTGGTGATTTTAAGAATTTCCGCCCCATTCTGTCAATTTTAAGACCTTTCGTGCCATTTAGGTGTCGATTTTATCCTGGCGAGCGACAGCGCTCCTGTAATATAAGAGGAACCGGCCTTCGGCCGGGACATTTTTCTACCGAAAAATGTACAAATTTATCTTGAAAGGGGGTCAAAGGGGTGAAATTTTAAGATTGCTGAAGGAGTAGGAAACAAACTAAAAACCTCCCCTTAAGTCATTGGCCCTAATGTCTGAGAGTGAGGAGCGCGGTATTATAAAGGTATATGTTAATGAAGGAGTCTATTTTAAATGTTATACAATATTCAACGGTGATGTTATTATCATGTATATTAAAGTTGTTTGTGGATAATTTCAGTGTAATGAAAAGATTATCGCTATTATTTTTAACTTCGTTCTCACCGAAAATTATTCACACGCACACACACACACACACACACACACACTCTGTCTCTCTCTCACACCTGTAATCGTTTTCACAGTACCACCAATTACCATGCAAATCCTCAGGTACTTTGCCACTTTTTCCCCTTTCAGCCGCTGGAGTTTATTAGACCAGGTGGGCTAGATTGATTTGATTGTAATTGGGTTCACGTTTCTTGCACCGAAGCCTCCTACTCTTAATCATGGTCGTAATTAATATGGATTACCTCTTTCTCTCCTAGAGTAATTATTGTAGCTCTTGCCTAAATGCTTGTATCTGCATTTTTCCATTGTGATATACTGTATATATATTTAATGTTCTACAGTATAATATGCTGTATTGTAAATGCTGGAACATAATTTATTTATTTATTTATTTATGTATCTTTATATTTTTGTATTGGGTTTAGGAACGGTACAGTTGGCTAATTAAATTGTCACAATTGCCAATGATTTTATTTATTTATTGTGCTGTAAAAATATCTGCCAGATTTTATTATTTTTTGTATGAAGGAGACAAAAGGCAAAGCTGCCTGTAACAAGTGTCTCCCCCAAAGTTGAAAAGAAAGTGGTGTTAGATAGATTATGCACAGCTGCTGCCAAATGTTCGTGAGCCATTGCGAATTACTGTATGCAAATATATCCATTTTGATTGATGTACAGATAAAATCAGCCATATATTGATATATAAATATTATGTATTTATTAATATATAGCTGATTTGACCTGAACATCAAAATGGTAATATTTGCATAAAGGAAATTGCAAGAACTCACTAAGTAGCCGTACATATAGATAATTTAGTGAAAGACTCCATGGCAATAAATAGTTCAAGTTTCCTAAGTGATGGATGCCTTTTCGTGTTTAATAATGATTGCTGCTTTGTCATAATTAATTTGTCATCATTAATTTGTCATCATTAATTTGTCATCAATAATTTGTCATCATTAATTTGTCATCATTAATTTGTCATCATTAATTTGGTCAGCTGAACACGTAAAAAAAAAAAAAAAAAAAAAAAAACTTCATAGTCAAGTGAATTTTGCTACATGAAGAAGGTAATACATCACAGTCAGCCATTCATCATCACTGTCAGCTCCAACTTAATGGGGGGGGGGGGGGGCAGTATTTATTTGTTCATTTATCTATCTATCTATTGCCGGACGCCTTATTACTCCCCTTAATGTGGGTGGCTATTCATGTATGTATCTTTATATTATTGTTTTTAGTTTCCTCCCTAAACCTCCATCAAGCTTATCAAATCTTCAGCCCAAGACCTTTCTTCAAGATAAATTTGTACATTTTTCTATAGAAAATTTTCCCGGTCGAAGGCCGGTTTCTCTCAAATTACAGGCTCGCTATCGTTCGCCAGGAAAATATCGACACCTAAATGGCACGAAAAGTCTAAATATTGACAAAGAAATGGGGCGAAAGGTCTTAAGATTAACACACTAATGGGCCGAGCGTCTTGTAATCTGAAAACTAATGGGGCTAAACCTGAGTAAGAAGGGAGGCCAGAAAAACGGCCCATGTCCTCTTACGTCACTCCATACAAGAAAATGTTAACTTTTATACTGGAGCCCCAAATCCACGTGTACGATCAACCTCCTTTATATTATTGTGAGGAGGTCAGCTTCCCCTGCCCCTGATGACCAGTGACCACACCCCAGGTCAACCCAACACCATTCCCCCTACCCCGCCCTAGCACACCCCAGGTCAACCTCCCACCACCCACACCCCCCTACCACACCCAACACCCCCCCTACCACCCCTCTCACCACCACACCCCAAGTCACCCACTACCACCACCACCACACCACACCCCCTTGCTGCCGCCACACCCAATTATGATGTGGAGATAGAGATGCAGTCGTTGATTAGCCCTTTGAAGATTATGACGCATTTTCACAGTTTCTTTGTGGCTATCATTAGACGATCTTAAACTGTGGGAATAATAGAGGTAAACACTATATCAATTAAGGGGAAATATTTTTTTTTTTTTTTGTCTATGTGGTGTTTTTTAAGTTTGATGGAGGTACAGCGAGGACATTCAAAAATAAATAAATACATGAAACAACATATGACCAAAATCCAAGCACTAACCCCCAGTCTCTCTCACCTTATCGTTTCTCCCTGCTTCCCTTCTTCCTGCCTTCCCCTGCTTCCCCCTGTCTGCCCTTCTTCCCTTTACCTCCCCCTCCCCCTTACCTCCCCCTCCCCTACTTCCCTTGTCTCCCCCTGTCTGTCCTTCACCCCTTACCTCCCCTTCCCCCTACTTCCCTTAGCTCCCCCTGTCTGTCCTCCCCTTCCCCCTACTTCCCTTACCTCCCCCTCCCCCTACTTCCCTTGCCTCCCCCTGTCTGTCCTTCTCCCCTTACCTCCCCCTTCTCCCCTTACCTCCTCTCCCCCCACTTCCCTTTACTTCCCCTCCCTACTCTTCTCACCTCGTCGCCTTCCCCCTCTCTCCCTGTCTACCTCTACCCCCCTTCCCTCTATTTCCTGCCTCCCTGTTTATCTCCCCTATCCCTGCCTCCCTCCATCTCTCCCTGTCCCACCTCTACTTCCTCCCTCCCTTCTTTTCTTCCTTCACCTCTTTCCTCCACCCTTTCTCCCTCTGCCTATCCCTCCCCTCCCTTCTTTTCTCCAATCTCCTCCCTCTCCCTCCCCTGCATCTACTTCCCCTCCCTGCTGTTTTCCACTCACCCCCCTCCCTTCCCTCCTTCTCTCCCCTCCCCTCCTTCCTGCCTCTCCTCACCTTCTTACCCCCTCCCTACCTCCTCACTTTCCCCTCTCTCCCCTTCCTCTACTTCCCTTTCCCCCTCCATAGCTTCTCACCTTCCCCTCCTTCTACTTCCCCTCCCTGCCTGCTTTTCTCCCCTCACCTCCTTCCCCCGTCCCCCCCCCCTCCCCTCCCCTCTCCCCTCCCTTGCCTTACTTCCACCCACCACACCCACTCTTTATTCATTACGGGGCCTGATTAGTCACCGGGCTTAGCATTATGTGTTCTACTCTCCTGCCTTTCACTCTCTCTCTCACACACACACACACGCACACGCACACACACACACACACGCACACACGTACACACGTACACAGCCCATAGCCTAGTAGGTAGAGCTCTCGTCTCACACACGAGGGGTCGGGGGTTCAATCCCCGGCCGGGCGGAGACAAATTGGGCTTGTCTCCTTTCATGTGTTAGCCTCAGTTCACCTAGCTGTAAATAGGTACCTGGAATAAGTGGACGACGTTGTGACGTCCCATCTGGGGTTGGCAAAAATGGTACAAGGCGAGATGGGTATCATATGGTTCACCTAAGCTGATAGCTACCTAAGCCTTCCGGCGAGACGGTACCGTCTATAGTGAGAATGGTACCATACAGATCCACCCTAAGCCTTCGTTTCCGATGTCGCCAATAGTCTAAAATACAGACTACACACACATCCACAGCCATTCCAACAGTACATAAAACACTTAACATGCATTTCACGCAATACATTCCCAGTTAAGGAGGCGCGATAATAATGAGCTTAGCTCGCATTGCGTGGATTCCCCTTGACGAACAAGTAACTGAGTAACACGCACACACTTTCTCTCTCTCTCTCTCTCTCTCTCTCTCTCTCTCTCTGCTTGTTTGTTTTTTACGCAAGGGCACAGATTTATATAACATTTTAAGCTAGAGAGCTGAAACTTTCAAAGAGTTTTGAGAAGGGCCTCGATTGTATCAACTCTGCGTAAGCAGAGTTTGGTATCCCCCCCCCCCCGTATAGTGGGTACCACACGAAAACAAAATTGTCGTCGTCGTCGTCCGTCTGTCTGTCTCGGAACTCCTCCTAGACCGTTGGACGGATTTTCACCAAATTTCACACGAACATTTGTTGCGTGAATGCGTACGTCAGTCAAAAAAGATGTTTTTAATTTATGCAATAGTTATGATTTTAGGTCCAAAATATGGTTTTACCCATAGTAATGGTGATGATGACAGTAGTCGTGATGATAGGCAGTTGTAGTGATGATGGTGATTGATGGTATTAGTAGTGATGATGGTAACCCATCGCAGAGTTGGGTATGCCGTTTTGATTTTGGGCAAAACGGCACGTCTACTTTATTTATTAATACTTTTATATATGTTTTAGCTTCCTCCCCAAACCTCCATCAAGCTTAAAAAATTCGAGACCTAAATGGCACGAAAGGTCTAAAATTGACAAAGAAATGGGGCGAAAAGTCTTTAACCCATTCCGTACCAGCGATATCCTTTTCACTATATTTTGGCCACTTTTAGAAGATTTTATTCAGCTTAGGAAGGACGTCTACCATTTAAAAAGCTGCAGACTGTCTCAATAAATACTTTTAGCTACCGTACCATATATCCTTCCTAAGCTACATACAATCGTATAAATGTAGCTGAAATCAATACAAAAGACGTGACCGGTATAGAAGGGGTTAAATCGCCAAACTAATTGACCGAACGTCTTAAAATCTGAAAAATAACGGAGCTGAACACGAGGGAGAAGGGAGGCCAGGAAAATCAAGCATCTAATAGTTGCCAGAATATAGTTAACAAAGATGTTGAGGATATAATACAAAGATGTTGAGGATATAATACAAAGATGTTGAGGATATAATACAAAGATGTTGAGGATATAATACAAAGATGTTGAGGATGTAATACAAAGATGTTGAGGATATAATACAAAGATGTTGAGGATATAATACAAAGATGTTGAGGATATAATACAAAGATGTTGAGGATATAATACAAAGATGTTGAGGATATAATACAAAGATGTTGAGGATGTAATACAAAGATGTTGAGGATATAATACAAAGATGTTGAGGATGTAATACAAAGATGTTGAGGATATAATACAAAGATGTTGAGGATATAATACAAAGATGTTGAGGATGTAATACAAAGATGTTGAGGATATAATACAAAGATGTTGAGGATATAATACAAAGATGTTGAGGATATAATACAAAGATGTTGAGGATGTAATACAAAGATGTTGAGGATATAATACAAAGATGTTGAGGATATAATACAAAGATGTTGAGGATATAATACAAAGATGTTGAGGATGTAATACAAAGATGTTGAGGATATAATACAAAGATGTTGAGGATATAATACAAAGATGTTGAGGATATAATACAAAGATGTTGAGGATGTAATACAAAGATGTTGAGGATGTAATACAAAGATGTTGAGGATATAATACAAAGATGTTGAGGATATAATACAAAGATGTTGAGGATATAATACAAAGATGTTGAGGATGTAATACAAAGATGTTGAGGATATAATACAAAGATGTTGAGGATGTAATACAAAGTACACTGTTAGTTGAAATAGAACTTCAGAGGCATCTACATTATTAAGCCAGCACATTGGAAGTCAAGAATATCGTCAAGACGAGCTCATTTTCGAGAACTCTCGTCCCTTGATAGTACAAAGTAATCTGCAAGAACACTATCGGATAATGGTTTTCCTTGCTGACTAAAAAAAAAATGAGATGAGGGTGTGGGTGTGTGTTGATGGGCGGGCGTGGCACCTTGTTCACTCACACACACACACACACACACTCACACACACACTCACACTCAAGGGGAGAGGGCTCGTTTGTCTGGCTCCCCTTCTTCTTTAGTTTAACCCTATTAGTTTTCAGATTTGATGACGTTCGGCCTATTAATTTGGCGATTTTAAGATCGTTCGCCCCATTCCTTTGTCAATATTATGACTTTTCGAGTAAAGGTGTCGATTTTATCCTGGCGAGCGATGGCGACCCTGTAAATTAAGAGGAACCGGCCTTTGGCCGGGAAAATTTTCTATCGAAAAATGTACAAATTTATCTTGATAAGAGGGTCTTGGGGGGTGTTTCATTAAACTTGAGGAAGTCTAGGGAGGAAACTAAAATAATAATATATATAGTAAATATATAAACGAGGAAATAAATACGCCCATCCCCCCTTAAGATCGAGTGCGTTTCTCTAGGGCAAACTTGAGAGCCTTTAATTCAGAGATGGTGATCGTGATAAGTATATGTGTAGGTACATCAGTAAGTACCCCCCACCCCCCCCCTGCCCCCCCTCCCCCCGCACCCTACTTACCTAGATTCAGTAATTATAGAACACACACCCTCTTTACTTAGTTTCAGTATAGACTCCTCAACGTTAGTACAGTCGGCCAAATAAGTGATGGCGCGGCACCAAGTATATTGCGATCAATAATTGGTATCAGCACTATATCTATATTTCGATCAATAATTGGTATCAGCACTATCTAAGCATTAATTCATCGTTTCGAGTGAGATAGACAAACATGTTCCTATCTTTACACACCCTATTCAACATCTGACAGACATTAATACAGCATACAGCGAGCAAAATGTTATGACAGCGGCGACACGATTTATTTGGCGGACTGTACCAAGCTGGGGGGAACGTGATAGTATCGGATGGTGTATATATATATACTGTATATATATATACTGTATATATTGGTTTGGGTTTTGCTGTGCATAATATCGGTAAATATTTGATGTACCGGTGACTGGCCAGTGTTTATCGCAGATTTTTCACTTATACACACTTCGTCTAGAGCTGTGCAGGGGAAATGTGCTAGACATGTTTTTCGACCATTTAATTCTAGTCTGTTCTCAAATCACAGGCGCGCACGCACACACACACACGCGCACACGCACATGCACGCACACACACATGCACGCACACACACACACACCCACACACACACTATTTTGAACGTTTTTATTTTGGTGTTGAACCAATACCGTTCATCAAAAGTAAACTTTGTAGGGGCATTTTGCATGATAAGGTACCTATTACATACAAAATAGAAACAAAATATTACTTATGCCAGTATTAGTTATATTGTAAGCACCAGTTGCGTTTATCTGTCTGTCCTTCTAAATGTTGAGTTCTCATTATTTCAGTTATCGCCAGAATATATATTGGTGTATGTAAAATATATAAATACAATAAGAACTATCTAGGCCACATTAACTCAATAAGTATGTTGTGTGTTTGTTTCCTCTTGCGAATCTAATACACTCTTGGCTTTACACAGGAAGCTTCGATAAACAATATAATCCAATATAAAGTAACTGCCTCAGATTGTGTTCGTCGTGATCACAGCAAATTGACATGTTGCTTCACCTCCTCCCAGGATGTGTGTAGCTAATAGCGATGGAACATTTAAGGGGGGTGACATGCTATTTGTTATTTCTGTCCTTTTCTCTCTTGCTCTGGCTTGTATCCATTCGGCCCCATTCGGCCAACTATTTTAAGACGTTTATCCCCATCTAGGTGTCGATTTCTTCCTGGCGAGCGATAGCGAGCCAGCATTATATGAAAAAATCCGGCTTCGCCGGAGAAATTTTTCTATCGAAATATGTTCAAATTTAGCCTGCTGTCAAACAAAAATAAAAAATATGCTGGCTCGCTACCGCTCACCAGTAAAAAAATGACACCTGAATGGGGATAAACGTCTTAAAACAGTAGGCTGAATGGGGCCAAATGGATACAAGCCAGAGAAAGATAGAAAAGGACAGAACAAAAACAGGTCACCGCCCTTAAGGGGATTCGATATATATTTTTGGTCGATTATATAAATGTAATAAATATGGGATGGAATACAGTCAAATATACAAGTTATTGCAGCGTTTTAGTCTTGTCATCAGTTCCAAAGACTTAACCCTTTCACGCATATGACGCGATTTTGAGCCTATTGGGGATACTTTATAGCCTTTGTTACCATCAGGGGTATTTATAAACCTTTAGTTTAGTGACTTCAACCTCTGCAGTTGTCTTTGAGTTAGCTGTGGGCAGAAAACTAATTTTGGAGAGGTAATTATAAGAGTGAGAGAACTCTATTTCTTATTGCTAATCTGGCAACCTCTGCGTCATAAATGCGTAAAAGGGTTAATACGACCTGTGCAGCATAACTTTAATTTAGTAGCTTAATATATTATAACTAAAACATATATTAAATAATGATAACTCTATAATATTAGGACTGGGTTTGAATAGTTTTTTTTTTATTAGGCATCCTAGTATTATGAGAGCGTCGATGATAAGCAACCTAGCTCAACCTAACCTAACCTGACCTAACTTCAGGGGAGATGGGCCGGTTTTCTGGTCCCCTTTCTTCCTCATCTTTAGCCCCCTTAGTTTTCAGATTTTAAGACTTTCGCCCCATTAGTTCGTTGATTTTAAAACTTTTCGTCCATATTTATATATCAATAGCAAGACCTTTCGTGCCATTTAGGTGTCGATTTTTTCCTTGCGAGCGATAGCGAGCCTGTCATTTTCTATCGAAAACTGTACAAATTTATCTTGAAGGGGGTCTAGGGAGTGTGTTTTTTTTTTAAGCTTGATGGCGATTTAGGGAGGAACTGATAATATAATACAAAGATACATAAAGGAACAAATACAAACGACCCGTCTCCCCTTAAGCTACTCGTAACCTATTGACTATCAGAAGCCATTTTTGACTGTAATAAGATGGTTTGGAGTTCGTCAGAAGACATAGGTTATAAAGATTTAATGTACTGGAGTAGTTTAGGCCTCTTAACTATTAGACGTCTTTGCTAAGCTGAATACAGTGATCTTGTTAGCCAGTGCACGGTAAAACCCATCTTGATCTTTGCGTATTCCAAATTCACATAATCTAATGTATCAAAAGTAAAAAAAAGACACTCAAAACAATGTGTGTGTGTGTGTGTGTGTGTGTGTGTGTGTGTGTGCGCGTGCGCGAGTTGGTTGTTTGTGTGTATGTGGGTGGGTTGGTTGTGTGTGTGTGTATATGTATGTGAGTGTTCGTGTGCGCGTGTGCGTTGGCTGTATGTGTGTATGTGAGTGGGTTGGCTGTGTATGTGTGTATGTGAGTGGGTTGTGTGTGTGTGTGTGTGTGTGTGTGTGTGTGTGTGTGTGTGTGTGTGTGTGTCACTCAGAGCGAGGAGAGGCTATCTTGCCATATACATAATACTAACTGCACAAACTCCCGGGATAAAAACTTGTAGCTCACGATTCCCCCTCCAGTCATAATTTCTAACCGGGCACTTGTTTCTGGATCGGGGTTTTTGTGCAGGGTCTGTAAATGGAGGTAGGCTTTGTGCTAATTATCTTGTCTATTTATGAACGTTATGGGGAGATGGGCCGTTTTTCTGGTTCCCTTTCTTCCTCATGCTTATATACCCATTAGTTTCTTCCTCATGCTTATATACCCATTAGTTTCTTCCTCATGCTTATATACCCATTAGTTTCTTCCTCATGCTTATTTACCCATTAGTTTGAGATTTTAAGAGGTTTGCCACATTAGTTTGTCGATTTTAAGACCTTTCGCACCATGTCTTTGTCAATATTAAGACCTTTCGTGCCATTTAGGAGTTAAAAAAATCCTGGCGAGCGATAGCGAGCCTGTAATTGTGGAGGAACCGGTCTTCGGCCGTGACATTTTTGCACCGAAAAAAAAATGTACAAATTAATCTTGAAAGGGGATCTTATGAATTTTGTTTAAAGTTTGATGGAGGTCTAGGGAGGAAACTAAAATATATATGAATATATATAAATAAATGGACCCCCCCAAAAATATATAAATAAATGGACCCCCCAAAATATATAAATAAATGGACCCCCCAAAAATAAATGGACCCCCCAAAAATAAATGGACCCCCCCAAAATATATAAATAAATGGACCCCCCAAAATATATAAATAAATGGACCCCCCAAAAAATAATTAAATGGACCCCCCAAAAAATAATTAAATGGACCCCCCCAAAAATAATTAAATGGACCCCCCAAAATATATAAATAAATGGACCCCCCAAAATAAACACTGTCCCCTTAATTGTGTTGTCTATTTTTGAACATTAATGAAGATGTATTTTGTATTGCAGTTCGTTGATTACATGACCAATTGTATTGTTGCTTGTCTACTCGTGTGTCTTCAGTTGTTAACCCTTTTTCTCTCGTGTTTAGTCCCATTAGTTTTGAGATTTTTAGACGTTCGGCCCATTTGTTTTGGCGATTTTAAGACCTTTCGTCCCATTTCGTTATAAATTGTAAGACCTATCGTACCATTTAGGTGTCGATTTTTTCCTGGCGAGCGATAGCGAGCCTGTAATTGTAAGAGGAATCGGCCTTCGGCCGGGAAATTTTTCTACCGAAAAATGTACAAAATTATCTTGTGGGGGGGGGGGGGGTCTAGGGGATGTTTTTCTAAGTTTGAGGAATGTCTAGCGAGGATGAATTAATGTATAGGCCAAAACAGCAGTCATTGTCCCCTTAATTAACGATCTTCCCAATAACACACGACCATGCTACTAGATTCATATCTTGACACTCGCTAATTATATTGATGTAATAATTCTTCATTTACATAATTATTTAATTTATGCACACTGATCAGCGCTAAAGAAAATAATTGCCCTTAACCCCTTCTGTACCGGTGACGTCTTTCGTATTGGATTTCAGCTACATTTAGACGATTTTATGTATAGCTTAGGAAGGATATATGCTAGCTAAAAAGATGAGTCGAGATAGTCTGCAGCCTTTTATTTAATGGGTAGACGTCCTTCCTAAGCGGAGTAATATCGTCTAATAGTTAGCCAAAAGATAGTGAAGACGACGTGCCGGTACAGAAGGGGTTAACACATTGTTTTGAAAATAGTTGTACAGGAAATTTGATATTGAATAGAGGCAGATTTCGCCAACGCCTTCTCATAGGTGTTGCCATGGACAACCTTCTCACAGGTGTTGCCATGGACAACCTTCTCACAGGTGTTGCCATGGACAACCTTCTCACAGGTGTTGCCATGGACAACCTTCTCACAGGTGTTGCCACCATGGACAACCTTCTCACAGGTGTTGCCATGGACAACCTTCTCACAGGTGTTGCCATGGACAACCTTCTCACAGGTGTTGCCACCATGGACAACCTTCTCACAGGTGTTGCCATGGACAACCTTCTCACAGGTGTTGCCATGGACAACCTTCTCACAGGTGTTGCCATGGACAACCTTCTCATAGGTGTTGCCATGGACAACCTTCTCACAGGTGTTGCCATGGACAACCTTCTCACAGGTGTTGCCATGGACAACCTTCTCACAGGTGTTGCCATGGACAACCTTCTCATAGGTGTTGCCATGGACAACCTTCTCACAGGTGTTGCCATGGACAACCTTCTCACAGGTGTTGCCACCATGGACAACCTTCTCACAGGTGTTGCCATGGACAACCTTCTCACAGGTGTTGCCATGGACAACCTTCTCACAGGTGTTGCCATGGACAACCTTCTCATAGGTGTTGCCATGGACAACCTTCTCACAGGTGTTGCCATGGACAACCTTCTCACAGGTGTTGCCATGGACAACCTTCTCATAGGTGTTGCCATGGACAACCTTCTCACAGGTGTTGCCATGGACAACCTTCTCATAGGTGTTGCCATGGACAACCTTCTCACAGGTGTTGCCATGGACAACCTTCTCACAGGTGTTGCCATGGACAACCTTCTCATAGGTGTTGCCATGGACAACCTTCTCATAGGTGTTGCCATGGACAACCTTCTCACAGGTGTTGCCATGGACAACCTTCTCACAGGTGTTGCCATGGACAACCTTCTCACAGGTGTTGCCATGGACAACATTTTGGTGGAATAATTTCAGGGCTCTTTAAGGGGAGGTATTTAGTTTCTTCCCTAGAACTCCATCAGGCTTAAAATTACACCCCCTAGACCCCCTTTCAAGATAAATTTGTACATTTTTTTGTAGAAAAATTTCCCGGCCGAAGGCCGGTTCCTCCCAAATTACAGGCTCGCTATCGCTCGCCAGGAAAAAATCGACACCTAAATGCCACGAAAGTTCTTAAAATTATCATAAATGGGGCGAAAGTTCTTAAAATCGCCAAACTAAAGGGGGCGAGCGTCTTAAAATCTAAAAAGCAATGGGGATCAACATGAGAGAGAAAGGGGTCCAGAAAAAAATCCCTCAAGTGGAAATCTCCCCTTAACATTGATTCGTAACCCTTTTAGTATTCGATTCGATGTCCCTGCCGCAGGCCGACGTCTCCCAAATTGCAGGCTCGCTATCGCTCGGCCCAGAAAAACGCCCGGGGAAAAATCGAACCTGAATAAGGCCAAACTTATTAAAAAACGCCAAACAAATGTGGTGAAGCAAGAGTAGTTGAAAAGACCATCCCCGGTTAAGATAGGGTTAAGGGGAGGTTTTTAGTTGATTCCCTAGACTTCCATCAAGCTTAAAATTACTCCTCCTAGATCCCCTTTCAAGATAAATTTGTAAATTTTTCGGTAGAAAAATGTCCCGGCCGAAGGCCGGTTCCCCTTAAATTACAGGCTCGCTATCGCTCGCCAGGAAAAAATCGACACCTAAGTGGCACGAATGGTCTTAAAATTGACAGAAATGGGGCGAGGGTTCTTAAAATCGCCAAACTAAAGGGGGCGAACGTCTTAACATCTCAAAAGCAATGGGGCTAGACATAAGGGAGAAAGGGGTCAAGAAAAAAGTCCCTCAAGTGGAAATCTCCCCTTAAGAAGCACAAGTAGAGAGTTCTTACTTTTACAAATTCACTGACCTGTATCCTTCTCACTTAAAGGTCACCCACGATGGGTTTTTTTCCGATATATGGCAGAAATGAGTGTAGAATTGTCTTTATAACACTGTAATAGACTGGTTTCTTATTAATAAGTCATGTGGACTTAATACAATGGTGTCTTATTAATTAGTCATGTGGACTTCACGCCGTAAAATTACACTTTGCATTATAACAAATTTGTAGAGAATACTAGTTCTATCTGCTGCATAATGTACCGGTATAAATTGTTTAGAAACGTACCTGTCACATATTATCATTTCATTATTTTTTAAAGCTAATATATGTACGAATAATATACATATTTCTATAAACAAAAATATATATTTGTTTATGTTTGAACACATTTGCAGTGTGCATTCCTTCCTGATATTTTTATTTTTATTCTCAACTTACAACCTCATTATTTTGTTGTCGTGTAGGAACCCACTACTACTTTCATTTATCGGTGTTCTAAACATGTATTATTCTTATGTGCAGATACAAACTAATACCTTTTCCTAGTATCTGTTTATGACGTATTATACTTATATGCAGGTAGATATAGATGCCCATTCCTAAAATCAGTGTGTGTGTGTGTGTTTTTTTTTTTTTTTTATCGTTTCACTTGCCGACTTTGCAATGTAAATTTTATATATGATTTACATTTTACAGAGTACTTAATTATTTAGAAGAAACAAAAAGGGCAATGATTTGTCATATTTCATCAATATATTTCCAAGCATAATTAACCATCCCTTGTAAACAGTTGCAAGTACGATTAACCCTTTCAAGATCGGATGACGCATTTGTTTTCTATTTCCTGGCTATTATTTGTCTATTTTATACAGATTAGGAAGGGTATATGGAAATTAGAGGGTTAATTGAGATAATCTTTCTAACCCTTCTACAGTATGTCTCACAGATTCTTCCTAAGCTGTATGAAATCGTGTAATGATGGCCATAAACTGTGAAAACGCAACATAATCCTCAAGGGGTTAATAAGTGTTTAGAGTTAATGGTATTCCACTACTCTGTCAAAAAAATAAATAAAATAAAATAATAATAATAATAAGTCAACACAAACTATACACATACTGTGTTTTAACCGTGTACAAAAACTGGACATCTAATCCGATCATTACTCATTGTTGAATACCAGTTTTGCTGCATTTGAACGCACATTTGTTACAGTTTCTATTGACTGTGTTGTATGTATATGGTAATTTATGAAGTCTTAATTGCGATTCTTGTCATTTATATGGTAATTTATTTAGCTTTTAATTGCGATTTTTGTTATATGGTAATTTATTTACGTTTAATTGCTATATATTTTTATCTTTTCAGGTAAGTTTGTTTGCTGCTACTTCTCTATACGTGAGTACTCTCAAAGCAGAGCTGCATATGTGTTCTTTACTTAATGCTTTTTATTATATAAACACAAACCATAATAAGTATACACCCATTTGAATCTTTAAAACAATGAAGCCAAGCTCTGAAGCATATATAGCTTTGTTTTATCTTATTTAGTATCTATTAATTAACCAAGAAGGTGTATATATATCATGGCTCGTTAGTGTACATGTTCTTTCCTCTGAACATATTATCAAGTTGTTTATATTTTCCTCTACGTTTACTTGTTTTGTTTTAAATGTTTACTACAAGGTATACTGTATGTGTCATTTCTCATATATGAGTTATAATCCCAGTTCAATATTTGTCTTCTCACCAAAATAGAAGGTTTACATTTTGGTGTTACTTTTGGTGGTCGTTCTTTATGTATCTTCATTTACTTTTCTCTGATTGCAAGATTATTTTGTCTATGTGTATGAAGGAGACAAAAGGCAAAGCTGCCTGCAACAAGCATCTCCCCAAAGGTTGAAAGAAGCTGACAGAGCTAAAACTATTCGTTTAGTGTATTGGAAAGTGTGGTGTGCTTGTTTAGTGTAGTTAAATGAATAGAAGGAGGAGGTGTTTGTGAGAGCTAGCTGGATTACTCTCTGTGCAGGTTAGATACAAACAAAACCAGAGAAGAAGGCCAGATAAGATTACTAGAAAGGCTTCATTAGACACCCTATAGTAACAGATATTGGCCAAGCTTAGTCATATTGGTGCCATTAGCCTCTCCTTAACCCTTTTAGTACCAGTGACGTCTATTATATTTGATATCAGCTACATTTAGACGATTTTATTAAGCTTAGGAAGGGTATATGGTAGCTAAAAGAACTAATTGAGATAATATGCAGCCCTTTCATTGGTATATGTCCTTCCTAAGCTAATACAAATCGTCCAATAGTTGCCGGAATATTATGAAAAGCACGTCACCGGTACTGAATGAGTTAAACTAAAATATGTCCATACAAATAATAAACATGGAATAATAACTGGTACAGGATATATAATTTGATGTTCGGACCGATATTCTACACGATAAAAAAAAAATAAAAAAAAAAAAAATAAATAAAAAAAAAAAATAATAATAAATAAGTAAATTAAAAATATACAAAAATAATCACCCGTTTGTTTGGAATTTACGGCACCAAAATGGTACACCATAGAAATAGATGGTCAGTTTCTCTTACTGCAGGATTTTTAGATCTCGGCAAGACAGGCAAGTTCATAGTCGAGTTCTTTTGGGCCATGTGAAAGCGGCTTTAATTTGAGAGAGAGAGGTCTTCTTCTCCTTTTTTTTTTTTACATGAAACGTTGTACGAACATTTTGCGTACTCGAAGATGCACTAGTTTATTGAATATTATTATCTTTAATACATCACATATAAGTTGATTATTAAAAGATAATTTGAGCGACAACAAAAAATATATTTATACACATAATTATACAGTATATATATATTTGTTTTTCTTTTTTCTGGAAACTACATAATGCAATTGAAATATCCCACCAGTCAAGTGAGGAATCGTGAGGAATCGTGAGGAATTTCTTTTGTAG
Source organism: Paralithodes platypus (assembly GCA_032716605.1). NCBI lineage: Eukaryota > Metazoa > Arthropoda > Malacostraca > Decapoda > Lithodidae > Paralithodes > Paralithodes platypus. Next base: position 5,985,371 of record CM064503.1, on the reverse strand, counting down.
CCGTGACTTATAATTTCAAACGCGTGTAAAGCAAGACTCAAAAGGCTTCTCCTCATAACAGTCCCTCTCCCGCTCATCCCTTTCTACCATAGCCGCTTACTGGGGGATTACTAATGTCCACCTTTCACGCACACGGACGGACAAATACCCTAAAACATCCGCGTCAGGGAAGAAGAGGATGCAACTCTATTCCCCCCCCCCCCCCTGCACACACACACACAGTCACACACACACGCGCACACACACACACAGTCACACACACACACACACACACACACACACACACACACACGCAGTTCACATTGGATTAAGCCTGAGTCACATTGGCGTATTTTCCGGTATCATCTTCTCTGCATATCAGGTCCGGTAACTTCTTGAATTCAAGTGACTTTCTAATTCTCGTAGGTCAATCACACCTTTGCCAACTGACCCTTCAATCATTGCCAGCTTGAGGAGGGATAATTCATTTTTATTTGCTCGTATTTTGTTTTACTATTTTATTAGTTTCCTCCCTAGACCTTCATCGAGCTTAAAAAACACCCCCAAGACCCTCCTTGAAGATAAATTTGGAAATTTTTCGATAGAATTTTTTTTCGGCCGAAGGCCCGTTTTTCTTAAATTACAGGCTCGCTATTGCTCGCCAGGACAAAATCGCCACCTAAATTGCACGAAAACGCCTTAGTATTGATAAAGAAATGGGGCAAAAGGTCCTAGAATCGCCAAACTAATGGGCCGAACGTCATATAAACTGAAAACTAATGGGGCTAAACATGGGGAAAAGAGGAGCCAGAAAACCGGCCCCCTTAAATATACCTAACGAAAGTAACCGGAAGGAGCCCTTGCGGGAATCCACTTCTACCAAGGTAATCTGGTTTAGACATCTATGGGAATTTTAGCGCCCCTTTATACCGCGGTCATAAGCCCCTTTTTACCGTGGTCATAAGTCCCTCTCCGTGTGAAAGATGCCGGGGAGTGAGTCGCTGGTAATCCGGACATGGAGTGTTTTGTGTCCCGCGGCTAATATCTGGTCTATTTCACGGCTACTCCGGGATAACACGACCCCGGGAGGTAGCGGGGAAATGTAAGGCGGTGGTGGTGATGTTGGTGGTGGTGGTGGTGGTGGTTTTGGTGATTATGGTGATTGTGGTGGTGTTGGTGGTGGAGGTGATTATGGTGTCAGTGGTGGTAGTGGTGGTGGTAGCGATTGTGGTGATGAATGTGTTGGATGTGATGGAGGTAGTGGTGATACGGGTTTAATTTATCTGCTAAATCATGATCAGGTGGTTGATCTGAAAATATAGGGATATTAATAGCAAAGGTGATATAACTGAATTGCGGATCAGTAGGTTTTGTCGAATTATCATCCATGCCTTACGTTTCTAATTATATATATACAGTATATTCCCCCTTGCACCGAATCTTCAAGAAACGTGTAGCATGAATTACCAGACACACATCAAATCTACGATGAGCATTTTTTTTTTATTGAACATTGGAGTAAAAAAAAAAAAAAAAAAAAAAAATTTTTTTTCTTTTCCACATTGATTCCAAGTGGTTTATCTCAAACCTATATATATATCTATATACTCAGGCCAAATCCCCACTTTGCCTATTTTGTTTATATATACAGTACGTTTATATTTTATATTGTATATATTTTTTATATTTATGAGGGAAGGTGGTGGAGAGACGGTGATCGAACAACTCAAAACACAGATGACAACGTCTTCTGCAATATATGTTAAAAACAATGTAAGAACAAAAAGGAAGGCTAGAGAAAGGAGGAGAGAAGGCAGTGGAGGAGGGAGGGAGAATAACTCGCATCAAAACAAGAGATAAGAACATTGAAGGATGGAGAGAAAGAAGAGGGAGGAAGAAAGGTGGGGGAAGGGGGAGGGGAAATAACTCAAAACAAAGCAAAATATAAGACAAAGAAGGGTAAAGAAGGGAGGAAGGAAGGTGGTGGGAGGCGGGTGGGAAAATATATCAAAGCAAAGCAAAAGATAAGACAAAGAAGGGAGAAAGGAAGGTGGTGGGAGGGGGAAGGAATAATAACTCAAAACGAAGGTAAAGATAAGACAAAGAAGGGAGGAAGGAAGGTGGTGGGAGGGAGGAGGGAAAAACAACTAAAAGCAAAGCAAGAGCTAATGCTAGAAAAGGGAGGTGATGGGAGGGTGACGGAAAAATAACTCAAAACAAAGCCAAAGCTAAGATAAAGGAAGGTAAAGAAAGGAAGAAGGAAGGTGGTGGAGGGAGGGGATGGGCACGTGCTTGGAGGGGGCGCGTGACGTGAATGGACGGGCGCACGTGGCGGGTCAACTTAAAAATGCTGGAGGTCAAGCCATGGGAGAATAAGGATGTCAGCGGTGGTGGTGGTGGTAGAGAGAGAGAGAGGGGGATGGGAGAGGAAATTGCTAGATAGATAGATAGATAGACATATTATACAGTAGATAGATGAATATAGATAAATACATTGAGATACATACATACAAAATTATACATACATCCATACACACTGTACATGCATCATACTGTATATACATACATACATATACAGTAGATAAATGCAAAGATACATATAGATACCACGAGAAAAAATATATACAAAATAATGTTCAGAACAGAGACGTGCTTTACTTGACCTACATTACTATATATTCTCTGTGTGTGGTGTTCCCGTATAATCCACTGACATTCCTACATGGCGGGTCGACTGAGGAAAACCATACCATACCCGTGTCATATAGTTTGGGAGAGATGGGTAAACACTGAGCGACAGAGAAAGGGAGGCAGGGCTTGGAAGTCTTGGGTTCTCAGTTTGCTCGCCTTTTTTCTGGAATCTTGTTTAAATAATGTAACACACACACACACACACACACACACACACACACACACATTATTTATATATATTACAACTGCAGCGAAAAGGGGGCCCTACATGTGTATTTTTGTTTCACTTATATTCTTATCGTTTCTGCTGAACTAATCATAGTTAGGGAATATAAGGAAAAAACGTTTGATGTAATAGATTCTAGATGGAAATTGGGTACGGTATTAGCTCATCTTCGTTAACAACTGTGTTCATGTTGTCACTGCTCACCTCCAGTATATAGAATGATTTGCCAATGAAGTGAAACAGATTTGGTGAGAGAGAGAGAGAAGGGGGAGAGAGAGAGAGAGAGAGAGAGAGAGAGAGAGAGAGAGAGAGAGAGAGAGAGAGAAAGCGAGAAAGCGAGAGAAAGAGAGTAAGCAAAAAGAGTAATAATAATAAGAGAGAAAATGAGTGGGAAGGAGGGAATCGGATTGATCTGTTTACAATGTGCCTTTCTCAAACCTTGACATTTACTCCAGCCTTTGTCATCCAACTCAGAAGCTCCACCAAGAAAATTCCAAGTCATACGCCCAATAATTATTTTGGGTTTTCCTTTTTTTTTCTTTCCACGTATTCCTTTTTTTTTTTCCCTTTTTTTCCATGTACTGTAGTAGGCCCTATTATTTTGTTTTTCCTTTGTTTTCATGTATTCCTTTTTTCTTTGTTTCCATGTAGATTCTGATTGTAGGCCCTATTCCTTTTTCTTCCATGCATTCCTTTTTGTATTTGTGTATATGTTTGTCCATTGTTTGTCCATGCTTTACCTGATTTCCTTTTTCGCCATGTGTGTCCTCTTTCCCCTTTTCCGTGTTTTCCTCTTTTTCCCTCTTTTTAATGTTTTCCCTTTTTCCTTTTTTTATTTGTTTGAAAGGCGAGGAAGCATTTCGTGAAAGGTGAATGATCGAAGAGAGGGATTTTCACAGCTGTCATATTTTGAGGAAGAGAGGTTCATATCGGGTGGGAAGAAAAATTACCTGAACGAATTGTGTCGGGGCCTGCATCTACCTGGGGAAGAGTCTTAAGGAGGGGATTGATTTGATTTTGCCCCAAGGGGCGAGTTTATTGAGCAGCGCCCCCCATCCTGTGAGGGGACAACCACTGGTAAGGCGATACATACTGCTCAAAGAGCCATTATTCCACTGAAACAACAGCATCGTCGTTTGGTTACATTCATATTTGTGTTTATAAATCAGGGAATTGATTGGCAGAGGAGGAGAGAGAGAGAGAGAGAGAGAGAGAGAGAGAGAGAGAGAGAGAGAGAGAGAGATTGCCGTTCAATATTCATAAATATAATTATCTTAATCTCTTAATTACCACTCCAAAATTAGTGTTCTGCCCATAGCTCGCTCAAAGACAACTGCAGAGGTTGAAGTAATTAATTGATGGTCACAAAGCTTTAAAGTATCCCTGTAAGGACGCAATCGCGTCCTGCTATGCGCGAAAGAGTTAAACACTCTAACCATTACACCATCAAGACAGTTTAACATTCAAGGTGAAAAGATAAGTAAAGCAGAGAAGGTTCAGCTGATGTAATCATACTTATGTAAATACTGGAACATTTGAGAGGCATAAAGTAATGGGCTGGAAAAAGAGTTAAGGGAAGGAAAAGTATATACAGGAAAAGGGAAAGGTAATGTAATATAATAACAAAAGAAAGAGAGAAGAAGCGAAGGGAAGAAAAGAGTGGAGATGGAAGGGAAGTGGAGGGGAGATAAGATGATAAAAAAGGAGAGAGGATGGGAGGGAAGGCGTTTGTGAAAGGAATAGAGTGATTAGAATGAGTAAGGTTATTATGGAAGGGGAGATAGAAAGAACGGATAAAGGAGGTTAGAAGAATTGGAAGGAAAGCGAAATAATGAGTAAGGTTATAATGGAAGGGGAGAAAGAACGGATAAAGGAGGTTAGAAGGAATGAAAGGAAAGTTAAATAAGAAGGAGTAAGGTTATAATGGAAGGGGAGATAGAAAGGACAGATAAAGGAGGTTAGAAGGAAGGGAAGAAATGTAAGGAAAGTGAAATAGGAAGGAGTAAGGTTATAATGGAAGGGGAGATAGAAAGGACAGATAAAGGAGGTTAGAAGGAAGGGAAGAAATGGAAGGAAAGTGAAATAATAAGGAGTAAGGTTATCATGGAAGGGGAGATGGAAAGAACAAGTAAAGGAGGTTAGAAGGAATAGACAAAATGGAAGGAAAGTGCAATAGGAAGGAGTAAGGGGAGATAGAAAGAAAGGAAGAGGAGGTTAGAAGGAAGGGAAGATACATAGGAATGGAAACAAAGCAGGAGTAGGGTTATAATGGAATGGGAATTAGAAAGAACAGATAAGGAGGTTAGAAGGGATGGAAGAAATGGAAGCTAAGTTAAATAGGAAGGAGTATGGTTATAATGGAATGGGAGCTAGAAAAAAAGGAAGAGGAGGTTAGAAGGAAGAGAAAGAATAACAGATAAATAGGAGCAGAAACGAAGCAAAAGAGAAGGAAAGGGCATACTTAGATAAACTAGAAGGGGGAGAAAGTGAAGGAAAAGGAAGCGAATGGAAGAATTGACAGAGGAAGGCAGTAGGAGGGAAAGTAAGCACCCACATGGGAAGATAAGGGGAATGAAGAGGAAGGAAGAGGAAGGAATTGAGAAGGAAAGGGGTAACGAGAGAAGAGGAGAATGAATAATAGAAAAGAAAGAAAAGAAAAGGAGAATTAATAATAGCCAAACAAGAGAAGTATGCACACAAAAGGACAAATGGGAAGGGAAGAAAATGGAGTGAGGAGAGAAGAGAAGGCAATGAGAAACAGAAAGAAGAGATAGGAAGAATTAATTAATGTAAATATAAGCAAAGGAAAAGATACGAACAAAAAGGATGCAAAAGGAAGGGAAGTGAATGTATAGAGGACGAATGGAAACGAAGAGGAAATGCAGAGAAATGAGATTGAATAGGAATAAGGGAAAGCAAAGGATAACATATAAATATAAAGGATAGGAAGAGAAACAGAGAGAAACAGAGAGAAACAGAGAGAATATATGAGGATAAGATATGGACAGATAGAACATGCATAGAGGACGAGAGAAAAATAGCTTAAAGGAAGGGGAGAAGGGATTGAACGGGAGTAAGACAAAGCAAAGGATATGATACAGAGAGAAAGGACACGAAAGGCAGGGAACAGCACAGAAGACGAAACAGAGTAACAATAAAGGAGAATAGACGAGAAAAAGGGAAGGAGAAAGGGAGAAGAGATTGAATGGAAGTAAGGAAAAGCAAAGGATGTGACACAAAGAGAAAGAACACGAAAGGAAGGAAATAGGACAGAAGACGAAACAGAGGAGCAGAAAAGGAGAATAGACGAACAAATAAAGGGAAGGAGAAGGAATTAAATGGGAGTGAGGAATAGCAAAGGATAAGATACAGAGAGAAAGGACACGAAAGGCAGGGAACAGCACAGAAGACGAAACAGAAGAACAGAAGAGGAGGATAAATGAGACAAAAAAGGAGAAGGGAGATTATTTAGAGAGACAAGCAAGCGATCAACCTCTAACCTTTTACACCCACCAGACCGACCACCTTTCCTTTCCACTTTCTGGCTCAAATGTCATTAGTCAGATAAGCATTCCCCTCAGGAAAAAAAGAAGTAGGAGGAGGAGGAAAAAAGGTGACACCGTTCTTTGCGACTGGTGGTAGAGATTGTATTTATTGAATAATAAATTAATCAGTGATAGGCAATATGGTTTAGTGTAAACTGCAGACATTCTTGCCTTCTTACGATCAAAAACCAAGCTACAGACCAACATGGTGAAACACATACAATAGCACTGGATATATCAAAAGCATTTGATAGAGTCTGGCATCAATCCTTATTGTCGAAGATGTCACACTACGGCCTTGCATCATTAGTTCCACTAATTTCTTCTTATCTTCATAACAGAAAAATACGTGTAATTGTAGATGGCCTTTATTCTCAATTACACTCAATAAATGCTGGTGTTCCCCAGGGATCAGTTTTGGCCCCACTCTGTTCCTCATTCATATCAATGATCTCAATCTACCACTCATAATCCAATACATTCCTACGCAGATGACTCAACACTCCACAGTTCCTTCACATTTACCAATTCTTTCACCCAACCCGATCTTATAAATTCAAAAATAAAACTGCAATTTCTCTGAACCAGGACCTTTCTAGAATTAATGAATGGGGACAAGAGAATCTAGTTTCCTTTAATGCACAGAAAACCAAGTACATTCAATTTTCTACCCGACAGAATCTCACTGACTCCCATATATTTTTAATGATGTAAATTCCCACTTCCCCTAGTATTGACATCTCCGGTGTAACATTAACTACTAACTTGAGCTGGACACATTATGTTAGAAGCATTGCTAAGAATGCCTCTAAAAAACTGGGACTCCTGTACAGAGTTCGAGAATTCTTCACTGACGAGCAGTTGGCCGTAATATATAAAAGTCATGTGCGCTCTCAGATGGATTACTGTTCACCTCTGTGGGGTGGAAGTGGAGTGGTTGCATTGATGCAGTTGGACAAAATTCAAAATAAAGCTATTAGATTAATCAATAACCCTGCAATCACACAGGACCTTCCTACATTAGCCATACGAAGAAACGTTGCATCCCTTGCATTCTACAGATATTTCACAGCAATTGTTCCGAGGAACTTGCTTCAATTGGGCCGCCTCTCCACATGTTTCCCGGTAGAACTAGGGCAGCTGAGAGCGCCCATGATTTACACTTTCTCCTCCACAATGCAGAACTTCTGCTTATCAGAATTCATTATATCCCCAGAGCTAACTACTCTTTGGAAGTCACTTCCCCCTCGAATGGCTTCCAAAAACTTACAATCAGGTACAAATGTTAAATCCGTTGTTACAATAACATTTTATGAATGGAGGATGCCTTTAGGCACATGGACCTTTTTGTTTTCTCTGTGTTTTTCCTTCCTCCATTCATTGTCTCTTAAAAAAAAAAAAAAAAAAAAAAAGAGAGACAAGCAAGCGATCAACCTCTAACCTTTTACACCCACCAGACCGACCACCTTTCCTTTCCACTTTCTGGCTCAAATGTCATTAGTCTTCCCCCCCCCCCCCCCCCCCAGATAAGCATTCCCCTCAGGAAAAAAAGAAGTAGGAGGAGGAGGAAAAAAGGTGACACCGTTCTTTGCGACTGGTGGTAGAGATTGTACCCGGGAGAACCAGAATGTGTGTGTGTGTGTGTGTGTGGGAAAGAGAGAGAGAGAGGGGGGGGGGGGGGGGGGGACGGGGTCGTGTAGTAGAATACCTGTAAGATGAAGGAGAGAATGATAGAAGGGGTATATGAGAGAGAAAGAGAGATTTAACTCTTTATAAAGATAGAATAAGTACATTAAGTACATATGTACAATAAGTAAATTATATATACAGATACATTATACAGTACATGGGCAAAGATGGTTATACGGTCTTTACCCCACAGAGAGAGAGAGAGAGAGAGAGAGAGAGAGAGAGAGAGGGAGAGGTGCTTAACTATAAACTGATGCCGATTTTTTTGTTCTTGTAACTTAAGACTCGATTGGCCTGTACCTCTTTTAAATATATGACACTAAGATGACGTTGCAGGTTATATTAGAATACGAATTAGATCCAGACCAACATTTAGAGAACGATAAGCTAAGGCAAATGTAGAGACGGGAATAGTAACTCCTTGTGGATTAGGACGCATTTTGATAGTTTATTCTTGAGGATTATGACGCATTTTGATAGTTTATTCTGGCTAGCTTAGACGATTTTATTCAGATTAGAAGGGTATGTGGTAGTCAAGAGGGTTAGTTAAGATAGTCTGTACCCTTCCAATGACCATAGATCATTCCTAAGCTGTATAAAATCGTCTACAGAGAGCCAACAATTTACGCGCCGTTATTTTCAAGGGGTTAAGTGTTAAGGGGAGATCTCCACTTAAGGGATTTTTTTCTTGACCCCTTTCTCCCTCATGTTTAGCCCCATTGCTTTTGATATTTTAAAACGTTTGCCCCATTAGTTTTAGGCGATTTTAAGAACTTTTCACCCCCATATTAAGACCTTTCATGCCATGCAGTGTCAATTTTATCCTGGCGAGCTGATAGCAGAGCCTGTAATTTAACGTAGGGGGAGTGGGGAGAGGGAGGTGGGGGGGAACCGGGCCTTTGGCCGGGAACATTTGTTCTATCTAACCGAAAAATGTACAAATAATCTCTTGAAAAGGGTACTTTAAGTGGGGGTGAAATTTATAAGCTTGATTGGAGGTTCAGGGAAACAAACTAAATACCTCCCCTAAACAGGATAAGTAATGTTAAGTTTATCATTATTAATAATTCAGTATTGTTTGTATTGCAAAGAAGGAAGACTAACCATACTGAATAAAAACAATATAAATAAGAGTTATGGAGGTTATTGGTCACGATGTTTGGCCTACCTATAATGAACAGGCTATAGGGTCATTTCTGAAGGGGGGGTCGCCTGCTGTTTTTTTTCTCTGAATTTTCTCTCTTTCTCTGGCTTGTATCCAATCGGCCCCATTCAACCTACTGTTTTAAGACTGTTATCCCCATCCAGTTGTCGATTTCTTTCTGGCGAGCGAAAACGAGCCAGCATTGTATGGAGAAATCAGGCTTCGCCGGAGACATTTTTCTATCGAAAAAATGTTTTATACAAATTTAGCAGTGTTGTCAAAAAATTGTATTTAGATATATGCGCCTCGCTCGGACCCGCTCGCCAGGAAAAAATCGACACCTATGGATGGGGTAATAAACGTCTTAAAACAGTAGGCTGAAGGGGGCACCCGAATGGATAAAAGGCCCAGAGAGAGAGAGAGGGGAGGAGCGGGAGGAGAAAAAACGATGTGGGCCCCCTTATCCTTGTAACTTAACGTAACTCAACGTACCTCGACATAAGTTAGCCAAGCAATAAACAATTCGAGTGCCTGATTAATTTATATTAGTCACTAGTTCAATATTTATATTAGTCACTAGTTCAATATTTATATTAGTCACTAGTTCAATATTTATATTAGTCACTAGTTCAATATTTATATTAGTCACTAGTTCAATATTTATATTAGTCACTAGTTCAATATTTATTTTATCTTAGTCACTAGTTTCAATATTTATTAATTTAGTCATAGTTCAATAGTTATATTAGTAGCACTAGGTTCAACTAAGTATTAGATTAGTCATAGGTCAGTTCATATTTATTTTTTTGTGCCAAGCTGCTTGGCTGATTCTTTTGAAATAATCAAGGTTTTTATAATACATGGGGGTGGTGGCGTTGGAGAGAGAGAGAGAGGAGGAGAGATGAGAGAGAGAGAGAGGAGAGAGAGAGAGAGAGAGAGAGAGGAGAGAGAGAGAGAGAGAGAGAGAGCGAGCGAAGAGAGAGAGAGAAGAGAGAGAGAGAGAGAGAGAGAGAGAGATGAGAGAGAGAGATAGAGAGAGAGCTACATAGATACACAGACTACACATACCTCAAGGTACTATACTAGGCAGTCTGGCCTTACAAAACTAGAGATGCATATATACCGACAGTACACATACATAACCAATATATATCATATATATCATAATATCTATACTCTATATGACCTTATACGATACAACACTACATTATATTACATATTCACTACCGGTACACACATTATAAAAACATCACTACACCATACACACATACCTCATACATACATAAAAACATACCTACAACACACCTACATAACTATTATATCAGAAATAATATATATACATACTGTACAGCAAACCACATACATATTACCTGTACATACATTTTTATTTTTTAGTTTTTTTATTTTGTTTTCCATATCATCCCCGCCCTCTGCAGATAGAGGTTCAATTGCCTTCCATTTAGAAGCGTTTATTGTGTCGCTCTCCACCACTCTCGCTGGTAGTTTAGTACACTCTGTCGCCACACTGTAGGTGAAGAACATCTTTGTGACATCTAGGGTTTGCGCCTTTTTTGAGTTTTTTAAAATTTTCATTCCGTATTCCGGCGAGTTTGATTTAGTTATTGTCTTAATGTGAATAGTGCACTTTACATCGACTTTGTCGAAACCTTTTAGCTATCTTAAAGCCAACTCAAAAATAAGCTGACCCATCCACAAACCTCCTCTTTTTTAAATGAGAACAGGTTCAAATCGTTTTAAAGTCTTTCTTCATATGGTTTATTTCTTAATGAGGGTATCATCTTCGTCGCTCTACGCTGTACTGACTCGAGTCTTACAATGTCCTTGATCAGATAAGGTGACCAGAACTGCACACCAGAGAGAGAGAGAGAGAGAGAGAGAGAGATGAACAGACTGCAAGAGAGTATCATAAAACCGGACGGGTCGCGATAGAGACAGTGTTAAGGATCAACTTTGTGACCTCTTTACTCCTCTCGCAGGGCCAACTCACATATGTCAGCTGGGGGGAAGGGGGCGAGAGGGGGAGGGAGAGAGAAGAGAGAGAGAGAGAGAGAGAGGAGAGAGACGATCGCAGAGAGAGAGAAGAGAGAGAGAGAGAGAGAGAGAGAGGCGAGAGAGAGGGGAGAAGAGAGAGAGATATAGAGAGCGAAAGAAGAGAGAGAGAGATAAGAGAGAGAGAGGGGGGGGGGGAGAGAGATTCTCTCCTCTTCTCTTCTTTTTGGAGAGAGAGACGAGAGATAGTCACCTAAAAAAGGACGGGTCGCGTTACAGACAGTGTTAAGGATCAACTTTGTGACCACTTTACTCCTCTCCCAGGCCCACATCTGTCCAGCTGTAGAGAGAGAGAGAGAGAGATTCCAAGTAATAAGTGGTGAGAGAGCGAGAGCGAGAGCGAGCAGATGAAGACACCAGCGGAAAAAGTGACAACAGTAAGAAACCGGAAGCTCTCCTCGGCTCAATGGTACTAAGGGCAGGACACAGAAGAGAGAGCTACCATAGAGCTACATAGATACACAGACCTGCACACAGACCTTGCGGTCCTTACTAGGCAGTCTGGCCTTACAAACTATAATATGCATATATGCATATACACACATACACACATATACATATATATATATACATATATATACACATACATATACACATACATACATACACACATATATATACAGTATATATATACATACTGTACAGTGCACACACATACATATACATACGTTTTTATTTTTTTTTTTTTTTTTTTTTTTTTTTTTTTTTTTTTCCATTCATATCAACCCGCCAGGCCCTCCTGCAGATAGAGGTCAAGCCTTCCCTTGAAGGCGTTTTTATTGTGTCGCTCTCCAACCAACATCTCGCTGGTAGTTTATTCTCACTTCTGGTCGCCACACTGTAGGCGAAGAAACTCTTTGTGACATTTAGGTTTGCTTTTTTGGTTTTTAATTCCATCCCATTTCCGCGAGTTTGATTAGTATTGTTTAATGTTGTGAATAGTGCATTTACATCGACTTTGTCGAAACCCTTTTAGTATCTTAAGCCACTCAATAAGCTGACCCCGGTCAAACCTCATGCTTTTTTAATGAGAACAGGTTCAATCGTTTAAGTCCTTTCTTCATAGGGTGGTTTATTTCTTAATGAGGGTATCAATCTTCGTCGCTCTACGCTTGTACTGACTCGAGTCTTACAATGTCCTTGATTCAGATAAAGGTGACCAGAACTGCAACACCATATTCCAAGGTGGGGCATCACCATCACTTTCTGAACAGTGGCACTATTACGTTTTCATGTTTATATGTCAATATTTCGTTTAATAAAAGCCCAATGCTATGTTTGCCTTATTTGCAGCTACTGCTATACATTGGTCCCCCCGGAAGTTTTTAGGTTTTCAGATATTAGTACCCCCCTAGGTCTTTTACTACCTGTTGGCGGTTTTTATTTGTTTGCCATTCATTTCGTATTTGTATTTTCATAGTTCTGCTACCAACTGTTCTGCAGCACCTGACATTTATCCGACAAATTGAAGGGCATCCTGTGCCATCTGTGAGCTATCTATCTGTGAATCTGAATCTAAAATCTATCACTGCCCTTTTTTTTTTTTTTTTTCGAACCCAACTCAACACACGGTCTAGCACGCACCGATATCTTGTTTTAAATCATATTGCAAAAAACGCATTTCTATCATCTTCGTTCAGGACTGTATTTCCTATTTTTGTATCGTCGGGGCGAATTTTGGAAATGGTGTTGTTTTTACCCCCCTACATCGGATATCGTTAATGTTAAATGAGAGAGGTAGAGAGAGAGAGAGAGAGTTATCTGAGAGAGAGAGAGAGAGAGAGAGAGAGGAGAGCCAGCGAGATGCGAGAGAGAGAGCGCCAGCGAGAGAGAGAGAGAGAAGAGAGAAGCCAGCCAAGCCAGCTGCCAGAAATCGGCCATCAGCCCATTTCTGGTTTCTTTTATGGTTGATATGTTTGTAAAACCTGTAGAGTACCTGAAGGTTAGATGTTTTTGTTTATTCTATTTTGCTTGACTTTATATAAAAATTAAAAAAAAAAAAAAAAAAAAAAACAAAAACATCACAATAGCCAGCCGAGGTTCCATAACAGACTTGATACTTACATTTTTTCACCGAACTCCTCGTCACTCCCCAATAACAGATGACAACTATAGATTGCCAAATGGTTAGACTAATAATCACAAATCTCAATTATTATTTGGTTTTAAGGGGAGGCAGAGTTGTGTTTTTCGAGTCCTCCTCCTCCCTCATCAGTTTTATATGAGGAGGGCCAAGCGACCCATATTAAGTTATGAGATTTTCACGAACATTCGCCCCATTAGTGTTGGGTGGCGATATTCAGACCTTTTGTCCCATTTCTTTGGCATAATACTAAGACCTTTTGTACCATTTAGGGTTCGATTTTTTTTTCCCGGGCAAGCGATAGCGAGCATATATTTGAAGAGGTATCGCCTTCGGCCGGACATTGTTCTAACAAAAAATTACTACCGAACAAATTTACATATTTATATCGAACGGGG
>CM064503.1:5887534-5971446 GCA_032716605.1 Paralithodes platypus | reverse complement strand
GAGTCCGGATTTCTTAGCCCCCTCCGGAGACACATTCATTTTGGGCACTAAAGAGGCCTAAAACATCCCTCCAGTCAATAGGCACCCAACTCTTTCCGCCCCATAGACCTTTAACCTGTGTGAATGAAGGGTACCAGCTAGGACATCTCGCTAACAGACCACATCGCTATAACACACACACACACACACACACACACACACACACACACACACACACACACACACACACACACACACACACACACACACACACACACACACACACACACACAAGGTGGTGTACAATCTATCTCATTCTAGTTCCCTTATAGTTTATCTTATTGTACCGGTACATCCCTACATTAACATAAATGTCTAAAACTTAAGGCAGGTTAGGTTAAATAAGGGAAATTAGTTGCTCTAATATCCACGGGAGGTAACTTTCCACAAATATACAACTTACACCAGTTTAAATATAACTGTTACACACATTTTATGAATGGAAGATGCCTTCAGGCACATGGACCTTTTTTGTTTTGTCTTTGTTTTTCCTTTCGCTATTCATAGTCTCTTAAAAAAAAAACAAAAAAAAAAACATACGATTATCGAAGATTGCTTTGTAATATGACCATCTCAGCAGCTTGTTTTTTCTTCTTTATAAATTGGAAATTTATACTAGGTTAGTTACTTTGTATTAAGTTATATATATAATTTAATTTTACCCCTAGATGGCGGGGTGGGGAGGTAGCGAAACATCTAGCACCGTGTCTGAACCCCTCCCACCCCCAACCAAGGCGATAACTTAATACTTCATTGTGGCCGACACGCTCACAGGAGGAGACTTACGGCGTTTATACTTTCTATGGCATTTATTCTTTATTCTTCTCCTTTTGAGGAAGAGAACTTACGGCGTTTATGTATTTTTTTTTCTTCTTCTAACGTTTATACTTTCTTCTTCTCCGGTGAGTTTCCTCAATCCTTTTAGAGTAGAGGAATCCAAGGGTTTGTGTATCTTTTTCTGAAGTATACATATTCTTTCTGGATCCTTTTGAGGTAGAATACTTTTGGCGTTTATACAGTGTGAGGCACTTATTTGTTTTTATTCCAGTTCTCGTATCTTCTCAGGACGACAATCGGTATCTATGATTTTTTTTTACCTAGGGTGTGTCAATTTGTTCTTCTCATTTGGTTAGTTTTCAATTAACTTCATGTGGAGAGAAAACACACACACACACACACACACACACACACACACACACACACACACACACACACACACACACATATATATATATACAAAAATGTATGAATAAATGTCTAGCATCCTTCAGTGGCAGCGTCTTTCCGCGTAGGTGTGAGACGTTAAGGGCAAACATCTCGTAAGTAGGATTTATTGGCGATACTTTCCGGCACCTGGAGCTTTTCCTTTGTCCATGCCAGGAAAAAATGTGAGAGAGAGAGAGAGAGAGAGAGAGAGAGAGAGAGAGAGAGAGAGAGGGGAGAGAGAGAGAGAGAGAGAGAGAGAGAGAGAGAGAGAGAGAGAGAGAGAGAGAGAGAGAGAGAGAGAGTGAGATAATGTGACTAAGACAGAGAGTGAAAGTGAAAGTGAGAGAGAAAGAGGAGGGGGAGGGGGGTCCTTTAGCCGTGTTTAATTGTTTAATCTACCTGGGGGAACTAAGTACACTTTTTATTTACATAAATCATTTTGGACATAACTCAGTAAGAGGAAGCTAATTTTTCTATAAGTAAACCTCTCAGTATAAGATAGCGCCTCTTTCATTTACATAGGTTACCATTAAATAAGTTTGTTATGTATTAAAGGGATCTGGGGGAGAATTTATCACTGTGGTCTCTAGGCGATCATACTAAGCTGTTTAAAATCGTTTAATGTCAGCCAAAATGAAATTATAAGCACGTCCTCGCATACGGAAGGAATTAACTGGTTACTATTAGACGATTGTCTTTAATGTATAATCTACTTCTATGACTCAAATGGGTAAATACGATCTCCATAAACCCTCTTAGTAACATTGGTCTTTCTTAAACTGCATAAAATCATCTAAGGTGTAATGGTGCTAAAGGGGTTAAACTGTGTGACACCAGCCTCATTATGCAGGTCGAACTCTCTTGTCTCTAAACCCGACCCACATAATTATTAATCTACACCTCAAAAGTTTTCATATTCGAGGTCATACAACAGGCAGAGATGAACTTTTCCTAAGGGTGGATATTTTTTTTTCTGGACCTCTTTCTCCCTCATGTTTAGCCCCATTAGTTTTCAAATTATAAGACGTTCGCCCATTAGTTTGGCAATTTTAAGAACATTCACCTCATTTATTTGTCAATATTAAGACTTTTTGTGCCATTTAGGTGTCGATTAGCAATGTTTATGTTCTGGGTGTGGTGTCACGAGTTCGAATCCCGGGAGGACCATATGCTTTCATTAGTTTATTCAAGTACATTGGGGTTTGTAATGGATGATTAATGTTAAGAACGGGGTGTTCCTTAATATCACAGAGGCCTTCATAGCAGCCTTGTGTCGAAATTATTGTGTCCGATTCCATTGCGGAGATCTGAAAAATGTTGCGAAAGTTCATCAATGTAATAATTATAATATCCTTATTGCCTCTACCTATTGATCTTAGATGGTGTCGTTGAACAATTGTATGCTTTTGAATGAGCTCAACAAGCATATGTGCCTCATTTTATGCCACCTATCACATAACTATAGTCTGCATATTCTAGGTTGGACAGACATCCTAACCTCTAACCTCTGTAACTCAAAAAGGACTAGAGTAATCGAGCTATTTTTTCTACCAAAAAGGAAGACTTGGCTAGGGAATAGGTGTGGAGTTTGACAGCTCCTTTGCTCTAGCCCTTTTTGAGCTACAGAGGTTAGAGTTTACGATTTCGACCCAACCCAGAATGAACCGACTATAGAACACACTATATCTCCATGTGTAAAGGTGCCAATTACTATGACATTTGCTAATGAGTATAATTATGCAACAACAACAACAACAACAACAACAACAACAACAACAACAACAACAACAACATTATGCAGTGATTAAGGAGGGGGGAGAAATGGGTCGTTTTGCTAAACCCCTTTCTCCCTCAAGTTCAGCCCCATTAGTTTTCAGATGTTAAGATGTTTGCCCCATTAGGTAGTCGATTTTAAGACCTTTCGCCCCATTTCTTTGTCAATATCAACACCTTTCGTGCTATTTAGGTGTCGATTTTTATCCTAGCGAACGATAGTGAACCTGTAATTTTGGAAGAACCGGCCTTCGACCGGAACATTTTTTCTACCGAAAAATGTACAAATTAATCTAGAAGGGGTATCTAATGGATGATGTTTTAAAGTTTGATGGAAGTCTAGGGAGGAATATAAAAATAATAATAATAAATATATGAAGTACTCGCCCCCCCCCCCCAAAAAAAAAAAATCAACCCTTTCCCCCTCAACACTAAAACTGATATATGTATACAAGTGTTAAGGGGAGGATTTTAGTTTGGTCCCTAGATATCCATCAAGCTTAAGATTACACCCCCTTGAGACCCTTTCAAGATAAATTTGTAAATTTTTCGGTAGAAAAATGTCCTGGCTGAAAGCCGATTCCTCTCAAATTACAGGCTCGCTATCGCTCGCCAGGATAAAATCGACACCTACATTGCACGAAAGGTCTTAAAATTTACGGAAATGGGGCGAAAGTTCTTAAAATCGCCAAACTAATGGGGCGACTGTCTTAAAATCCCAAAAGCAATGGGGCTAAACATGAGGGAGAAAGGGGTCCAGAAAAAAAATCCCTCAAGTCGATATCTCCCCTTAAACACATACGATAAGAGCGGACCCGAGTACATTTTGCTCGTTTCCAACCAGATGTGTATATTTGCGAATGACTAAAGACCCCCACATTAAATGCTGGTCAATATTGAGAGCCCCCCCCCCCCCCCCCATGCAGTTATAAGGGGCTAATGGCTGTTTTTTTGGTCTATTTATTCATTTATTTTTTTATATTCCTCGCTAGACCTCCTTCAAGCTTAGAAAACCCCACCACTGGACCCCCCACCTAAAAATTACAGGCTCGCTATCGCTCGCCAGAAAAAATTGACACCTAAATGGCACGAAAGGTCTTAAAATTGACAACAAAATGGGGGGAAAGGTGTTAAAACCACCAATCTAATGGGCCAAACATGTTATACTCTCAAAACTAATGGGGGGGCTAAACACGAGGGAGAAAAGCGTCCCGACAAACGACCCCACTTCCCCTTACTAATTAACACCCTAAGTTGTCCTCAGTTTGTGTGAGTCATAAATAAGCAATATAAATTTTAGTATTAAGGGGGTAGTACTCGCTTTTTCTGGACCCCCTTCTCCCTCATGTTTATAGCCTATTAGTGTTGAGGTTTTAAGACGTTCGTTCCGTTAGTTTGGCGATTTTTGAGACCTTTCGCCTCATTTGTGTATCAATATTAAGACCTTTCGTGTCCTTTAGGTGTCGATTTTTTCCTGGCGACCAATAGCGAGCCTCTAATTTTAGAAGGAAGCGGCCTTCAGCCGGGAAATTTTTCTACCGAAAAATGTACACATTTATCTTGAAAGGGGGTCTAGGGGGTGCTTTTCTAAGCTTGATGGAGGTATAGCGAAGCAAATCAAAAATCAATTATTAAATAAATATATAGGCCAAAAACCAAGCACTACCCCCTTAAAGTACATGATAAGAGCAACTGAAATTTGGCATTGAATATCACAACTCATATAAGACTATATATACTGATCAAACGTCTTAACCCCTTCACCCCACCATAACGTAATTGTCATCATATTCTGGTTACCCTTAAACGATTGTCTTTAGTTTGTAATTTACCTATGCGACTCAAATGGGTTAGTACGATCTCAATAAACCCTCTTAGTAACACAGGTCCTTTTAAACTGGCATACAACTCTCATTATAGCCAGAATGTATGGTATAAAGGCGTGGTGAAGGGGTTAATACGAGAATCTATTAGGTGTTGAACAAATATATTCATTTCACAAGTCACATAACCAAAGAAGTAGAAAAATAGTCCAAATTTGCTAAATTAATACTGTCACAAGTGCAAGTCTTCGAAATTGCGATTCTGGGTGTTATCTAGAATAAATTGAGAGTTTCTAAAGCTGGGGGTAACTGATAGTGTAAGTTATGATCACTGTAATATTAAAGTGAATAAAGGCTTATCTGCTGTAACGCTCAATATATATATATACACACCCAAACACCCCCGCCCCCACACACACACATATGAACACACAGGCTTGTATTCCTTTTCATCAAGCTTATCTCTCTTTACACTTCTTAGTTCCTCCTTTACTCTCAATTATGCTTTCACCTTTGCCTTCCAATATCAACTCTTGCTAGCAGGTATATAAACCAGTAAGGCTATCCAATTTTGACTATTCACGATTTGTTTTCATTTTTACCCCTTTTAAGATCCGATGACACACTTCCTTTCCTCTTTTCTGGCTATTATTAGACGATTCTATTCATATTTGGAAGGGCATATGAAGGTAGAGGGTTAATCAAGAGAGTCTTTACCCTTTTTATTCCCACAGGTCCTTCTTAAGCTGTATACAATCGTCTAATGATAACCAGAATAAGCTGTCAAAATGTGTCATAATCTTCAAAGGGTTAATATGTATAGCCATACATATAGGCATTACTTTATATCCTTACTTCCAAATTTCTCTCTTCCACAAATTCTGATCCTTCACAATTTTGTAACGTCACTGTTGTCATCTGTTCTTCTTCCCTTCTAAGGAGACTCTTTTGTTGTTGTTTTCTGAACCCCCTTCTTCCTCATATTTAGCCCTATTAGTTTTTGAGATTTTAAGACGTTCGCCCCATTAGTTTGGCGATTTTATGATCTTTCGACTCGTTTCTATACCAATATTAAAACCTTCCGTGACGCTTATAGGTGTCGACTTATGCCTGGCAATCGATAGTGAGCCTCTAATTTTACAGGAACCGGCCATTTGCCGCCATTGACCGAGATATCTGCTACCGAAAAAATTTCAAATATATTTCAAAGGGGTAATGAGGGTGTTTCTTTAAGCTTGATTGAGGTCTAGGGAGCGGAAAAAAAACAAAAACAAAAAACAAAAAAAACAACAACAACAACAACAACGCTGTAGCACCCATATATTAAGCCTTATTTTTACTTAATTCCCTTACTTCCTACTTTCACTCCCCCCCCCCCCCCAACACCCCCCTGGACCACAGACTGACTGACCTCCTTCCACCTTGTTTGGTTCTTTTTATTTCATCTCAACCGCTCTTCTTTTCTTCCTCTTTTTTCTTCTTTTCTCCATTCATTCAGAAGCTATTCATCACCTTGACCACGTCCACTGTCTACCCCCTCCCCCCTCCCATCCTCTCTCTTTCTCTTTCTCTTTCTCGCTCTCTCTCGTTGGATGAAATGTGTTTTCAATCAGAAGCGACTAGGTCTTCTGAGCGAGGATACGAATTGTAATGTGCAGGGAAATGTTAATAGTTAAAATAGGACTTCAGAGGTTATCAACCCTATTGGATTATTAAGCCAGCACACTGCAAGTCAAGAATAACGTCAGGACTGGAGCCTCTCTGCAAGCACTCCAGTCCCCTGCCAGTGCAATGTTTCTTGGACCCTTTCCAATATACTCGAGTAGTTTGAAAAGTGCCTCTGAGACCTTTGAACCCTACTTAGATACTACACTATCTCCTTTGGGTTCGGCACAATTTCATAGAAGTGGTGTGAAAAATGCCTCTGAATCCTTTGAACCCCACTTAGACATTACGTAATCTCCTTTGGGTTCGGTACACTCTCATGGAAGTATCCAGGGCCTGAACTTGATAATAAAAATAAACAACAAATCTGCTTCCCTCCCTGCCACCACCAATTCCTCACTTTCGTCACGCTGCCGCTGTTGTTATCTCATGACACCTTCCTTCCGTCTGTGGTCTCTCTCTCTCTCTCTCTCTCTCTCTCTCTCTCTCTCTCTCTCTCTCTCTCTCTCTCTCTCTCATTAACTCTCTCTCTCTCTCTCTCTCTCTCTCTCTCTCTCTCTCTCTCTCTCTCTCTCTCTCTCTCTCTCTCTCTCTCTCTCTCTTTCGTCCTGCTTCCCCTGTCGCTATCTCCAGTCTTCCCTCCTTCCGTTTTTGGCTATGTCCGTATTTGTTAAGCTGTCGAACAAATTCCTTATCTCCACCTTAAGTTATTCTGCTGTTACTAGTATTTGTATAGTCAAATAGGGTGACAATTGTAAAAACTTGGCATTAATATGATACCGAGACATAGCACTTTTTTATATCGAATTATTATAAATTATCGAGAAATCAGCAGCTAAAGGCGTAAATCTTATATATATATAATATATATATATATATATATATATATATATATATATATATATATATATATATATACATATATATATATATATATATAAATATATATATACTAATAGTATTGTTTCTGCTTCTCTCAGTACCCCTCTTAAAGGCAAGTTGAGAAGAGTGCGTTCTCCGGCAACATTGGAGGGGCACATTTATGAACTAATTAACATGTAGATCAGAGGTAGATTATTCTAGGGATACAGTTACGAAACAAAGTCATTAGCCAGATGCTTCACCATAGTAACCGAACTAATAAGGTAAACAAAATATATACTCATGTGAATCCCGCAATACCCCCGTCAACCCCCCCCCCCCCCCCCCCTTCCCCCTATGTGTCCGCACCTTGACCGATCACCATGAAGGAAGTCCGCACCACTCACGCTAAGCCGGCCTTTATTTCACCACACCTTTGTGCTCCTTTTTATCCTTGAACTTTCCGGCGGTGATGGTCATACGATCCTATAAACCCTACTCCCGAATCGCATGTGCATCTACAGCTCGAAAGTGTCCACATTAGACATGCGAGGGTGCACCGACCGTACCATAAGGCATTTAAAAATATATATAAAATAGAACTTTACAGGCTACCAACCCTTCAGGATAATTAAGCCAGCATTTATAAATCAGGAAGAAAGCCAAGACTGGAGGCTCTTTTCAAGAACTCAAGCCCGTTCCCAAAAGGCAAGCACTACATGATATCACTTAAAGGAGTTTTCTGCAACTGTTGATTAAGTAATAATGCTTTGTCCATGATACCAAATTCATCTTAACCCTATATAGGTACCTGATCACCAATGTAGGTAATGCCACCGTCTTCGCTTCAAGGCCAGTATCAACGACAAACTGATGGCACTCTCACTCTCACTCTCTCTCTAAAAGTTCAGTCCAGGTAGCTAAAAGGCATTAAGGTAACAATGTGTATAATTCCATATTAGCTAGTGTAATTTATATACAGTAGGTCAAATAACACACACACACACACACACACACACACACACACACACACACACACACACACACACACTCACTCTCTCTCTCGTACATAGTTTACTAGTACATTCCACGGGAATGTTATATTTCATGTAAGCATAAGTTTCTAAAATTCCATCATGATTTACTTTCCAATGTTGTATTTATCTCGTTGTCGAAGGACATGCTATATCACAAGATTCATACTTTTTGTTCGTTTCTGGCATTGGTAAGATCAAGAACACTAAATAAAAGAATATATATACATCCATATGTCTTGCTTTCATTCATGTTACTATATTATTAATATTCTATAAATAAATATATATCTATAAATAAATGAATATGTATGTATAATTATATACATATATATATATATATATATATATATATATATATAACATATATATAACAATATATATAACAAAAATATATATAAACTATACCGGTACGTGAGGTAACAAAACATATCGTATCCTTTCACTTGTCGTCCTTCTTCCACAACCATTATATACATTTCCCTCCAACATTTTTACCAGGCTCTGGTTTTCTTAGTATACTGGATTTTAAAGTTTATTGGGCTCACTATTCTTTTTCCTCTGTCGTATATCTCTCCACTCGGGACCTGTTTATTTCATGTTATCCCTCAAGTCCTTGTTGGTGTGTGTGTGTGTGTGTGTGTAGATATATAGATATACAGCTAGAGAGAGAGAGAGAGAGAGAGAGAGAGAGAGAGAGAGAGAGAGAGAGAGAGAGAGAGAGAGAGAGAGAGAGAGAGAGAGAGAACACAAATCACTGAGTGAGTGAGTGTGTGAGTATGTGACTATTTAATGTTAGTATAGAAAGCCATGTACTGCATCTTCCAAGCCTTTCCTGTTTTACTTCTCTTTCCATTGGTTTCTTTTCGAGCGCCCTTTCCGTCTTCTCTAGTTGTATTCATAACCTTGTAATATTTCTCGTTTATGATGGCTAAGGCTTTCCCCTTTGTTCATGAGCCTCATACTCCTGTCAACTCTTCTCCTCCTCCTCCTCCTCCTCCTCCTCCTGTAAGCCTTCTTTAGCACAGATTTTCGAACATTTTAGTCAAGGAGGCTTTTAATTCTGACCTACTTCACGGCTTTCTTGGCTTTTCTGCCTCCTTATCACCTCCACCAACGAAGTTGGACAGAGGTTACGCTTTCGTCTCCGTTTATTTGTCTGTAAACACGATATTTCCCGTAGTTATTAACCGATTTCCACGAACTTTGGTTGGCAGAGGAAGAAGTGATTCAATTTGGGAGGCGATTTAGATCGTATCGTGTAACCCAGATCCAGAAGAAAATTTAGGCCTATGATATTAATGGTAAAGAACCAGCCAGCGTAGGTGCAGGTATGCGCTCTACCGAGTGCCTA
Organism: Paralithodes platypus; assembly: GCA_032716605.1. NCBI lineage: Eukaryota > Metazoa > Arthropoda > Malacostraca > Decapoda > Lithodidae > Paralithodes > Paralithodes platypus. The sequence continues at coordinate 5,961,691 of CM064503.1, read as the reverse complement.
GTTATCAGTAATAGTTTGTTTTGGGTTTGTCCTGCCTCCTCTTCGTCCCCCTCTTTTTCTTTTTCTATTACCCCACTATGTTATCAGCATCGTTTACTTCTTCTTCTTATCCCTTTCTTCTTTTTCTTCTTATCCCTTTCTTCTTCTTCTCCCTCCTTCTTCATCTTTTTCTTCTACTACTACTACTACTACTACTACTTATTTTGTTCTACTACATTGATTTTTATTTAATATTTTTCATACATTTCATGTTACTACTACTACCATCACCACCTCCACCATCACCACCACCACTACCATATATTTAATATTGTACACATACTAAATTTCACAAGCATCAGATACTACTATTCTACACCATGCACCTTCAATCCAGTCTCCTTCCTATGCGACCCTCTGCCACTGCTGCCTCGTAGTCTACTTCTGCCATCGTCACTGGTTGTGGTGCAGACCTTCTTGTTCCCCGCAGGCATAGTAGTGCTGATCTGAGCAATGAGAACAATAGACGGCATCTCATCCAGGCTACGACGTGGCTCCTAGGCTGTTGCTTCTTCTCTGCGATGATCTCTGCTAGCCTTGAATAGAAGCACTGGGCCCTGGGTCCCATCCCTCCTGATGTGGTGAAGACTAGTGGGGTAAAGCTGCCATGTTCGACGTGTAAGATCCTTTCTCCATATGTCCTGACCTTCTCTCGTTCGTTCCTCTTGTGTGCAGCCTCCAGAGACAGCTCGCTGTAGCTGTGGGCCATTGGGTCAAATACTCTTATGTCAAAGAACGCTCGCTGTGCATTTGTCCAAAAGCCTCTTGCACTAACGTCCAATCTTGCTTCAGTGGATGTGTTGGCCGTCCTGTGCTGCATGATCTCTCCATCCAAGGGAATGAGCGATGGTTCGCTCACCACATCTCTACACACCTCCCTGAGCATGTGCTTAGTACTACTACTACTACTACTACTACTACTCCTACTCCTACTCCTCCTCCTCCTCCTCCTCCCTCCCTTCCATCCTTCTTCTTCTTCTTCTCCCTTCTTCTCCTTCCTTCTCGTCCTCCTCCTCCTCGTCGTCGTCCTCCTCCTCCTCCTCCTCCTCTTATAAGATTATAGGCAAGCGTTTTCATTCTCACGAGGCGAAGCATTTCTTCTTCAACCGCGTTGTGAATAAATGGAACAGACTACCCTCGAACATTGTAAACTGCAATACTGTCGAAACATTTAAGAACCATGTGGATAAACACATGGCAAATAACCCCCGATTAACACAGTTTCTTTCAGAATAACGCGCAACGAAGTGTCAACGCATACCGCAATGTATATTGATATTCATACATCTGTTCCCTTTCAGAATTGTAGTAATAGAGTTAGCTTAGATTACAAATCAACTTATTTTTTCTCCCTGTCCTGTCCGAATTTCCGTGTCAGTTTTTCAATACTACATGGTATTTTTCCTATCTGTTTCCATGCCAGTATTAGCTGGAGGGAGTGGTGGGTGGGGAGGAGCCTTCTTCTTTGCTATCCTTTTCTCTACCTCGTAGTCAGTAGATTAGTAGTTTTAGATATCCAAACTGCCCCGTAAGGGACCAGAAGGTCTGTTGCAGTTTGTTCTCCTTTGTATTCCTTGTATTCCTCCTCCTCCTCTCTCTTCTTGTTACCTGTATTGTCATCATCACCTTCAGCACTTCCTCCTTCCCTCTCTCTCCCGTATAGGCGACACGCACACCCACACACACACACACACACACACACCGATCATCCGCCGCCGCCACTTTCGTCACGGGGGCTTTTCGTTCCTTCCTTCTACTTCACGCCTTTCTTGGCCTTTTTTGTCTCCTCCTTATTTCTCCGCCGCCTCTGTGTTCTCTTTCTTCTTTGTCCTTCTTCTCTCATTCTTTCTTTTGGTCTCGTTTCTCTTTGCTGAGGTCTTTACCCTTGTCCACTTCTTCTCATTCTTCGTCCTATATATCTCATTCTTCTCGCTTCTTTCTGCTTTCTTCTTCTTCTTCTTTGTCTTCTTCTTCCCCAATCGCCGCTTTCTTTCTCCCTCCTTTTCCCCTCTATTTAACTCTTACTGTAATCTCCACATTACCTCTTCAGATCCTCCCCCACTTCCTTCTTTTCTTTAACGCCGATATTCCGCCACTTTCGTCAAGGAGGCTCTTCAATCCCTCGTACTTCACGGATATACAGTATATACTGTATATATATATATAGATATATATATATATAGAATATATTATTATATATATATATATATATATATATATATATATATATATATATATATAAATTATATATATATATATATTATTTATATATATTAATATATATATTTTTTTTTTTTATTCTTTCTTCCCCTCCTTTTTCCCTAATTCTTAGTCTTCTTCTCTATTTCTTATTTTCGTCCCACTTTTTCCTCCCCTTTTCCTTAAATATTAGTCTTCTTCTTTGACTTAAACATTCTTCTTCTTCTTCTTCTTCTTCTTCTTCGCTTTAAACTTCGTCGTCAACTACTGTTACTTTGATTTATATTTCGACCAATCTTGTGTTTATAACCTTTGTCCGCTCCTTATGTCTATATTCGTTTACCTCCTATTTATTCTCTACTAATCTTGTTTTCTATCTTCCACCCTCAACTACATTATTATATTTTCTACTTGGTCACTGTTATTTCTTTTACTGATTGGCAATTTCATAATAAGTATTAATTATTCTTTTCTTTCCTATATTCCTCATACTCTGCTGGCCTACCTTGCTTTATTTAGTTTGCCTTTCCGTTTCCTCTTCCTCATTTACAAGCACACACACGTTCATATTTTCTCTCTCTTAACTATGCCACACACACACACACACACACAACTACCTTTCTCTCTTTCTTCTTTTTCTCTCTCTGGCGGCCTCCTCTTTTAACTATGTCTCTTTAACTATGTCTCTCTCTCACACACACACACACACAACCAACTACCTTTCTCTCTTTCTTCTTTTTCTCTCTCTGGCGGCCTCCTCTTTTCAACCAACTCGTCTCGTTAACTTCTTTGTGTTGTGGTGAATCCCGCTCTCTCTCTCTCTCTCTCTCTCTCTCTCTCTCTCTCTCTCTCTCTCTCTCTCCACGCACACATCCACGTTGCTACACATATACGGTACTTGAACACACGGTCACCCAAGATTTTATATATATTAAAAATGAACATATCTAGCCACTGGTATTCATAGGTTTTTTAATCACTTGGCAGGTAAAGATCATTCAATAAGTAGAGTACATAGAATATAGAAATGTATATAGAAATGTTAGTATTTGCACGTAACCTTATTGCGTGCACAAATACAGAACATATTGACACACAATCTACATATACACAACAAATACTACACAGCCTATCGAGTACAATTACAAAAACAACAAATGCTGCACACAAAATATTTTCATTATAACATAATTATTATAAACTAAAAACGTACAAGCTACAAAATATACGATCTGCAAGAGGCATACAAAACAAAAATGATCATACTTAGCAAGAATAATTTTAACTGCATCATCATTATATATATTGCTATTTTTTTTTTTTTTTTTAAATGGAACTCCTAGAACCACGAATCTACAATGTTACCTCGTTGCTTGATGCTAAGGGGGAGGTAGTCGCTTAAGGGGGAGGTAGTCGCTTTTCCGCACCCTCCTCAGCTCCTCGCGTGGGAGAGGCTTCGGTCACCTAGGCTTTCTTAGTGGTAAGCAGGGAGGGTTCTGTGTGGGGTGCTCGGTTATGGCCTTGGCCTTGCTCGGGACCTTGGGGCTGTTCGGTCAGACAGCCTGGGGAGCAACAACAACAACCGTCAGGTGAAAATAAACAGACTATAGTTTCCGATACCAGTGCAAAAGTTTTCAGAAATGTTGACGGAAAATTATTTGGGCATCGCAAAATTGACCGTAATAACCCCTAACCCCTTCAGCGAGATGACGTAAGTTTCATCATATTCTGGTCACCATTAGACGAGTTTCTACATCGTATAATCTATCTCTAGGACTCAAAGGGGTAAATACGATCTCAATCAACCCTCTGAATAACATAGGTCCTTCTTAAACTCCATTAAATCGTCTAAATGTTAGCCAAAATCATAGGTAAATAGGCGGCAACATGCTAAAAAGGACGTGAAATCAAGTAACAACAGAGCAATTTTAAAGTTGTAAACGTTAATTCACTGGCAAAATATTCGTAATATCTGACTCTAAATAATTTATGACGATCTGTATTGCGGTAGTTTCTAGGTAAGAGAGAGAGAGAGTGAGTGAGTGAGTGAGTGAGTGAGTGAGTGAGTGAGAGAGAGAGAGAGAGAGAGAGAGAGAGAGAGAGAGAGAGAGAGAGAGAGAGAGAGAGAGAGAGAGAGAGAGAGAGAGAGAGAGAGAGAGAGAGAGAGAGGGGGGGGGGGGGGGGGTAGATGAGGAGAGAGTAAACAGCATACCGGTATATTACTTGGAAATTACGCAGTCATTAAATAATTATCCATGACAAGTGCACGCAAATAAAAATGCATCAACGTTTAAGTAATAAAGAAAACGATAAAATGCTGAAGTGGGATAACAGGCATATATTTAAATACAAATTATAATGTACTACATTACAAAATTAGTGCCATAATTCACTTTGTACCGTAGCATTACATTACGTTATGGAGGCTTTGGTTATTATTTGCATACAAGTAGGAATTAACCCCTTCTTTGCCGGTGACGTCCCTTTGACTTTATTCTGGCTACTATTATATTATTTTATTCAGGTTTAAATAGGCCTCCAGCAAACAACTGTCTTCAAACTCTCTTATTTAACCCTCTTTACTATCACAGATCCATCTTAAACTGCACAAAATCGTCTAAATAAAACAAGAATTAATATTAATAAGCATCGAGGATACAGAGGTGGGCTCCCTTGCATTATATACAGCATGACGTCTGGTCCCTGAACGTTTATGAGTGACTGTACTTACCTGTATAATCACAAGCAGGTAACATAATAAACACGGTATAGAAATAATAGTTTGTGGTTTATTTAATATCTATTAGTGTCGTACGTTGCAGATCATAGGGAGAATCATTGACTTAGTATAGATCATTTTTGTTTTCGTCAACCAATCTAAATGATACTTCTCTCGCCTTCTCTCTCTCTCTCTCTCTCTCTCTCTCTCTCTCTCTCTCTCTCTCTCTCTCTTACACAAACATACACATACACACACCCTCTCTCTCTCTTCTACTTTACTGTCCTATTCTTCCACTATAAACTGTCCCTGTCTAGTAGTATTAAGGCCGGACCACCTAGTTGGGCCCGCAAGGTCTGTGTGGTCTGAGTATCTATGTAACTCTGTGTAACTCTCTCTCTCTCTCCCAATTAAATGTCAGTAGGGAGGTATTTATAGGGTCTGTTGCCCCCCCTAACCTCCACTCCACAGACCCCCCGCCCCCCTCTCCCAACTCTCTCTCAGACTTCTCCAGGTGATTGCCTTACCTATGTCGCATTGCCATCACTTCTGAATTGCTTGGTAAGATAATATGAATCCAAGCAATCAAATATAAACCTTATTAATATATTTGAATATATATTATCTATATAAACGATAATTTGTTTTTTCTTCAGAAAACCGATTACGGCGGATGGCTGTGGCCTGATGAAGCCCATCCGCCTCTCTATTTTGCCTTGGGGTGGGTGTTTGACTGTCTCTCTATAGTTTTCATATATCTATATTAATTTCAACTCTTTTCACATGTGTGTGTGTGTGTGTGTGTGTGTGTGTGTGTGTGTGTGTGTGTGTGTGTGTGTTCATATTAAGTTTTAAACATTTCAATTTAAATCACTATCTATTTTTTATTTTCTATGTTTATAATTATTCGAATATAATTGTATTTTTGGTTTCAATAGGCAAAGTATTCTGCTTCAAAAAAATCATCAAAGCATTCAGCTGCACCTATCCTATCCCCCCCCCCCCAAACCCCCACCCCCCGAACCATATAGGTCAATCTACAGCCGGTATCACACGAGCGCTTTTTCCCTCAACATTTATCCTCAACACTGGCCTGGCAGCTTATGATGTCAACATTTAGAATATTTCGGTCACCTAAATTCATGCAACACCAGTCTAGTGTCCGATACCAGTGCAATATATACCAGAAATGTTGCTAGTCAAATGTTGATCATCGAATGTTGAGTATAAAAGCTCTCGTGTGATACCGGCTTAAATTCACAACTTGATGCCAGTCCACTCACCCGGTAGTAAAACTGTATTCCACGCCTGGCTTATCTGAACCTCTATATATTTTCAGGCTTGGGGAGGCTCTTGGAAAACTGAAAACAAATCCAGTTATTTGGAACATGTATATATTTTGTCCTCATTTTTCTCTTCTCTTCTTCATATATGTATTTTTGTTTGTCCTAAGTTTTCTCTTCTCTTCACCTTGCCTCCTTATATTCAATCCTCTCCATTTCTTCCATCCCCCTTCCCTTTCCCCCTCTCAGCTCTCCCCTCTACCCCCCCCCCCCCTATCTCCTCTCTCCCCCCCCCCCCCCCCTCTTCTCCCTCTCATCTCTCTTCTCTCCTCTCTCTCTCTCTCTCTCTCTCTCTCTCTCTCTCTCTCTCTCTCTCTCTCTCTCTCTCATTTGCAGAGGGTTAAAATAGTTTAATACAAAGAATCATATTGGAATCTAAAGCACAATGGTTACACAAAAAATAATGCCGATTGTACGACCAATACGAACTTAAGGGGAGGTATTTAGTTTGTTCCCTAGACCTCCATCAACCTTAAAATTACACCCCCTTGAGTCCCTTTCAAGATAAATTTGTACATTTTTCGGTAGAAAAATTTCCCGGCCAAAGGCCGGTTCCTCTTAAATTACAGACTCGCTATCGCTCGCTAGGATAAAATCGACACCTGAATTGCACGAAAGGTCTTAATATGGGGTGAAAGTTCTTAAAATCGCTAAACTAATTGGGGAACGTTTTTATAATATCAAAAGCAATGGGGCTAAACATGAGGGAGAAAGGGGTCAAGCAAAAAATCCCTCAAGTGGAGACCTCCCCTTAAGGTAAAACAACAAAATGCTAAAACATACGTATATAAAACAATCATTAATGTAAGTATCTTATAAGCATACAATTCGATAACAATAGCCAAATGAAAATACAAAAGGTACAAATTAAATGAGGATTGGGCCTGAGCATATAGATAGATAGATAGATAGACAAATTAAAGGAACATGAATTGAAACGATGAAATAAATAAGTGGTTTACACGCATACATAGTGAGGATAACACAGTAACAGTCACATGTAAATCTCATAAAACAGTAACGATAAATGATGTGAATAGCTTATACGCATAGACACCGACGATACAATAGCCTAAGAAATATATAGAGCATAATTTGGAGGTACATAAAATACACTGCCTGCATGAAAATAATCTGGGTGTGACATTTATCGAGTGTTAGATAAGCCAGGGTCGAGATAGGCTAAACAAGGGAGAGAGAGAGAGAGAGAGAGAGAGAGAGAGAGAGAGAGAGAGAGAGAGAGAGAGAGAGAGAGAGAGAGAGAGAGAGAGAGAGAGAGAGAGAGAGAGAGAGAGAAATATATATATATATATTTAATTAATTATATTTAGACAACGAAGAATTATTATAATTTTCCACTTCGTATATAAAAACACGTTAGTAAAGGATTAAACACGTTAGTAAAGGATTAAACACGTTAGTAAAGGATTAAACACGTTAGTAAAGGATTAAACACGTTAGTAAAGGATTAAACACGTTAGTAAAGGATTAAACTTTCCTCCGGGTGAAATAAAAGTATGCCATATCCCTGTCAGTACCTGAGACGTCTTTGTTATTGGATTTCAGCTACATTAAGACCATTTTATGAAGCTTAGGACATATATTTAATAGCTATGAGGATTAATTAAGGTAGTCTGTAACCTTTTAATGGGGGGTAGACGTCCTTCCTAACCTGATTAAAATAGTCTAATAGTTGGCAGAATATAATGAATAGGATAGAATGGGATGTAGGAGGTATGGTCATCAAAAGACAACACAAACTATAGCCCATTCACAATTGGTAGGCCAAAAATCGTGATCCATAACATCTGCAACTCAAAAAAGCCTAGAGTAATCGAGCTAATATTTCCACCATTTGGGAAGAGTCAGCCTGGCAATCGGTGTGAACATTTACAACCCATTAGCTCTAGCCCGTTAGAGAAACAGAGGTTAGGGGGTCACGATTTCTGGACAACCTATAACGAATGGACTATAGTGTACATGTGAATCAGTGGTGAGCAACCCTTAAGGGGAGGTTTTTAGTTGATTCCCTAGACTTCCATCAAGCTTAAAATTACTCCCCCTAGACCCCCTTTCAAGATAAATTTGTAAATTTTTCGGTAGAAAAATGTCCCGGCCGAAGGCCGGTTCCCCTTAAATTACAGGCTCGCTATCGCTCGCCAGGAAAAAATTGACACCTAAATGGGACGACAGGTCTTAAAAGTGACAAACTAATGGGGCGAACGTCTTAAAATCTCAAAAGCAATGGGGCTAGACATGAGGGAGAAAGGGGTCAAGAAAAAAGTCCCTCAAGTGGAAATCTCCCCTTAAAGCTAGAAGAGCCATTTTTTAAAGTTTCATAAAATATTTGTATTGTCGGATCCGCAATACAAAAAAATGGTCTCATCAACCGAAATCTACAGTACTTCAGAACTATACCTTACTTTCGAACTAAACAAATCTACAGTACTTCAGAAATAAGAGAATATACCTTACTTTCGAACTAAACCAATTATAGTGATATTATTCAATACCTGTATACTGGTATGCACAAGCTTAGGAAAGACATGTGTCACATTTCTAGACTCATAACGATTGATACCTATACATCTTTTCGAAGTTGAATAAACATAAATCTCTAATGTTGCCTTGAATGTGTTATATGCTTCCTTAAATTTGAAGGAAGAATGATTATTTCTGAAGTTTCTGGAGCCACACAAATGGTTGAGCCGCAGGTTGCCGACCCCTGATAGGTAAGCGGTGGAAAACTATATCATTATTCGGTCCAGATGGTGAACATTAAATTGAGAAGCCAAGATTAGAATTTGTGCTTGCGCTACATAAGGGGAGGCTTGGGTTTTCTGGACCCCCTTCTTTCTTATGTTTAGCCCAATTAGTTTGGCGATTTTAAGATCCTTTGTGCCATTTAGGTGTCGATTTTAAGATCCTTTGTGCCATTTAGGTGTCGATTTTAAGATCTTTTGTGCCATTTAGGGTGTCGATTTTTTTCCTGGAGAGCGATAGCAAACCTGTAATTTAGGAGCCGCCGGATGAAGGTATTGGGAGGAAATACAATATATTTGAATAAATAAATAAAGGTAGAAATATATTTGAATAAATAAATAAAGGTAGAAATATATACAAATAAATACTAATCTCCCCTTACTAGACACGCAAATGAGGTAGCCATGGTGTGTGTGTGTGTGTGTGTGTGTGTGTGTGTGTGTGTGTGTGTGTGTGTGTGTGTGTTGTGGAGGGTACGACCAACGCCCCTGCTGTGTGGTCCCTGCTAAAGGTCAACCCTTTAAACCTCTACTGTACTACCTACCGCTCGATCCCTCCCCCTTGCCCCCCAGTACCCTCCACCCTACCCCCCTCGAACCCCCCAGTACCCTCCACCCTACCCCCCATCGAACCCCCCAGTACCATCCCCTCCTCCCCCCTGCCCCCAGTACCATTCCCCCTCCCCCTTGCCCCCCCAGTACCCTCCACCCTAACCCCCCATCGAACCCCCCCAGTACCATCCCCCCTGCCCTCAGTACCATTCCCCCTCCCACTTGCCCCCCAGTACCCTCCACCCTACCCCCCATCGAACCCCCCAGTACCATCCCCCCCTCCCCCTGCCCCCAGTACCGTTCCCCCCCCCCCCCCCCCCCCCCTCTGCATTTGTGTAGTCTTTCACCCTTTTTGTTTTATCCCTTGGCAGATAAGATGACGCATTCCTTTTCTGTATTCTGGCTATCATTAGACGATTGTATTCATATTCGGAAGGACATGTGAAAGTCAGAGGGTTAATTGAGGTAGACTTGACCCTTATAATTCCCGCAGATCCTTCCTAAACTGTATACAAGCGTGTAATACTAGCCCGAATAATAGTGTCAGAATGTGTCATAATCTTCAGCGGGTCAACTTCTGCCCTCTCTCATAAGATACAGACAATGGTATACTTTATGGTCTTTTTGTTATTATCTTTTGGACTTATTTATTCATCTCCATCATTCAATCTACACATTGATGTATATAACCTCTCTCTCTCTCTCTCTCTCTCTCTCTCTCTCTCTCTCTCTCTCTCTCTCTCTCTCTCTGTGTGTGTGTGTGTGTGTGTGGTATTGGTCCTCCCTCAACCTGTGTACCCCCTCCAACATCTTTACGCCCTCTACCACAGTTTTTTGCCACCCCTGCTCTCTCTGATAGCCCCCCCCCCCCCCCCCCCCCATCCCCACACACGCATCTCTTTTCATTTACTCACTCTCTCTCTCTCTCTCTCTCTCTCTCTCCCCCTCCAATATGGCCTGGGTAATCCTTAGTAAACTTTGTACTCCGGGTATATCCAGCTCCAGGTTACTATTCCGATCCATCGCGTATTTTAGCCTTAATAATGCCTCAGCCACGCCCAAATGTCCCTCTTTCTCTCTCGTCATTTAGAATATTTTATAGATATTGACTCATTAGCCTAAGCTTGATTTAGGCAAGATTCACGCCATTAGTAAAACATTTTTTTCTTCTGTTACCAATAGTTTCAATCAGTTGGCTTCATATATTCAATGTAAGCTACCAATAGAGGATTTCATGTCTCATATGCCCTATTTTATTTTATTTTTATTTTATTTATTTTTATTTATTTTTTTTAACGTAGCGAAAATATTAGTCCCTAAATAACAGCTTATTCCCGAGTAATAATTGGAATAATAAGAAAGTGGTATGTCTCTGTATTAAGAACATAAGAAAATTGGAAATCTGCAGGAAGCCTATTGGCCCATACGAGGCAGACTCCTTCTTCCCTACATTCCTATTTGTTATTTCACACCTTTATGCCCTACAGTACATCTCTCACTATAACCTATACCCCCTTGCACTACGTATATCCCCACAATTAATCACATATTTAATCTAGTCGCCAACTTAACCAGAATAGACTATAGTCAGTGTCTTCCCTCAACCAATGTTTACTGTCTCAGGTTAATCATACAGCACTTTACTACTTGTACAGTTGGCCAAATAAATCGTGTCGCCGCTGTCATTACGTTTTGGTCCCTGTGTGCTGTATTAATGTCTGTCGAATGTTAACTAGGGTGTGTATAGCTAGGAATATGTTTGTATATCTTACTCGAAACGTTGAATTAATGCTTAGATAGTGCTGATACCAAATATTTATCGAAATATACTTGGTGCTGCGACATCACTTATTTGGCCGACTGTACAGGCGATTATTTAGTAGGTAAGCCTGAAGTTGGTGCATATGCGGCGACAATTTGGTTATATTTGACCATCATAAAGAGGTGTTAATGGAAATTAATGGCCATACTCATTTGCAAACACCATTAACTCTTACAGTACCGGTGCTGTCATCTTAACGTAGTCTAGCTACTATTAGACGATTTTATTAATTTCCCAAAGGGCCTCAATACATTAACAGGCTTCGAACTATAACACTTAACCCTTTTTACTACCACCGATCCTTCGTAAACTGCACAATATACTCATAGTATAGCTAAAATATAATTTAAAATACCACAGATCTTTTTCAAATTGCACAAAATCCTCTTAGTGTAGTTAGAATATTATCTAGACAACCACATATACTTCTTGAATTGCACAAAATCCTCTTAGTGTAGCTAGAATATAATTTAAAACCCCACAGATCCTTCTTTAAGTGCACAGAATCCTCTTAGTATAGCTCGAAAAAAATAAAAACACTACTACAGATCCTTCTTAAACTGCACAAAAACCGCTTATAAAATACAAACAATACGTCGGCGGTACAGAAGGGGTTGATATAAAAGGGTAAACTAATAACTTCCCCTTCCCAATACCACTGCACCAGCCAGACCTTTCAGCCCCTGTCACCTCCTCTACCTATAATGGGTGCAAGGTTTATTATGGCTGGGCTATTAAGGGACCCCACCTCGCTTTTGGTTTCCTCTTTCTCTCCCTCTCTCTTTGGCTTGTATCCATTCGGCCCCATTCAGCCTTCTGTTTTAAGACGTTTACCCCCCATCCAGATGATAATATTTTCCTGACGAGCGGTAGCGAGCCAGCATATATATTGTTTTTGTTTTGGCAGCAAGCTAAATTTGTAAATTTTTCGACAGAAAAATTTCTCCGGCGAAGCCGGATTTCTCCATACAATGCTGGCTCGCTATCGCTCGCCAGGAAGAAATCGACACCTGGATGGGGATAAACGTCTTAAAACAGTTGGCTGAATGGGGCCAAATGGCTACAAGCCAGGGAAAGAGAGAACAGGAGAGAAAGATAAAAAAAAAGCCGGTGACCCCCCCTTAGATTCGGCCGCAATTCAAAACGGCCACAATTCGATTAAAATCGATTAATAATAGCCATACAAACAGAAAAGAAATGCGTATTGAATCTTGAAAGGGTTAAACTCACCCTTGCCATAACATAACATATACAATCCTAATAGTTGGTAACCCCTGCCCGACACCATTCCAGGCAACACAATCAATACAGGTACAGTCGGCTTTAGAAATGTATGTACAATCGGGGGTAATGAGTGTTGTCATAGATTCCAGTGGTTATCGCTCAACAAGTGTTATTGGTATCTTTATAGTTACTGGGAAAAGTGCTTATCCCTCGGAGTATTAGTCAGTGTCCGAAACTTTGTAAAGTATCTGACAACACTTATTAATATTCATATCAAATCAGGTATATATTAATATATATATATATATATAATATATTTATCAATATATAGCTAAAGTGATCTGAACATCAATCTAAATAGATATATTTGCATAAATAAATTCGCAAGAGCTCACGCACATTAGTCAGTAGCTGTACATTCGCGCTAATAAGCCATTGCCCAGATGTCATTACGTTTGGCTTGCTCTGTGCTGTATTAATGTCTGTCAGATGTTGAATAGGGTGGGTAAGTGTAGGAACATGTTTGTATATTTCACTCAATATGAAGTAATGAAGCTTAGATATTGCTGATACCAATATTTGATCAAAACATACTTGGTGCCGAAGTATGACTTATTAGCGCGACTGTACAAGCTGGATGACGAATAGTAAAATTTCGAAAGAATAACATATTTCCTTGCGATTTAAGGTCGGAAATTTTATGCTAGCTTAAGGGGAGATGGGCCGGTTTTCTGGACCACTTTCTCCCTCATGTTTAGACCCATTTGTTGTCATATGTTAAGATATGTGCTCCATTACTTAGTCGATTTTAAGACTTTTCGCCCCATTTCTTCGTAAATACTTAGACTTATCGTGCCATTTAGGTGTCGATTTTCCCCCTGGCGAACGATAGTGAGCCTGTATTGTTGGAAGAACCGGCCTTCAGCCGTGAAATTTTTCTACCGAAAAAATTACAAATTATTCTAGAAAGGGGATCTATTGGATGTTTTTTGTTTGTTTTTTTAATTTGATGCAGGTCAAGGGAGGACACTAGAAAAATAATGAATACATGCAAAAATCGCCCAAAATGTGAACCCCCCCCCTTAAGGGGAGATTTCCACTTGAGGGATTTTTTTCTGGACCCCTTTCTCCCTCATGTTTAGCCCCATTGCTTTTGAGATTTTAAGACCTTCGCCCTAGTAGTTTTGGATATTTTAAGACATTTTGCCCCATTTCTGTCAATTTTAAGACCTTTCGTGCCGTTAAGGTGTCGATTTTTTCCTGGCGAGCGATAGCGAGCCTGTAATTTAAGAGCAACCGGCCTCCGGCCGGGAAATTTTTCTATCAACAATTTTACAAATTTATCTTGAAAGGAGGTCTAGGGGGTGTAATTTTAAGCTTGATGAAAAGGTAGGGAACAAACTAAATACCTCCCCTTAATATAAATGAGAGAAATATTCAGAATAGCTTAGGGTATCTTTGGTTACGCAAGGTTAACATTTGATAGCAGGTTAAAATAGCTTAGGGTATCTTTGGTTACACAAGGTTAACATTTGATAGCAGGTTAAAATAGCTTAGGTATATTTGGTTACGCAAGGTTAACATTTGATAGAAGGTTAAATAGTTAAAATAGCTTAGGGTATCTTTGGTTACACAAGGTTAACATTTGATAGCAGGTTAAAATAGCTTAGGTATATTTGAGTTAGCTTAGATCATGGTTTGTTATGTTAAGTTAGTCGAGTCCCAAGTAATTGTATAATTGACCATGATTAATGTTTTTTCTTATCAATGCTTCTTAAGGGTTGTCTGATCACAGGTGTTCCTCAAGTTAACCCTTTGAGTACCGGGGATGTACCTGTTATGTTACCTAGTTATATGTGGACGATTGTATGCAGCTTAGGAAGGATCTATGATAGTTAATGAAAAGTGTCAGCCCAGTTATGCTGTAGCCTAATATTGCTAGACAGCTTTCCTAAACTAAGTCAAATCGTCTAACAATAGGCTTATAATACAACACAAAGGACGTCACCGGTACTGAAGGGGTTAACAAGACCCAACCGAGTATCAATAATAAACTTGAGCCGGTGATTGTAGGTACAGCGCCCACAAGAATTCTCACCCAGTCTGTGATTTCATGCATATAACTAATATATATGACTGTAGATCCGTTATTGACTAAATTAACTACTGCATAACCAATGACACTCGAAATATCAATAATAGCCTTCATAATTACATAGAGATCAGCTGTGCCCATAATGTTTGTTTTCCTTCCCCTTAAGGGGAGGTTTTTAGTGTGTTTCCTAGACCTCCATCAAGCTTGAAATTACACCCCCTTGACCCCCTTTCAAGATAAATTTGTACATTTTTCGGTAGAAAAATGTCCCGGCCGAAGGCCGGTTGCTCTTAAATTACAGGCTCGCTATCGCTCGCCAGGAAAATTGTTACACCTAAATGGCACGCAAGGTCTTAAAAGTGACATAAATGGGGTGAAAGTTGTTGAAATCGCTAAACTAATAGGGCGAACGTCATAAAATCTCAAAAGCAATGGGGCTAAACATGAGGGAGAAAGGGGTCAAGAAAAAAATCCCTCAAGTGAAAATCTCCCCTTAAATATTAGGCTATTCAGTGTACTTAACCTTTAACTGTCTTGATGGGTGTTTAAGATCTGTATGTCGCAACCCAGGTTCGAATCCCGGTAGGATCACGTGCTTTCATAAATTTCATTGGGAGGTGCTTGGTGTTGGCAGTTAAATCAATAACTTAGATTATACACAAGATGACGTTGCGGGTCCAAACTTATGAGAGCGACTGTACCGGCATCAACAAATTGCTTATGTCCCGTCCAGTTTGTGGCAGGGCTCTCATTATCCCCTTAGCCGGGCTGGTTTATTTAAGGGGAGATAGGCCGTTTGTTTGGTCTATTAATTCATTTATTCATATATTTGTTTAGCTTCCTCCCTAGACCTCTATCAAGCTTAGAAAAACACCCCCTAGACCCCCCTTCAAGATAAATGTGTACATTTTTCGGTAGAAAAATGTCCCGGCCGAAGGCCGATTCCCCTTAAAATTGCAGGCTCGCTAACGCTCGCCAGGAAAAAATCGACACCTAAATGGCACAAAAGGTCTTAAAATTGACGACGAAATGGGGCGAAAGGTGTTAAAATCGCCAAACTAATGGGCCGAACGTCTTATAATCTCAAAACTAGTGGGGCTGAATATTAGGGAGAAGGGGGGGGGGGGAGGGGGTCCAGAAAAACGGTCTGCCTCCCCTTAATCTGCGAAACAGGGAGGTCGTCGCGCTACGGAATTTATAGGACCCGCCTTTGATACCGTGATAACAATTCCCTCTTCCTAGAACATTATCCGGCGCAGGGCTTGGGATAACTACTTATTATTTACCGTGGGGTGTGTCTGGGTCCCATTCTCCCTCATGTTTAGCCCCAGTCGGTTTTGACATGCTAAGATGTTCGCCTCATTAGCTTAACAATTTTAAGACCTTTCGTGTTATTTAGGTGTCGATTTTTTTTTTCAGGCGAGCTATGCAATTTATGAAGATCCAGTCATCGGCCAAAGCATTTTTCTACCGAAAAATTCACAAATTTATCTCGAAGGAACGGTCTTTGGGGTACCGGTACTTTGTAGCTTGCTGGAGGTCTAGTGAGTAAACTAGAACGTATATATATATATATAAATATATATCAAGTAAATAACATATATAAAAATCTCTCCTTAAGGGGAGGTAGACCGTTTGTTTGGTCTATTAATTCATTTATTCATATATATTTTTGTTTTTTTTATTTGCCTCCCTAGACCTCCATCAAGCTTAGAAAACACCACCTAGCCCCCCCCCCCCCCCCCCTTCAAGATAAATGTGTACATTTTTCGGTAGAAAAATGGCCCGGCCAAAGGCCGGTTCCTCTTAAAAATGCAGGCTCGCTGCCGCTCGCCAGGATATAATCGACACCTAAATGGCACGAAAGGTCTTAAAATTAACAACGAAATGGGGCGAAAGGTGCTAAAATCGCAAAAAACTAATGGGCCGAACGTCTTATAATCTCAAAACTAGTGGGGCTAAACATTAGGGAAAAGGGGGTCCAGAAAAACGGTCTGCCTCCCCTGAACTAAAAGAACTTCCCCCTTTCATATACAGTATAATATATATTGCCTTTGAGGGGTGGTGATAGCGTCCTCCTCTGGCTCGGTATTAATACTTATTATCTCCCGTGGCTCAGCATAAATTATAACTTTCATATAATGGGTAATATCACTTTATGTTGACCAAAATAATATTAACTGCGCCCGGTATTGATAAACGGACACCCCCACCAATAAATATAATGTCTTGTGGCTGAAGTAATTATTTTAGATTAAATATTAGCCCCTACACCGCCGACGATAAGATATACGCTGAATAAAATAGTCTTAAGTTAGTTATAATAAAATTATATTGAGGTGAAGTTATGCCAAATAATCCCTTTCAGCTCCTTGACTACGTAAACTATTTCATAAGCTGAATTCCATAATGTAAGTCATAACAAACATTTTATGAATGGAGGATGCCTTTAGGCACATGGACCTTTTTGTTTTATTTGTGTTTTTCCTTCCTCCGTTCATTGTCTCTTAAAAAAAAAAAAAAAAAAAAAAAAACAGTACATCTTTATACTGATGTTGGCATTAGGAAAATAAAATAAAAACATAAAATAGACAGGTTTTGGGGTGATCATTGGGTCAATTTATCGATAAAGGTTATAAAACAATATGGTGAAACATAACAAAGGTCTTATAAACACTGTATTCTTCACATAGTATAACCATAGTATGCCTCTCTCTATATACAGTATATTCTGATTAGATACAACCTCTATAAAATCAATATGCTAGTGAGTTTGATCTTATACTTAACTTTGTGTGTAATTAATATTTGTATACGTAATAGCTACGCCCTGATGTATTTATTAGAAACGGCCAATATAAAATTAATAAACCCAAGCTCGGATTTTTTTTTTTCTCTCGCAAAATTTAGTGGGCGAGGCCTGAGCAGTGAGTGGAAGCCGCAAGAAACCTGACATATTAAAGTGATCACTATACTTCCAAGCCATACTGGACTGTTCCACTTTATCGGGAGTAGGGTAAGGGGTCAAAGTGGAGGCTGCTCAGTTTCAACCCCAAGTCCAAATTTCTGAACAATGTGTTACCTGGACCATGTAACACCTGGACAATATAATACTTGCACAATTTAACCCTTGGGCAATTCAACCCTGTAGACAATTCAGAATAACAATCCAATTGAACAAATCCTCAATCGTAATTTACCCGTTAACATTTCTGAACAATATAACACCTGAACAATATAACACCTGGACAATATAACACCTGGACAATATAACACCTGAACAATATAACACCTGAACAATATAACACCTGGACAATATAACACCTGAACAATATAACACCTGAACAATATAACACCTGAACAATACAACACCTGAACAATACAACACCTGAACAATACAACACCTGAACAATACAACACCTGAACAATATAACACCTGGACAATATAACACCTGAACAATATAACACCTGGACAATATAACACCTGGACAATATAACACCTGGACAATATAACACCTGCACAATTCAACCTTTTGGAGAAGTCAACTCCGTGGACAATTCAGAATAACACCTCAATTGAACAAAACCTCAATCATAAATCAACGTCAACATTGCTGAACAACGTAGCACCTCCCAAGGACATAAGAAGAACTGTGAAGCATAAATGTAACCGTTTGTATTAAGGGGAGGTCTCCACTTGAGGGATTTTTTCTTGACAACTTTCTCCCTCATGTTTAGCCCCATTGCTTTTGATATTATAAAACGTTTGCCCCATTAGTTTAGCGATTTTAAGAACTTTCACCCCATATTAAGACCTTTCGTGCAATTCAGGTGTCGATTTTTAGCCTGGCGAGCGATAGCGAGCCTGTAATTTAAGAGGAACCGGCCTTCGGCCGGGACATTTTTCTACCGAAAAATGTACAAATTTATCTTGAAAGGGACTCAAGGGGGTGTAATTTTAAGCTTGATAGAGGTCTATGGAACAAACTAAATACCTCCCCTTAAGCATTGATGAATACAAAGAAGGAAATAGGTCACCCGCTTGGTAGTCTGGTTAGGCCATCAGGTTCTAACTTGGCTTCCCTTGGGGTGTAGCAGATAGTAATTAATGTGTTTTATAATTCGATGACTTCCTTCTTACCGTACTCTTTTTATGGCTATCAATAGAAGATTGTATGCTATATAGAAGAGGCCTATGGGAGTTAGAGAGTTAAGGGAGCCCACCTCGATTTTTTGTCTCTTTCTCTCCCTATCTCTTTGGCTTATATCGATTCGGTCCCATTCAGCCTACTTTTATAAGACGTTTACCCCCATCCAGGTGTCAATATTTTCCTGGTGAGCGGTAGCGAGCCAGCATATACTGTATATACTGTATATATATATATATATATATATATATATATATATATTTTAGAGCAAGCTAGATTTTATACATTTTTCAATAGAAAAATATCTCCGGCGAAGTCGGATTTTTCCATACAATGCCGGCTCGCTATCGCTCGCCAGGAAGATATCGACACCTGGATGGCGATAAACGTCTTAAAACAGTTGGCTGAATGGGGCCGAATGGATACAAGCCAGGGAAAAAGAGAAAAAGGAGAGAAAAAGAAAGAAAAGCAGGTGACCCCCCTTAATCAGGAAAGTTTCAATCCCGTTTCTTCCTAGATTTCCTTCCATAGCTGAATACAATCGTCGAATGTCAAATTTCATCCATACCAATATTCTTACATAATATAATTTGAACCCATACGGGACCAGTAATGTATTAAATTTTGTTATCACATTCTAGCCACTATTAGACTATTTTATTCAGCTTAGGAAGGACCTCTAGCAATAATAAGGCTTCAAACTATCTCAACCAACCCATTTAACTATCACAGATCCTTCCTAAGCTGCATAACTTAGTCTAAATATAGCTAGAATACAATAGAGCACACGTCGCTGGTACTCAAAGGGTTAAGGGGAGATCTCCACTTGAGGGATTTTTTCTTGACCCCTTTCTCCCTCATGTTTAGCCCCATTGCTTTTGATATTATAAAACGTTTGCCCCATTAGTTTAGCGATTTTAAGAACTTTCACCCCATATTAAGACCTTTCGTGCAATTCAGGTGTTGATTTTATCCTGGCGAGCAATAGCGAGCCAGTAATTTAAGAGGAACCGGCCTTTGGCCGGGACATTTTTCTACCGAAAAATGTACAAATTTATCTTGAAAGGGACTCAAGGGGGTGTAATTTTAAGCTTGATGGAGGTCTAGGGAACAAACTAAATACCTCCCCTTAATGGGTAAATATGAAGTATAATAAATCCAAGGCTACAATATTCCTTCTTCCCATATTCTAAATATGTTCAGGCGATCAGGCCAATACATATGATACATTAACCCTTTCTGTACCGCTGACGTCGTTATAACTTGATGCTGGCTACTATCAGACGATTGTATTGAGTTAAAAAAGGACCTCCAGCAATTAACAGGCTTCGAACTATCTCACTTAACCCTTTTTTACTACCACAGATCCTTCTTAAACTGCATAAAGTAGTCTAAATATAGCCAGAATAAAATAGAAAGTACGTCGTCGGTACAGGGGTTAAATCCTACTTACACACTAATTGATTACTGCATCATTTGGACAAGAGACATTTGATGGAGCTAATTTGATGGAGCTAATTTGATGGAGCTAATTTGATGGGAGCTAATTTGATGGGAGCTAATTTGATGGAGCTAATTTGATGGAGCTAATTTGATGGAGCTAATTTGATGGAGCTAATTTGATGGAGCTAATTTGATGGAGCTAATTTGATGGAGCTAATTCGCTAATTTGATGGAGCTAATTTGATGGGAGCTAATTTGATGGGAGCTAATTTGATGGGAGCTAATTTGATGGGAGCTAATTTGATGGGAGCTAATTTGATTGATGGAGCTAATTTGATGGAGCTAATTTGATGGGAGCTAATTTGATGGAGCTAATTTGATGGAGCTAATTTGATGGAGCTAATTTGATGGAGCTAATTTGATGGAGCTAATTTGATGGAGCTAGTTTGATGGAGCTCATGCTTATTAATCGCAACGCCCTTTATCAGAGAAACATTTATCCCTACTAAACATGATGCCCTCAGACCGGCATTCATCCAGTCGGAGGTTTTGTCCCAATCAACGTAGAAACATTAAGGGGAGATGGGTCGTTTTTCTGGTCCCCCCCTTCTCCCTCATTTTTAGCCCCATTAGTTGTCATATTTTAAGACGTTCGGCCCATTAGTTTGGCGATTTTAAGACCTTTCGCCCCATTTCTTTGTCAATATTAAGACTTTTCGTGTGATTTACAGGTGTCGATTTCTTCCTGGCGAGCGATAGCGAGCCTGTTATTTAAGGGGAACAGGCCTTCGGCCGGGACATTTTTCTATCGAAAAATGTACACATTTATCTTGAAGGGGGGTCTTTGGGGGGGTCGTTTTTTAAAGCTTGGTGGAGGGGAAAACAAAATAATAGGCCTATACACAAATACGCAAATATATACGCCCATCCCCCTTTAAACATAATTCGCACAGACCCGCATTCATCCACTCGGGTTTTTTTGTGCCAATCAACCTCTACAAGAAACGAGTACTCTTGGCTTCCTAATCCATACACCAGAGTTTTTGCCTCGAGCAGGTGGATAAAATACGGCCACATTAAAAGTCCTGATGCACAACACACTCAGCAGGGGGGGGGGGGCGATGTTAAAGATTTGGGGGTATCCTTAGCTTTTAATATATTGGCAGTAATTCTACTAGTATTCGGGTTAAAGGGTGATTTTTTTTTTTTTTTTTTTTTTTTTTTTTTTCTCCCCCCATCAAGCATTTGTTATTTAATGTTTAACATGATAATAATAATATTATAATATAAAACCCAAGATAATATGATAATAATATAAAACCCAGATTTCCCTTCGAGATAAACCTGTCACCTCACTAAATTTATCTGCGCTCTAGTTTCCGATACCAGCGCAAAGCATTCCAGAAAAAAAAAAAAAAAATATATATATATATATATATATATACTGTATAATTATTATATATATATATATATATATATATATATATATATATATATATATATATAATGAAATAGCCCAAATTACAACCCCTAACCCCTTTAAATTAACTCCATCACATTTCTCTGTATCATGGGAGGAGCCTGTGAAAAGGGTATGAACTCAATACAATGTAAAAGTAATGGGCCAGCCGATCGTGCGTTGCAAAGGATGAAGGGTTGGTGGCTTGTCCCTGTATCCAGAACTTTCACACGAGGTGGTACTTTACTTTCACCTATCAGTTAAGGAGGGTCACCGCCTTTTTTTTTTATCTTTATCTCCTTTTCTCTCTTTCCCTGGCTTGTATCCATTCGGCCCCATTCAGCCAACTGCTTTAAGACGTTTGTCCCCATCTAGGTGTCGATTTCTTCCTGGCGAGCGATAGCGAGCCAGCATTGTGTGGAGAAATACGGCTTCGCCGGAGACATTTTTCTATCGCAAAATGTACACATTTAACTAGCTGTCAAAGCAAAAATATATATATGCTGGCTTGCTACCGCTCGCCAGGAAAATATTGACACCTGGATGGGGTAAACGTCTTAAAACAGTAGGCTGAATGGGGCCAAATGGATACAAGACAAAGAGAGAGGGAGCGAAAGAGAAAACAAAAAAAGCGAGGTGGGGTCCTTTAAACTCCTTGTCCTGAGAGTAGACCCTATGTGTAATAATTAAGCATATGTTACTTTTACTTTGTTATTATTATTATTTCAGCTGACGATAAATTGAGCTGATTTCTCGACATTTGATGAAACATATGAAACTACTATGTCTCGGCATCCTATAAATACCAGGTACAGTCGAGGTTAATAAGTGTTGTCAGATATTTCACAAAGTTTCGGATACTGACTAATACTCTGAGGGATAAGCACTTTTCCAGGTAACTATAAAGATACCAATAACACTTGTTGAGCGTAAACCACTGGAATCTATGACAACACTTAATACTCCCGATTGTACATACAATTAGCACCACGTTTCACTACAAAAACTTCAAAATAAATGAGAAATCTAGATGGGAACTTTGCAATTTACCGTCAGCTGAAAACAGACTATACTGTACAACCTGCTCCATATCAGTTGTATAAAATTACCTGGCTACCCGGACCTATAAAAAATTACCTGGCTACCCGGACCTATAAAAAATTACCTGGCTACCCGGACCTATAACAAATTACCTGGCTACCCGGACCTATAAAAAATTACCTGGCTAACCGGACCTATAAAAAATTACCTGGCTACCCGGACCTATAAAAAATTACCTGGCTACCCGGACCTATAAAAAATTACCTGGCTAACCGGACCTATAAAAAATTACCTGGCTAACCGGACCTATAAAAAATTACCTGGCTACCCGGACCTATAAAAAATTACCTGGCTAACCGGACCTATAAAAAATTACCTGGCTACCCGGACCTGTACAACAAAAAGGGCTGCTTATCGCCACTATTAACGCCTGGGAGAAAGAATTACAATGCCAAAACTATGAGCCCATCAACTCCAGGAACCAGCTGTCTTACCATGCAGCTGACGTACACGTACACACACACACACACGTACACACACACACACACACACACACACACACGTACACACACACACACACGTACACACACACACACACGTACACACACACACACACACACGCACTATATAATATATATATATATATATATATATATATATATATATATATATATATATACAGTATATATATATATATATATATATATATATATATATATATATATATATGCACGCACAATGTGTGTGTGTGCGTGCGTGCGTGCGTGCGTGCGTGCGTGCGTGCGTGTGTGCGGCGTAACGGATAGCGCATCTGGTTCACAACCAGAAGGTCCCGAGTTCGATACCCGGGCGGGGAATAGACATTTGGGCAAGTCTCCTAACAGTGTAGCCTCTGTTCACCTAGCAGTATAAATAGGAACCTGGTATGAGTGGATGCAGTTGTTATGGCCCCTCTGGGGGGTTGGTGGTCTAATACCAGGTGAGAATGGTATCGTATAGGTACTATAGGTCAACCTAATCCCTCGGGTGAGACTGGTACCGTACAGATCAACCCAAGCCTTCGATTTTAGATGTCGCCAATTGAATGATTACAGACTACACTCACATCCACAGCCAACGATACACCAACATATGACATGCACTTCACGCAATACATTCCCAGTTAAGGAAGCGCGATAATAATGAGCTGAAGTTCGGCGAATCACACCTAACTGGAGCTTGGGTAGTGTTTTCAGGTCAACCCGTATGTGATACGTGTTTTCTGTAGCTCCGTTCGTGTTTGTACTTGTATCATATTTTAAAGATCAACGGTACAGGGTGAGGCACAACATGAGGTATACAAATGACGACCACTGTGTATAATATGCAGTTTTCTCCCTATAAAGAAACCCCAGCACCATCCGCAAAAATTTCACGAATATTCAGAGTCCCTAATCATAACTCCTTTTAATTTAATAGCTGTAAAGAAGATGCAACACTCTCCCTATCAAGAAACCCCTGCATTTTCCATAAGAAGTCCACGGATAGTGTTTCAGAGCCCCGACTACTAACCCCTTGTAATGCATTAGCCCTATTTCACTTACAACCTTCTTAAGGGGGGAAGGGTCGTTTTTTGGTACCCCTCCTTCCAATGTTTAGCCCAATTAGTTTTCAGATCTTACGACGTTCGCCCCATTAGTTTTTTTTTTTCGATTTAAAAAACTTTCGTCCCATTTCTGCATCATTATCAAGACCTTTCATGCCATTTAGGTGGAGAGAGAGAGAGAGAGAGAGAGAGAGAGAGAGAGAGAGAGAGAGAGAGAGAGAGAGAGAGAGAGAGAGAGAGAGAGAGAGAGAGTGAGTGAGTGTGTGTAAGAGTGAGTGTGTGTGTGTGTGTGTGTGTGAATGCGTGCGTGCGTGAGTGAATGAGTAAGTGAGGGCATGTGTTCGCTAGTTGCATAAACAAATACTCCCCCCCCCCCCCCACCCCAGGCTAGTGATGCTTCAGAGACACCTCCCATGTTAAAAAGTGGACTAGGATCCCCGCGGGCTTGACACCTGTCACCTGATATACCTGTACCCTCCGTCTACCCAGGTGACACTACCGAGCTATCCACAACCAACCCACAAGCAACGCACACACCAACATTTTCATGGCATATTTTATTGCGATTTTGTTTGGATTATATATGTGTTATGTTATATTTGTATGAATAAAAAAAAATGTATGTATGTATGCTTGCATGAGTATAGTGTGTACCTTTATGAGCCGTAATATCTGTACACCCATTTGAATCTGCATCGAACCCAAGAGAGACAATACAATGTTCTGTTATATCCCAGAGCCTTCAATACTTGGTCTTAAGGGGAGAAGGGTCGTTTTCCTGATCCCCCTTCTTCCTCATGTTTAGTCCCATGAGTTTTCAGATTTTATGACGTTCCACCCATTAGTTTGGCAATTTTGGCATTTATTTGTTACTTTTCGAGTCAATTAGGTGTCGATTTTTTTTCTGGCGAGCGACAGCAAGCCTGTAATTAAAGAGGAACCGGACTTTGGCCGACACATTTTTCTATCGACAAAATGTACAATTTATCCTGAAGGAGGGTCTTGGGTGGGTGTTTATGTAAGCTTGATGGAGGTCTAGGTCGGAAAAAAACAAAAAAACAAAACAATAAATATATATATATATATATATATATATATATATATATATATATATATACTGTATATGAGAACATAATACGCCCATCCCCCCTTATAGATTGAGTTTCATATGGGTGTGAAGGTATTATGGCTCTTGACTGTACACACCACACACTGACGCCCTCACACCACACACAACGAAGCTAAGACAAAACAAATGAAAATAATAAATAATGCCAATATTATGTACATATAATACATAAAATAAAAACAATCTAAAAAGAAATAGTTAAATATTCAATGAAATGGGGATACACCCGTACACAAATCAGCGACGCACGCACACTACACGCAAAAACCTACAACAAAACAAAATATGAAAACAAACTAAAAAGGGTAAATTATATGTACAAATAATTCAATATATATATATATATATTGTGAACCTTTGTGAACCTTGTGAACCTTTAGGCCATTCCATTAACAAAACAGATTTTTCAGTAATTTTCAGTTGTTCTGGTGACACTACCCGGTTAATAGCAGAGTCCCTCCTCACTCACCATCTTAAGCCCACCTTGGGCACCCACGAATTCTCCTCCAACCTATTATGTTTCTAAGGTATTGTGTACAGTTTAGCCTACAATATCTACACGTAGTTCACATATGGTTTAGCTGTTTCTGTTGTTTGTGTTTGTTTCTATCTCTTTTTTCGCGATTTCTAACTTTTTATGTTTTTCTAAATCATTATTAAAAATATATTTGCTTTAAATGTCAACATAATGTATTAATACATTTATTTCTTATTGCTTTAGGTCTGATGATGACATATGTTAATGTCGAAACGTTACCGGTACCAGAATAAAGATGTTCGTGTTTACCTTGGTGTTGCTTGCCCTTATAAGACTCCGCTTCCCCGAGGAGAATCTATTGCCACTACTATATATATATATATATATATATATATATATATACAGTATATAGTATATATATAATGATAAAAATAGTAACGAAATATCCAAGGAAATATGGAATAAAATGTACCTAAAACATTTACGTCTGACAAGTTGACAGAATAATGACTTAAAAGGGATTTTTTTTTAGTTTCCTCCCTAGTCCTCCATAAAGCTTATAAAAATACCCTCAAGACCCTCCTTCGAGATAAATGTGTACATTTTTCAGTTGAAAAAGGTCTCGGCCGAAGGCAGCTTCCTCTAAATTTACAGGCTGGCTATCGCTCGTCAGGAAGACTCAAAACCTAAATGACACAAAAGGTCTTAATATTGACAAATAAATGGGGCGAAAGGTCTTAAAATCGCCAAACTAATGGAATCTCATAACTAGAAGGGAGTCCAGAAGAAGCAAGTATACCTCCCCCTGAAGACGGCTTCACGCGAGCACGTTAGAGGCGGATGTATTGGAACCGCGGAATCCGAGTCAAAAAGTAGCTAAAATCCAGTCTACTATCTGAAACATTTACTAGTTTTCAGATTTATGACGTGCGGTCCATTAATGTGGTGATTTTAAGACCTTTCGCCCCATTTCTTTGTCAATATTAAGACTGTTCGTGTAATTTAGGTGTCGATTTTTTCCTGGAGCGATAGCGAGCCTGTAATTTTGGAGGAACCAGCCTCCGGCTGGGACATTTTTCTATCGAAAAATGTACAAATATTGTATATCTTCAAGGAGGATCTTGGGTTGGTGTTTTCTTAAGCTTGATAGAGGTCTAGTGAGGAAAACAAAAAAATACTAAAAAGCTAAATAAATTAGCAAATGTATACGCCCATCCACCCTTAAAATGAGAATAAACAGTAACATCAATCAAAATAAGGTGATAACTTGTAACGGATTCAAGGTTCCGATACATGTAGCCGATAAACCTGCTCGTGTAACGCCGGTCTAAGTTCATTTTCCGTTACCCGAAAAGTTGCCAGAAATTTGTTGATATTCGAATGTTGACGCGGTGGTGTCACACGATCGCATTTCAATTTTCGATGAACAAGTTTTTTTCTCATATTTTTTCGAGGCTCTTTCACGTGAGAATCGGAAACTAGACTGAAGGTAGATTATGCTAGGGAGCCGATTTTTGTATACAACTCAAGTTTTGGAGATGCCAGACTAAAATTGCTCATCAACATTGCCGGAAAAGAGTGGTGATATATACATGTTGTCATCATGTGTGTGTAACAGGTAGGTAACATGATGCTAACACGGGTTACCTACACTCTATCAGTGTTGCTGCAACAGTGACCACGCCCACATTTTAAGGGAAGGTATATTTATTTATTTAGTCTTCATAGTTTTCTCCCTAGACCAATTCCCTTTCATTTATTCATAAGTTACCCATAACAATGTGCATCCTTGAAAATGTTGCTTCGTTATTATCTCCATATCTCGTTGTACTTAGGTTCCTCAAGAGTTACACATTCTTAGCAAAGCTACCTGTAGGTCAGAACTCCATGAAGTCTATTCTAGTACACTTTAAGGGGAGGTTTTGGTTATTCTGAACACCTTTTCCCCTCATGTTTAGCCCCATCAGTTTTGAGGTACTAAGACGTTCGCCCCTTCAGCTTGGCAATTTTGAGACCATTTGCCTCATTGCTTTGCCAATATACTGTATTAAGACCTTAATGTCCTGCCATTTAGGTGTCGATCTTCCCTGGCGAACGATAGCCAGCCTGTAACTCACGAACCGGCCTTGGCCGGAAAAAATATATATACAGAAAAATATAAACACATTTGCCTCGAAGGCCGGTCTTGGGGGGGTGTTTCATTATGTTTTGGTTTTCTGCTAATGCAGAAGGATTGTAACCTATTCTATACAAATATATTCCGACAAAACACATCGTTTCATTCCTATTCACAATGGCTTCTATCCTTGAGTATTCATGTGTATGATATTAAGTGGTCACCCTCATACCCCAGTCCATCATATTAAGGTTAAAGGTATAAGGTTCAAGGAGTCAACCTGCTGAATTAATGGCTTTGTACACTCCGCTGAGGGACTTATATTTTATAATTAATGCAGGTTTGTCAAAAAGTGTGTGTGTGTGTGCGTGTACATGCGTGTGTGTGTGTGTGTAGTCGCACCCATAAGAGTGTGCATGCACATACACGCATGAGTGCAAGTATATGTGTGAATCCTCTATCGTAATATGCTTTGCATTCCATATTACAACCTGATATTTTAGCTCCTAATACAAAATATTGTAGAAAACAATAAACTCTTCTACCCAACTGAGAACCCGGAAAGCCCCAAAACAATTTCGTCGCAGCCAAATAATAATAAAGGTAATACTATAGAGAGTAAGCTAAGCAGACCAATACGTCAACCCGGCATCGCAAGAACGCAACCCGCAAGCTTTAACTATTCGCCTACCGAGATAGCGGTTGACGTAAGGGCGGCTGATACCATCGAAGTGATCGGTAACTTACGTCGGGGCGTACGGCGGAGTTTGGGTGTAAATGCCAAACACGACTAATATCATCATCAACATCAGACTGTGGTGGGGTGGTGGTGGTGTGGTCTGTTGGTGGTGGTGGTGGTGGTGGTAGTGTGGTGTGGTGGTATGCTATTGTGATTGTGATGTATATAATTGGTGGTAGTGGTGGTGTGTTAATGTGGTGGTGTGCTATTGTGATTGTGATGAATATAATTGGTGGTAGTGGTGGTGTGTTAATGTGGTGGTGTGCTATTGTAATTATGATATAATGGGTGGTGGTGGTAGTGGTGGTTATCGTGTGGTGGTGGTAGTGTGGTTATAGTGATTTTGGTGGTGGTGGTGGTGATGTTATGGTGGTATGATGGCAGTCGTGTGATAATGGTAGAATGGTGGTGATGGTAGTGTGGTGTGGTGGTGATGGTAGTGTGGTAGTCGTGTGGTGATGGTAGTATCGTGGTGATCTTGTGTGTGTGTTTTTTTTTAAAGTTTGATGGAGGTCTAGGGAAGAAACTAGAAAAATAATAAGTAAATAAAAAAAAATCAACCAAAAAGTGAACCATCCCCTTTAATGTACCTGTAGTAAACCATTACAAAGATTCCCTACTAGAAATAGCACTATTGCCAAGAAGGCTACACAAATGGTATTGTATGGTATTGTATGGTATTGTATGGTATTGTATGGTATTGTATGGTATTGTATGGTATTGTATGGTATTGTATGGTATTGTATGGTATTGTATGGTATTGTATGGTATTGTATGGTATTGTATGGTATTGTATGGTATTGTATGGTATTGTATGGTATTGTATGGTATTCTACAGTTAATGAAACAAGTATACTTAATATTTCACTGTTAGTTGAAATAATAAGTTGAATAGAGGCATGCCTATGACTTGACTTAACATATGCCGTTTGCCAAAGTGTGGGCATGTCAATATACTATCTATCTATCTATCTATCTGTATAGACAACCGTATCAAATAACATGTTTACTAAGTTCGCTCAGCTCACGATTTACACACATATATATATATATATATATCCTAGTATACACATACTTCATACAATCAACATAAATATACCAAACATTCTTAACGAATTAAAGTAAACATAACATTAGTATATATATATATATATATATATATATATATATATATATATATAAAACATGAAAAATATTGATTCTTGTGGTAAAAATATATGCGAATATGCTTCCACACTAAAGGTGTGTAGAAAAGGGTAGGTTCACTGCACAAAGTTTAAAAAATGTTAGTGCTAAAATTAAATTGCATCTAAAATATATTGCATGCACAAAATAATGGTTTAAAAAGTATGTCCGAGTATCTTATTAGAAGGCTCGGACTGTTGTGTACATATTAAAATAATGTTTATGTAAAAGTGTTAAAATGCGTTTCTCTACTTTCGTAGATCTTCAGTTATTATACAAATTTGCAAGAGTGGCTGGCTCCAGAGTCAGATATTTGTTCTGTACTCTTCTGTGGATTTCCAGTCCATATATATATATATATATATATATATATTATATATAAATTTACATGTGTATGCATGCATAATATCTATCTATTTATCTATCTATCTATCTATGAGCCATCGATCTATCCATCCATCCATCTAACTAAACTTGCGTGTGTGTGTGTGTGGAATGATCCCTGTAGCTCAAGAGACTCGGGCAAGAAACTCCTCGATATATATAATATATATCTTTTCTTAACTACCCTCCGCCCGCCAAGACCCCAACTATCACATCAAAAACCTATAAACCGCCGCCAACTTCTGAACCAATAAAACCAGTTGTTCTTCTATCACATCAAAACCCCATAAAACCGCCAATTTCTGAACCAATCAAACCGGTTGTTGTGTTTATGCCCCGAACAATTGTCATAAACAATAGCCGAGTTAATATACAATAAATCCCAATGTCGAACCTAATTTATATTTTGTTTTGATGGGGAAACAGTAACTATAAACCCAATTGAAGCTAGCTAAAGCATCGTATAAAATAATTAACTCCTATTTTCTTTGTTAACGTTCCCCCATCCCAAACTAACATCTGCTCTCCATTATGTTAACCCCTTGAGGATTATGACGCGTTTTGGGCAGTTGCTTCTGGCTAGCATGAGACGATCTTATCTAGCTTAGGAAGGGTATATGGAAGTCAAGAGGGTTATTTGAGACAGTCTTATTTACCCCTTTCATTCCCACAGATCCTTCCCAAGCAACATAAAATCGTCTAATGAGATCCAGAAGAAGCTGTCTAAACGTGTCACGATCTTAAGGGGAGATATCCACTTGAGGGACTTTTTTCTTTACCCCCTTCTCCCTCATGTTTAGCCCCATTGCTTTTGAGATTTTAAGACGTTCGCCCCATTAGTTTGGCAATTTTAAGACCTTTCACCCAATTTATGTCACTTTTAAGACCTTTCGTCCCATTTAGGTGTCAATTTTTTCCTGGCGAGCGATAGCGAGCCTGCAATTTAAGAGGAATCGGCCTTCGGCCGGGACATTTTTCTACCGAAAAATGTACAAATTTATCTTGAAAGGGGGTCAAGGGGGTGTAATTTCAAGCTTGATGGAAGTCTAGGAAACACACTAAAAACCTCCCCTTAAAG
Organism: Paralithodes platypus; assembly: GCA_032716605.1. Taxonomy (NCBI): domain Eukaryota; kingdom Metazoa; phylum Arthropoda; class Malacostraca; order Decapoda; family Lithodidae; genus Paralithodes; species Paralithodes platypus. The sequence goes on along the minus strand of CM064503.1, from coordinate 5,930,151 downwards.
GGATTAACGTAACGAAAACGGTTCTTAGGAAACACTAATGAGCTTAACTATTATACTTAACTATTATTAACTATGATACTTATTATATTATTAACTATTATTAACTATGATACTTATTATATTATTAACTATTTATCTTAAGGGGAGATGGTCCGTTTTTCTGGCCCCTCGTCTCCCTCATGCTTAGCCCCATTAGTTTTCATATTTTACGACGTTCGGTTTATTAGTTTGGCGATTTTAAGACCTTTCGCCCCTTTTCTGTGTTAATATTAAGACTTTTCGTGTCATTTAGATGTCGATTTCTTTCCTGGCGAGTGATAGCAAGCCTGTAATTTAAGAGGAACCGTCTACCTAAAAATGTACATATATAACTTGAAGGGAGATCCTGGGGTTGTTGTTTCTTTAGTTTGATGGAGGTCTAAGGAGTTAACGAAAACAAAAATAATACATGAATAAAAAACTCGACCAAAAAATGAACCATCCCCCAAAAATGAACCATCCCCCCAAAATGAACCATCCCCCCAAAAATGAACCATCCCCCCAAAATGAACCATCCCCCCAAAAATGAACCATCCCCCCAAAATGAACCATCCCCAAAAATGAACCATCCCCAAAAATGAACCATCCCCCCAAAATGAACCATCCCTCCAAAAATGAATCATCCCCCCAAAATGAACCATCCCCCCAAAATGAACCATCCCCCCAAAATGAACCATCCCCCAAAAATGAACCATCCCCCCAAAAATGAACCATCCCCCCAAAAATGAGCGATCCTCCCAAAATGAACCAACCCCCCAAAAATGAACCATCCCCCGAAAATGAACCATTCCCCCCCCCCCCCCTTAACATAAAATAATATGATGGTTTTAACTAAATTTGACGTCAGAGTTAATTGTACAAAACCGCTTTAGACGTCTGGCGGGTGACATCATGCATCTTCAGGCGACATATTTATGCTAATAATGAAGTAATATCCAACATGTATTATATTATCATCCCCGGGCAAATCATATAGACTTTCCCAAGGTGACGTAGGAACGGTTAGTAGTACAGTCGCATGTATAAATTCATGATCCTGTGTCTTTTTTTAGTTATTCTTAAGGGGATATTTCCACTTGAGGGATTTTTTTTTCTTGACTCCTTTCTCCCTCATGTTTAGCCCCATTGTTTTTCTAATTTTTAAACCTTCGCCCCATTATTTTGACGATTTTAAGAACTGTCAACCATTTCTGTCAATTTTAAGACTTGTCGTGCCATTTAGGTGTCGATTATATCCTGGCGAGCGATAGCGAGCCTGTAATTTAAGAAGAACCGGTTTTCAGCCGGAAAATTTTTCTACCGAAAAATGTACACATTTATCTTGAAAGGGGCTCAAGAGGGTGTAATCTTAAGCTTGAAGGATATCTAGGGACCAAACTAAAAACCTCCCCTTAAGTGGTGTAGTGGTTATTGGTTGGTCTATTTACTTCATTATTCATCTATTTTGTTTAGTTTCCTCGCTCTACCTCCATCAAAGTGCAAACAAAAAATACGCCCCCTAGACCCCCCCCCCCCCTTCAAGATAAATGTGTACATTTTTCGGTAGACAAATGTCCCGACCGAAGACCGGTTCCTCTAAAATTACAGGCTAGCTATCGCTCGTCAGGAAAAAATCGACACCTTCTCAAATTACAGGCTCGCTATCGGTCGCCAGGAAAAAAAATCGACACCAAAATGGCACGAAAGGTCTTAATATCGACAAAAACAATTGGTGAAAGGTCTTGGATTCGCTAAACTAATAGGGCGAACGTCTTATAATCTCAACACAAATGGGGCTAAGCATGAGGGAGAAGGGAGTCCACATAAAACGACTACCACCCCCTTAAGTAGCCCCCCCCCCCCCTTATCACTACTATTCCCGAAGCTCCGTCACTCCCGCGTCAGCTTGTACTGCGAGAGTACCGAGATAGGGTACCGCTGCTGCAACATTCCGGCCTGCAATACACACCACATACACACTGCAACACAAAGGGAAGCTGTACAGTCGGCCTAATATGTGATGTCTCGGCACCAATTATATTTTGTTCTATAATTTGTATCAGCAATATCTTAAAAACAGGATTTCTTAATTTCGAGTGAGATATATAAACATGTTCCTACACTTACACACTGTATTCAACATCTGACAGACATTAATACACCACAGAGCGAGCCAAACGTAGTGACATCTGAAACATGACTTAGTAGCGCTACCGTAACTAAAATCAATACACACCGCATACATTGCAACACAAAGGAAAGTATACATCACATCAATACACACCACATACACTGCAACACAAAGGAAAGTGTACATCAAATCAATACACACCACATACACTGCAACACAAAGGAAAGTGTACATCAAATCAATACACACCACATACACTGCAACACAAAGGAAAGTATACATCAAATCAATACACACCACATACACTGCAACACAAAGGAAAGTGTACATCACATCAATACACACCACATACACTGCAACACAAAGGAAAGTGTACATCAAATCAATACACACCACATACACTGCAACACAAAGGAAAGTGTACATCACATTTGTTTAAATTGTAATCGCTGTGTGTAATAATTCGAACAATATTTACAGGCTTAAGGGCAGATATCCACCTGGAGGATTTTTTCTGAACCTCTTTCTCCCTCATGTTTAGCCCCATTGCTTGTGAGATTTAAAGACGTTCGCCCCATTAGTTTGGCGATTTTAAGAACCCTCGCCCCATTTCTTGTCAATTTTAAGACCATTCGTGCCATTTAGGTGTCGATTTTTCCTGGCGAGCGATAGCGAGCCTGCAATTTAAGGGGAACCGGCCTTCGGCTGGGACATTTTTCTACCGAAAAATTTACAAATTTATCTTGAAAGGGGGTCAAGGGGGAGTAATTTTAAGCTTGATGGAAGTCTAGGGAATCAACTAAAAACCTCCCCTTAAATGCATAAATACTGCAAATGTTATAAATGTTATACTACAAATGTTATATGTGTTTCAATTACAAGATAAACTAGTGAGGCAATATAAAATGTATTCAGTATAACAGTCCAGAAATGTGTACCAGATTTGAAAGAGTTAATGTGTTCCAGATTCCAAACACAATTTACAGTGTACTTAGAATGGCACCCAAACAAATAAATCCCTTCAGTGTATTGGAACTGGACAATTGTAGATGTATTGTATAAATGCACCATAGTAATTGTTGTTTTGTGATTACATCTTATATAAATAACGACTATCTCATAAATATAGTATAATGTTAACAAAACTGATCACATTATGTTAGGTAAAATACGGTATATAAACCACTAAACTTATAGAGCTTGAAAAAAAACAAAAAAATATCCCAGTCTCCAAAATGGCGTAATGGTAAAATCATTGTTCGGACACTATATCGTAAAAGATCTCTAAGAGGCGAAATTACACGAACAACATTTCCGGCATATAACCTTTTTCGACAATGTTATTATGCCAGCCTCTGAAATATGTCTCGACCGCCAATTCATTTCCCCTCGACTTATATCAACAGTGGTGTGGGATGTTATGAGGTCAACTTACACAACAAAACTATACGCATGCATCTCACCAAGGTTGCTAAATATACAACTTGAAGGTCACACACACCCCAGCTTTAAGGGAGCCCACCTCGAATTTTTTTCTCTTTCTCTCCCTCTCTCTTTGGCTTGTATCCATTTGGCCCCATTCAGCCTACCATTTTAAGACGTTTACCCCCATCCAGGTGTCAATATTTTCCTGGCGAGCGGTAGCGAGCCAGCATATATATATATATATATTTGGTTTGACAGCAAGCTAAATTTGTACATTTTTCGATAGAAAAATGTCTTCGGCGAAGCCGGATTTCTCCATACAATACTGGCTCGCTATCGCTCGCCAGGAAGAAATCGACACTTGGATGGGGACAAACGTCTTAAAACAGTTGGCTGAATGGGGCCGAATGGATACAAGCCAAGGAAAAAGAGAAAAGGAGAGAAAGATTAAAACAGACGTTGACCCCCCCCTTAAGGAAGAGTACTTTGAGCTGCCAGATCTGTTGTCCGACAAAAAAAGGGGTTATTATAACATGTGGTCATACCGCGGGAAATACCTTAGCCATATTACGTTATAATGTCATACGGAGGGGTAATTAACTGACAGTTCAGAAGGCTTTTATCCTGATAACCTCTTGGGTCCTGAAGGTTGTCAGAGGGAGTTATGATGTTTCAAGGCTAGCCACAAAATTGGTGGAATGTGGATGGATATTAATTTATCCCTCTATCCTGTACTAGCCAGGTAGCTATATACAGTATCTTTTTGTTTTTTTGTTTTTTGTTTTTTTTTTAAAAGAGACAATGAACGGAGGAAGGAAAAACACAGATAAAACAAAAAGGTCCATCTACGCGTGAAAGCTCATTTGCACATGTTTTGTATTTAATTAAAATGTAAAACTTGCAAGCTAAATAAACCAAAACTGGGACAATACAAGATAAAGGTAAAATAACTTATCCAAATCGCTATGTGGAAGAACACAATCCACCACAAATGTTATAAATATTCTAAAGTGACAACCTTAATGGCACTATAGGCTTTTCAGTAGCATGCAACTCTTATGCCCCGAAGTTATAGAAAAAAGCTTCGAGATACTGATTGTTACGTATCTTACTGATAAGGTAGTAAAACCTCATTAAAGCGGGTCACCTGCTTTATTACGCTCCCTTTCTCTCTTTCTCTAGCTTATATCCATTCGGCCCCATTTAGCCTACTGTTTTGTTTATCCCCATCCAGGTGTCGATTTCTTCCTGGCGAGCGATAGCGAGCCAGCATTGTATAGAGAAATCCGGCTTCGCCGGACACATTTTTCTAGCGCAAAATGTACAAATTTAGCCTGCTGTCAAAAACATTAACAAATATGCTGGCTCGCTTCCGCTCGCCAGGAAAACATCGACACCTGGATGGGGTTAAACGCCTTAAAACAGTAGGCTGAATGGGGCCGAATGGATATAAGCCAGAGAGAGAGAGAGAACAGGAGATAAAAAAGCAGGTGACCCCCCTTAAGACAAACCATACACGTTGCATGAGGAGCAGTGCCTTATTGTCGTTACAGTATCTTCCAATATGTGTGTGTGCATGAGAGAGAGAGAGAGAGAGAGAGAGAGCGAGAGCGAGCCAGCGAGCGAGCGAGCGAGCGAGAGAGAGAGAGAGAGAGAGCGAGAGCGAGAGAGATAAAGTGTGTGTGACTGTGTGTGTGCGCGCGTGTGTTACAAGGAGTAGTTAGTACCTTAACAAATTTGCGGCCAAATCCATCGAGATAGTGGATAGCATCTCTCTCTCTCTCTCTCTCTCTCTCTCTCTCTCTCTCTCTCTCTCTCTCTCTAACGCGTGCGCTACTCACACAAGACACAGTATCATAAACAAATACCAATTTATAAACGCAAGCTCATTTACAATGTAACAATATTTGTACGTTTGCATTCGCGTCGTGTATAATTGAGAGAGAGAGAGAGAGAGAGAGAGAGAGAGCAAGTCGTATGGTCCTGGTGTACTGTTTGATGGCGTAATAGGATTCGAAATGTAAGAGAGAGAGAGGGAGGGGGATATATATATATATATATATAGAAAGAGAGAGAGAGAGAGTAAGAGTAAGTAAAGATAGAGAGAGAGAGAGAGGGAGCAAGGGAGGTCACACTGCAAAAGGTCAAACGGGTACCACTAGAGGGACGATGACGGGGCGGGTCATAGGGAGAGAGAGAGAGAGAGAGAGAGAGAGAGAGAGAGAGAGAGAGAGAGAGAGAGAGAGAGAGAGAGAGAGAGAGAGCGAGAGAGATGGAGAGAGAGAGAGAGAGAGAGAGAGAGATAGAGAGAGAGAGAGAGAGATAGAGATGAAAAGAGAGAGAAAAAGAGAGAGAGATTGAGAGAGAGAGAGAGAGAGAGAGAGAGAGAAAAGAAAAAAAAGATAAATGAACAAATAATATCGAAATTTCAAATAACGATAGAGGAAATAATATACCATGGATTGACAATGGATGCTGTATATTTAATGTTAAATGATTGAAATAAACAAGAATAGTTAGACCAATATGAAAATTAAATAACAAAAACACTCGTTCGCACTCGTGGATGATAAACTACAGATTAACAAGGACATACATTTGTATTTATTTATTCTGTGTTTATTTAATATTTATTAATGTTTGTCAACCATGACTGCTCTAATAAAGGTATCCCACGAGTGTTTTATCAATTTTTTTTGATCTGCAACATTTTGCTATCAACATTTTGGAGTAAAGTCAATTTTATGTCAGCTGACGACAAATTGAATCCCTTGAGAACTGAATTCTAAACACTCAATGGAAAAATAGGAGACATATACGACTCTACATAGGCCTAACATAAATCAGTTTTCATAATTAGAGAAAACATCTCGCTACAAAATCATCGAAATAGCTGAGTAATCAAAATTAAGACATGCCAATTTACTATCAGCTGAGAACTATAGTTTGAATTGCAATGTTGAGTATAGTTTGAATTAGATTGGAGAGTAGAGTTTGAATTAAATTTGAAGATTATAGTTTGAATTAGATTGGAGAGTAGTTTGAATTAGATTGAAGTAGATAATTTAGGCTCAGTGACATAATTAATCTAAATATGAACTTATAGCTGTCAGATAGAGTTTAGGAAAGGAGACGAAGGAAACCAAATCTAGTGTGGTACCCCCTTACTGTAACTGGAATGGATAAATATAAGTGAACTGTGCCAGGTGTTGCACGTGATCTGCAGCTTAAGGGGGGTCACCTGTTTTTTTTTTATCTATCTTTCCTTTTCTCTCTTTCTCTGGCTTGTATCCATTCGGCCCCATTCAGCCAAGTGTTTTAAGACGTTTATCCCCATCCAGGTGTCAATTTCTTCCTGACGAGCGATAGCGAGCCAGCATTGTATGGAGAAATCCGGCTTCGCCGGAGACATTGTTATATATATTTTTTTTACAAATTTAGCTTGCTGTCAAAAAAAGAAAAGTATATATAAAAATTGACACCTGGATGGAGGTAAACGTCTTAAAACAGTAAGCTAAATGGGTCCGAATGGATGCAAGCCAAAGAGAGAGAGGGAGATAAAGAGAAAAAAAAGCGAGGTGGGCCCCTTTAATAGAGAAGCACCGAGCAATGAGAGGAAAAAATAGGGGTGCAAAAATCTGTATCACATGTATTTCCTAGGCCGAAATTTATGACCAGGATATTTATTGTGTGGCTAGGTTGTAAATTGGACAGTATATTGGCAACACCTGTCTTTAACCCCTTCTGTACCGACGACGTGTCTCTCTCTCTCTCTCTCTCTGTTTTTTTTTTTTTTTTTTTGCTATATTTAGACGATTTTGTGCAGTTTAAGAAGGTAGTAAAGTGGGATAGTCCGAAGCCTGTTAATTGCTGGAGGTCCTTTTTAATCTGAATACCATCGTCTAATACTAGCCTGAATCTAGTTAATAGGACGGCACCGGTACAGAAGGGGTTAACATACGTATAAGTAAATACAATTCACTTACAGACTTAGGTCATTTTAAGCTTAACATTGTATTATCATTTGTTATTGATTTAAACAGTGTTAAGGGGGAGGGGGGAGATCTGCTTTGTTTTCTTTAATTTTCTCTCTTCCTCTGGCTTGTATCCATTCGGCCCCATTCAGCCTACTGTTTTAGGACGTTTAACCCCAGCCAGGTGTTAATTTCTTCTTGGCGAGCGAAATGAACCAGCATTGTATGGAGAAATCGGAGACATTTTTCGAATGAAAAGTTTACAAAATTAGCCTGCTGTCAAAAACATATACAAGATATATTTTAAAATCGACACCTAAATGGGGGTAAGCGTCTTAAAACAGTAGGCTGACTGGGGCCGAATGGATACAAACCAGAAAGAGAGTGAGAGAGAAAAAAAGGTCCCCTTAACCTACCCATTACTATGATACATACCTGGCTAATAATTAATAGATGATTTTATCCAGCTTTCGAAGGACCTCTAGAACTAAACAAGCTTATACATTATCTCAGGTTACTCTCCGACTGCCACAAGTCCTTCCTAATTATATTGAAATCATAATAATATACAGACGTCTTTTAAGGTATTTCCAAATTACTTGTTGGTAAAATGATGATGATAAAAGCTGCACATAATGTTTTTTTGGTTTATGCAAATTTCGTTAACATTATTGAATAGTATTGTTTTGTTTTTCTGATAATCGTCAATGTCACACACAGGTGAACGTTTGACACGGAAAATTATATATTGGCAAAAAGGTACACCGATATTGCATTTTACTTTCCAGAGGACTCCAGGATTTTTGCATTTAAAAAAAAAACCTGTATATCGCATTTCATATTTAAGGGGAGACTGGCCGTTTGTTTGGTCTTTTAATTCATGTATTCATATTTTTTTTTTAGTTTCTCCCTAGACCTAAATCAAGCTTAGAAAAACACCCCCTAGAGCCCCCTTCAGGATAAATTTGTACATTTTTCGGTAGAAAAATGTGAAGGCCGATTCCTCTTAAAATTGCAGGCTCGCTATCGCTTGCCAGGAAAAAATCGACACCTAAATGGCACGGAAGGTCTTAACATTGACAACGATATGGGGCAAAAGGTCTTAAAATCGCCAAACTAATGGGCCGAACGTCTTATAATCTCAAAACTAGTGGGGTTAAACATTAGGGAGAAGGGGGTCCAGAAAAACGGTCGGCCTCCCCATAACTCTCCCAGTATGCTGGCGGACATATGTAAATTATTGATCAGGCAGAGAGAGAGAGAGACACACGACCTCTTATTCCGGCAACTTAATCCTGGCATTTTGTAAGGACAATTTATATATTTTTTTCTTTTTACTTTTTTCTGTTTTATCGGCGAGTAGAATTAAAAGGGAGAGTTGTGTTTATTTGTTTATTGATTAATTACAGTATAATTTATATCTAATCATTCATTTATTATTATTGTCTTTAGTTTCCTTCCAAAACCTCCGTAAATCTTTAAAGAATACCCCCAAATCCGCTTTCCAGATAAATGTGTACATTTCTCGGTGGACCAATTTCCCGGCGGTTCTTTCTAAATTACAGGCTCGCTATCTCTCACCAGGAAAACATAAGACACCTGAATGGCTCAAAAGGTATTAAAATCGTCAAATTAACGGAACAAACGTCTCAAAATATCAAAGCTAATAAGGCTAAACATGAGGGAGAAGGAGGTCCAGAAAATGCAAACATCCCCTTAAGGGCACGAGAGCTTTTATCGTCAATCGTTATCGTTTCCGGGCGAGCGATAGCAAGTTTGTAATAAAGGAGGAACCAGCCTTCTTTCTACCAGAACGCTTATTTCATCTAGAAGGGGATTTTTTTTTTTTTTTTTTTTTTTTTTTTTTAAAGCTTGATGGAGGTCTAAGGAGGAAACGAAACAAAATAAAATATATACATACATTATAAATCGACCAATAAATACCCCCTACCCCCTTAAAAGCTGCCAAACTAGAGATGACGAGAAAAGTTGAAGCACAGATGCTCGTGTGATACTGATTCTCTCTCTCTCTCTCTCTCTCACTCTCACTCTCACTTACTGACTCACACTCTCTCTCTCTCACACTCACACACTCACTCACTCACTCTCACTGACTCACACTCACTCACTCACCCTCTCTCTCTCTCATTTACTCTCACTATCTCACACTCTCTCTTTCACACATTCACTCTCTCTCTCACACACTCACTCTCAGACACACTCTCTCTCTCTCTCTCTCTCTCTCTCTCTCTCTCTCTCAGTTATAAAATGCCATCAGTGGGGCAAGGAGAGGGCAACTGGAAGAAGTGATTCCCTCCCCCCCCCCCATTCACGTTTTGTAAGTTGGGGTGTCAAGGGATCTGTGAGAGTTACCCCTTCATGGCCTGTCTGTTACACACACACACACACACACACACACACACACACACACACACACACACACACACACACAGGAACACGCATACACCCACATCCACTCGAGCAATATATAATTATGATCACACATGCGAACACAGACACATACACACTCAACTTTATTACACCCACACACACACACACACACACAGACACACCCACATCCACTCGAGCAATATATAATTATGATCACACATGCGAACACAGACACATACACACTCAACTTTATTACACACACACACACAGACACAGACACACCCACATCCACTCGAGCAATATATAATTATGATCACACATGCGAACAGACACATACACACTCAACTTTATCACACACACACTCACACACACACACTGTCTTGTCCTGCTCACTTTCTATTGCCTTTCCCACCTCGTGCTGGTTTAAACTAGTTTTTTGTGTATTCCTATATATATATATATATATATATATATATATATATATATATATATATATATATATATATATTAAGGGGGGTGACCTGCCTTTTTTTAAATTTCTCTCCTTTCCTCTCTTTCTCTGGCTTGTATCCATTCGGCCCCATTCAGCCAACTATTTTAATAAGACGTATATCCCCATCTAGATGTAGATTTCTTCCTGGCGAGCGATAGCAAGCCAGCATTATATGAAGAAATCCGGCTTCGCCGGAGGAATTTGTCTATCGAAAAATGTACAAATTTAGCCTGCATTCAATTTTTTTGTTTTAAATATGCTGGCTCGCTGCCGCTGACCAGTAAAACAATCGACACCTGGATGGGGATACACGTCTTAAAACAGTAGGCTGGATGGGGCCGAATGGATACAAGCCATAGCAAGAGAGAAAAGGAGAAAAAAAAAGCAGGTCACCCCCCTTAAGTCCTTCAGCAACATAACATACAAGCTAAAATATTACACACAAGAAGGCATTCCTTTAGAAAACTACTGCACGCACGCGCACACACACACACACACACACACACACACACACAGACACACACATACACACACACACACACACACAGACACACACACACACTACAATCATGGCCAGGAATGAGCAGAAATGATATAACCTTCTGTTCACATTCCTTACTCATTTGCTTTTCAATTTAGCTCCTTTATGTTTGCTACAAAATAAATTATAGTATTGTTTGGTTATGCGATCTAACTATTATCAAGAAGTTATTTTTGATCTCCATTCATTCCATTAATTCATTCATGTGAAATATATCTAAATGTAACTGAAATCAAATAAAGAAGCCGTCGCCGGTACACAAGGGGTTAAGCCTTAACCCTCTCCGACATATGACGCGATTTTGAGCCTATTAGGGATACTTTAAAACCTTTGTTACCATCAGGGGTATCTAGAAACCTTTAGTTTAGTTACTTCAACCTCTGCAGTTGTCTGAGTTAGCTGTGGGCAGAAAACTAATTTTGGAGAGGTAATTATAAGAGTGAGAGAACTCTATTTCTTATTGCTAATCTGGGAACCTCTGCGTCATATGAGCCTGAAGGGGTTAAGGGGACGCTATTGTAATCATATTTTTTTTAGTTTTTTTTTTTTTTTGTATTATTATCATCGGTATACAATTTGTTTCCAGCACATGTGCTGGAAAGTGTGAAAAGGAACAACTTGAGATGGTTCGGCCATATGGAACGTATGGAAAGCGAGAGAATGACTAAGAGGGTGTACGAGAGCGAGGTGGAGGGACAGAGGGGGAGAGGTAGACCGAATATGAGGTGGAAGGATGGAGTGAGGAACTACATGAACGAAGGCGGTGCTGGTTGGGGGGAGGGGCGTCGACTGACTGGGGACAGAGGTGCATGGGGGCGGTTCGTTCGTGGCCACCCCTTCGGGGATCACGGCGTCAGGCAATAGATAGATAGATACAATTTGTTTTAGTTTGCTTCCTAGACATATATCAAGGGAAAAAAAAATAAATAAAATAAAAAATAAAAAAAAGTACCCTCCCCCCCTTTCGAGATAATGTTGTACATTTGTCGGGAGAAAAATGTCATGCCAAATAAAAATTACAGGCTTGCTATCGCTCGCTAGGAGAAAATCGACACCTAAATGGCACGAAAGGTCTTTATTATTGACAAAGCAAACTAATGGGGCTAAACATGAAAGAGAAGGGCGTTTACAAAATAAATAATAATACACCTCCCTTATAATGATGACTGACCTACACACTTGGTACGCGTGATGCAGACCCTTAACTCCCAACTCAGACGATTAACCCTTTCAATAGGCGAGGACGAGTTTCTTAATTATATCTTCACTAGCATTGGACGATTGTAGCTGTTTCACTCTTTCAACTTTGGGGGAGACACTTGTTGCAGGCAGCTTTACCCTTTGTCTTCTTCATACAAAAAAATAAAATAAATACAAATAGAAAAGAACTGTGGGAGTCAAAGGGTTTATTGAGATCATTTTACCTTTCTGTATTTCCCTAAATCCTTCCTAGGCTCCAAAAATCTTCTAAAAATAGCCAAAAATAAAATGAAAAAACGTGTGACCATACATTGAAAAGGTTAACATGGATGACACAAGTTTGAATGTCTGCGCTGTACACTCAAGAGCATAAATGGTGACGCACCCATTTGAATCAGTATCGAACACAGGAGACAATCTATCTATATATTACAAGACACAAAATGCCCCCAAGCGGACCTATCCTCTTACAGGATTGACCACTCGATTTAAGGTCCGTCCGATTTTGAGGCCTTTTTGTATTTTTTAGCACTATTTGTTCGACAGTCGTGTGCGGCTAATCCATCCACTAACCTGCTTCACCATAAGGTAGCAGTACGGATTTGTATAAGGTTTACTCCCATAGACAGGTTGCCGACCAAGGCTGACGAGTCCCATCCACCCGGATGTTTATAAGATTATCTACCCAAGATGGGTTGCCGACCAAGGTTAACGAGTCCCATCCACCAGAGGAGACAATACAATGCTTTATTACAGACCAGAAGCTTCAGAACCTGGTTTTAAAGGTTCAGAGATTCGAACTGGTGTAATCTTATACTGTATAATTATATTAATGGCTGTACATGGGCTGATGAGAACATATGGTAATCTATGCCACATACCTGAAACTCCGGCTTCCAAACCAGTCCTTGGCCACATACTACTAAGAAGATCTTATATTCTATTTTGAAGCCTTTTGTGCGAGTTCTCTCACAGTAACTTAGACTTAGCATTTCTTATGTACTTTATATTAAAGTGACTCTTTTCTCTAATTCAGCTACGTAAGCACCTTTATCACACCCCTCTAACTGATTGTAATCGTAATGAACAGAAACCGAGAACTGTAATTACATGATAGATATTTGTATTTATTTTGTGTATTAAGGAGACAAAAGGCAGGTTCCTGTCACGAGTGTCTCTCCCCCAAAACCATAGGTGACAGAAAGCCAAATTCAAGGGAAGTTGGAGTCAAAATGCCTGGCCACACGACTCAAAGTCAGTGTTTATCTTTTCGTTTGAGACCTTCGAGGCTAGGTATACAGATAGGTAACACGTCCCTTGTTCTGAGACCTCGTAGCCGCTAAACTGGCTCCTGTCACGCCGGCTTTAAAGGGGGACGGTTGCTATTCCCTTCGCCCTCATGCTTAGCCTCATTATTTTCAGATTTAAAGAATCGGCCCGTTTCATTGTCAATATTAAGACCCTTCGTACCATTTACGTGTCGAGTTTTTGCTTAGCGAGCGATAGCGAGCCTGTAATTAAGGACGAGCCAGCCTTCGTCCGGGAACTATAATATATATATATATATATATATATATATATATATATATATATACTGTATATATATATATATATATATATATATACTGTATATATATATATATATATATATATATATATATATATATATATATATATATATATATATATATATATATATATATATATATAAATAAATCGACTAACAAGTAAACCCTTCCCCCTTAAACTACCTGGGAAAACTCCTTACCCTCTAACTTAATTACACAATTTGTCCAGAGCCAGAACCTTAACTCCTTCGCTTCTCCTTTCCCACTCTTGTTGTGCACGTTCCCGTCTGTCCTCCCGCTTTGTTCCTCACCTATGTTATTATCCTGTATTTATACGTGCTATCCCTGTATATATATATACCGGTACTGCCTTTGTTATTATCTTCTATTTATACGTGCTATCCCTTTATATATATATACCGGTATACTGCCTTTATCTGCATATCCTGCTGCTCCCACACTGGCATCAAGCCTTTCTCTTCCTTGTTCTACCGCACATATGTTATTCCTTGCAGCTTACCCTCAGACTTATGGCTTGCCTTGCTTTAAGGGAGCCCACCTCGCTTTGTTTCTCTTTCTCTCGCTCTCTCTTTGGCTTTTATCCATTCGGCACCATTCAGCCTACTGTTTTAAGACGTTTACCCCATCCAGGTGTCAATATTTTCCTGGCGAGCGGTAGCAAGCCAGCATATATATATTTTTTGTTTTGACAGCAAGCTAAATGTGTACATTTTTCGATAGAAAAATTTCCCCGGCGAAGCCGGATTTTTCCATACAATGCTGGCTCGCTATCGCTTGCCAGGAAAAAATCGACACCTGAATGGGGATAAACGTCTTAAAACAGTTGGCTGAATGGGGCCGAATGGATACAAGCCAGAGAAAGAGAGAAAAGGAGAGAAAGATAAAAAAAAAACGGTGACCCCCCCTTAACCACTGGCCAACCAAATATAGTTTTTTGCTCAGTATATTCAATTACCTCCATTCAAGATATAATATAAAAATATATTGAATTGGTTACTCAAGGTGTACCGGTGACATCTTCTTAATTATAATCTGGCAACTATTACACGATTTTATTCAGCTTAGGTTACACGTGTAGCAATTATAAGGCTACAAGCTATCTCAATTAATTTATTTAGCTATCATATATCCTTCCTAAGCTTCATAAATTCGTCTAAATATAGCTAGAATATACTTAAAAAGACGTCACTGGTACAGAAGGGGTTATTCCCTTGACATACGAGACAGAATAATATAGTCTATTGTTAGCTAGATTTTATTCGAAATGACATAATTATGAAAAAGCTTCAGCTAGCAACTTCAATAATTCGCAGCATAAATGCAGCGAAATAATCAATAAACATGTATCACAATTGTTCTTCCATTTCAAGCTGACCTTTTATCTAAAATCTGCACTTCCTATTAAATATTCTAATATGAATATATAT
This sequence comes from Paralithodes platypus, assembly GCA_032716605.1. Classification (NCBI taxonomy): domain Eukaryota; kingdom Metazoa; phylum Arthropoda; class Malacostraca; order Decapoda; family Lithodidae; genus Paralithodes; species Paralithodes platypus. The sequence goes on along the minus strand of CM064503.1, from coordinate 5,914,962 downwards.
TTTAATCTGCAAACCATCTATTACTCGATATCCATTATTTCTATGAACTCTCTATACCATAATGTAATACTTATGCTTCCAGTCTGTTTGTATTCAGTATGAAAAATAATAATATGGCCCTCATCTATTTACTGATACATATAAAGCTCTCTCTGTTTAGCTTACCCTTTCCTTGCCATTGATACACTTTACTGTTTGTCCTCTACTAACCTACCTCTCTCTCTCTCTCTCTCTCTCTCTCTCTCTCTCTCTCTCTCTCTCTCTCTCTCTCTCTCTGCATATTCTTTCTATCACTGAAAATACTAAAAAATGTACTGTCTTCATGCATAAGTAAAAAGATTTACTGCGCTCCTCTCCCTTAATTGTATGTACATTTGTCTTAACAAAACTAAAGATAGGTATTACATTTTATCATGTCATGTTAAAACAAGGCACAAGTTATTTATGTGCCTATTTCTGTAATGCTTCAGTACCCGTAGTTTTATTTCTTTTACTCAAACCGCTGTTTACGCCTAAACGTGTAAAATTTTCCGACAAATTTTCTGTTCACTATTTCATCTACCTAACTTATCCTATCGCTGCACCTTCTGTACAATATTAGTGTTACATCAAACGTCAGTTGTGCACTATTTCAGATGATGATAATTTATATTGTATGCTATCTAAGTCCAGACATCTGCAATTAATTTAGGAAGGCCGCCCTATCAGAGTTACAGGGTGATCATTGGCTCTTAGACTCTTTAAGCTCTTTCCTAAGCTGCCCAAAATCCTCTGGCACTAGAATGCATAAAGTAAACAAATCGTTGAGGGATCGAAGGGGTTAACGCTTCATAAATAATTTCCGTGTCGAGTAAATCAGATTCAAGACAATTCATTCACGTGTAATAATTGCAACACACATTCAAATGGGCATTGCATACGAGTATGTGTGCAAAAACGCAAAATAGATTGCTTGCGTATCTTCTAACCCCAAATAACGTGATTCGGAAGTCCCCCTATTATACTCGACACTTCGTATAACCAGTACCCTCCCTGTGCCCTGTTCTCCCCTGCTGGGCCGGGGTATTAGGTATGTCCCGGCCAGTCTCACCTTTCCCCTCCCTTGTAACCTGGTGCACAATAAACGCTGTTGGACTATCACGACCTATGCTGCTGCCGCTGCTGCTGTCAGGTCTTCTCTACACGCCAGGAACACTTTAAACTTTCCAGCGACAATTGAAGGGGGGTTATGTGTTATTTGTTCATTTACTTATTTATCAATTTATATTTTACTTTTCTATCTAAGTTTCGATAAAACTTAAAAAAAAAAACACACACACACACACACACACACACACACACACACACACACACACACACACACACACACACACACACACACATACATCCTCGAGATTCCCCTTCGAGATGAATTTGTACATTTTTCGGTAGAAAATTTTCCCGGCTGAGGGCCGATTCGTTCCTAATTTTAAGCTTGCTATCGTTCGCCAGGAAAAAAGTCGACACTTACATGGCACGAAAGGTCTTAATATTGACAAAGAAATGGGGCGTAAAGTCATAAAATCGCCAAACTAGTGGCCCGAACGTCTTATAATCTAAAAATCGATGGGGCTATACACGAGGGAGAAGGGGGCCAGATATTCCAGCCCACCCTACCTTAAAATTAATGATGTGTACTAAAGCTTGAAAGAAAATCAGGCTTGAAGAAAAAGTGTCCAGACCAATGCTCCTCAAACTGTTCCTCGTAATCTGGTTACCATTAGACGATTTTCTTTAGTATGCAATCTACCTATGAGACTCAAATGGGTAAATACGATCTCGATAAACCCTCTCAGTAGCATAGGTCCTTCTTAAACGGCATAAAATCATCTTAATGTTTAGCCAGAAATAAGGGGGATGGGTCGTTTTTCTACCTCACGTTCAGCCCCATTAGTTTTCAGATTTTAGGATGTTTGCCCCATTAGTTTGTCGATCTTAAGATCTTTCGCCCCACTTCTTTGTTTAATATTAAGACCTTTCGTGCTACTTAGGTGTCATTTTTTTTACTGGCGAACTATAGTGAGCCTGTAATTTTGGGACATTTGTCTACAGAAAAATGCACAAATTAATCTAGAAGGGGGATCTAATGATTTTTTTTTTTTTTTTTTTTTTTTTTTAGGTGTAGGAAGGAAACTGATAAATAATAAAAAAGATAAACCAATAAGCAAATAAATACGCCAATCCCCCCTTAAAGATAAACATACGTGATGGTGCTGACGGGGGTTAGGGGGAGACAGGCCGTTTTTCTGGACCTTCTTTTCCCTCATGTTTAGCCCCACTAGTTTTCAGATTTTAAGATGTTTGGCCAATTAGTTTGGCGATATTGAAATTCTGTTTGCACCATTCGATTCAGCTTGCCAAAGTGTACTGAGGGTATACATTTAAACAAAATCTGCACATAAATAACTCGTCTATGCAGTTTTTAAACATTAAAATAGGCCTATTGGGCCTAAAAATTTGTCAAAATTAATAAAATAATTACACCATTGAAACCACAACGGCGAGACGAATCCAAATATGTAATAATATTGACAAGTCAAAATTCGACCAAAATCACCGATTTGCCAAAGGTTTTTCGACCAAAATATTTTCGATTCTGGGCGAATGGCTGGGCGAAAATGAAATCTACGACCATGTCTAGAAGCAGCTCGGCGAGAAAAAACGAATGACACCAGTTAGAATGTTCTAGGACTAATAGTTTGGGCTACAGAGGACTTTTAAAGTCCAAAACACGGTCCCCTGGGCCCTCCAGGAAGGCAAAGTCAAAATCGGAATCCTAAACTAATGGTCCAATTTTAATTTTAAGCTTTGCCAAGCTTTTTCGACCAAAATATTTTCGATTCTGGGCGAATGGCTGGGCGAATATGAAATCTACGACCATGTCTAGAAGCAGCTCGGCGAGAAAAAAACGAATGGCACCAGTTATAATTCTCTATGACTTATAGTTTGGGCTTCAGAGGACGTTTAAAGTCCAAAAAACGGTCCCCTGGGCCCTCCAGGAAGGCAAAGTCAAAATCGAAATCCTAAACTAATGGTCCGATTTTAATTATGTTTGCGCCATTCGATTCAGCTTGCCAAAGTGTACTTGTGGTATAATTTTAAACAAAATCCGTACATAAATAACTCGTCTATGGAGTTTTTAAACTTTAAAATAGGCCTATTGGGCCTAAAAATTGGTAAAAATTAAAAAAATAATTACACCATTTAAACCACAACGGCGAGACGAATCCAAATATGTAATAATATTGACAAGTCAAAATTCGACCAAAATTACCGATTTACCAAGGTTTTTGGAAACATTTTTTTTCGATTCTGGGCGAATGGCTGGGCGAAAATGAAATCTACGACCATGTCTAGAAGCCGCTCGGCGAGAAAAAACGAATGTCACTAGTTAGAATTATCTAGGACTTATAGTTTGGGCTATAGAGGACTTTTAAAGTCCAAAAAAACGGTCCCCTGGTAGGAAGGCCAAGTCAAAATCGAATTCCTAAACTAATGGTCCGATTCTAATTCTGTTTGCGCCATTCGATTCAGCTTGCCAAAGTGTACTTATGGTATAAATTTATACACAATCCGTACATAAATAATTCGTCTATGGAGTTTTTAAACTTTAAAATCGGCCTATTGGGCGTAAAAATTGGTCAAAATAAAAAAAAAAAATTATACCGTTGAATCCGCAACGGCGAGACGAATCCAAATATGTAATAAAATTGACAAGTCAAAATTCGACCAAAATCACCGATTTGCCTGGGCTTAAACCCAATTTTTTTTGGAAGATAAAACAATAAGCAAATAAATACGCCAATCCCCCCTTAAAGATAAACATACGTGATGGTGCTGACGGGGGTTAGGGGGAGACAGGCCGTTTTTCTGGACCTTCTTTTCCCTCATGTTTAGCCCCACTCGTTTTCAGATTTTAAGATGTTTGGCCCATTAGTTTGGCGATATTGATATCTTTAGCTCTATTTTGGTGTACATTTTAAGACCTATCGTGCCATTTAGGTGTCGCTTTTTTCCTGGCGAGCGAAAGCGAGCCTATAATTATAAGAGAAACAGGCCTTTGGCCGGACCATTTTTCTACCAAAAAATTTATAGGCCTACATTTATCGTGAGGGTGTGTCTAGGGGGTGTTTTTCCAAGTTTGAGGGAGGTCTAGGAAAAAAAAGGCGTCTCCCCTTAACATCGCAGGAACAGCAACGGGAACCTGCCACTACACCACTCACGACAACCAATATTATAACAGACTTTCCTTTAACTTAACGCACGCGGCACGAACACGCACGTATACCGACCGGAAAATAAACTTGGTGTAATGGTTTTAATGCTTATGTTCTGGGTGTGGTGTCCCGAGTTCTAATCCCGGGAGGACCATATGCTTTCATTGGTTTATTCAAGTGCATTGGGGTTTGTAATTGATGATTAATGTTAAGAACGGGGTGTTACTAAATACGTAAACTCACACACTCACACACACACACACAGACACAGACACAGACACACACACACACACACACACACACAGCCCGTAGCCGAGTAGGTAGAGCTCTCGTCTCACACACGAGGGATCGGGGGTTCAATCCCCGGCCGGGCGGAGAAAAATTGGGCTTGTCTCCTTTCATGTGTTAGCCTCAGTTCACCTAGCTGTAAATAGGTACCTGGAATAAGTGGACGACGTTGTGACGTCCCATCTGGGGTTGGCAAAAATGGTACAAGGCGAGATGGGTATCATATGGTTCACCTAAGCTGATGGCTACCTAAGCCTTCACACACACATCCACAGCCATTCCAACAGTACATAAACACTTAACATGCATTTCACGCAATACATTCCCAGTTAAGGAGGCGCGATAATAATGAGCTTAGCTCGCATTGCGTGGATTCCCCTTGACGAACAAGTAACTGAGTAACTGAGTAACACACACGCACGCACACACACACACACCCACTCTCACATACACACACTCTCACCTCACACACACAGACAAACACACGCACACACACACACACACACACAGACAAACACACGCACACTAACACAACCACAACCACACACACACACACACTACAATTATCTAGCCACCCGACCCATCCCCTTGATCAATGTATACAACCACATCCGAGCCCAGCCACATACACTCCACGCACTATTGACTCATGCAGATATACCTTTCAATATGTATGTCTAGAACGTTAACGGAGAGGGCAAAAATGGGGCCTGGTATTTGGAGAGGTGGTTTGACGGGGTGGAGTTGAGAGATGGTGGCCCTTGTTGGATCAGGAGGTAAAAATGGGATGGGAGTTTTGAAAAGACATCTTGGCTTCTATCTATCTATCTAGCTATATCTATCTATCTATCTATCTATCTATCTAGCTATCTATCTAGCTATATCTATCTATCTATCTATCTATCTATCTATCTAGCTATATCTATCTATCTATCTATGTATTTATCTTTGTTTTTCTCTCTCTATCTATCTATCTATCTAGTTATCTATCTATCTAGCTATATCTATCTATCTATCTATCTATCTATTTATTTATCTTTGTTTTTCTCTCTATCTATCTATCTATCTATATATCTATGAGATAAATGAGATAAATGTGCTTCACAATTCTCTTACTATGTACAAAGTTTTATGTAGCTTTTACGAAATAAAATATTGAGTCTGAGTTTGAGTCTATCTATCTATCTAGTTATCTATCTATCTATCTATCCTCTCTTCCTAATGATAATGTCGGACAGGTTGAGAGAGAGATATCCTGACCAGGATTCGAACCCACTCACCCAGGTATATGTGGGAGAGTTGGGCACCATAACCGCTCATGGCCGAGTGGTTACGGTGACCAACTCTCCCCCAAATTATACCTGGGTGAGTGGGTTCGAAACCTGGTCAGGATACCTCTCTCCCAACCTTTCTTCCTACCACCATCCCTTCACATACCACAAACTCCTTCCTATTTCATTTGTATTGATTTATCTATTCAACTTTTCATTTACATTCTCGTTTTTTCCAAATACTGTCTTTAACCCATTCAGTACCAGTGACGTCCTTCCAATTATATTCTGGAAACTATTAGATGATTATATTGAGCTTGGGAAGAACGTCTACCAATTAAAGACTATCTTAATTAATCCTTTTACCTAACATATATTCTTCCCAAGCTTCATACTACCGTCTAAATGTAGCTGAAATCAAGTACATAAGACGTCACCGGTACTGTAAGGGTTAATAACACACACACACACACACACACTGGAACAATCTTGCCCTTACATATCATGCTAGTGCACTTCTTTCTTGTAAAACATATTGTTCTTTCTCCTTCGTGTACATTTTCTGTTACTCGTATACTTCCACCCTTGTACAGTATGTGTATTGTTTAACCTACAGTACGCCACTTTCCTCCTCGTCAATATTTTTAGCCCCTGAACCCCTTCATTACAGTCAGTGAACCGCATACTGACCCTGCCCTAATGAACCAATGCCATGCCACTACACTAACCCCGAAAGGAGTTAAAATAGGGGAGCTGTCCCCCCGCCAAAGCCGGCTTTCTAGGGCCTTTCCTAGCTGATACTGAGAGGATTGTGTTCTAGTCATGTGGTGATGGCTGGTTTATCAGAGTGAGAGCTGAGCGCTCTCTGCCATACCCATAGCTTACTCTGACTGTTCCTTTTACTTATTTATTTTCTAGATCTCAAGTGACGGCGTCTTCTCCCTTACTGCCAACCTAGAGGCTGGCAGATTGGGAGCCAAAGCATTTTTCCTTTGCCCCTCAACTTTTCCTTCTTTGCTGAAGGGCACAGAGCCTTGGGTGGGGCTTTGGTTTCCCGGGCGTTTCCGCACCCTTCTCAGCTCCCCGCCTTGGAGTGGCTTCGGTCACCTGGGCTTTATTAGTGGTAAGCAGGGAGGGTTTTGTGGAGGCGCTCAGTTATGGCCTTGGTCTTGCTTGGGACCTTGGGGCTGCTCGGTCAGACAGCTTGGGGAACAGCAACAACAACAACACCTCCATGTTTACATATCGTTTTACGTTTTACGTCCATATGTCTTCTTAACATACTTGAAGTCAATCATATGGTAATTTACGACGAACACATTGTTATTGTTTAATGAAAGTACCTTCCCTTATTATTTCTACTATTTTCTTTTCTCTTATGTAATACACTTTTACACCATGGCCAGCCTTTGTCTCTTTCCAACCTGCATACATCCTACTTTGATCGCCCCATCCATTCCCAGCTCAGTCGTGTGATGTTCTAACCTTCTGGCCCTACCCACACACAGTTTCCTTTCACAGCTCACTTTTATTATTGTTTTAGTGCCCCGTATAACCTCTTGGCTCTCTCCTGGCCCTCCTTTACCTCTTAAATCTTGTCCTGTGTTTTGTCTTACCCTTTGGGCCTCCGGACACGCTTCCAAATCCCACCCCGACTTATTTTTAATCTTCCCTCAACATTCCAAGTCACCTCCTGCCCTCCCCAGTCTCTCTCACACTCTCTCTCACTCACTCTCCTATTCTACCTCTTCTGTCCTGTCCTATGCTTTATTCTACCTTGTCGTTACCATGACCTCTCTCTCTCTCTCTCTCTCTCTCTCTCTCTCTCTCTCTCTCTCTCTCTCTCTCTCTCTCTCTCTCTCTCTCTCTCTCTCTCTCTCTCTCTCTCTCTCAACTTGTCAATGTTTGTGTTCGGTCTCGCACAGCCCCCTTCTTGTCCTTTTTCCTATCTCGCTCATGCCAATTTCTCCCTCCCTCCCACTGCCCTGTTCATTCCTTCCCCTTTCATAAATGTTCATAATATGCCATTTTTTCCTACCCCAAAGAATATGACTTTTTTTTCCTATGCCCTTTTTTCCCAGTGCCAATTTTTCCTGTGCCTTTGTTTCCTACATTCATATTTGTTTTCATCCCAAGTCCTCTTTCTCACAACCACCGTGTTTTGTCTCTCTTCAGCCATACCTTAGGCCTTCTCTTCTCTTCCCTATCTATCTGGTATCAAGTTGTATCTATCCCAGCCCTGTCTTGATGTGCCCTGTTCCTCACCGTCCTGTCCTGTTTCATCTCTATCTATCTATTTATCTATATGTCTGTCTGTCTGTCTGTCTGTCTATCTATTTATCTGTCTGTCTGTCTGTAATTCCCCTCTCTTAACCTACCTCTCTCGGCCCATACCCTGCCCTCACTCCCCCTGCCACACCCCTGCCCTGCCCTCTGCCCTTCACTTCCCTTAAGGGGGGATGGGCGTATATATGTGTTCATTTATTTATCTTTGTATTATTTTCTTAGTTTCCTCCATACACCTCCATCAAACTTAAGAAAACATCCCACAAGACCCTCCTTCAAGATAAATGTGTATATTTTTCGATACAAATGTTCCAGCCAAAGGCCGGCTCCTCTTAAATTATAGGCTCGCTATCGCTCACCAGGAAAAAATCGACACCTAAATGACACGAAAAGTCCTAATATTGACAAATAAATGGAGTGAAAGGTCTTAAATCGCCAAACTAATGATGCAAACTTCTTCAAATCCCAAAATAAATGGGGCTAAACATGAGGGAGAAAGGGGGCCATAAAAACGACATATCCCCCCTTAAAGGACCCCCCCCCCGCCCCCTCCCTCCCTCCCACCGACACGTGCCCTCCCTTTCCTTTTTACAACCAGGTGTCCAAACGGTGTAGTGTCCCTGGAGCCCTCACGTACCCTCACGCCCCGGGACCTCCTCCCTTTCTTCCTGGGGTCGACCGTCTCTTTATTTATCTGTATACATCTTTTAACCTTTTTTAGAAATAGTTTTCCCTTTAAATCTGGATGTTTGTATTATATTCAGAGTGGAATGTCCCTATTGTACTACGTATATATATATATATATATATATATATATATATATATATATATATATATATATATATATATATATATATATATATATGGGAGCTATAATTAGTAGTTAACTACATTAAGCACATTAGAAAAGTACACTTAAATAGAGAAGATTTCCAATATGTTTTGAATTCTGACTATATACCGTAATATACTGTAACTGTTTGCATTCTACTGTATAATAGAATAATATCACCACATTTAAAATGGTATGAGCAATTCTGGTGTCGTGTTCAGAATAAATACAGACTAGAATTAAATAGAAAATAAAAAATAAAAATAGGAAAAATGGGGATCGGGCCTGAGCATATAGATAAGATAGATAGACAGAAAGACTCAACCTATAGCCTAGAAACCTATTCCATAGATAGGGAGACTGAGTGACGATGATCGGTTGAAGGCTCTTCATCTCATTTTGTTGAATTACCAACAAACCCCATTTGTTCAAACGTAAAAATATTTAATGTGACTGGCAGTGTGGATTATTCATTGGTGTTTAATATGAACATTAAGACAAAACTCAACCATGGCTAGCTAGAGGTTTGAGTTGAATAGGATACATAGCATGGTGTCATTTAATCGAGTGTTCTCCACTACATATGTGTTGATTTTGTTTAGAACATTTCTGATACAAACCACGAATTCATTGTATTTTGCCCGTTTTTAATTACGTGATGTAATGATTGAGCATATAATTCTACCATTTAGGAAGAGTCACTCAGGGAATAGGTGTGGGAATTTACAACTCATTTGTTCAAGCCCTTTTTGAGTTACACAGGATAGGATTCACGATTTCTGGCTTACCTATAATGAACAGGGTATAGTCCTTGTAACTCCCTGTACCGTTACCGCTCTCTCTCTCTCTCTCTCTCTATTTCCATTCGTCCATTTCAGCCTCCTCCCCGGTAGCTTGAGATATCGCTCGCCACGAATTTATTAAAAAGAGTTCTGACAAGGCTCCTCACGAGAGTTCAATTAACCCAACAGAGGTGAACGGCCGCGGAAGGAATAAATACCACCGGACAAAGGGCCCCAGTGAACGAACAGGAAGCAACAAGCATTAATGAGGTCAGCTCTGTCTAAGGCATGAGTTATGGCCGAGTTCAACCTTTCAGTATTTCAGGGCGCATTTTTTCGGTGACCGGTCAACTCAACCAGTAGACCATTTCAACCAGTAGCTCTCAACCAGTACCAAATCAACCAATACGGTTAGGTTAGGTTAGGTTAGGTTAGGTTAGATTAGGTTAGTACTATATTTTGGCACTGGTTTGGTTGGTCTGGGTTAATTTGGCACTGATTGAGATGGTCTACTGGTTGAGATGACATGGAACCCATTTTTTCCACTTCATTCTGGTTATAATTAGACGATGTATTTAGTTTAGAATGGAAGTGAGCATCCCATTTCACTTAATAACGGGTTTAATTAGAAGGAATTAAAACGTCTTTTAGAATTTTATTCTAGTTATCTCGAGGCAATAATATTAATTGTACAAGGGATACATTGGAGTTGAGAAAACCTTTACCCATCGATTCCTAGAAGGCTTAATCAAATCTGAGTAAAAATGTCTAATGCTAACCAGAAATGAGCACAAAAAAGCGTCATAATACTGAAAGGGTTAATGAGCCTAGGTCTGTCCCGGGGCATGAGTTACGAGCGATATTTCTGGTATCTTTATTTTCCTCGTCAGCCCTGGGCTCAGATTCACCACGCCTATTGTAAACTTTAAGGTGAGGTTTAAGGTTTGATAATCAGACATAAGCAGGTTAACTAAACGGCAAACAATGTTTACTTTATCTGATTAGATATTTAATGGTGTGAAGAACAAGAATAAGGGGATTGAAGTCATACAGCTACTATTATACTACATAATAGTATCCTTATACATACGCAGCATAACTTGACTAAAGGGAGCTCAGACGGTATTGTGCAGCATAATTTACTGGTTCGACTCAATGGTTTAAGGAGGGGGTTTAGTTTGCTCTCTAAACCTCCATCAAACTTTAAAAAACACCCACAAAACCCCCGTTCGATATAAATATGTAAATTTTTCGGTAGAACAATGTCCGGCCGAAGGCCGATACCTCTTCAAATATAGGCTCGCTATCGCTTGCCAGGGAAAAAAATCGAACCCTAAATGGTACAAAAGGTCTTAGTATTAGCAAAGAAATGGGACAAAAGGTCTGAATATCGCCAAACTAATGGGGCGAATGTCTTGAAATCTCATAACTAATAGGGCTAAACATGAGGGAGGAGGAGGACTCGAAAAAACAACTGCCTCCCCTTAAAACCAAATAATAATGAGATTTGTGATTATTTAGTCTAACCATTTGCATCTATAGTGTCATCTGTTATTGGGGGGTGACGAGGAGTTCGGTGAAATAAATGTAAGTATCAAGTCTGTTATGGAACCTCGGCTGCTATTGTGATTTTTTTTTTTTTTTTTTTTTTTTTTTTAATTTTTATATAAAGTCAGCCAACTAGAATAATCTACCTTCAGTCTAGTTACACATATCAACCATAAAAGAAACCCGAAATGGGCTGGCTGGCTGGCTCTCTCTCTCTCTCTCTCTCTCGCTGGCTCTCTCTCTCTCTCTCGCTGGCTCTCTCTCTCTCTCTCTCTCTCTCTCTCTCTCTCTCTCTCTCTCTCTCTCTCTCTCTCTCTCTCTCTCTCTCTCATTTACATTAACGATATCGATGTAGGGGTAAACAACACCATTTCCAAATTCGCCGACGATACAAAAATAGGAAATACAGTCCTGAACGAAGATGATAGAAATGCGTTGCAATCTGATTTAAACAAGATATCGGAGTGGTCGAAAAAATGGCAGATGCCCTTCACGTCGATAAATGTCATGTGCTGCAGGTTGGTAGCAGAAATATGAAATAACAATACGAAATGAATGGCAAACAAATAAAACCGCAACGGTAGTAAAAGACCTAGGGGTACTAATATCTGAAAACCTAAAAACTTCCGACCAATGTATAGCAGCTGCAAATAAGGCAAACATAGCATTGGGCTTTATTAAACGAAAATTTACATATAAACATGAAAACGTAATAGTGCCACTGTTCAAAAGTATGGTGAGGCCCCACCTTGAATAGGGTGTGCAGTTCTGGTCACCTTATCTGATCAAGGACATTGTAAGACTCGAGTCAGTACAGCGTAGAGCGACGAAGATGATACCCTCATTAAGAAATAAACCATATGAAGAAAGACTTAAACGATTGAACCTGTTCTCATTAAAAAAGAGGAGGTTGAGGGGTCAGCTTATGGAGTGCTTTAAGATACTAAAAGGTTTCGACAAAGTCGATGTAAATGCACTATTCACATTAAACAATACTAATCAAACTCGCGGAAATGGAATGAAATTAAAAACCAAAAAGGCAAACCTAGATGTCACAAAGAGTTTCTTCACCTACAGTGTGGCGACAGAGTGGAATAAACTACCAGCGAGAGTGGTGGAGACCGACACAATAAACGCCTTCAAGGGAAGGCTTGACCTCTATCTGCAGAGGGCTGGGGTGATATGAATGGAAAAAAAAAAAAAAAAAAAATGTATGTATATGTATGTGTGTGCACTGTACAGTATGTATATATATACTGTATATATATGTGTGTATGTATGTATGTGTATATGTATGTGTATATATATGTATATATATATGTATATGTGTGTATGTGTGTATATGCATATATGCATATTATAGTTTGTAAGGCCAGACTGCCTAGTAAGGACCTTGAGGTCTGTGCGGTCTGTGTATCTATGTAGCTCTATGTAGCTCTCTTTCTGTGCCTGGACCCTTTAGTACCATTGAGCCGAGGAGAGCTTCCGGTTTCTTATTGTTCTTTTTCCGCTGGTGTCTTCATCTGCTCGCTCTCTCTCTCTCTCTCTCACCACTTATTACTTGGAATCTCTCTCTCTCTCTCTCTACAGCTGGACAGATGTGGGCCTGGGAGAGGAGTAAAGTGGTCACAAAGTTGATCCTTAACACTGTCTGTAACGCGACCCGTCCGGTTTTTATGACTCTCTCTCTCTCGGGCTCGGCTTCTCGTCAGTCTCTCTCTACAAATCTCTCTATCCGTCTCTCCTCCTCTCGTCTCCTCTCCTCATCTCTCTCTCTCTCTCTCTTCCTCCTCTCTCTCTCACTCCTCGCTCTCTTCCCCCCCCTCTCTCTCCCTCGTCTCCGCTCCATCCCTCCCTCTCTCTCTCTCTCTCTCTCTACTCTCCTTCTCCTCGCTCTCCTAATCCCTCTCTCTCCCCCCCAGCTGGACAGATGTGTGGGCCTGGGAGAGAGGAGTAAAGAGGTCACAAAGTTGATCCTTAACACTGTCTCTATCGCGACCCGTCCGGTTTTCATTATGCTGCTGCTCCCTTGCAGTCCTGTTTCATCTCCTCTCTCTCCCTCTCTCTCTCTCTGGTTTCACTTTGTTCCTGTCCTATTTTTTCTCTCCTCTCCTCTCCGAATCTTATTTTTTCGTCCTCCGTGTCTAATTTTTCATTACCAGCTTCACTCTCACTCACTCACTCACTCACTCACTCACTCACTCACTCACTCACTCACTCACTCCCTCCCTCTATCTATTATCTCTCGTTCTCATTCACTCATTCTTTCCCCCACTCACTCTTTCCCCAACTCACTGTCACACATTCACTCTCACTCACACACTCCCTCTCTCTCTCTCTCTTTCTCTTTCTCTCTCTCTCCCCCCCCCCCCACCCCCGTGGTCATTACAAACCCGTACACAGCAATACATCCCCACAAACGACCACTATCACATACCACATTCCCTCTCTTCTTGTCCCTCGCATCCCTCTTTTTACCCTCTCATCCCCCCTCTTTCACCCCTTTATGACCGTATACAAACACCGTACACCACAATACACCCCCACAAACGACCACTATCTTCCACATCATTCCCTCTCGTATTCCCCTCTTTTACCCTCTCACCCCCTCCCTCACCCCCCCTGTGGCCGTATATACAAACACACACCCATTACACAGCAAACGACCCCGATCATGCACCACATTCATTCTTTTACTTTCCCTCTTCCCCTTCTTTCCCCCTCCTCCCCCTCTTTTTCCCTCCCATTCCCCACTTTTATCCTCTCTGCCCCCCCCCCCCCCCCCCTGTAGCCATATACAAACCCCATACACAACACATTACTACAACAAACGGCCACTATCTTCCACATCATTACCTCTCTTTATTGCCCTCATCCCCTCTTCTCTTTTTCCTCGCATTCCTCTCTTATTCTCATTCCTCTCGTTTTCTCTCTTTCTTTCCCCCCCTCTCTCCCCCCCCTCCACCCCTCTGTACCCATATACAAACCCCGTACTCAACCACACATCCCCACAAACGACCATTATTTTCCACATCATTCCCCTCATTCCCCTTTATTCCCCCTCTCATTTTATCTCTTTCCCCCCTCCTTTTCCCCCTCCTTTCCCCCCTCTACAGTATATTCCCCTGTACCCATATACAAACCCCATACACAACCACCAACACCTCCCCACAAACGACCGCTATCATCCACCACATCATTCCCGACCCACACTTTATTGGAAGGGGGAAGGGTTGGTTCTTTGGCTATATTGTATGTATTCTCTCTTTTCCCTCTTCTTTTCCCCTCTCATTCCTTTTTTACTCTCTTATTTCCCTCTCGTTTTATCTCTTAATCTCCTCTTTTCTCCCTACTACTCTCTTTTTTCCTCCTAACATTACAGGCTCTCTATCGCTCGCCAGGAAATTAATCGACACCTAAATGGCACGAAAGGTCTTAATATTGACAGAAATAGGGCGAAACGTCTAATATTGCCATACTAATGGAACGAACGTATTCAAATCTCGATACTAATGGGGCTTAACATGAGGGAGAAGGGGGGTCCAGAAAAAGCGATTACCTCTCCCCTAAGCTGCTCACTTCTCCTTAACCCTTTCAGTACCGGTGACGTCCTTTATCATTATATTCTGGCAACTATTAGACCCATTGTATACAGCTTAGGAAGGACGTCTGCCAATTACAAGGTTACAGACTCTCTCGATTACTATTTTCAGCTTCCGTACCATGTATCCTTCCTGGTGACCACGGGATTGGCCCCACTTAGGTTAGGTTAGGTTAGGTTCCAATTCCGTATATTCCGTATGGGCCCAATTCCGTATGGGCCCAATCCCGTATATTCCGTATGGGCCCAATCCCGTATGGGCCCAATTCCGTATATTCCGTATGGGCCCAATCCCTATGGAACCATCCTTCCTAAGCTTCATATAGTCGTCTTAATGTAGCTGAAATCAATTATTTTATGCTAAGCTTGATGGAGGTCTAGGTAGGAAACTAAAGAATAATACATTACAAAACAAAACACACACACACACACACACACACACACACACACACACACACACACACACACACACACACACCCAAACGAACATGACATCGAACTGGTGTAACCTTCTGACGTGTGGTGAGAACTGTTCGTAGAGTTTCAATCAGAGTGGAAGCAGTTGTGCCAGACCAGAGGTGGGTTAGTATTGATATTTTATGACATTTGCCCTATTAGCTTGGTGATTTTAAGACCTTTCGCCCCATTTATTTGTCAATATTAAGACTTTTTGTGTCATTTAGGTGTCGATTTTTTCCTGGCGAGCGATAGCGAGCCTGTAATTTAAGAGTAATCGGCCTTCGGCGGTACAAATTTATCTTGAAGGAGGGTCTTGGGTTTTGTTTTGTTTAAAGCTTGATGGAGGTCTAGGTAGGAAACTAAGAAAATTACATTGAAAAAAAAAAATCGAACTGATATCACCTTATTTATGGTGAGAACCGTCCGGTAGAGTTTCAATCAGAGGTGGGTTGCAGGATGGAAACTACTGTACTCCCATCGCTCGTTATTCACCGCTAACCTGCTGGCCATACGGGACGAGCAGTGAGCGCCAACAAATGAACGAGCAATGCCCGCTAACCTCGTAAACAATCTAGCAATATGGAAGGTTATTGTTGCTGTTAGTCAGTCAGGCCCAGCAAAAAAAAAAAACAAAAAACACAAAAACAAAAAATATCCGTGTGTACCCCATATGAAGCGGATCTTTTTTTTTTCTTCTCCCTTCTCCCTCATCTTTATCCTCATTAATATTGAGATTTTATGACGTTCGCCCTATGAACTTGGTGATTTTATGACGTTTAGCCCCATTTATTTATCAATATTAAGTCCTTTTGTGCTATGTAGGTGTCGATTTTTTTCAAGGCAGTAAGCTGACACTTCTTGTTTTTAATTATGATAGTTACTATTTCACAGATGATTTAAGAGGGGTATTTAAGCTTTCGTCTACCCTGAAGATGTCTTGAGAGAATAGACGAAAGCTTGGTGTTCCAATGTTTCATTTTTCCTGTGAGTTTTACTATTATAATTTGATCACACGTAATTGTTTTAACCATATATCTATCTATCTATCTATATCTATCTGTCTGTCTGTGTCTATCTATCTATCTATCTATCAGGTCGTATCCACACCATTGAATCCCCCAAATATCCGGCTCTTTTACTCATTAACACCGCCCCATCCAAACAGTACGGCCAATTAGCCTAAAGCCCCACATCCCCCTCGCTCATTTACCCTTATATTATTGCCACCAAAATTATAGGGATTTTTTGGTATTGTGTGTGTATGTGTTTTATTTTTTATATATTATTATTATTATTATTATTATTATTATTATTTTTTTTATTTTTATTTTTTTTTTACGGTCTACTGTATTCTTGCTTTATGTGTGTACAGTCGCGCTAATAAGTCATGTCCCAGCTATCATTACGTTTGGCTTGCTCTGTGCTGTATTAATGTCTGTCAGATGTTGAATTGGGTGGGTATGTGTAGGAACATGTTTGTATATTTCACTCGATATGAAGAAATGAAGCTTAGAAATAGCGGATACCAAGTATTGATCAAAACATACTTGGTGCCGAGACATCACTTATTAGCGCGACTGTACCTGGTATTTCTTGTTACTGCCTAGATATTGTCGATGATGTTTGTATGTCTATATACGCGGTACTGTATGTATATTCAAAAGCCGTGATATTGGTTTCTTATTGCGTTTTACTTATGTGTGATAGTGTATGAGAGTGAGAGTGAATGTCATAAAATCTGAAAACTAATGGGGCTAAACATGAGGTAGAAGGGGAACCATAAAAACGACCCATCATTTCCCTTAAATAAAAAAATAATGTTCCACCCACACGTCCTCGCCCCCCCCCCCCCCCCCCCCCCCTCTCTCTCTCTCTCTCTCTCTCTCTCTCTCTCTCTCTCTCTCTCTCTCTCTCTCTCTCTCTCTCTCTCTCTCTCTCTCTCTCTCTCTCTCTCTCTCTCCAGAATGACCGTGTTCTCTCATTATGACCCGTATTTTTAGCCTTGACCTTTTTGTTTCTCTCCCACTTACACCTGGTTCGTCGCTGTTTTTTTTTTTTTTTTTTAGTTTTTTAGTTTTTTTTTAGGTTTTTATTGTACTTATCTGCTGTTGCTTATTTGGAATGTGTATTATTTATATGCATTTCAACGTCATTGTTGTATTATGATAGCATCACTTGTACTTTCCTTTACTCTCACTCAATCTCACTCTCACACACACACACTCTCTCTCTCTCTCTCTTTCTGTATATATATATATATATATATATGTATATATATATATATATATATATACATACAGGGTGTCCCAGGAGGAAAGGGCATAAGTTTGGGAAATGATAGAACAAGATATTCTAAGCCTAAAATGTTCTATAAAAGATATTCCATATCTCGACCGGTATAGAGATATTGCATGTTGAAATTTTTCTTTTCTTCAGTAATTCCCCATAAGGCTAGCCGGCCTAGTGCCCACCACACCTCCATCTTTCTGCAATTAATTTTACCATGTTATTATAAAGATACTATAATTCTGTAAATTGCAAAATAATTATAGACATATTAGCTCACTTTGGACCAGTTGGAAACTATTTGACATGGAAGAGTCCATTACAGTGATGTGGGGGAGGACACTAAATTAAACCTTCAATATCTTTTTAACGATTGAGAATTGTAAATTTTGCTATAGAACATTTTATGCTTAGAATACCGTGTTTTATCATTTCCCAAAGTTATGCCCTTTCCTCCTGGGACACCATATATATATATAAAGAAATGCTGAGGAAATAACGTGGTTACATAAGAGGTCGGTCCAGTGACACACATTCACACACACTCACACACACACAGGGGGGTTGTAAAAAGAATGAGGACGTCAATATGGGTAGTAACGTGACGACATACATAGTACTAGTGGGGCTTCACACACTCTACCCTAAGAGAGAGAGAGAGAGAGAGAGTGAGTGAGTGAGTATGGAGGGGGAGAAGAGGGGGATAATTATATTTGCAAACAATAGGGTAATACTGAGAGAGTGAGATTAAGTGAGTGAGTGAGTGAGTGAGTGAGTGAGTGAGTGTGTGTGTGTGTGTACTTACTCTCTAGTTGTATTGCGGGAGTGAGCATGCTCGTTATTTCCCGCCTCCTATATGTGTAGGTGTTATATGTATCGTTGGAATGGCTGTGGATGTGTGTGTAGTCTGTATTTTTAGCCAATTGGCGACATCGGAAACGAAGGCTTAGGGTGGATCTGTATGGTACCATTCTCACTATAGACGGTACCGTCTCACCCGAAGGCTTAGGTAGCCATCAGCTTAGGTGAACCATATGATACCCATCTCGCCTTGTACCATTTTTGCCAACCCCAGATGGGACGTCACAACGTCGTCCACTTATTCCAGGTACCTATTTACAGCTAGGTGAACTGAGGCTAACACATGAAAAGAGACAAGCCCAATTTGTCTCCGCCCGGCCAGGGATTGAACCCCCGACCCCTCGTGTGTGAGACGAGAGCTCTACCTACTAGGCTACGGGCTGTGTGTGTGTGTGTGTGTGTGTGTGTGTGAGTGTGTGTGTGTGAGAGTGAGAGTGAGAGTGTGTTAGTGAGTATTGGGGTACAGGTGTGGCGCTCGACTTCCGAAACAAAGTAGTGTCGTTACCTGTGACCTCTGACCCCTCCCCCCTGACCCCCCTTCCCCCACTCACTGACACCCCTTCCCCCACCCCCAGACTGACTCCCTCTCAGCACTCCCTGACTCCCCCTTGACCCCCCCACCCCTCCTGTCCCCCTCCCCCTTGACACCCCCTCCCCTCCTCTACCCCTCCTCCTTGACACCCTCTCCCCCTTGACACTCCATCCCCTCTGACACCCCTCCCCCCTTGACACCCCCTCCCCTCTGACACCCCTCCCCCTTGACACCCCCTCCCCCCTGACACCCCCTCCCCTCCCCCCTGACACCCCCTCCCCTCCCCCCTGACACCCCCTGCCCTCCCCCCTGACACCCCCTCCCCTCCCCCCTGACACCCCCCCCCTCCCCCCTGACAACCCCCTCCCCTCCCCTTCCCCCTGACACCCCCCTCCCCTCCCCCTGACACCCCCCTCCCCTTCCCCCTGACACCCCCTCCCCTTCCCCCTGACACCCCCTCCCCTCCCCCCTGACACCCCCCTCCCCTCCCCCCTGACACCCCCTCCCCTCACCCCTGACACCCCTCCCCCTCCCCCCTGACACCCCTCCCTCCCCCCTGACACCCCCTCCCCTCCCCCCTGACACCCCCTCCCCTCCCCCCTGACACCCCCTCCCCTTCCCCTGACACCCCCTCCCCTCCCCCCTGAACCCCCTCCCCTCCCCCCTGACACCTCCTCCCCTTCCCCCTGACACCCCCTCCCCTCCCCCCTGACACCCCCTCCCCTCCCCCCTCCTCTTTAGGTAGAGTTAGTTTAGGTAGAGTTAGTTGAGGTTATACTGGGCTATATTAGGTAGAGTTAGCTTGGGTTAGGTTAGGTGAGATTATGTTTAATTGCCTTAATTTGAGTACAATTTAACTTTTAACTGTTCGAACCCCGCTGAGGCCCGGTAGTGGGACTGATGTACTAGTTAACCCGTTCAGTACCAGTTTAGTCCTTTTATCTTTCTTCGGGTTACTATTAATCGATGTTATTCAGATTAAAACACGGCCTCCAGTAATTAACAGGCTTCGAACTATCTTCAGTAACCCCTTTTTGATACCACAGATCTTTCTTAAGCTGTATACAATCGTCTAAATATAGCTAAACTAATATAAAACAGTCGTCGCCGGTACAGAAGGGGTTAAAGATAACAAAAACAAATGTAATTGTTAGAAAGGTGTACAAAGGCTGAAAATAACATGGCGAAATGATAATAATTTAAAGAGGTGGAGTAGGAGAGAAGTGGAAGGAAGGGAAGAAGAAGTGAAAGGGGTGGAAGGAAGCGAAGAAGTGGAAGGAAGGGAAGAAGAAGTGAAAGGGGTGGAAGGAAGCGAAGAAGTGGAAGGATGGGAAGAAGAAGTGAAAGGGGTGGAAGGAAGCGAATAAGAAGTGGAAGGAAGGGAAGACAAAGAAGAAGAGAGAGAGAGAGATGTCTTGAGGGACTGGAAGAAACTTTGGAGAATTGAGGAAATTGCGGTGGTGAGGTACAGGTGCAGCGGAGAGCTTACAAGGAGTTACAACGAATAGTTAGTATCTCAGAGACCTTGCGGTCCATTCCGAGGAGATACTCAAATTGAAAGGAGAGAGACTGTTTAGTGCACTACACGCATTACAGAGTGCAAAATACTATCTACTCTCTTCTTGAACTGCTCTACTGAAGAACTGTATACAACTTCTGAGGGCAGTTTGTACCAGGTAGAACAGATCTTATATGTGGAAAAAATAATTAGGCCTGTTAATTGCTAGAGACCCTTTTGAAACCGAATAAAATCGTCTATTGGTAGCCGGCATAAAGTTAAAAGTACGGCACCGGTACTGAAGGGGTTAAGGATTGCGCCGGTGGGTTATATATATTTAGCATTTGGCGAAGGTGAGAAGGGGGTGGGGTACTTTTTTGACGGACTGCACAAAGGGAAATGGCAGGAAGGAAGAAAGTTTTTATGGTGTTCTTTATCTAATGGGGGGGGGGGGAGTCTATGAGGAATTGGACGAGAGAGAGAGAGAGAGAGAGAGAGAGAGAGAGAGAGAGAGAGAGAGAGAGAGAGAGAGAGAGAGAGAGAGAGAGAGTAATCTTGTGGTTTACTCCTTCCTTCCTTCCTCCTCCTCCTCCTCCTCCTCTTCCCCCTCCTTTTCCCTATTATGTTCTTGTCCTCCTTCTCAGAGATACATTTGTGCATTTTTCGGTAGAAAAATCCCCAGGCCGAGGAGCTCCTATATTACAGGCTCGCCATCGTTCACCAGGAAAAAATCGACACCTAAAACTGCACGAAAGGTCTTTAAGATCGCCAAACTAATGGGGCGAATGTCTTAAGATCTCAAAACTAATGGGGCTAAACATAAGGGAGATGAAGAAACTCCCTCTTAGCTCACTGTCTGACTCACGTTTTCCTAATTTCCTGCCTTCTGGTCCAGACCCTGTGTTTACACATTTTTTAGTAACTAGTCTGGGTATTGTTTTGTGCGCCTTTCCTGTGGCTTGTCTTCTTTTATTTACCTATTTGTTATTTTTAGGTTCCTCCCAAGACCTCCATCAAACTTTAAAAAATACTCCCAAAACCCCCCTTCGAGATAAATTTGTACATTTTTCGGTTCCTTCTAAATTACACATTATCGCTCGCAAGGAAAAAACAAATCAACACCTAAATGGCACAAATGGTCTTACCATCGCCAAACTAATGGGGCTAAACATGAGAGAGAAGGGGATCCAGAAAACAAACAAACCTCCCCTTAACCCCTGCTGTACCGGTGACGTCTTTTCAATTTTATTCTAGCTATATTTAAACGATTTTGTGCAGTTTAAGAAGGATCTGTGGTAGTAGAAATGGTTAAGTGGGATAGTTAGAAACCTGATAATTGCTGGAGGCCCTTTTTAAACTGAACAAATGCGTCTAGTAGTAGCCAGAATACATTAAAAGGACTCCACGGTAATGGCGGGGTTAAATGGATGTCACCGGAACTGTAGGGGTTAAAGGGGAGGTCTCCACTTGAGGGATTTTTTTCTTGACTCCTTTCTCCCGCATGTTTAGCCCCATTGCTTTTGATGTTATAAAACGTTTGCCCCATTAGTTTACCGATTTTAAGAACTTTCACCCCATATTAAGACCTTTCGTGCCATTCAGGTGTCAATTTTATCCTGGCGAGCGATAGCGAGCCTGTAATTTAAGAGGAACCGGCCTTCGGCCGGGACATTTTTCTACCGAAAAATGTACAAATTTATCTTGAAAGGGCCTCAAGGGGGTGTAATTTTAAGCTTGATGGAGGTCTAGGGAACAAACTAAATACCTCCCCTTAAGTGTACGGTGCGGTAATTAAATCTGCCTTGATTGTGTAGTGGTTAGAGTGTTTACAATCTGTATGTGGTAACCCAGGTTCGAATCCCGGTGGATCACATGCTTGCTTTCATTGATTTCTTTGGAAGGTGTTTGGTGTTGGAGTGAAATTAATACAAATATAATATACGATATATACAGGATAGAGGGAGGAGTGAAAAGGAAGGAAGGGTTGGGGGGAAGAGGGAGGGGTGAGGGGTAGAGGGAGGAGTGAAGGAAGGAAGGTGTGAAGGGGGACAGGTGGAGGAAAGAGGGAGGAGTGACGGAAGGAAGGGAGGGAGAGGGGGACGAAAGAGGGATGGGAAGAATGAAGATAAGAGGGATGGAAGGAAGGAAGGGTGGAAAAGAGTTAAAAGAAAGATGGGAAGAATGGAGAAAAGAAGGATGGGAGAAGTGAGTGGAGAGAAGGAAAGGAAGTGAGGAAAATGAATAAAGATGAATAAGAGAGGTGCGAGAGGAATAGGGACGAATAAGGCTAGCATGAATAAGATATAATAAGGCTAGCATGAATAAGATATAATAAGGCTAGCATGAATAAGATATAATAAGGCTAGCATGAATAAGATATAATAAGGCTAGCATGAATAAGATATAATAAGGGCTAGCATGAATAAGATATAATAAGGCTAGCATGAATAAGATAATAAGGCTAGCATGAATAAGATATAATAAGGCTAGCATGAATAAGATATAATAAGGCTAGCATGAATAAGATATAATAAGGCTAGCATGAATAAGATATAATAAGGCTAGCATGAATAAGATATAATAAGGCTAGCATGAATAAGATATAATAAGGCTAGCATGAATAAGATATAATAAGGCTAGCATGAATAAGATATAATAAGGCTAGCATGAATAAATATAATAAGGCTAGCATGAATAAGATATAATAAGGCTAGCATGAATAAGATATAATAAGGCTAGCATGAATAAGATATAATAAGGCTAGCATGAATAAGATATAATAAGGCTAGCATGAATAAGATATAATAAGGCTAGCATGAATAAGATATAATAAGGCTAGCATGAATAAGATATAATAAGGCTAGCATGAATAAGATATAATTGGGAAGCGATGGAGAGAGAAAGAGGGAGGGAGGAAGGATGGAGGGAGAAAGAGGGAGGGAGGAAGGATTGGAGAAGTAGGAATGGGAGGAAGGATGAAGGGACAAAGAGGGAGGGAGGAAGGATGGAGGGACAAAGAGGGTGGGAGGAAGGATGGAGGGAGGAAAGAGGGAGGGAGACAGAGGGAGGGAGGAAGGATTGGAGAAGTAGGAATGGGAGGAAGGATGGAGGGAGAAAGAGAGAGGGAGGAAGGATGAAGGGGGAAAGAGGAAGGGAGGAAGGATGGAGGGAGGAAAGAGGGAGGGAGGAAGGATGGAGGGAGACAGAGGGAGGGAGGAAGGATTGGAGAAGTAGGAATGGAAGGAAAGATGGAGGGAGAAACAAAGAGGAAGGAAAGATGGAGGGAGAAACAAAGAGGAAGGAAAGATGGAGGGAGAAAGAGGGAGGGAGGAAAAAATGTACAAATTGATCTTGAATGGAACGTCTTGGGGGTGTTTTTTTTTTAAGTTTTATGGGGTTCTAGGGAGGAAACTAAAAATACCTATTATGTATCAATAAATAGACCAATAAGAATACCCTCCCCCTTTAAGGGGAGGTATTAAGTTTGTTCCCTACTTTTTCATCAAGCTTAAAATTACACCCCCGGTAGAAAAATGTCGAGGCCGGTTGCTCTTAAATTACAGGTTCGCTATCGCTCGCCAGGAAAAAATCGACACCTTAACGGCACGAAAGGTCTTAAAATTGACAGATATGGGGCAAAATGTCTTAAAATATCCAAACTACTAGGGCGAAGGTCTTAAAATCTCAAAAGCAATGGGGCTAAACATGAGGGAGAAAGGGGTCCAGAAAAAATCCCTCAAGTGGAAATCTCCCCTTAAGTGAATGATGGAAGGTGTGGAAGGGTTGGTGGACTTGTAGGAAAGGTGGAGGGGGAGGAGGTGGTGAGAAGAAATGACCATGACCCTGGTAATAACTCCTTCCTTCCTTCCTTCTTTCATTTTTCATCTTTCCTCTCCTTCCTTCCGTCCTTCCTTTTTCATCTTTCCTCTCCTTCCTTCCTTTTCTTTCCTTCTTTCCCTCCTTCCTTCTTTCCTTCCTTCCTTCTTTCCTTCCTCTCCTTCCTTCCTTCCTTCCTTCCCTTCTTTCTTTATCTCCCTTTTTCCTTTCTTCCTTCTTTCCTTCGTTCATCTCCTTTCCCTCTTTCCTTCCTTCATCTCCTTTTTTCTCTCCTTCCTTCATCCACCCTCCCTTCCTTCTTTCCCTCCCCCCCCCCATCTTCCTGCTTTCCTTCTCTCTCTTGCTTCCTTCGTTAGCTTATCTTTGTTTTTCCTTTTCTCCTTTCCTTTTTATCAATCATCCCTCATAACTTTTCTTTCTGACCTATTTCTCTTGCCTCCTCCTTTCTTTCCTTATGTTCTATTTCTACTTGCTTTATCCTGCCTTCCTTTGTCTCTCGTCTTTATCCTGCCTTCCTTTGTCTCTCGTCTTTATCCTGCCTTCCTTTGTCTCTCGTCTTTATCCTGCCTTCCTTTGTCTCTCGTCTTTATCCTGCCTTCCTTATCCTGCCTTCCTTTGTCTCTCGTCTTTATCCTGCCTTCCTTTGTCTCTCGTCTTTAATGGAGTGTGTTTCATCTCTGGAGTTTATTCTCTGCCCCTTTATTATAGTGTATGTAATAATTGTTATTATCTGCTGGGTTTATTGGCCTCAGTGACCCAGGAGGGGAATCACTTGTCACGAATGGTGGGAAAAAACAGACCGGGGAGCGGGGCGATTGGTAGGTGTGGGAACCTTTTTGTTGTGATGTGTGTGTGTTGTACGTGTGGGTGTGTGTTTATGTGAGTGTTGTACGTGTGTGTGTGTGTGTGTGTGTTTATATGTGTGATGTGTGTTTATGTGTGTGTGTGTGTGTGTGTGTGTAGGATAGGTGGAATGAAGGATGAAGGGAATGGATAGAGGGTGAAATCAGGATGAGTGAACTTCAGGATGGGTGGAAATAATAGAGAATAGTGAATGCAACAGCCTCTCTACGGCCGTCAAGGGGGGGGGGGGGGAGGCTATACGTCATGGAACCTTCGTGTGCTGCCTCTATTTTGCCTTCATAATGATTGGATGAAAGATAGATGGAAGGAAGGAAGGAAACAAACATAAGTGACGGAAGGAAATACGAAAGGAGTGACGGAAGGAAGGATTGAATCACAGGAGTGCATAAAGGAAGGAGGGAGTGAAGGAAGGCAGGATGAAGGAAGCAGGGATTGAAGGATTCAGCCACAGTGATCACGGTGGGGTCATGTGTTGGGGGGGGGGGGGGGGAATTACATACACCCTGGGGCCGTTTGTCTATCTACTGCTTCCTCGGGGTTTATTACTTCTGCTTCTTCATGGTCTTCTCCTCTTTCTTCTTCTTCATGGTCTTCTCCTCTTTCTTCTTCTTCATGGTCTTCTCCTCCCTCCTCTTCTTCTTCTTCATGGTCTTCTCCTCTTTCTTCTTCTTCATGGTCTTCTCCTCTTTCTTCTTCTTCTGTTTTTGCTTCTTTTTGTTTTTGCTGCCGCTTCTTTTGTATTTTGCTTCACGCTTTGTTTTTCTTTTCGTTTTCATTCTCCTTCCCCTTCCGTCTCTAACTACTCTCTCTCTCTCTCTCTCTCTCTCTCCCTCCTCTCTCTCCTCTCTCTCTCTTTCTCTCTTCTCCTCTCATTTCTCTTTCTCTTTCTCTCTCACTCTCTCTTTCTCTCTCACTCTCTCTCTTTCTCACTCTCTCTCTCTCTTTCTCACTCTTCTCTCTCTTTCTCACTCTCTTTCTCTCTCTCTCTCTTTCTCACTCTCACTCTCTCTCTCTCTCTCTCCTTTGATAACTATATATCGTAAGAGATTTAGTGCCCTAATTGTGTTTACTAAGCTGTGTATTGCAATTTATTTATCCGTTTTAACCCATTCGGTACCGGTGACGTCTTTTTGTAATTGATCCTGGCAACTATGGAGACGGGTTTCATTCAGTTTAGGAAGGATGTGTTTACGCGGTATAAGATAACCGACTTATTTCAAGCCTTTTAGCTGCCGTATGTTCTTCCGTAGCTTCATAACATCGTCTAAATGCAGCCGAAATAATAACCAAAAGACGTCGCCGGTACTGTGTGAGTTAAGGGGAGGTATTTAGTTTGTTCCCTAGACCTCCACCAAGCTTAAAATTACACCCCCTTGAGTCCCTTTCAAGATAAATTTGTACATTTTTCAGTAGAAAAATGTCCCGGCCGAAGGCCGGTTTCTCTTAAATTACAGGCTCGCTATCGCTCGCCAGGATATAATCGACACCTGAATTGCGCGAAAGGTCTTAATATGGGGTGAAAGTTTTTAAAATCGCTAAAGTAATGGGGAAAACGTTTTATAATATCAAAAGCAATGGGGCTAAACATGAGGGAGGAAGGGGTCCAGAAAAAAATCCCTCAAGTGGAGATCTCCCCTTAAGAGCTATTATCATGATAAGAATAAGGATCTAGAGTGACAAATATCTCTCCATATATTATTAGACAACTTAAACTTTATAATCGGTTGAGATTCGTAAGTAATTTTTGTCGTTGAAATTTCGTAGACTGCTACATCAACTCGCTAAGGTATTAAGCATATAATAAGTATGGTAACGTGGAGTATTACGATATTTAGCCTCACTGTGAATACAATACGCAACCATGGCTGGAAATGTGAACCACTGACGCATTTTGTGACCGTTTATTTTGGCTCGCGTTAGACGATTTCATACAGTTTAGGAAGGACCTGTGGGAAGGATAAGGCTATAGACTATCTCAATTAACCCTCGAACTTCAATATTCCCTTCCTAATCTGAATAAAATCCTCTATTAATAGCCAGAACACAGAAATGACGGATATACTGCCCTGCGAGGCTGTTAAGGGGAAATCTCCACTCGAGGGATTTTTTTCCTTGACTCCTTTCTCCCTCATGTTTAGCCCCAGTGCTTTTGAGATTTTAAGACGGTCGCCCCATTAGTTTGGCGATTTTAAGAACTTTCACCCAATTTATGTCACTTTTAAGAGC
>CM064503.1:5875034-5882534 GCA_032716605.1 Paralithodes platypus | reverse complement strand
GGCAGTGGTGTGATGTCAGTGTGGGTAGTGGTGTGATGTCAGTGTGGGTAGTGGTGTTATGTCAGT
This sequence comes from Paralithodes platypus, assembly GCA_032716605.1. Classification (NCBI taxonomy): domain Eukaryota; kingdom Metazoa; phylum Arthropoda; class Malacostraca; order Decapoda; family Lithodidae; genus Paralithodes; species Paralithodes platypus. The sequence continues at coordinate 5,882,468 of CM064503.1, read as the reverse complement.
GTGGGTAGGGGTGTGATGTCAGTGTTGGTAGTGGTGTTATGTCAGTGTGGGTAGTGGTGTTATGTCAGTGTGGGTAGTGGTGTGATGTCAGTGTGGGTAGTGGTGTGATGGGAGTGTGGGTACTGGTGTGATGTCAGTGTGGGTAGTAGTGTGATGTCAGTGTGGGTAGTGGTGTGATGTCAGTGTGGGTAGTGGTGTTATGTCAGTGTGGGTAGTGGTGTGATGTCAGTGTGGGTAGTGGTGTGATGTCAGTGTGGGTAGTGGTGTGATGTCAGTGTGGGTAGTGGTGTGATGTCAGTGTGGGTAGTGTGTGTGATGTCAGTGTGGTAGTGGTGTGATGTCAGTGTGGGTAGTGGTGTGATGTCAGTGTGGGTAGTGGTGTTATGTCAGTGTGGGTAGTGGTGTGATGGGAGTGTGGGTAGTGATGTCAGTGTGGGTACTGGTGTGATGTCAGTGTGGGTAGTAGTGTGATGTCAGTGTGTGGTGTGATGTCAGTGTGGGTAGTGGTGTGATGTCAGTGTGGGTAGTGGTGTGATGTCAGTGTGGGTAGTGGTGTGATGTCAGTGTGGGTAGTAGTGTGATGTCAGTGTGGGTAGTGGTGTGATCGGGTAGTAGTGTGATGTCAGTGTGGGTAGTGGTGTGATGTCAGTGTGGGTAGTGGTGTGATGTCAGTGTTGGTAGTGGTGTTATGTCAGTGTGGGTAGTGGTGGGATGTCAGTGTGGGTAGTAGTGTGATGTCAATCATGGCATACATAGAGTCCTCGGAGTGCCACATGTATTTGTTGATTTCATTAATTGAGTTTAGATGTGAAGTTGGTTGGTGTAAAAAACATAATAATACATACATACATACATACATACATACAGTACATACATACATGCATAAATTAATCTTCAGACTATAAATACACCTGTGTGACCATTACGTCCAGTTACTCACAACACTTGTACCATGTTTATATCTAGGCAACTGTACGCTTTATATATGCAATGAAATTTGGACTTAGTGGAGCCAGAAGTAACACGGGCACCTTGCCAAATTAGTAGTGACCCCCCCTAACCTCTGTAACTCTAAAAGGGCTAGAGCAAATGGGATGTACATGTCCACACCTATCCCCTGGCTGACCCTTCCCAAATGGTAGAAGTATTAGCTCGATTACTCTAGTCGTTTGTGAGTTATAGAGGTTAATGTTCAAGAGTTTTGGACTACCTTTTTTAAATGGGGCATAGCATGATAATCAGATAAAGGTAATATCTATTTTTTTTTTAAGGAAAGTTATTTTTTTTATTTTTTTTCTCTCTCTCTCTCTCTCTCTCTTTCTCTGGCTTGTATCCATTCGGTCCCATTCAGCCTACTACTTTAAGACATTTATCCCCATCTTGGTGTCGATTTCTTCCTGGCGAGCGATAGCGATCCAGCCTTGTTTGGAGAAATCCGGCTTCGCCAGGGACATTGTTCTTTCGAAAAATGTACTAATTTAGCCAGCTGTCAAAAGTATTTAAAACACATTAGCTGGCTCGCGGGAGAAAATCGACACCTGGGTAGGGGCAAGGTAAAGAGTACTGTATTCTCTACCTTGGGTAGGGGTAAACGTCTTAAAACAGTAGGCTGAATGGGGCCGAATGGATATAAGCCAGAGAAAAAGAGAAAGGGATAGAACAAACAGCAGGTCGGTCCCCTTAAGGGGAGGTTTTTAGTTTGGTCTCTAGATATCCATCAAGCTTAAGATTACACCCCCTTGAGCCCCTTTCAAGATAAATTTGTACATTTTTTGGTAGAAAAATGTCCCGGCTGAAAGCCGGTTCCTCTTAAATTACAGGCTCGCTATCGCTCGCCAGGATAAAATCGACACCTAAATTGCACGAAAGGTCTTAAAATTGACGGAAATGGGGCGAAAGTTCTTAAACTCGCCAAACTAATGGGGCGACTGTCTTAAAATCTCAAAAGCAATGGGGCTAAACATGAGGGAGAAAGGGGTCCAGAAAAAAATCCCTCAAGTCGATATCTCCCCTTAAGTTTTGACCATGCCCCATTTAGTTTGTGATGTTTCCTTCACTTACTGGCCTCCTACACACCTCTTGACTTGTTCTGTACGGGGCTATATTATGTGAAGTATGTATAAGTGTGAAGTATTGGACGGTGGAGTGAACACTTTTTGGTCTAACCACCTCGAGTCATCTAACTTCAATAACTTTTTAAGACTCGCCACAATGCAGTAATCCTATATATCTATGCTGAGAGAGTGAGTGAGTGAGTGAGTGAGTGTCTGTGTGTGTGGGGGGGGGGATGATACAACGGAGTACAAAGGAAATCAAGCAACAACCGATCTAGTGACCCTTCTAGGCTGCTTGTCCTCCAAAACACTGAGGATCAAGTGTCCAAACAGTGGTTTAGAGTGGGTAAGGGAACTACTGCCCTGGAACTAATGTCCGTGGCAGGACTAGGAAGTTAGTAGGGGACAGATGGGTTAGTAACTGAGGGGGAGGATAAAATAAAGTTATTCATTTACAAACGCAGTCAGTCGCGGGTTTGATGCGAGATATTTGTCTAGGCGGAGTTTAAATGAATCAACGGTGCTGCAGTCTATAACGTCTATAACGTCTATAATGATGATGAAGAAGATGGTGTGTGTGTGTGTGGGTGGGTGAAGACGGTAGCCACCCACACCGGACGTACTCCCACGCCCCCCCCCCCCCCCCCCCTTACTCCCACTCTTCCCCTACCCCCAGGCACCTATGTGGTTGCTCCTTCCGTTTACCTCCCCAGCCTTCCCCCACCAAAACCACCTCCCTATCCTTCCCCCACCATAACCACCTCCCTTTTCCTTCTTCCCTCCTCCTCCTCCTCTTTCTCCTCCTTCCTCCTCCACCATCACCACCTTTTCCCCTTCTTCCCTCCTCCTCCTCTTTTTCTCTTCCTCATTTTCCCCCTTCCCCTCTTCCTCCTCCACCATCACCACCTTTTCCCCTCCTTCCCTCCTCCTCCTCTTTTCCTCTTCATCCTCCTCCTCTTCTTCCTCCTTAACCATTACCACCTTCTTCCCTCCTCTCCCTCCTCTTTTTCTCTTCTTCCTCCTCCACCATCACCACCTTTTCCCCTTCTTCCCTCTTCCTCCTCCATCCTCCACTTGTCTCAGACATATGACGCCATTTTGAGCCTTTTAGGGATACTTTAAAACCTTTGTTACCATCAGGGGTATTTAGCAACCTTTAGTTTAGTTACTTCAACCTCTGCAGTTGTCTTTGAGTTAGCGGTGTTGAGCCTATTGGGGATACTTTAAAGCCTTTGTTACCATCAGGGGTATTTAGAAACCTTTAGTTTAGTTACTTCAACCTCTGCAGTTGTTTTTGAGTTAGCTGTGGGCAGAACACTAAGTTTGGAGAGGTAATTATAAGAGTGAGAGAACTCTATTTCTTATTGCTAATCTGGCAACCTCTGCGTCATACGAGTCTGAAGGGGTTAACAGGCTTCGAACTACTTCACTTGACCTGTTTTTTTAATACTCAAGATCCTTTTTAAACTGCACAAAAACTTCTAATAGCAGCCAAAGTAAAGTTAAAAGGACGTCGTTCGTACACAGAAGGGGTTAAAAGGACACTAAGGTTTCTATGACGTGACATACAGAACACTAAGTCACGGGCTGTGGGAAACACAAATGGATTGACAAGTAAAAGTAATGGTTGCTTAAGGGGAGATTTCCACCTGAGGGACTTTTTTTTCTTGACCCCTCTCTCCCTCATGTCTAGCCCCATTGCTTTTGAGATTTTAAGACGTTTGCCCCATTAGTTTGGTGATTTTAAGAATTTCCGCCCCATTCTGTCAATTTTAAGACCTTTCGTGCCATTTAGGTATCAATTTTATCCTGACGAGCGATAGCGAGCCTGTAACTTAAGAGGAACCGGCTTTCAGCCGGGACATTTTTCTACCGAAAAATGTACACATGTATCTTGAAAGGGGGTCAAGGGGGAGTAATTTTAAGCTTGATGGAAGTCTAGGGAATCAACTAAAAATTGCACCCGCTATTGTGACGCATTTTGACAGTCTATTCCGGCTATCATTAGACGATTTTATACAGGTTAGGAAGGATCTGTGGCCATTATATATTAGCTTTGAAATTATGATGCATTTCTCGATTAACCCCCTCTGACTTCCATAATTTATACCCTTCCTAATATGTGACTACAATCGTCCAATAATAGCCAGAAAGCAGAAAGGAGTGCGCCATCGTGTCTTAGAAGGGTTAAGGGGAGGTATTTAGTTAGTTCGCTAGACTTCCATCAAGCTTACCATTACAGCCCCTAGACCCCCTTTCAAGATAAATTTGTACATTTTTCGGTAGAAAAATTTCCCGGCCGAAGGCCGATACCTCTTAAATTACAGGCTCGCTATCGCTCGCCAGGAAAAAAATCGACACCTAAATGGCACGAAAACTCTTAAAATTGACAGAAATGGGGCGAAAGTTCTTAAAATCGCCAAACTAAGGGAGCAAATTTTAAATATCAAAACTAATGGGCTAACCATGAGGGAGAAAGGGGTCAAGGAAAAAAATACCCCAAGTGGAAATCTCCCCTTAACACGTACGGATACTCGACTAATAACGCACATAACAAAGCCACTCCAACAACAGCTTCCTCTCTTTCCTCTCTTTCAAGGGGGGCTTCTCCCCCCTTGAAAATAGGAAAGTAGAAAGTAGCTACGAGAGATGCCGTTGTAAAGGCATATCCCTCAATACCTTCACCTGACCTGACTCAACGCATTCATTTGTTTCTCTCATGTTCGTCCCCCACCCCCACCCCTTATCCTTTTTTATTAAGGGGGGATCACCGTTTTTTTTTTCTCTTTCTCTCCTTTTCTCTCTTTCCCTGGCTTGTATCCATTCGGCCTCATTCAGCCAACTGTTTTAAGACGTTTATCCCCATCCAAGTGTCGATTTCTTCCTGGCGAGCGATAGCGAGCCAGCATTGTAGGGAGAAATCCGGCTTCGCCGGAGAAATTTTTCCATCGAAAAATGTACAAATTTAGTTTGCTTTCAAAACAAAAATATATATATGGTGGCTCGCTACCGCTCGCCAGGAAAATATTGACACCTGGGTTGGGGGTAAACGTCTTACAACAGTAGGCTGAATGGGGCCGCCGAATGGATACAAGCCAAAGAGAGCGAGGGAGAGCCAGAGCCAAATAAGCGAGGTGGGTGGGGGAGGGGGGGGGGGGGGTGCCTTAATACTACTACTATTGTTTCTATTCCCTAGGACCCAGCCCCCCCCCCCCCCATTAGTTTGGTTGCTCGCTAATGACCTTTCGTGTTGGGGTCAACCAGCTCGGCCCATTCCCCCCTATTTGTACAGTTAAGGGGAGGTATTTAGTTTGTTCCCTAGACCTCCATCAAGCTTAAAATTACACCCCCTTGAGTCCCTTTCAAGATTAATTTGTACATTTTTTGGTAGAAAAATGTACTGGCCGAGGGACGGTTCCTCTTAAATTAGAGGCTCGCTATCGCTCGCCAGGATAAAATCGACACCTGAATAGCAAGAAAGGTCTTAATATGGGGTGAAAGTTCTTAAAATCGCTAAACTAATGGGGCAAACGTTTTATAATATCAAAAGCAATGGGGCTAAACATGAGGGCGAGCAGGGGGGGGGGGGGGGTCAAGAAAAAACAATCCCTCAAGTGGAGATCTCCCCCCTTCATTAACCCCTTCAGTAGTACCGGTGATGACGACCTCCTCCTTCTTAGTTGTATATTCTGGCCCAATATAGTATTAGACGATTATCTTCAGCTTAGGAAGGACCTCTTAGCCATAATGCGGTTGCCAGAGGGGGGGGGGGGGGGGGCAGTGTAGTTAAAGGGGGCGATTTTTTCCACTGGAGGGATTTTTTTTTCTGGCCCCCCCCCCCCTGTCTCTCCCTCATGGTTAGCCCCCCCATTGCTTTTGACATTTTAAGACGTTCGCCCCATTAGTTTGGCGATTTCAAGAACCCTCGCCCCATTTATGTCAATTTTAAGACCATTCGTGCCATTTAGGTGTCAATTTTTTCCCGGCGAGCGATAGCGAGCCTGTAATTTAAGGAGAACCGGCCTTCGGCCGGGAAATTTTTCTACCGAAAAATGTACAAATTTATCTTGAAAGGGGGTCTAGGGGGAGTAATTTTAAGCTTGATGGAAATGTAGAGAATCAACTAAAAACCTCCCCTTAAAGGGAGATAGGCCTTTTTTCTAGATCCCTTTCTCCCTCATGTTTAGCCCCATTTGTTTTCAGATTTTAATATGTTTGCCCCCATTAGTTTGTCGATTTTAAGACCTTCCGCCCCCATTTCCTCGTCAATATTTAGTAGACCTTTCGTGCTATTTAGGTGTCGGATTTTTTTTTTCCTGGCGAAGGACAGTGAGCCCAAGATCTATGTAGAGTGAGCCTGTCATTTTGGAAGAACCGGAACGGGATTTTTTTTTTTCTACCGACAAAACAAAAAATGTACAAATTATTCTAGAAAAGGGGATCTAATGGATTTTTTTTTTTTTTTAAAGTTTGATGGACGTCTAAAATGAACAAAACGACCGAAAAGTGAAAGAGGGGAGGGGGGGGGGGGGGGGGGGGTGTTATTGGAGGATTATATTCAGATTATGAAGGGTATAATTATGGAAGGCAGAGGGTTAATTGAGATAGTCTTTACGCGCTATTACCTTGGCGATCATAAGATGTATCGCCCAGTTTAGGTGAGAGTATATTTCCGCTGTGTACATAATTTGTGTGTGTGTATTGCTCATAATAACCATATATTTTTTCTGTCTGCAGGTAAGCTTGGAATACCGGGGCGGATGATGATGATGTCGTGTGTCGGTAACAGGCAAGGTAATGTGTAAGATTATAATATTTATAACTATGGAAGAAATAAAATAATATATATAGATATAGCCTATTCAATACTAAGATGTTCTACGTGTTGGTGTGAGTGAGTGAGTGAGTGAGTGAGTGAGTGAGTGAGTGAGAGAGAGAGAGAGAGAGAGAGAGAGAGAGAGAGAGAGAGAGAGAGAGAGGAGAGAGAGAGATCGAGAGAGAGAGAGAGAGAGAGAGAAGAGAGGAGAGAGAGAGAGCGAGAGATCATTTCGAGAGAGAGAGAGAGAGAGAGAGAGAGAGAGAGAGAGAGAGAGAGAGATATGAATGCATGAACGAACGAACGAATGTTTGGACTTATTTCGAAACCAGTTAAAAACAAATATATATATATCTCGTTTCCATTTGTATCGAGTGACCTACAGTAGATGTGTGTGAATCTCTGTTTTGTGTTTGTGTGTTCATTGTTTTCTGCTGTGTGGTGTTGTCCTTATTCGGGCTCTGTCTCGAGTCGGCTACCCCCAGAGAAAAAAAGAAAAGAAAAATGGGGAGTGGGCCTGAGTACATACATACATACATACTGTAGATACATATATACATACAT
>CM064503.1:5867425-5874934 GCA_032716605.1 Paralithodes platypus | reverse complement strand
CGTACGCTCGCCAGGAACAAATCGACACCCAAATTACGCGAAAGGTCTTAATATTGACAAAGAAAAGTGGCGAAAGTTCTAAAAATCGCCAAGCTAATGGGCCGAACGTCTTATAATCTGAAAACTAATAGGGCTAAGCATGAGGGACAAGGGTGTCCACAAAAAACAACCAACTCAATCTCACTCTCTCTCTCTCTCTCTCTCTCTCTCTCTCTCTCTCTCTCTCTCTCTCTCTCTCTCTCTCTCTCTCTCTCTCTCTCTCTCTCTCTCTCTCTCTAAATAATTTGCCCCTTAAGCAACACAGTCTAACATATTTTTAAACTTAACCAAACCTAGCTTAACTTAACAAAACGTATATATATTTATTTGTTCACTAACCTTTTTGCCTTTAGTTTTTATGCCTTTACTAGCATAATTTATCCCGAACACAATCTAACATATTTTAACTTAACCAAACCTAGCTTAACCTAACTTAAAGTACAGTATATATACAGTATATATATTTGACTATCCTTTTTTTCTTCTAGCATTTGTTGTTGTCAATTCATTAGTCTACCTAGCATAACCTAACTTAAGTGTATGCAATATATACACATTTGTATAACGTTCTTTTCTTTCTTTATTGTGTGTTATTATTATTTTTTCCCTTCCTTACTCTTAAATAATGTTACAAACCTGATAACTGCTTTCCCATTACACCTTTCCTGTTGTTCTGTGTGCGTTCCACCTGACGTAATAACGAGGTCACAATACCCCCCGGGGGAGGGGGGGGGGGGGGGTTACGCCCAAACAACAACCCAGAGTTACTGTCGGTGAAGAAGAACGAGGAAGCTATAGAGTTACGCGTATTACTGGTTCTTTATATATTTGTACTTACATTAAGGGGGCCCACCTCGCCTTTTGTCTCTTTTTCTCCCTCTTTCTTTGGCTTGTATCCATTCGGCCCCATTCAGCCTACTGTTTTAAGACGTTTACCCCCATCCAGGTGTCAATATTTTCTTGGCGAGCAGTAGCGACCCAGCATATATATATTTTTGTTTTGACAGCAAGCTAAATTTGTAAAAAAAATCGATAGACAAATTTCTCCGGCGAAGCCGGATTTCTCCATACAATGCTGGCTCGCTATGGCTCGCCAGGAAGAAATCGACACCTGGATTTGGATATCGAATCATAAACGTCTTAAAACAGTTGGCTGAATGGGATTTCTTTGTTCATTGTTTTTGTTATTAGGGCCCAAATGGATACAAGCCAGAGAAAGAGAGAAAAGGAGAGAAAGACAACAAAAGCAGGTGACCCCCCTTAGCCCTATCTGTACCGGTGCCGTCCTTTTACCTTTATTCTGGCTACTGTTAGACGATTATGTTCAGTTTAAAAAGGGCCTCCAGCAATTAACAGGCTTCGAATTATTTCACTTAACCCTTCTTACTACCACAGATCCTTCTTAACCTGCACAAAATAGACTGAATATAACTAGAATATAATGTAATAGGACATCGCCGGTACAGTAGGGGTTAAGCACCAATTACTTCACTTTGCTGGGCTGATTCGACCTATGTAATTTATTTCGATGTTTCCCGTCAAATAATACTATGGGTAGCGCCAACGAACGTGACAATAAACTTGACCCCTTAACTTCTCATAACTCAAAAGGGCCTAGAGCAAACTGGCTGTAAATATCCACACCTATTCCTGGTGGGCTCTTCCCAAATGCTAGAAATATCAGGTCGATTGCCTTCATTCATTTTTAGTTGTGAGAAGTTAAGGGGTCAAGATTATTATCAAGTTGGTTGGCGCTATTCTCTCTCTCTCACTCTCTCTCTCTCTCTCTCACACACTCTCTCTCTCTCTCTACTCTCCGTATCTCTCTCCTCTCGTTGCTCTCTCTCTCTCTCTCTCTCTCTCTCTCTCTCTCAATCTCTCTCTCTCTCTCGGCAAAAATGTTTAGAGGCCTTTGAATGAAGCCGACACATGCAAGGGTAACACCACCAATAGTTCGTGTTGCCTTGTTTTTGTACCTGGCATAGCGGGGTATTATTATACCAGGCTAGCGATACAGGAGGGACACATTTAACCCTTCTGTACCGGCAACGTCTTATACATTTTATTCTAGCTGTGTTTAGAACATTTTGTGCTGTTTAAGAGCAAACTGTGGTATTAAAAAAGGGTTAAGTGAGATATTTCGAAACCTGTTAATTGCTGGAGGCCCTTTTTAACCTGAATATATGCGTCTAATGGTAGCCAGAATAAATGTAAAAGGACGGCTTTGGTACTGGAAGGGTTAATAACTGCCAGGGAAGAATGACCAAGCTAGAGAAAGGAAAGGGAAGGAAGGGGAGACAAGAGAAAAACATTGCCAGAGAGGAAGGAGTACACTGAGGGGAAATAATGACACTTGATTATGTAGGAACTCAGTATACTTTGTTGTTTGTTTGTTAGATTGGTTCGTTCCCCTTAATATTACGAGGACAAATACAGAGGAGAAGTAATGAAGTAATATACAGTTCCCTGCACAAGTTACGTTCCTCTCTGATATTTAATTTGTGGAAGTAAAAATAGTATTATCGAATTTAGAGTTAAGCATCTTAATTAGCAGATGCATAAGGAGGTGAATTAGCTACTGCCTAGCAAGGAACTCTCTTAATTGAAAAATACTGTTTTTTTCACTTTCATAAATAAAATATCAGAAAGGCACGGAACTTATGTAGGTAACTGTATCTTGTTTATGTAGCTGATTGGTCGTTATATCGCTTCGTTCCACTTTTTTACCCTATGTTTATGAAGGAGACAAAAGGCAAAGCTGACTGTAACAAGTGTCCCCTCAATATTGAAAGAGTGATAGAGAGCCAAAATCAAGGTACGTTAGAGGTAATTTAGGTGTGTTGGTAGGGAGTGTGGTGTGCTTATTAAGTGTAGTGAAATTAATAGGAGGAGTAGGTGTTTGTGAGAGTTAGCTGGATTACTCTTTGTGTAGGTGAGGTACAAATAGAAACAGTGGGGAAGCCAGGCAAGTGAAATCTAAAATCCAGCTACTCCTTATCATATGTAATGCCTGTGTCGCCTCCCTTGAGTACTGTCCTGCTCGATTGGCGCCTTACAATCTCACCAATGTACGGTCGCGCTAATAAGTCAAGTCCCAGCTGTCCTTACGTTTGGCTTGCACTGTGCTGTAATAATGTCTGCCAGATGTTGAATAGGGTGGGTAAGAGTAGACATAGGTTTGTATATCCCCCTCGAAATTAATAAATCAAGTTTAGATATTGCGGATACCAATTATGGATTAAAATATACTTGGTGCCGAGACATTACTTATTAGGCCGATTGTACCTGATGTAACCGGGTCAAATGCTCCAGGGTCATAAGGCAAAGGAGACCTGATAACAAAACTACCAGTGAAGAATGAGGAAGGCAGGGGAAGGAATGTCACCTGTTTGTGTTAGTCGACAATGGTTCGTCATATCGCTTCGTTCTACCTGATAAAACGGGGCCAGAGTGCCCCAGGGTACCAAGCTAGGGGGCATGGGGGTAAGGGGGGAGAGGGACAATACAGAAGAACTGAACTGTTGGGGAACATTTTGAGGACCTTCCGGGAGCGATTATGTCTATTTAATATATATCTTCATCATATACCGGTAATTAAGGGGGGTGACCTGTTTTTGTTCTGTCCTTTTCTATCTTTCTCTGGCTTGTATCCATTTGGCCCCATTCAGCCTACTGTTTTAAGACGTTTATCCCCATCCAGGTGTCATTTTTTTACTGGTGAGCGGTAGGGAGCCAGCATATTTTTTTTTTTTTAATTTGACAGCAGACTAAATTTGTAAATTTTTCGATAGAAAAATGTCTCCGGCGTAGCCGGATCTCTCCATATAATACTGGCTCGCTATCGCTCGCCAGGAAGAAATCGACACCTAGATGGGGATAAACGTCTTAAAATAGTTGGCTGAATGGGGCCGAATGGATACAAGCCAGAGAAAGAGAGAAAAGGAGAAAAAAAAAAAAAACAGGTCACCCCCCTTAAACCCTGCATCAACATGACGTAATTTTTATCATATTCTGGTTGCCATTCGACGATTTTCTTTTACTTATAATCTACCTCTATACTAGGGCTCAAAGGGGTAAACATTATCTCAATTTATCCTCTGATTCGAAGGTCCTTCTGACACTGGATAAAATCATCCAACTTTAGCTAGAATAGAAGGTACACTCGTTCCAAAAAGTATCTGCACCCCTACGCTGATCATCTGGTGTGTACAGAGCTTGATGGGGTTGGCACCTCTGCCTGCAACTATATCCATGTGTCAGAGACGTCTCTGATACATGGATTTAGTTGCAGGCAGAGGTGCCAACCCTACCGAGCTGTACACACCAGATGATTAGCATAGGGGAGCAGATACTTTTTGGAGCGAGTGTACATAGGCATCCAAGTGTACATACCTACCAGGAAAGAAGTATTATATAATCTAGGGGACTGACTGCTATTTGATTATGTATATATTAAGCATGGCATTTAATCATACTCTGTAAATATTTCGTCATATCACATCGCTCCACCTGATGTAGCGGGTTCAGAGCGCCCCAGTGTACCAGGCTAGGAGGAAGTCATGGGAACGATTATCACTTGTTTACGCCTTGAGGAATATGCAGCGTTTTGACAGTTTGTTCTGGCTATCATTAGACGATTTTATGCCGCTTAGGAAGGATCTATTGTATTGAAAAGGGTTAAAGCTATCTCAATTAACCCTCTAACTTTCATATACCCTTCTTAACCTGAATGAAATCGTCTTATGATAGCCAGAAAGCCGATTATAAATCCATCATCATATCTTGATAGGGTTGATATAGTTTTTTAACATATAATTAAAAATCCGCCGCCCAAAATCCACCAATTCAGAGTGATTATCCCGTATATATATATATATATATATATATATATATATATATATATATATATATTTAACACGTAATGAAACACAGGCTTCCAAGACTACGTTATTCCTCGTCGTTCCACCTGATGTAACGGGCTTATAACGCCCCCGGGTACCAGGTTAAGGGGAGATTTCCACTTGAGGGTTTTTTTTCTGGATCCCTTTCTATCTCATGTTTAGTCCCATTGCTTTTGATATTCTAAGACGTTCGCCCCATTAGTTTGGTGATTTTAAGAACTTTTGCCCCATTTATGTCAATTTTAAGACCTTTCGTGCCATTTAGGTGTCGAGTTTATCCTGGCGAGCGATAGCGAGCCTGTAATTTTAAGAGGAACCGGCCTTTGGCCGGGACATTTTTCTACCGAAAAATGTACAAATTTATCTTGAAAGGGAGTCTAGGGGGTGTAATTTTAAGCTTTATGGAATTCTAGGGAACGAACTAAAAACCTCCCCTTAAGGGGCAGTTGGGTGTGGGAGGATAAAGGAGTACAAAGTACAAAGGAGTACAAAGGAAATCAAGCAACAACAGGTCTAGTGACCCTTCTAGGTTGCTTGTCCTCCAAAACACTGAGGATCAAGTGTCCAAACAGTGGTTTAGAGTGGGTAAGGGAACATTGGAAAGGGAACTACTGCCCTGCCACTAACGTGGCAGGGGGAGAGAAGGGGTGTGGGGAGGGGGGGGGGGGGGGGGGAGGGGGGGGGGGGGGGGGGAGGAGGGACTATAGGAGATTCGAACTATTGGGTAAGAAGGAGGAAGTGAAGGGAGGGGATTGTGGGGCTTGTTTACGCCGAGGCTGAAACTGGGTCAGGTCTTAGGCCATTACGGGGGTGTTATGCTGGCTGGCCTGGGGGGATGTGTGTGTGGGGGGGGGTAGGTACTGCTTGTAGGGTTAATGGTAAGGTGGGGAGGGAGGGAGGGAGGGGAGGCACTGGAGTATCCAGTAGGCTTCGTTATTTCTTTTGTACTTGTTTAATTTTAAATGTATGTTTTATTTATTATAATATATATTTATATTAGTTTAGATGAAGGTACTTTACTTTGAAAATAGTTGGTTGATTATTCTGGCCCCCCTTTTACCTCATCTTTAGCCCCATTCGTTTTCAGAATTTGATACGTTCGAACCATTAGTTTGGCGATTTTAAGACTTCGACCCATTGCTTTGTCAATATTAATACATTTCGTGTCATTTTCGTTTCGATTTTTTTTCCTGGCGAGGGATAGCGTGCCTTTAATTTAGGAGGGGGACATTTTGGTACCGAAAATGTACAAAATTATCTAGAAGAGGGATGTTGGGGATGGTTTTTTAAGCTTTATAGAGGTCAAGGGAGGAAACTAAAAATACTATAAATATATAAATATATATAAGTATAATTGGCCAATAAATAAACCCTTCCCCCTTAAGGCATATTTACGCCATCATTTTTCCAGTATTATATTGCCGAAAATTCTTGTGCGGCAGCTTTTGAACTAAAATTGTATAAGAGTTCACCCATATATAACACTTTACCTTCCGTTATAGTCGCCTATATTGGCACACGAAAGCACCGACATTCTACCAGATTAAGGGGGGTGACCTGTTTTTGTTCTGTCCTTTTCTATCTTTCTCTGGCTTGTATCTATTTGGCCCCATTCAGCCTACTGTTTTAAGACGTTTATCCCCATCCAGGTGTAATTTTTTTTACTGGTGAGCGGTAGGGAGCCAGCATATTTTTTATTTGTGTTTGACAGCAGGCAAAATTTGTACATTTTTTGATAGAAAAATTTCTCCGGCGAAGCCGGATTTCTTCATATAATGCTGGCTCGCTATCGCTCGCCAGGAAGAAATCGACACCTAGATGGGGATAAACGTCTTAAAATAGTTGGCTGAATTGGGCCGAATGGATACAAGCCAGAGAAAGAGAGAAAAGGACAGAAATAACAAAAAGCAGGTCACCCCCCTTAAAGTTGCCGACTGGAATTAGCCGGAAAAGGTCGAGAGTTTGCTGGGATGGTTTGCCGATTGAAATATACGTGTTGTTGTTGTTTTTTTTTCCCCCAGAACATCAGTCTTGGTGGAAAATTGGCGAAAAATCTCTCGTATGACTCGACCTCATGGAGATTCACAAATATTGATGCCAGTCCTCCCAATTTCCTTTCTCAATGTAAACCGTTTTTTTTTTTTTCTCTTTCTCTCCTTTTCTCTCTTTCTCTCCCTCTCTCTTTGGCTTGTATCCATTCGGCCCCATTCAGCCAACTGTTTTAAGACGTTTATCCCCATCCAGGTGTCGATTTCTTCTTGGCGAGCGATAGCGAGCCAACATATATATGGAGAAATCCGGCTTTGCCGGAGAAATTTTTCTATCGAAAAATGTACAAATTTAGCTTGCTGTCAAAACAAAAATATATATATGCTGGCTCGCTACCGCTCGCCAGGAAAATATTGACACCTGGATGGGGATAAACATCTTAAAACAGTAGGCTGAATGGGGCCGAATGGATGCAAGCCAAAGAGAGAGGGAGAGAAAGAGAAAAAAAAAAAAAAAAGCGAGGTGGGCTCTCTTAATGTGAAACCAGGCTATTGTGTGGGAAAGTATAATTATATATATA
>CM064503.1:5779925-5864925 GCA_032716605.1 Paralithodes platypus | reverse complement strand
TTTGTAAATATTTCGGTTGAAACAATTCCCAGCCAAAGGCGGGCTTCTCCAAAATTTCAGGCTCGCTCTTTCTCACCATGAAAAATATAAATAACAAATCAACACCTAAATTCCACGAAAGGTTTTAATATTTGCAAAGAAATGGGATGAAAGGCCTAAAAATCGACAAACTAATGGGGTGAACGTCTTAACATGTCTAAACTAATGGGGCTAAACATGAGGGAGAAGGGGGGTGGGTACAGGAAAAGCACCTAGTTCCTCCTTAAGGTAGATCAGGCTGATTAAAGTAAGATAATATTAGGGTTGGGCAGGAGGTTGGTCTTACAATGCAGATACAATTTAATCAATATATTTTAATAAGAGGATAGGGTGTTCATTTATTCTTAGGAGGTATTCTTGGGAGATGTTGTCCCCGTGAAAACATCTCCAAGGATATTTTATCCTTTAGTCATATGTAATACAATTATATAATTTGTCTCCCTTTTCAGTCTATTCTCCCCCCCCCCCTTCTCTTTCTCTCGCTCTCTCTCTCTCTCTCTCTCTCTCTCTCTCTCTCTCTCTCTCTCTCTCTCTCTCAATTTTTACCTACCTCCCTCTTACTGACAAACACTCCCCCCCCCCCTTCTCTCTTTTTTTTCTCTCTCTCTCTCTCTCTCTCTCCCCCGATCGACCTATTTTAGCGTTAGTGTTACGTGGGAATGGGTTGTGTGTACCTGGGGGGGAGGGGTGGGGGGGTGCTGTATACCTGTTGTCACCGGGCCTTGTAGGGGGGAGCTGAAGAAAACATGGAGGGGGCGACGAGGAAGAGGAAGGGCGATAAGGCGTGTGTGTGTGTGTGTGTATGTGTGTGTGTGTGTGTGTGTGTGTGTGTGTGTGTGAGAGAGAGAGAGAGTTACATGGGATTACAAGGAATAGCTAGTATCTCAGAGACCTTGCGGTCCATTCCGAGGAGATGCTCGAAGTGGAAGGAGAGAGACTGTTTAGTGCACTACACTCTTTACAGAGTGTGCAAAATACTATCTACTCTCTTCTTGAACTGCTCTACTGAAGAACTGTTTATGACTTTGGAGGGAAGTTTGTTCCAGGTAGAACAGATCTTATATGTGAAAAAGTTTCCACAAATGCTAGTGCTGAACCTTTTCAATTCTAATTTCCAGCCATGGTTGCGTGTTGTATTCATATTGAGGCTAAACATTTTGCTATAATCCACATTGTCAAACCCGTTAAGTATTTTAAATACTTCAATGAGCTGACCTCGTAGTCTGCGTGTCTCCATCGGAAAGAGATCAAGTGCTCTCAACTGGTCCTCGTAGCTCATTCTTCTAAGCGATGGAATAAGCTTTGTAGCTCTAGCTTGTACTCTTTCTAGTCGCTCTATATCTTTCCTGAGTGCTGGAAACCAGAATTGAACAGCATACTCCAGGAGAGGCCGTATGAGAGCGTTGTAAACTGTGAGGACTGTTTCCTTATTTCTATACTTAAACTTAAGAGAGAGAGAGAGAGAGAGTGTGTGTGTGTGTGTGTGTGTGTGTGTGTCTGTCTGTGTGTGTGAGAGTGAGAGAGACAGACAGAGAGAGTGTGTGTGTGTGTGTGTGTGTGTGTGTGTGAGAGAGAGAGAGAGAGAGAGTATGTGTATGTATGTATGTATGTCTGTATGGCCGTATATCTGGTGTTTGTGGATATCCTTGAGTTGTTTACCACTGTAAGGAAACAGAGTGAAGGGATCTCTGGAGGCGGGGATTAGCGGACTCCTCACCTCTGTGGACTGACTCTCTCTACTGACAAATAACGGGGATTACGGCGGTAGGATGTGCGGGGACAAAATACCCGAGTCGAACATTACCTCGTTGAAATGCTAAATGTTCGATTGGGTTTGGTTTGGTTTTACTTGTTATATTTAATTGTGATATCTTAATTATGTGATTTGTTCAATAGGTTATTTTTTTCTTTTTCTTTTTCGGTAATTTGAAGCACCATGAAGCGATAGGGGCGACTATTGATCTAGGCTGTATTTTAATATTTTGTCTTTGTTTGATTGCTAGAGTGATTGCTAGAAGTGGTATTATATATTATAGTTGTTTGTTCTTTGTAATGTTTTAACGGCGATGAAACAGAGGCGTTAATTTGCGGACTCTTCAGCTCAGATGTGTGAGGACAAAATACCACGGGACAATTTATAACACACGGGACAAAATTCCACTCGACAATTTATAACACACGGGACAAAATACCACTGGACAATTTATAACACACGGGACAAAATACCACTGGACAATTTATAACACACGGGACAAAATACCACTCGACAATTTAAAACACACGGGACAAAATACCACTGGACAATTTATAACACACGGGACAAAATACCACTCGACAATTTATAACACACGGGACAAAATACCACTGGACAATTTAAAACATCTGGGACAAAATACCACTGGACAATTTATAACACACGGGACAAAATGCCACTCGACAATTTAAAACATGTGGGACAAAATACCACTGGACAATTTATAACACACGGGACAAAATATCACTGGACAATTTATAACACACGGGACAAAATATCACTGGACAATTTATAACACACGGGACAAAATATCACTGGACAATTTATAACACACGGGACAAAATACCACTGGACAATTTATAACACGTGGGACAAAATACCACTGGACAATTTAAAACACGTGGGACAAAATACCACTGGACAATTTATAACATGGGACAAAATACCACTCGACAATTTATAACACACGGGACAAAATACCACTGGACAATTTATAACACGGGACAAAATACCACTGGACAATTTATAACACACGGGACAAAATACCACTGGACAATTTATAACACGGGACAAAATACCACTCGACAATTTATAACACACGGGACAAAATACCACTGGACAATTTATAACACGGGACAAAATACCACTCGACAATTTATAACACACGGGACAAAATACCACTCGACAATTTAAAACATGTGGGACAAAATACCACTGGACAATTTAAAACGCACAGGACAAAATACCACTGGACAATTTAAAACACGTGGGACAAAATACCACTGGACAATTTATAACACGTGGGACAAAATACCACTGGACAATTTATAACACGTGGGACAAAATACCACTGGACAATTTAAAACACGTGGGACAAAATACCACTGGACAATTTATAACACACGGGACAAAATACCACTGGACAATTTATAACACACGGGACAAAATACCACTCGACAATTTAAAACATGTGGGACAAAATACCACTGGACAATTTATAACACGTGGGACAAAATACCACTGGACAATTTATAACACGTGGGACAAAATACCACTGGACAATTTATAACACACGGGACAAAATACCACTGGACAATTTAAAACACGTGGGACAAAATACCACTGGACAATTTATAACACGTGGGACAAAATACCACTGGACAATTTATAACACACGGGACAAAATACCACTCGACAATTTAAAACATGTGGGACAAAATACCACTGGACAATTTAAAACACGTGGGACAAAATACCACTCGACAATTTAAAACATGTGGGACAAAATACCACTGGACAATTTAAAACGCACAGGACAAAATACCACTGGACAATTTAACAAAATAACACTAAAATAACACTGGACAATTTAAAACATGCGAGACAAAATACCAATGGACAATTTAAAACGCACAGGACAAAATATCACTGGACAATTTAAAACGCACAGGACAAAATACCACTGGACAATTTAAAACGCACAGGACAAAATACCACTGGACAATTTAAAACATGCGAGACAAAATACCACTGGACAATTTAAAACGCACAGGACAAAATACCACTGGACAATTTAAAACGCACAGGACAAAATATCACTGGACAATTTAAAACGCACAGGACAAAATACCACTGGACAATTTAAAACGCACAGGACAAAATATCACTGGACAATTTAAAACGCACAGGACAAAATACCACTGGACAATTTATAACGCACAGGACAAAATACCACTGGACAATTTATAACGCATGGGAGATAATACCATTAAACAATTTAATACTCATTGGTTAAGGGGAGGTTTCTAGTTTGTTTTCTACTCCTCCAGCAATCTTAAAATTTCACCCCCTTGACCCTCTTTCAAGATAAATTTGTACATTTTTCGGTAGAAAAATGTCCCGGCTGAAAGCCGGTTCCTCTTATATTACAGGCTCGCTTTCGCTCGCCAGGATAAAATCGACACCTAAATGGCACGAAAGGTCTTAAAATTGACAGAAATGGGTCGAAACTTCTTAAAATCGTCAAAATAATGGGGCGAACGTCTTAAAATTAGAAAATCAATGGGGCTAAACATAAGGGAGAAAGGAGTCAAGAAAAAAATCCCTCAAGTGGATATCTCCCCTTAAATGTCTTGAGATTCAAAACAATAGACACAAACTCATCTAGCAAAAATCTTACAATAGTAAAATCCGAGGCTTTTTGAACGAAATAGATACAAAATATATATATATATATACGGTATATATAATAAATAAATATATATATATATATAATAAATAAATATATATATATATATAATAAATAAATAAATATACAAAATAGTAGTATCAATAATAATAATGATACTATTTAAGAGACTTGGTATTATGAATCAAATTTTAGTTTCTGTATATTTTGCACTAAAACTGTCTAAAATTACTCTCCACTATAACGTGGCTACATTGAGAACGAAGCTAATTTGCTTGTAATCTCTCTCTCTCTCTCTCTCTCTCTCTCTCTCTCTCTCTCTCTCTCTCTCTCTCTCTCTCCGTGTCGTCTTCTTCGTCACGGATGTCGCCTGGCCTTGTACAGATTGACACATTCAGTAGTATCAAGTTTATCGTAAACTGAAGTAAATTTGGTTCACCTATTCAGTACTCCGTCGTCTGGTTATACATTTTATCCTAACTGCAGACTATTTTACTGATCCTAAAATTACTTTGCATAGTCAAATGGTTCAAATTATAATAAGTTCACTCTCAAAATGCTGACATAGAGTTGGCAGGTCATGTCAGGTGAAGGTATTAAGGGATAAGCTTTTACAAGGGCACCTCGTATCTACTTTCCGAAGAGTTTTGAGAGGGGAGAAAGGCTGTTGGAGAGAGAGGAAGCTGTTGGAGTGGCTTTGTTGTGTGTGTTATTGGTATGCATACGTCGTCGAGGTGTCCCCCGACTGGATGCGAGCATGTGAAATACGCTAGGAAGTACTACCACACCCACTAAATATGTCCGCCTTGGCTGGGATCAAACCCAGGTCAAGCATATTCACACGTGAGCGTGCTTTTTACTGGACCGCCACGGCTCCGCGTAATAATAATAATAATACGAAGAAGACTAAGCATAAATATAACAATCATCATCATCATCTTCAGGTCATATATTTAACGCCATCGTTGTCTTCCCCTCGCTCTGAGATTCAATAGCGATCGACATACTGACACAGAGTAGATTGTATTATTGAAAAACTATTACCCATTTCCTTGCTCAAGGGAAATGGTACCTGCTACCAGTGTATGCTAAAAAACCTTAATGCCCCGGCCAAAGGCCGATTCCTCCTAAATAACAGGCTCACTATTGCTGGCCAGGAAAAAATATCGACACCTAAATTACATAAAATTTCTAAATATTGACTGGAATCGGGTGAAAGGTCTTAAAATCGCCAAACTAATGGTGCGAAGGTCTTAAAATATCAAAACTAATGCGGTAAAGCATGAGGGAGAAGGGAGTCCGAAAATGAAACTCTTAAGTGAAAATGTCCCCTTAAGAATCCAGGGGTAAAAAAAAACTTCCAGACTACGAGAATATGCACCCGGCCGATAACATTAAATACAAATGTTATCCTTTACTTGTCAGCGCTGAAGCCATTTGTCGTCTGGTCGTGGCTCACCTTGCTCACTTCCATGTACAGTTGGCCACAGGAGTTCGTTTAACCCCCTTGAGTTTATATATGAAACTGGTATTTGTGTGACTGGTATTTGTGTGACTGGTATTTGTGTGACTGGTATTTGTGTGACTGACGTACACGAATATTTTGCTATGACAGTTAAGGGGAGATAGGCGTAGTTGTTTGCTTATTGTTTTATCACCTAAATGGCACGAAGGGTCTTAATATTGACAAA
Organism: Paralithodes platypus; assembly: GCA_032716605.1. Taxonomy (NCBI): domain Eukaryota; kingdom Metazoa; phylum Arthropoda; class Malacostraca; order Decapoda; family Lithodidae; genus Paralithodes; species Paralithodes platypus. The sequence goes on along the minus strand of CM064503.1, from coordinate 5,858,753 downwards.
GGAATGGGGCGTAAAGTCTTGAAATTGCCAAACTAATGAGCCGAACGTCTTAAGATAAACAAAAAAACAAGGAGGCTAAACACGAGGGAGAAAGAGGCCAGCAAAACCAGCCCATCCCCCGTTAATTGATCAGATGACTTAAGGAGAGGTTTCCACTTGAGGGATTTTTTTCTAGACCCCTTTCTCCCTCATGTTTAGCCCCATTGCTTTTGAGATTTTAAGCCGTTCGCCCTAGTAGTTTGGACATTTTAAGACATTTTGCCCCATTTCTGTCAATTTTAAGATCTTTCGTACCATGAAGTTGTCGATTTTTTCCTGGCGAGCGACAGCGAGCCTGTAATTAAAGAGCAACCGGCCTCTGGCCGGGAAATTTGTTCTACCGAAAAATGTACAAATTTATCTTGAAAGGGGGTCTAGGGCGTGTAATTTTAAGCTTGATGGAAACGTAGGGAACAAACTAAATACCTCCCCTTAACTATTGCATTACCATGTGTACTTCTAATTAATCATGCTTGTTTATCTTCCGTACATAAGTCACGAAGTGTATACAGTTTTATGTGGGCCGTTGTACAGTTGCCTTGTTTACGAAGCTATGCGTGCAAATAACCAACGGCTCTCTCCATTTTGCTCGTGAGCTTTCACTGCTTTATTGCAATGAATATCCAGACTGTTGGTTCTCCCAGTGGGCTGAGAGGGCCTATTGAATACAGAACCAATCGAGCCTTAAATACATACATACATAAATACATACATGTACACATACATACATACATACATAGTTTATCTAGCTGAAAGAATATTTTATTTATATTGTGTTTTATACCCGTTTGTAGTTTTTCTAATAATTTGCACATGTCAGTGAAGGAGTATGAAGAAAATAACGTTTCCCTGCCCCTAAATGTAGTTAAGATGTAGTTTGGTTTTATTATAGTTTATTTAATTATGTATTCTATTTTTTCTCTCTAATTTGCATATACCAATGGAGGAGTATGAAGGAAGTAGCGTTTCCCTGCCCCTAGCCAGTTAAGGGAGCCCACCTCGCTTGTTTTCTCTTTCTCTCCCTCTCTCTTTGGCTTGTATCCATTCGGCCATATTCAGCCTACTGTTTTAAGACGTTTATCCCCATCCAGGTGTCAATATTTCCTGGCGAGCGGTAGCGAGCCAGCATATATATATATTTTTGTTTTGACAGCAAGCTAAATTTGTACATTTTTCGATAGAAAAATTTCTCCGGCGAAGCCGGATTTCTCCATACAATGCTGGCTCGCTATCGCTCGCCAGGAAGAAATCGACACCTGGATGGGGATAAACGTCTTAAATCAGTTGGCTGGATGGGGCCGAATGGATACAAGCCAGAGAAAGAGAAAAAAGGAGAGAAAGATAAAAAAAAAAAACGATGACCCCCCTTAAGATCCTCCTGTGATAAAGTGGAACGCTGTTAAAACTGGCTGAACAGGTGGTGAGAGTGGTGTGTAGACTTATATAAGGACGATTCTGATGTCTAGGTTATTATATTCGCCATTTTGCTTACCTTGTACTTATATCTGCCTATCATTCGCTGTAAAGGAACGGTTCTGATATCTAGGTTATTATAATCGCCATGTTGCTTACCTTGTGTCTTACCTGCCTATCATTATCTGTCTATGTAGGGAACGGTTTTGATGTCTAGGTTATTATAATCGCCATTTTGCTTACCTTATAATCTCAAAAAATTCACGCGATGTTGCCATAAAACACATAAATTCTGACCTGTCAACCATTTCCATTTGGGGCAGAGAAAATCTTGTTGCTTTCAATGCTTCCAAAACCCAATTTCTTAATTTATCTACCCGTAAAGAACTCCCACAGGACTATCCCTTATACTTCAACAACACACAAATCAATCCTTCATCTTCTCTCAGTATTCTAGGAATCTCTTTTTCTCTCTATCTCTCTTGGAAAGACCATATTACCACCCTTGCTAAAACAGCTTCCCAGAAGATGGGTGCTCAACCGCCTCCGGGGGTTCTTTACCCCTGCACAGCTTCTTGCTCAGTACAGGGACACAGTGCGTCTATGTATTGAATAGTGTTCGCATGTGTGGGGAGGATCCTCTCACACAGCACTTCTCGACAAAGTAGAAAATAAAGCATTTTGTCTCATTAACTCGCGTCCACTCACTGATTCTTTGCAATCTCTCTCTCTTCGCCGCATTGTTGCATCTATCTCGCTATCTACCGCTATTACAATAGTCAATGCTCCTCAGAGCTGTCTCAGTGTATACCACCTCCTCTACGTAGAGTACGTAGCACCCGTCTTGCAACACAATCCCATCCCTACCCTGTGCAACTCTCCAATCCAAGAGTGAAACGATATTCCCAAACCTTCTTTTATTCAACAGCTGAGCTCTGGAACTCTCCCCCTGAATCCATCTTCCCCTCATCCTATTAATTAAATTGCTTCAAACTCCGTGTGTCCTGGCATTTTGGCTCGAACATTCCTTGATTTTGGCCCTGTCACTCTTTCAACTGGGGGAGGCACTCGTTACAGGCAGTTCTGCCTTTTGTCTGCCTCATCCACATAGAAAAAAAATGTGTCTATGATTTGCTGTAAAGGAACGGTTGATATCAAGCTAAAAATCAACGGCAAATCACATGCGTACAAGAGGTTTTAATATAAAGCCACTGAATAAAATGTGGATGATTTGATAGGAAAGAGGATGGTCTACCAGGTTAGGTATACAAGATGGCTGCTCAGGTGTAAAGGGTTGGGTATGGTGGGCGGCACGGGCGTGACGGTCGGGAGGCTAAACGGTGGGGGGAGTGAAAGGTGTTGGGGGGGACGTGACACTAAGGGGGGGGGGGGAGATTCAGGGTTCAGATTAGGCTGGTTATATATATACTGTTTATATATATATGTGTGTGTGTGTGTGTGTGTGTGTGTGTGTGTGTGTGTGTGTGTGTGTGTAACTGAACGCTATAATCCAGAGACAAGTAACAGTTCAAATATAAGCGCATCCCTTCCTTGTCCCGAGCAAGATTATAAATTGAAAGACATAGAAACATAACAAGAAGTAAAACATCGAAGAAGACCGCCAGACAGATGAAGCGAACATGCTTTCATTGACCCTATCTATCTATCTATCTATATGCTCAGGCCCAATCCCCATTTTGGGGGTAGCCGACTCAAGACAGAGCAAGAACAGGGAAAACACAAAAAACAACATAAAACAAAAAATAAACACAGATAAAAAAAACACAAACTCACACACATCCAGGTCACCCAGGAGAAGACCCAGAGACCAGGGTTACCAAGGTCGCTCCACCACTCCCCCGGCCCTTGACCACCTAACCTAATTGACCTACACCTAATTCATTGACCCACACTTGTTAATACATAGAGTAAATGTTTAAAATCTCTCTCTCTCTCTCTCTCTCTCTCTCTCTCTCTCTCTCTCTCTCTCTCTCTCTCTCTCTCTCTCTCTCTCTCTCTCTCTCTCTTTCTTTCTTTCTTTCTTTCTTTCTTTCTTTCTTTCTTTCTTTTCTCTCTCTCTCTCTCTCTCTCTCTCTCTATATATATATATATATATATATATATATATATATATATATATATATATATATATACTGTATATATATATATATATGTATATAAATTAAATATATATATATATACAGTATATCCTGGTTTAAACACATAAGTTTAAGGGGACAGTGGCTATTATTTTGTTTTATTAATGTATAAATTCACATTTTTTATTTTTAGTTTCCTCGCTAGACCTCCATCAAGCTGTAACAAAAATACCCCCTAGAGAACCCCTTTAAATACCCCCTAGAACCCCTTTAAATACCCCCTAGAACCCCTTTAAAGATAAATTTGTAAACTTTTCGGTAGAACAATGTCCCGTCCGAAGGCTGGTTAATTAAAATCTAAAAACCAATGGGATTAAACTCGAGGAAGAAGGGGGCCAGGCAAACCAACCCATCTCCCCTTAAGTGAGAGTGAGTGTGTTGAGGGTGGTTGCTCGGGTCACGGGAAGAAAGGCAGTCAACAGCCTACAACTCGAGCCCCGATGGTCAGATTACCGGAGACCTGGATGATGCTGAAGATTGGAGAGCACAAGCGGCAGATTAGGGCTTGGAAAGGTGGGCAAAAGAGATAGAAAAAACGCCAAAATACAGTGCTGGAGAGAAAGGGATTTTTTTTTTTTTGGGGGGGGGGGGGGTTAGAGAGAGAGAGAGAGAAAAGGTGGGCCAAAAAGAAAACAATACGCCAAAATACAGTGCTGGAGAGAGAAAAGGGATTGGAGGGGAGAGAGATTTACATATATTTACTTAGATACACTGGCCACACAGCCATTACGATCCAGACGAGGTGGTCAGAACTTAAATTAATTCTAGTAGAGATGGCATATCCGATAGTAAAGGAAAGTTGAAGGAAAGGATATCAAAGAAGAAGGCTCTCTCGGCTAAAATAATGGAGAGAGAGAGAGAGAGAGATTTTGTTCGTGCATTTTCTCCAAGGGATGTCACAACGCCTAGTACAGACGGGAGCATAACTATGGTCTATCTATCTATCTATATGCTCAGGCCCAATCCCCATTTTGGGGGTAGCCGACTCAAGACAGAGCAAGAACAGGGAAAACACAAAAACAACATAAAACAACAAATAAACACAGATAAAAAGCACAAACTCACACACATCCAGGTCACCCAGGAGAAGACCCAGAGACCAGGGTCACCAAGGTCGCTCCAGCACTCCCCCGGCCCCCGACCACCCGGAGAGGTTCCGATCTCGGCAGGCAGACATGCAGCGGAGCCAAAGCCACAAGCCCTCCCACCACACTTCCAGGCGCACCCTTCATATTAATCGTCTCTCCGGGCCAGGCGCCTGATGGACTATTATCTAGTCCAACTTTCGCCCGACCCCTTACTCCAAATGACCACGTGTTCACTCAACTATTCACAAGCATTCTCCATTCACTCATGTCCACCACCACTTCCCCTGCCTGATCTATAGTCATTCCTCTATCATCCAAAGCCTTTCTTACACAGTCTCTCCATCTCAATGGGGTCTTCCTGCCCTTCTATCTCCCCTTGTACCTGACTCACATATTCTCTTTGTAAGCCTTTCATCTCCCATTCGTTCAACATGACCATACCAGCTCAGCACCCTTCTGTCCACTCTGGCTGACAAATATGGTTATGTCCCTTTAATCCTCTGAACCTTTTAAGCCAAGTTCAGAAACACGTGGGCTATAATAAAACATAGTATTATCTCGTTTGGGTTCGATGCTGCTTCAAATGGGTGGGATTGACTAACCAGAATAATTTGCCATAAATCCATCAATTGGTCATATCATTTAAGTACTGCACAAAAAAAAAATATAAAATAAAAAAAAAAAAATCCTAATTCAATCATGCACATTTTTCCTTGCATACAGAAAAACATATAGTGTATACAATGTTATGTGGCGAACTGTACATTGAATATCGGTTGACATAAAGTTACATGTTAAGGGATTGGTGATTACTTTTTGGTCTATTTATTTATAGATTGATGTATTTACAGTACCCTCGCTAGACCTCCATCAAGCTTAAAAAAAAAAAAACCTAGACCCCCATTCAAGATAAACTTGTACATTTCTCGGTAGAAAAATTTCCCGGCCTAAGGCCGGTTCCTCCTAGAATTACAGGCTCGCTATCGCTCGCTAGGAAAAATCGACACCTAAATGGCACGAAAGGTCTATATATTGACAAACAATGGGGAAAAGGTCTTAAAGTCGCCAAAGCAATGGAACAAACGTCTTATAATGTCAAAGCTAATGGGACTAAACATGAGCACGGGTATATGTTGGTCACCCTGATTGATACCAAGGTTCCCCTTTACTACGATACCCTTCCTTGGCTCATCATCATCATCCCAGGTCTTATTCGGGTTGCCAATTTAGCTACTTTCCCGCGAGATCTAGAGGTGTTTTACTAAGACGACCTAGCGGCAAATGTTGACATCTAGCGATATTCTGGAGATTTGAGATATTTTAGAGTGATATTATTGAGATTGTGGCATTATTCTAGGGATTCACTACTTTTCTTTTCTATCTAGCGAACTTGATTTGGTAACCATGCTACTAATTCTCATACCTTGTTTTCACTACCACACTCCCATGACGCTTTACCAAGTCATCCTAATTCATATTAACCCTTTCACGCACTTATGACGCAGAGGTTGCCAGATTAGCAATAAGAAATAGAGTTCTCTCACTCTTATAATTACCTCTCCAAATTAGTTTTCTGCCTACAGCTAACTCAAAGACAACTGCAGAGGTTGAAGTAACTAAACTAAAGGTTTATAAATACCCCTGATGGTAACAAAGGCTTTAAAGTATCCCCAATAGGCTCAAAATCGCGTCATGTGCGTGAAAGGGTTAACCACATGGACATACCACCACAGTCTACCAGTACGTATCACATACTGATACATTCCAAATGGTTTTCTCAATTCTGTTCTGTAATTCAGTACGCTTAACCCCCTGAGGATCGTGACGCGTTATGGCTGTTTGTTCTGGCTATCATTAGACGATTATTTTTGATTAGGAAGGGTATATGGAAGACAGAGGGTTATTAGGAAAGGTATATGGAAGACAGAGGGTTATTAGGAAGGGTATATGGAAGACAGAGGGTTATTAGGAAAGGTATATGGAAGACAGAGGGTTATTAGGAAAGGTATATGGAAGACAGGCAGGAAGAAGGCAAACAAAATAATTGGCTTTATAGGCAGGTCATTTGAGCATAAATCCAAAGACCCTAACCCTTTACAATTCCTTAGTCCGCCCTCTTCTGGAATACTGCGTTCAATGCTGGTGCCCTTATTACCAAAAAGACATAAACAAGCTAGAACGAGTTCAACGTAGAGTTACCAAAATGATACCTAGCCTAAAGAACAAACCATACGAAGAGCGTCTTAGAGAATTAAATCTATTTCCTTTAACCCAGCGCAGATTAAGAGGTGACTTAATTCAAGTGTTCAAAATCATCAAAGGCATCGACAATATGAACTGTAGTAAGTACTTCACTATCGACCAATCTAATTACACGCGGGGGAAACGGTTGCAAAATTATTGGTAAATCTTTTAACTCACACGAATCTAAGAATTTTTTCTTCAATCGAGTTGTCAACTTGTGGAATGGGCTTCCCCGAGACGTTATAGAGTGCAGCACCGTTGATTCATTTAAACTCCGCCTAGACAAATATCTCGCATCAAACCCGCGACTGACTGCGTTTGTAAATGAATAACTTTATTTTATCCTCCCCTCAGTTACTAACCCATGTGTCCCCTACTAACTTCCTAATCCTGCCACGGACATTAATTCCAGGGCATTAGTTCCCTTTCCAATGTTCCCTTACCCACTCTAAACCACTGTTTGGACACTTGATCCTCAGTGTTTTGGAGGACAAGCAGCCTAGAAGGGTCACTAGATCTGTTGTTGCTTGATTTCCTTTGTACTCCTTTGTACAGAGGGTTATTAGGAAGGGTATTATGGAAGACAGAGGGTTATTTGAGACAGTCTTTACATCTCTAATTACTACAGATCCTTCCTAAGCCGTATCAAATTGAGTAATGATAGGCAGAATAATCTATCACAACACGTCAAAATCCTCAAGGGGTTAAGTCGTGGTTGTTATTCCCTCATCGAAATGCCTTCCACTGAGTGTACACATTACGATAAATTATTGTATAAAATGTATCTTTTAACCGATAATAATCATACCAATGCACATATTTGCATCATGGTGAAAATATAAGGTCCAAACGTTTCTGATTTGGTTTTTTTCTTCTGAATGATGCGTCAACATGAAAAGCATATACAACAATCTCGTGTTATCATTCCAAGTACATGATTGTGGCCAAGGATTTTAGAACATGATATATATGGAAGAATGAACTGCGCAAAAGCAAAACGAATAAAGTAAAAGTGAAGGAAGTAATGTAATAAATACCCGAACGATAATACAGTATAAATATTTGAATAATGCAAAGAAAATATATTGCTATGATTGAGAATATATATATTTCATTGTTTTATGCGAGTATGTAGTGTGTATGTGTGTGTGTGTGAGAATATTTGATCACGTCATGTAGAAAATATATTAATTATATTAATGCAACGAAGAAGGAACGAGAGAAAAAGCACGAGGAAACACAGGAAAACCCGAGTGAAAAGACAAATAGATGCCGAGAAATGATAAGCCAAAGAAACCCAAACCGGTGTGGGGAAACCATGGGCCTTAGAAGGGCATTGTAGAAAGGGGTGTGAAGATCTCTGTGTGGCCCGCCCCTCAGGAACCGGAAGAGGGAGAACAGCCCCCCCCCCCCCCCCCCCCGGGAACCGATCATACACACGCAACCCGTAAGGGGGGGGGGGGGGGGGGGGGGGGGGCAGTAGTGGAGGCAGTAAGAGGTGGGGGGAGGGGGAGGGAGGGGGCAAGGAAGGAGCAAGGGAGGCAGTAAGAGGAGGGGGGGTGGGCAGGGAATTGTGGTAAACCCTTCACAGTGACCGCCATATTGCATACCATTCCTGATTAACTATTGCGTATGTCCAGGACTACAATTGACCACTGGCGAGTTTTGGGCTATAAGGAAGTTGGAGCTGTAAATGTCGGATGTTTAGCAGGAGTACCCGCTAAAATACGATTGTAGGGCATTTATGATTACATGAAACCCAATTCAACATACATAAAGAAACCTACATTATTAATATTGCATATCCTTAAGGGGAGGTTTTTAGTGTGTTTCCTAGACTTCCATCAAACTTGAAATTACACCCCCTTGACCTCCTTAAAAGATAAACGTGTACATTTTTCGGTAGAAAAATGTCCCGGCCAAAGGCCGGTTCCTCTTAAATTACAGGCTCGCTATCGCTCGCCAGGAAAAAATCGACACATAAATGGGACGAAAGCTCTAAAAAGTGACATAAGCGGGGTAAAAGTTCTTAAAATCGCCAAACTAATGGGGCGAACGTCTTAAAATCTCAAAAGCAATGGGGCTAAACATGAGGGAGAGAGGGGTAAAGAAAAAAATCCCTCAAGTGGAAATCTCCCCTTAACGAAAACACAGTACATTACGCATAAATAATAATTGTCGAGGTAGGCAAGATGGCGAGTATGAAGCACTACATGGCCTGGCACTACATGGCCTGGCACTACCCTAGGGCTTGGTGTACTGTACTCGTGACTGCAGGCTAGTGTTGGTTAGAGCTGCTGATGGGGGGGGGGGGGGGTTGAGAGAGGGAAATTTTGGAACAGAAAAGTTGTTAGGGCTGTACAACACACACACACACACACACACACACACATTGTTCCTTTGTACATTTTCAGCTGCAACTATCAATAAACTGTTTATTATTATTATTATTATTATACACACATACAGTATACATTAATATATGTGTGTGTTTGTATGTTTACATTATTGTGTATATACTGTATATATATATATACAATATGTTTGTGTGTGTGTGTGTGTGTACAGTGATATGTGTTGTGTGTGTGTGTGTGTGTGTGTGTGTGTGTGTGTGTAGTGATATGTGTTGTGTGGGTGTGTGTGTAGTGATATATGTTGTGTGTGTGTGTGTGTGTGTGTGTGTGTGTGTGTGTGTGTGTGTGTAGTGATATGTGTGTTGTATTTGTGCATGTTAGAATAAAATACAATTAAAAGAACCACTACAATACACCGGAAATACCAGTGTTATACCAGTGTGCACTTTGTTTACATAGTGCAGGTGTTCAAAGTGACAGTTTATATAGAGTTTCCGTTTTCTATAGTGTTAAAGGGACTGGAGTTTTTGCAGAGAGGCTCCTGTCCTGATGTTATTCTTGACTTACAGTGTGCTGGCTTAATAATCCAATAGGGTTGATAGCCTCTGAAGTCCTATTTTTACTTACTAATTTTTAACTAATTATGTTACATATTACTAGAGCCAATATACAGTATATGTCATTACGATTATTTGAATCTTGACATAGTGGCCAAATGTGTCTGTTTTTGTCAATGAAACTATACTCAATTCAGTATATGTAGGCCAGGGTTCTTAGTTTCTCTCTTCTGTAACTCAAAAGGGGCTAGAGCAAATGGGCTGTGAATTTTCCACACCTATTCCGTGCCTGATTCTTTCCAAGTGTTCGAAATATTAGCTCAATTTCTCCAGTCGTGTTTTAGTTATATGAAGGTTAGTGGCGAAGATCTTTGGCCAATTTGTAGTGAATGGACTATAGTTTGTGTCCAAAATTTAGTGTACTTAACTCTCTCCGTATTCTATGACGTATTAAATTTCTATTTTCTGGTTATTATTAGACGATTTTCTTCAGATTTGGAAGGGTATATAATATTATAATATTATGGAAGTCAGGGGGTTGATCGAGACAGTCTTTACCCTATTAACGCCCACAGATCCTTCCTAAGCTAAATCAAATCGCCTAATGGTTGCCTGCATGTATTGTAAAAGCGCGCCATAATCCTCAAGGGGTTAATAACGCCAGACAGTTTATCGAGAGTAACTAAGGAATTTTAAATATGATTGAAGGGAAGGGAGAGAAAGAAAACATATGGAAAGTGTAAGACATTTTAGATACGAATTTTAGATATTATGGGAGAGGAACACATAGGCTATATAAGAACAGAGTAGAAGACAATATAAGAAAATTTAGCAAATATACGAAAAGTGGAGAAGAAAATAGAAGAAAATAGAGAAAATGTTAGAAACGTGTAAAATAATATACGATAAACTAAAGAATATCCCAGAAAAGTGTTGAAGAAAAGAAGGCAAATGCCGCCGCATCCCCGACAAAGCCATTATTTCAGCAGCAATTACAGAAAAGAGGAGAGTGGTTTCATTAAGGGGAGATGGGCCGTTTTTCTGGTCCCCTTTCTTCCTCATGCTTATCCCTATTTGTTTTGGGATTTTAAGACGTTTGCCCATTAGTTTGTCGATTTTAAGACCTTTCACGCCATTTCTTTGTCAATATTAAGACCTTTCGTGCCATTTAGCTGTCTATGTTTTTCCTGGCGAGCGATAGCGAGCCTGTAATTGTGGAGGCCGTGACATTCTTCTACCAAAAAATTTACAAATTTATCTCGAAGGAGGATCTAATGGATGTTTTATTTAGTTTGATGGAGGTCTAGGGACGAAAATAACAAAAAATAATTCATAAATAAATAGACCCCCCCAAAAATATCCACTGTTCATTCACTGACCCTTTGTTTGGTCTATTAATTCATGTATTCATATATTTTTTTAGTTTCCTCCCTAGACCTCCATCAAGCTTATAAAAATACCCCCTAGACCCCCCATCAAGATAAATTTGTAAATTTTTCGGTAGAAAAATGTCCCGGCCGAAGGCCGATTCCTCTTAAAATTGCAGGCTCGCTATCGCTCGCCAGGAAATAATCGACACCTAAATGACACGAAAGGTCTTAAAATTGACAACGAAATGGGGCGAAAGGTGTTAAAATCGCCAAACTAATGGGCGTCGAACGTCTTATAATCTCAAAACTATAGTGGGGCTAAAAATGAGGGAGAAGGGGGTACAGAAAAACGGTCTCCTCCCCTGAACAGAATAAAACCCCGACTCAACATTAGTACATCTGTAATTTGGTTGAAACGTAATTGTAACCCCCAACCATTGACTTGTCTTTGAAGCTAACCGAACTGCCAGATATACTTTGCACATTTTAGAATTTCTGTCGCCAATTATCTACGAGAGATGTTCCAGAAATTGATATCTGTATACATTTTAGTATATATCTGATCAATTATTTACAAAAAAAAATCCAGAAACTGATAACTTTACACATTTTAGTATATATATATATCACCAGTTATAAGAACATAAGAACATAAGAAAATGGGAGTCTGCAGAAAGCCGATTGGCCTAAGCAAGGCAGATCCCTGTCCCACACAACCCCAATTACAAAGCCCAATTATAGGCTCAACACTCTAATACCCTGAGGATCATCTTACCAAACCGGTTAGAGATTAACGCAGGATTACGGGGGTCTGCAGAGCGCTGATTGGCCCAACCCGGCTGATCCCCCTTCACACCCAACCCTTCTCGTCCATATGCTTATCCAATTTTTTCTTAAAGCTCCCTATCGTTCTTGATCCCACTATATCACTTGGTAGCCTATTCCACCCATCTACAACTCTGTTACCAAACCAATATTTGCCTATATCTTTTCTGAAACGAAATTTATCTAATTTGAAACCATTGGTACGAGTTCTTTCGCTATCACTGAGCTTTAGTACATTTGTCATGTCCCCTTTGTTAATCCACTAACCCACTTGAACACCTCTATCATATCCCCTCTAACTCTGCGTCTCTCTAACGAATGTAAACCTAATTTCTTCAACCTTTTTTCATACGGAAAATTTCTAATATTATGGATCATTTTTGTCATTCTACGCTGAATTCTCTCCAATGAATCTATGTCCATTCTGTAATAAGGACACCAAAATTGGACAGCATAATCCATATGGGGTCTCACTAATGACAAGTAAAGTTTTAAGATAACATCAGCAGTTCTGTTACTCACACTCCTAGAGATTAACCCGAGAATCCTGTTTGCCTTATTACGAACGCTTATACACTGTTTTCTAGGCTTCAAATCATTGCTAACAAACACACCTAGATCTTTCTCGCAGTCTGAATTTTCTAATTCTAAATTAGCTAGTTTATATTTAACATTTGTTTGCATCTTCCCTATCTTTAATACCTTGCATTTGTCAATGTTAAACTTCATCTGCCAATTTACTGACCATTCATGTAAGGTATCTAGATCCCTTTGGAGGCACTCTATATCGCTATCTGAATCAATTGATCTCCCCATTTTAGTATCGTCTGCGAATTTACTTATCCTACTAGTTATACCTAAATCTAGGTCATTTATGTATATAAGAAACAACAGGGGACCTAATTACCGATCCCTGGGGGACACCACTTTTGACTGCTCCCCACTCTGACTTGGTACCATTTATGCTGACTCTCTGTTTCCTACCAATTAGCCATGACCTAATCCATCCCAACAACGACCCTCCTATTCCATGTGCCTCAACCTTTCTCATCAATCTCTCATGAGAGACTCTGTCGAAAGCTTTACTGAAATCTATATATATATATCATATGACTTGTCACTATCTACTGCTTCATATACCTCTGAGAAAAAGCTAAGCAAATTAGTAAGGCACGAACGTCCCTGAGTGAATCCATGCTGAGAAGAATTTATTAAGTTAAATTTTACTAAGTGGCTTCTAATTTTCCTAGCAATAATAGACTCTAGCAACTTTCCTATGATTGATGTGAGACTAATGGGACGGTAATTGGATGCTATCGATTTATCACCTTTTTTGAAGATCGGAACTACATTTGCAAGCTTCCAAGCTTCTGGAACTAAACCTGTTTCTAATGACTTGTTAAATATAAATGCTAATGGGCTACTTAACTCATCTCTGCATTCTTTTAATACTCTAGCATATACCTCGTCAGGACCAGGCGATTTTGAGGGTTTCAGTCTGTCAATTTCCTTAAGCACATCATTTCTACTTATACTAACTGTACTTAACATATTTTCTATACTATCACTATATACCATATTGACTTCTGGAATCTGTGCCAAATTTTCATTAGTGAAAACGGAAAGAAACTGACTATTTAATGTACTGCACATTTCTAAATCATTTCTGTTATTTCTCCTATTGAAGTTTTTAGGGGGCCTATTACATCTCTAACTTTAGATTTATATAGTTGGTAAAAAGCTTTAGGGTTATTTTTTGAGTCGCTGGCTATCCTTATTTCATAATTTCTTTTTGCTTTCCTGATTTCCTTTTTGACCTGTCTTGATAGAGTCTGATAGTATATATGTAAATGATTTTCTCCTTTCTTTATTTTTCGATATATTCCTTTCTTTTTTCCTATTTAAGAGAGATTATCCAGAAATTGATAACTTAAAACATATTAGAATTTCTGTCACCAATTATTTACGAGAGATTATCCAGAAATTGATAACTTAAAGCATATTAGAATTTCTGTCACCAATTATCTACGAAAGATTGTCCAGTAATTAATAAATCGCCAATAATTACACGGAATTAATGTGTTGACCCCAAGATTCAGAAGCAGCGGCAGAATAACCACACATTAATTATATGTTGGCCAGAAAGCGTGACTCCTATAACCTCTGTAAGTCAAAATGGGCTTTAAAATATGCACACCTATTCCCTGGCTGACTGTCCCCGAATGGTGGAAATATTAGCTCGTTTGCTCCGGTCATTTTTTGAGTTATAGAGGTTAATTAGTCATCAAGATTGTTGGGCCTAATTATAGTGCATAGACTATAGTACACATCAAGCTGCCAGACCAGTGTTGAGGATAGTTGTTGAGGGGAAAATAGTTTGTGTTATACCGGCTTAAGGGGACAGTGGTTGTTTTTGTGGGCTATTTATTTATATATTAGTTTATTTTTTAGTTTCCTCGCTAGACCTTCATCAAGCTTAGAACACGTTCCTAGACTCCCCTTCAAGATAAATTTGTACATTTTTCGATAGAAAAATTTCCCGGCCGAAGGCCGCTTTCTCTTAAAATTACAAGCTCGCTTTCGTTCGCTAGGAAGAAATCGACACCTAAATGGCACGAAAGGTCTTTATATTGATATAGAAATGGTACGAAAGGTTTACAAATCGACAAACTAATGGGGCGAACGTCTAAAAATGTAATGGGGCTATACATGATTGAGAAGGAGGACCAGAAAAGCGGCCCCTCTCCCCTTATTAGCTGGTAAGCATAGACGCGGCTTCAGTATTGTTCAAGGTGACCGGGTGGCCCACGTGGGATTTTTTAATACATGGTGTAGACATGTTTTTTTCTCCCTAGGATGCCCTGTATTGTAGACTGTATACCTTCTCTCTGTATTGTAGACTATACCTTCTCTCTGTATTGTAGACTGTATACCTTCTCTCTGTATTGTAGACTATACCTTCTCTGTATTGTAGACTGTATACCTTCTCTCTGTATTGTAGACTGTATACCTTCTCTCTGTATTGTAGACTGTATACCTTCTCTGTATTGTAGACTGTATACCTTCTCTCTGTATTGTAGACTGTATACCTTCTCTCTGTATTGTAGACTGTATATACCTTCTCTCTGTATTGTAGACTGTATACCTTCTCTCTGTATTGTAGACTGTATACCTTCTCTCTGTATTGTAGACTATACCTTCTCTCTGTATTGTAGACTGTATATACCTTCTCTCTGTATTGTAGACTGTATACCTTCTCTCTGTAATGTAGACTGTCTATACCTTCTCTCTGTATTGTAGACTATACCTTCTCTCTGTATTGTAGACTGTATACCTTCTCTATGTATTGTAGACTGTATACCTTCTCTGTATTGTAGACTTTATATACCTTCTCTCTGTATTGTAGACTGTATACCTTCTCTCTGTATACCTTCTCTGTATTGTAGACTTTATATACCTTCTCTCTGTATTGTAGACTGTATACCTTCTCTCTGTATTGTAGACTGTATACCTTCTCTCTGTATTGTAGACTATACCTTCTCTCTGTATTGTAGACTGTATATACCTTCTCTCTGTATTGTAGACTGTATACCTTCTCTCTGTAATGTAGACTGTCTATACCTTCTCTCTGTATTGTAGACTATACCTTCTCTCTGTATTGTAGACTGTATACCTTCTCTATGTATTGTAGACTGTATATACCTTCTCTCTGTATTGTAGACTGTATATACCTTCTCTCTGTATTGTAGACTGTATACCTTCTCTCTGTATTGTAGACTGTATATACCTTCTCTCTGTATTGTAGACTGTATATACCTTCTCTCTGTATTGTAGACTGTATACCTTCTCTCTGTATTGTAGACTGTATATACCTTCTCTCTGTATTGTAGACTGTATATACCTTCTCTCTGTATTGTAGACTGTATACCTTCTCTCTGTATTGTAGACTGTATACCTTCTCTCTGTATTGTAGACTGTATATACCTTATCTCTGTATTGTAGACTGTATATATACCTTCTCTCTGTATTGTGGACTGTATACCTTCTCTCTGTATTGTAGACTGTATATATACCGTATCTCTGTATTGTAGACTGTATACCTTCTCTCTGTATTGTAGACTGTATACCTTCTCTCTGTATTGTAGACTGTATACCTTCTCACTGTATTGTAGACTGTATATATACCTTCTCTCTGTATTGTAGACTGTATACCTTCTCTCTGTATTGTAGACTGTATACCTTCTCTCTGTATTGTAGACTGTATACCTTCTCTCTGTATCATAGTGGGGATTTTGTTTGCGTTTTTATGCTTGCTAACACTCGCGACTTTCCACAGCTTACGAAGGACCTCTATGAATCGAAACGGGTAACTAAAGCTCATTTAACCCTCTACCTCCCACTTCTTCCTAAGCTGATCATAATCGTTTATTAATACCCAGAATACTATGTAAGAACGCGGCTTTCTCCATAATGTAATATATACTGTATATATTTATATCTATTTTTCTATCTATCTAATTTATAAATTTGTGGATTATAATTTGGTCTCCAGTTACTCAGAGAAAGTACATTCCAGAGAGAGGTGGTTTGTGATACAATTACAGTTATATCACAGTTAATTAGTTAATGTACCAAAACATACTGTATACAGTATTATAATACAATTAGCTTAGAATAACCTCCAACTTCATTACCAACTAACACACACACACACACACACACACAGGGTCGCTGTGGTCCAGTCGGTTAAGGCGCGTTGTTTCGTGCTGACCGCAAGGGGCCGGGGCGAGGGTTCGAATCCACCAGAATCCTAAAGTTTTTTTCGGCCATAGCTACGGAGAGAATTGTATCGTGGTTCCTCCCTAACCAAGCTGATATCAGCCTGTGTTAGCCTACACATCTTCTCACCAATACAAAGTGCATCTGCGTATGTACAGTACTTGGTGAGAAGCCAGGCATCTCACGGTCGCCAAAGGTTGCATGAGACCTCGTAGTTAAGGTACCTAGGATTAAGAAAAACTCTGTATATTTTCAGCCTCAGGGCTGCAATGAACAATAAATTGACAATTATTTTATTTTATTTTTTACACACACACACACACACGCACGCACGCACGCACTCCACACACACACACACACACACACATGCACGCACGCACGCACGCAGACACACACACACACACATACACACACACACATGCGTGCACGCACGCACGCACACCATTTTCATATCTGTACATCTCATGTTAATCCACTAAATTGTAAAATGTGTATTTTTAGCTCATGAGGCTGCCATTCTTTAAAAAACCGTTTATTATTATTATTATTATTATTATTATTATTATTACACACACACACACACACACACACAGCCCGTACCTAGTAGGTAGAGCTCTCGTCTCACACACGAGGGGTCGGGGGTTCAATCCCCGGCCGGGCGGAGACAAATTGGGCTTGTCTCCTTTCATGTGTTAGCCTCAGTTCACCTAGCTGTAAATAGGTACCTGGAATAAGTGGACGACGTTGTGACGTCCCATCTGAGGTTGGCAAAAATGGTACAAGGCGAGATGGGTATCATATGGTTCACCTAAGCTGATGGCTACCTAAGCCTTCGGGCGAGACGGTACCGTCTATAGTGAGAATGGTACCATACAGATCCACCCTAAGCCTTCGTTTCCGATGTCGCCAATTGGCTAAAATACAGACTACACACACATCCACAGCCATTCCAACAGTACATAAAACACTTAACATGCATTTCACGCAATACATTCCCAGTTAAGGAGGCGCGATAATAATGAGCTTAGCTCGCATTGCGTGGATTCCCCTTGACGAACAAGTGACTGAGTAACATTATAAGTGCTATTAAGGGGAGTTGTTTCTAGGCCCCCTTTACCCTCATACTTAGCCTCATTAGTTGTGATTATTTTAGACGTTCGACCCATTAGTTTGGCGATTATATGACCTTTCAAATGTGCATACCAATCATATTTGCTGGTATGCAATCTCTCCAATTTAGAATTATTTACTCCCTGCTATACTCTAGGAAAAAGACTCATCAATTCTATGATAATTGGAATCCAATGAGCTGCACTATTTATAATTGCGTTATCCTGGGGCAGTTTGAGAAAGTCTACAGTGTTTAGATACACAATAAAATGGCATGACATTGCCTTAACCCCTTCTGTACCGGAGACGTCTTTTTCATTTAATTCTAGCTAGACGACACCTAAATGACACGAACACTTTTAATATTATCAAAGAAATGGGCCTCCAGCAATAAAGGGCTTCGAACTATCTTAATTATCCCCCTTTTTTGCTACCACAGATCCTTCTTAATTAAGCTGCACACAAGCGTCTTAATAGAGCTAGAATATAATACAAAAGACGTGGCCGGTACAGAAAGGGTTAAGGGGGAGATGGGTCGTTTTTCTAGACCCCCTTCTCCCTCATGTTTAGCCCCATTAGTTTGGCGATTGTATGACTTTTCGACCCATTTCTTTGATAATATTAAAAGTGTTCGTGTCATTTAGGTGTCGATTTTTTCCTGGCGAGCGATAGCGAGCCTATGATTTGAGAGAAACCGGCCTTCGGCCGGGATATTTTTCTATCGAAAAACTTACAAATTTATCTTGAAGGAGGGTGGGGGGGGGGGGGTTAAAGCTTGATGGGGGTCTAGGGAGGAAACTTTAAAAATGATAAAAATAAAGAAATACATAAATGAAGAGATCAATACGCCCATCCTCCCTTAGGGCAGCGGTTGTATTGGACTCTGATATGTTGACCTGGGGTATGCGAATTATGCATTATGATTTTAATGTATTTTATATTACTTGCACCCAGAATATGACTCTCTATAATTCTTTAAATTACGGGGTATGGATGGGGGGGGGGGGGGGGGGAGTCTTGTTACAGGCAGTTTTGCCTTTTGTCTCCTTCATACTCATACAATTAAAAGCTATTGAATCAGGCTGTATACAATTGCTGAAGGGGAGATGGGTCGATTTTTCTGGACCCCTTTCTTCCTCATGT
Source organism: Paralithodes platypus (assembly GCA_032716605.1). NCBI lineage: Eukaryota > Metazoa > Arthropoda > Malacostraca > Decapoda > Lithodidae > Paralithodes > Paralithodes platypus. The sequence goes on along the minus strand of CM064503.1, from coordinate 5,839,672 downwards.
TTGGCCCCATTACTTTTCAGATTTTTAGACGTTCGGCCCATTAGTTTGGCGATTTTAACACCTTTCGCCCCATTTCGTTATCAGTTTTAATACCTTTCGTGCCATTTAGGTGTCGATTTTTTCCCTGGCGAGCGATAGCGAGCCTGTAATTTTAAGATAGATCGGCCTTCGGCCGGAACATTTTTCTACGATAAATGTACACATTAATCTTGAAGGGGGTGTTTTTCTAAGCTTGATAGAGGTCTAGCGAATAAACTAAAGATTAAATTAATACATGAATTACTAGACCAAAATAAAACAGCCACCTCGTACTATTGAACCCAACTGCACAAACTGGCCTAACCTGGTTGTACTAAAAAATAACAACCCACCGCTCCCGGGTTGCTTTTACGCGAGGTGACAGCTTTTATTCGGTACACTTTTTTTTTTTTTTTTTTTTTTTCCCCGACCGGTAATATATGCATTTAAAAGAGTGATGAAAATTGGATCCAGTTTCTCTCTTTGATAAACCTTGGAGAGTGTTAAATGGGGTATCAGACGAGAGCTGATTCCGGCAACTTTTTAGGGCAATTTTTGGTATTTAGGGGGTAGTGCCTGTATTTTGGTCTGTATATTTATTTATTAATTTATTTTTGAGGTTCCTCGTTAGACCTCCATCAAGCTTAAGCGAAAACAACCCCTAGACCCTCTTTCAAAGTAGATTTGTACATTTTTCGGTAGAAACCTGGCCGGTTCCTTCTAAAATTAAAGGATCCCTATCGCTCGCCAGGAAACAAATTGACACCTAAATTGCACGAAAGGTCTTAATATTAACAAAGAAATGAGGCGAAATGTCTCAAAATCGCCAAACTAACGGAATATTCATCTTAAAATCTCAAAACTAATATGCTAAACATGAGGGAGAAGGGGGTCCAGAAAAGCAAGTACCTCTCCCTTAAAGTTGATTAATTATGGCTGTAAAAACATTGACCAAGCTAAAGTTATATATCTTTAATCTAGTTTCCAATACCTATGCTGAAATTATATATCCTGCAAAGTTGTGAGGAATTACTTGCTCGTAGAAAATTGACGGAAAAATGGTGGTGTGACATCGCATTAAGGGGGGTCACCGGCTTTTTTTTTTGGTTTAGCTTTCTCTCCTTTTCTCTCTTTCCCTGGCTTGTATCCATTCGGCCCCATTCAGCCAACTGTTTTAAGACGTTTATCCCCATCCAGGTGTCGATTTCTTCCTGGCGAGCGATAGCGAGCCAGCATTGTATGGAGAACTCTGGCTTCGCCGGAGACACTTGTCTATCGAAAAATGTACAAATTTAGGTTGCTGTCAAAACACAAATATATATATGCTGGCTCGCTACCGCTCGCCAGGAAAATATTGACACCTGGATAGGGGTAAACGTCTTAAAACATTAGGCTGAATGGGGCCGAATGGATACAAGCCAAAGAGAGAAGGAGAGAAAGATAAAAAAAAAAAAAGCGAGGTGGGCTCCCTCAAGGCAGTGGTTGTATTGGTATCTGATATTTTATCCCGGCGTATTCAAATGAAAAACTATGATTTTAAAATTGCCGGCTACTTTTTTGCCAAGATGGATGAAAATTGGATTACGTTTCGGGTCACAGATAACGGCTGGGGAATATGCCAATAGTAGTACATCAAATATTGTGTTTTCTTTCGCTACATAATGTATATATATTCTATAAATGCAGGGGAAATGTTAATCGAATTTCAACCCTTATGTATTGCATTTGAATATTCACAAAGTATATAATATGTAAATGTTATATATTTTGCACACCGCATTCGAAGGAGGAATTGGATTAATAAAGTCATTCACTACGAAAGATATGTCCTAATTTGAGTAAAAAGTGTCTGGAGGTAGTTAAGTGAAATAAAAAGCAATCAGTGTTGATATAAATATTCTGAAGGTAAATGGTAGATAATGAAGCTAGGCTAAGTTTCAGGATATGTTAACACAAGGCGTATAAGTTACTATTTTATAGTGGATTGTTCATATACTGTATATATATATATATATACCGTATATATATATATATACCGGTATATATATATATACCGGTATATATATATATATAAATATACGGATAATTTTGGTAATCACTTCCATTCTTCTATCTGCTTGTCTATCCTACTGAATTCAACATACTCTGTATTCATCACCTTTAATATTGCAAAAAGCACAACACACACACACACACACACACACACACACACACACATAATGTTAAATCCAATACACATATTCAAATCTATCAAACACGTGACAAACTTTTTTTTTTTTTTTTTTTTTTTTTTTTTTTTTTTTTTTTTTTTTTTTTTTTATTATTAATGCTTGGTTGCACTTTTGCCATGGCGCTCATCTCCGGGACTTTAACCCAGTGGATCTTGTGCTGAACCAGTTATCTAGCCTGGTACACAGGGGAAAATGCATAATATACCGCTGTCCACAGTTTACCTGCCCTGATAGGACGTCCTAAGCTGAATACACTCGTCTAAAGCTAGCTGGTAGGAAAGGAAATATGGCTTAAGGGGAGATCTCCACTCGAGGGATTTTTTTCTTGACCCCTTTCTCCCTCATGTTTAGCCCCATTGTTTTTGATATTATAAAACGTTTGCCCCATTAGTTTAGCGATTTTAAGAACTTTCACCCCATATTAAGACCTTTCGTGCCATTCAGGTGTCGACTTTATCCTGGCGAGCGATACCGAGCCTGTAATTTAAGAAGAACCGGCCTTGGGCCAGGACATTTTTCTACCGAAAAATGTACAAATTTATCTTGAAAGGGACTCAAGGGGGTGTAATTTTAAGCTTGATGGAGGTCTAGGGAACAAACTAAATACCTCCCCTTAAAAGGTTTCAATAATACCAAGAATAATCAGCCGACTATATGATGTGTCGGGGGTTCAGGGCTTGTATACATAGCTGACGAGTTTCTATACATAGCTGACGAGTTGTTATACATAGCTGACGAGTTGTTATACATAGCTGACGAGTTGTTAATACATAGCTGACGAGTTGTTATACATAGCTGACGAGTTTCTATACATAGCTGACGAGTTGTTATACATAGCTGACGAGTTGTTATACATAGCTGACGAGTTGTTAATACATAGCTGACGAGTTGTTATACATAGCTGACGAGTTGTTAATACATAGCTGACGAGTTGTTATACATAGCTGACGAGTTGTTAATACATAGCTGACGAGTTGTTATACATAGCTGACGAGTTGTTATACATAGCTGACGAGTTTTTAATACATAGCTGACGAGTTGTTATACATAGCTGACGAGTTGTTATACATAGCTGACGAGTTGTTATACATAGCTGACGAGTTGTTATACATAGCTGACGAGTTGTTATACATAGCTGACGAGTTGTTAATACATTAGCTGACGAGTTGTTAATACATAGCTGACGAGTTGTTATACATAGCTGACGAGTTGTTATACATAGCTGACGAGTTGTTATACATAGCTGACGAGTTGTTATACATAGCTGACGAGTTGTTAATACATAGCTGATGAGTTGTTATACATAGCTGATGAGTTGTTATACATAGCTGACGAGTTGTTATACATAGCTGACGAGTTGTTATACATAGCTGACGAGTTGTTATACATAGCTGACGAGTTGTTAATACATAGCTGACGAGTTGTTATACATAGCTGACGAGTTGTTATACATAGCTGACGAGTTGTTAATACATAGCTGACGAGTTGTTATACATAGCTGACGAGTTGTTATACATAGCTGACGAGTTGTTATACATAGCTGACGAGTTGTTAATACATAGCTGACGAGTTGTTATACATAGATGACGAGTTGTTATACATAGCTGACGAGTTATACATAGCTGACGAGTTGTTAATACATAGCTGACGAGTTGTTATACATAGATGACGAGTTGTTATACATAGCTGACGAGTTGTTATACATAGCTGACGAGTTGTTAATACATAGCTGATGAGTTGTTATACATAGATGACGAGTTGTTATACATAGCTGACGAGTTGTTATACATAGCTGACGAGTTGTTTTACATAGCTGACGAGTTGTTATACATAGCTGACAAGTTGTTATACATAGCTGACGAGTTGTTATACATAGATGACGAGTTGTTATACATAGCTGACGAGTTGTTATACATAGCTGACGAGTTGTTAATACATAGCTGACGAGTTGTTATACATAGCTGACGAGTTGTTATACATAGCTGACGAGTTGTTAATACATAGCTGACGAGTTGTTAATTAAGGGGTTCGATTTTGGTGTATTTATTCATTTATTTATATAATTATGTATTCTGTAGCTGCCTTGCTAGACCTCCATCAAGCTTTAAAAAACATCTCCTTCAATACAAATGTGTACATTTCTCGGTAGAAAAATGTCCTGCAGCCAAAGGTCGGTTCCTCCTAGAATTACAGGCTCGCTATCGCTCGCCAGGAAAAAAATCGACACGTAGATGGCATGAAAGATCTTAATATTGAGAAGGAAATGGGACGAAAGGTCTTAAAATCGCCAAACTATGGGAACGAACGTCTTGAAATCTAAAAGAAAACAAAATGGGGCTAAACATAAGGGAAAAAAGGTTCTAGAAGAAGGAACTACCTCCCCTTTAATCCCTCTCTTTACGATAACGTATTATTTGTCTTTAATCTGACAAGCATTCAATAATCCTATACTCACTCGGAAGAATCTGTGAGAGAAATGGGCACGCATTATCAAATATGATTATCCTTCTGACTCACCCAATTGGTCTCGTAATTCAAATAAAATCGTCTAGAAATAGCAAAAATTGAAGGATAAAAGGCATGAAAATTATAGGTACATAAATACCAACAAATCAAGATAGCAAAAATTAAAGTAGAAAAAAAAAGGCATGAAAAGGGTGCATTAATTCATATTTTTTCACCAACCAACTTTACTTCTAAACTCAATTAATGAAATCAACAAATACATGTGGCAGTCCCAAGACCAAGAAATAGCTGTTGACTATGAAGAGGCAAGATCAATATTGCCTTTCAAACCATCATTATAGGCAAATTGTATTATTGTGTGGTTGGTTACTATAATTTGGTTAGCTATGGACGATTTTATTCAGATTAGGAAGGATGTATGAATATAAGGGGTATAAATCATCTCAATGTATTCCTCTGACTGTCGCAGATCCTTCCTACCATATAATAATATATATATATATATATATATAGCCAAAATGAGATTGAAAACGCCGAGAAATACCCAGAAAGATTAACCCACTCATATTATGAAAAGGCAAGTTCAATATTTGCCGTGGTCCAGTGCTGTTAACCCCTTCTGTACTGGCGACGTCTTATTTTCTTTGTTCTAGCTATATTTAGACGATGGTATGCACTTTACGAAGGATCTGTGGTAGTTAAAAAGGGTTAAGTGAGATTGTTCGAAGCCTGTTAATTGCTGGAAGACCTTTTTAGACTGAATAAAATCGTCTAATAATAGCCAGAATAGAGTTAAATGGGCGACACCTGTACTGAATGGGTTAAACCATGACAGATAAATTGTTGACTCTCATTTTTATTGCATGCTGGCTAGCAATAGACGATATTATGTTGACATCGCGAAGCGATGTGGTTGAAAATTCTTTGTATCGCAATAGGCTATATAAAATCGTTGAATGATAACAAAAGTGAAAAACAAAAAAGGGTTGATAATAGCCAGAAAGATCAACTCACCATTATTACGAAGTGGCCAGTCCAATATTTACCGGGCTCCAGGGATTTTAAACCATGACAGACAAATTGTTAAACACCGGACAAGATAAGTGCCGACTGGGGCGTGGCCAGTCGGTCAAGGGGTCAGGGGTCACCAAAAATAAGATAAAAAAAAAAAAGTATATTGGAAAAAAAAGGGAAAATGTGCATAACTGGAGAACGGTACGGTGCTGGTGGCTATTTTCTCTCTCTCTCTCTCTCTCTCTCTCTCTCTCTCTCTCTCTCTCTCTCTCTCTCTCTCTCTCTCTCTCTCTCTCTCTCTCTCTCTCTCTCTCTCTCTCTCTCTCTCTCTCTCTCTACATACGATCGCAAATAACCCTCCAACTACAGGAAATCCAAATTAACTAACTGGGATCGTCTAACCTAACTTTATACCTAACCAAAAGTAGCCTAATTGGAGTCTACCTTTCTTGATCGTGCGAGCAAATACATTATATTTTGGGCGAAATCAATGGTAATGTAGGAATGAATTTAATCAGTGGTTGTAACGTAGGAATTATATACATACTCGATTTCCACGACACTCGAACTGAAATATAATCCATATATACTTAAAACTGTTCATTAAAGGTAGGCCAGAAATCCTGAACCCAACCTCTCGTAAGTCAACAACGCTTAAAGGAGTAATCGAGCCAATATGTCTACCATTTGGGAAGAGTCAGCCAGGGAATAGGTGTGGAAATGTACAGGCCTTTTACTCTAACCAGTTTTAAGTTACAGAGGCTAAAGAGTCACGATATAATGAATAGATGTGTGTTCCGGTGAATTGTGGAGCCAGTGCCGAGAACGAGGGTGAAATACTCCGATGAGATATTTCCTGGCGAAGCCCTAAAAGGAAAAATGAATCTATGTGGGTCATGAGAGTTATATGTGTGGGTCATGAGAGTTATATGTGTGGGTCATGAGAGTTATATGTGTGGGTCATGAGAGTTATATGTGTGGGTCATGAGAGTTATATGTGTGGGTCACGTGGGTGAAATACTTTGACCCCTTCAGTGACTTGCTTTTCATTATATTCTGGCAACTGTTAGGCGGTTTTATTCAGCTTTGGAAGGATGTCTCGAGCTACCCGTTAAGTTGTTTGCAGACTGTCCCAATTAATCCTTTTTAGCTACCTGCATATATCCTTCCTTAGCCTCATACAATCGTCGAAATGCAGCTGAAAGGAAAACAGAAAGTCGTCGCCGGTACTGTAATTGATAATGTTTGCATGGCGTTCGGAAAATATACATGATGCCCACAACGAGGGTTATGGCCTTGGCCTTGCTCGGGGCCTTGGGGCTGTTCGGCCAGGCATCTTGGGGAACAACAACAACAACAACAACGAGGGTGGGACCCGGGGGGGGGGGGGGTCTATATAGGTCATGCCAGTTATGCTTCGGTTACATAGTGTAACTTGAATTAATATTGTTTATCCCTGCATGACATTCGGAAAAATATATACTGCATAAGTTAAAGAATATATTTAAAAACATTCGGGTTAGCCAAGCCAAACCCGATTCTGTAGATTGTATCTATCTATCTATTGTAGAGTTCACCACGCTAATTGTGGCCCGATGAGCGCCTCGCCCTTTGGTGTGTGTATAGTGTGTGTTGGTGCATGTGGAATGATATAGTACTGTTGGAATGGCTGTGTATGTGAATGTAGTCTGTAACATAGTACTGTTGGAATGGCTGTGGATGTGAATGTAGTCTGTAACCATTGTAATCAGCTCGATCCTGCCTAGTAGGTGCTAGCACATACCTGCTTACATGTAACACTGGTCTACCATACCTCTAATGTCCGCCAGTGTTGCTTAAGGTATGGAAACACCTGCCCGTAAATCAATGAACCTACGTTTCTCCAGCGGGGGATCGAACTCAGGCCTCCCACACACGAGATGAGTACGGTGCCGTTTAGCCACACTGACCCTAAAATGTTTAACGGGGATGAACTACTTATAATCTCTGAAATACTTTCGACATTCTATTTATCTTCCCGTTACTATATCCGTAACGAAAGAAGAATCTACAAGGTTCACAAGATATAGGAATCACTGTCATGGCTTAACACGAAGGAACTATTTTTCACAACACAATACAATCCCGGTTTTCACACCAGCAAATATAACATTATGACAAGGGTTATATTTGTCAGTTCTATTTCAGCTGTTAGTAAATATAATCCATTAGCAACTGATTTATTCATGCTTATTGAATATATATACAGTATATGTACTGTATACATATATATATATATATATATACACCGGTATATATATATATATATATATATATATATATATATATATATATATATACTCAACAGCTGAGCTCGGGAACTCTTCCAGAATCAGTCTTTCCCTCTTCCTATGACTTAAATTGCTTCAAACTCCGTGTGTCCAGGCATTTTGGCTCGAACGTCCCTTGATTTTGGCCCTGTCACTCTTTCAACTATCGGGGAGGCACTCGCTATAGGCAGTTCTGCCTTTTGCCTCCCTCAATCACATAGGAAAAAAAAATATATATATACACACACCGGTATATATATATATATATATATATATATATATATATATATATATATATATATATGTTCAAAATGCCAGATTACAATTGCCCGTACAAATTGACGGAATAAGAGCACGTGTGTCACCGCATTTAACCCGTTTAGTAACGGTTACGTTATTTTCATTATATTCTGGCATATACAGTATATTGGACGATTTTATTCAGCTTAGGAAGACCGTCTACCCATTGATAGGCTACATAATATCTTTGTTAATCCTTTTAGCTACCCTATATCTTTCTTAAGCTTCTTAAAATCGCCTAAATGCAGCTGAAATAAAATACAAAAGATGACTCCGATACAGAAAGGGTTAAGGATTTCTGTACCCCCTTCTCCCTCATATTTAGTTAGTCCTATAAGTTTTGAGATTTTAAGACGTTCGCCCCATTTGTTTGTCGCTTTTTAATCATTTTGTCCCATTCTGTTATCAATATCAAGACCTTTCGTGCCATTTAGGTGTCGATTTTGTCATGGCGAGCGATAATGAGCCTGTAGTTTTGAAGAAAAGAATTCTACTGTAAATGTACAAATTAATCTCGCAGGGCGATCATGAAGATTTGTGTATTTAAGCTTGATGGAGGTCTAGGGAGGAAGCTGAGATAATGATAAAGAAATAAATCACTAAAGAAATCAATTATACCTGCTACCCCCTTTAAGAGTTACTATGGGTGAGAAGACCTGTTGTGGGTGTGGTGGTGGAGGTGGTAGTGGAGGTGGTGGTGGTGGTGGAGGCGGTGGTGGTGGTGGTAGTGGAGGTGGTGGTGGTGGAGGTGGTGGTGGTGGTGGAGGTGGTAGTGGTGGCGGTGGTGGAGGTGGTAGTGGTGGAGGTGTTAGTGGTGGTGGAGGAGGTGGTCTATCCTGGTGTGTCAGCTGAGAATCGGGAACTGGGGAGAGAAAGCCGAACGAAAAGCTTAAAAAAAAAACTATAAAAAAAATGAAAAGTTGTGTGATATATGGGAGGAGGAAAGTAATACTGGGTTTGATTAAGTGGTAGTGGAAAGTGTGTGTGTGTGTGTAAGTGTGTGTGTGTGTGTGTGCGTCCGTGTGTGTGTATGTGTGCGTCCGTGTGTGAGTGAGTGTGCGTCCGTGTGTATGCGTGCGTCCGTGTGTGTGTGTGTGTGAGAGAGAGAGAGAGAGAGAGAGATATATCTGGGTTAACACTACCTGGTCCGACGTCTTGGGGGTTATATTTATTTGTTTGTACTTAATCAATATTGAAGATATTGCTTGCATTTACCATATTCGAACAATGTTCCCTAGGCTAACAAAAACGTTCTCCCAGACTTCCTTCACACTAAAAAAAAAATGCCCCCAGACCCCCCCCCCCCCACCCCCCCACCCCTCAACACCCCCAAGCTAAACATAATTTTTTTCCCGGCCGAAAACCGATTTTTTGTAAATTATAGGTTCACTATTGCTCGCCCTCAAAAGTAAATCGACACCTCAATGGTGTGAAACGTCTTATTATCGCCAAAATAATGGGTTGAAATCTCCAAACTAATGGAGCAAAACCGGGAAGATCCAATAGACCTCCCTCGGAAGAAATAGGATTAAGCGTATAAGTAATTCATCAGGTATTCTAAGATTCAAACTCATTGCACGTATTGAGGTTGTTCGCAATATTTCGAGGTCCGCGAATTATTCTAAGTGACTGTACTTACATTTGACTGTACATAACGCCAATCTGTTGTATTGAGGTGTGGTAGATCCCTTGAAACATAATTTTGGTGTAATACTTATACATGATGATCGACATAACATTACAAAGAATGTAAGTATAGCACACACACACACACACACACACACACACACACACACACCATCATCATCATCATCATCATCAGATAGGATATATGTGGATTATTTTTTTTAAATACCGTCTTAAATTGCGCGCGCCGTGTCGCCAGGCTAAGCATTATAGAAAACGGAAATTCAGGTAACCCGGATGACAGCTGGGCGGGAAATAGGTGACACTGGTCAAATGAGCCTCTAATAGTAGTTTTAAGTAGCGCTAGAAAAATAAAATTGTACTGATATTTGATATTTATTAATTTATATTACTTTAATAGGAGGTCACGGAAGCAACGGATGCAGAGTTAAAATTATATTGACCAATTTTTGCAACGTATAACATCGATATTCAGTTCAGTGCCATTTGTTGTTGTTGATCCAGTGACGCGTCTGTGCAATCGTCGTCCGTCGCGAATTGATCTCACAAATCCAAAAGCATCCGACAATCGTGAACATCCCCGCTTATCCCGAGTGATAGATGAAAGTGTGGAGAAGAAATGGTGAAGGAAATTAGCGCTGTGTTGTGTGGAGGTAAGGAATATGTGGCTGTAAAGTGAAGGTCTCCGTTCAGGGCGACCATGTTTGCGGGAGATATGTTTACCCATTTTCCGCGCTAGACTTCTTTACTCTATTATTCAGGGTATAAATGAAAGCACATCGGGAACACAGGAGGTCTTGGACTCTTCATAAACATTGACCGGGTGTTTAGTATTGTGTTAAACTACTATTATATCTCTAAACACGAAGGGTCAATGTAAGTTGAATACATTCTTTTTGTTGCAAGCATTTTAAATTTGTGTTATTGAAATCTATCTATCTATCTATATGCTCAGGCCCAATCCCCATTTTGGGGGTAGCCGACTCAAGACAGAGCAAGAACAGGGAAAACACAAAAACAACATAAAACAACAAATAAACACAGATAAAAAGCACAAACTCACAAAGAAAATTAAGATAGTTATTTAATATTTGCCTACGAGATTACTTTTATAAGCTGAATAATATACATTGTGATTGAGAATAGAGCATATCTTTGTACATATATTATTCAGAACTTAATCACTTTTTACAATGTAAATTAATAACATTCTTAAATCAAGTGCAGATATTGCCTTGCGAAGGAAACACGGATTATATTCAGTGGTTTCTAATCACTTGAGAATATCTATGACTTCATTTTAGTGAGGATATCTTTATATTAATCATACATTGCTTCACAAATTTGTCAATTTGTGTGCGGCTTGCTGTCGGGCGGAGCTTTATAGAAAATGTGCGTGCACATGTTCGATCAAGCAAGCTCGCAGGTGCACCTGGGAGCATACTACCCATATGCGCGCGCAAGCCCACCATGCACTGACACGCACACATGAGCTCTGACTCACACATTCACATATACCGGTTCACTTACGTTATCGTGGATAGACCGATCACGTGTGGCCAAATAGAAAACAAAACTGCTATTGTCGACATCCCTCGTCTTATTGAATCGTTATGTAACCCAATACGCATCCTATATATTACAGGTACTTCTGAAATCGTGTTATGCTTACTATATTATCATACTACTCCTTCAGTGTTCTTTATAAATATAATTATGTTATCGATTAGTCTATTGGTCCGTTATTTATTGATTAGACATAAATATTATAGTGTAGAAGATGGTGAGACATAATTCTAAGGTGTTTTATAAGGTGTGTAACATAAGTCCTATACTGTACTCAATTTATTTGTGGGTTCTCTTCATTTTATGTTTAATTCAATAGTATTTATAATTGATTATGTTTACTATGTTTTGTTCTTTGTCAACTTTTAGTATATTGTCTTAATTTTTAAAGTTATATATTCCCATCAAGATAAAAGTAACAATTTGTATTGGACACGCAGGGGGTTGTTCTCGGACAGCGTGCTATGTGGAAATTGACCACTTGCGAGATTCGTTCTATAAAGAAGTTGGAGTTGTAGACATCAATAGTTAGCTTAATTACCAGCTAAAATATGGTTGTAGTTCATATATAAATGCATAAATATGGTTGTAGTTCATATATAAATGCATAAATATGGTTGTAGTTCATATATAAATGCATAAAACCCAATTCAATATACCCTTTAGCCATCAGAAACCTACATTATTGTTGGATTTCTATTTACTATCGATGTCTACAGCTCCAACTTCCTTATAGCCTGAAACTCGCAAGTGGTCAATTGTGGGACTAATAGAACCAGGATAGATACTTTTAGTCGGTTGTGTTTCAGCTGACGGTCAATTGAATACCTTAGGAGCGAATTGAATACCTTAGGAGCGAATTTAATACCTTAGGAGCGAATTTAATACCTTAGGAGCTTATTTAATACCTTAGGAGCGAATTTAATACCTTAAGAGCGAATTTAATACCTTAGGAGCGAATTTAATACCTTAGGAGCGAATTTAATACCTTAGGAGCGAATTGAATACCTTAGGAGCGAATTGAATACCTTAGAAGCGAATTGAATACCTTAGGAGCGAATTTCCCGAGACGTAATGGGAAAAATATGTATGCCAAGTGTTCACAAATAACAAGATATTTCCCTAGAAAATCGTCGTAATAGCTGAGTAATCAAAAGCTGTGAACATGGCAATTTACCATCAGCTGATAATAAACAGACTATACTAGGACGTCCACTCACAAGCCAAAATAATAACCCCTTGAGGATTATGACGCGTTTTGACAGTTTATTCTGGCTATCATTAGACGATTTTATACAGGTAAGGAAGAATCTGTGGGAATTAAAAAAAAAGGGTAAAGACTATCTCAATTAATCCTCCTCAGACTAATATCGTCTAATGTCAGCCAGAGAACATAAATTAAAGGCGTCCTCGTACCTTGAAAGGGTTAGGGGGGGATAATCGGTTTTTCTGGCTCCTCTTCTCCCTCATGCTTAGCCCCATTAGTTTTCAAATTTTAAGACGTTCGGCCCATTAGTATTGAGGATTTTAAGACCTTTTGTCCCTTTTATGTGTCAATTTTAAGACTTTTCGCTCGCCAGGAAAAAATCGACACCTAAATGGCACGAAAGGTCTGAATATTGACAAAGAAATGGGGTGTAAAGTCATAACATCGCCAAACTAATGAGTCGAACGTCTTAACATCTAGAAACCAATGGTATTAAACACGAGGGAGAAAGGGGCCAGAAAAACCAGCCCATCTCCCCTTAACCCTTTCTATACCGGCGCCGTTCTTTTAACTTTATTCTGGCTCATATTAGACGATTGTATTCAGTTTAAAAAGGGTCCCCAGCAATCAACAGGTCTCGAACTATCTCGCTTAACCCTTTTTACCTGTACAGATCCTTATTTAACTGCACACAATCGTCTAAATATAGCTAGATGAAAATTAAAAAGACGTCGCCGGTACAGAAGGGGTTAACTTATATCTTGAGTTGTTGTATGTTCCGGCTATTATAAGACGATTTTATTCAGATTAGGAAGGAGGGTATATGGAAGTCAGAGGGTCAACTGAGATTGTCTTTACCATTATAATTCCCACAGATCCTTCTTAAACTGTATACAATCGTCTAATGATAGTCAGAATATACTGTCAAAATGCGTCACAATCTTCAAAGGGTTATTATGTTAATTGTGTTAACTCTACATTTTCAAAATTTGTTACGTTGAAGTTTTTTTTTAAATTATTATAGATAGTATTTTTTTTAAGCGTTTTAGAGCTGAACAATGTCGTGGTATTTCATACACTGTATTTTGAAAATTAAAGTGTTTTGTTTAATTTTTTTCTTGTGGATTAGAAATTATGTTACACGCATTTCTAGATCAAAAATGATTTTTTTTCTCGTGGATGAAAAATTATGTTACACACATTTCTAGATTAAAGACATATTGGGATAACAGGGTACGTAATAAACATTATTCCTGTTCGTGAATGATACCATTGAATAGCCTACATTAATCCGCGGCAGGAAAATACATTTTGATCTTGGCTTCATTAACGATTTTCGACCGATTTCCAACACGCAGGTAAGGTTCGAACGACAGCAGCAGACCGGGCAAAAACACTCAAAGCCAGTCCCCCACCAACCTCTTGAACTCGGAATTAGGAAAAGCGAGGAGCATATATATATAAACGAATCGGACGGCCGTAAATTCCGCCCGCCCTGGGAATTAAAAAGTTGGCCTTGTAATTAGCTCAAAGTCCAGGCGGAGTTTGACGCTAAAGAAAGTTGGGGATTTGGCGTGAATGGTGATGGGGACGAGAGAGAGAGAGAGAGAGTTACAAGGAATAGTTAGTATCTCGGAGACCTTACGGTCCATTCCGAGGAGATACTCGAAGTGGAAGGAGAGAGGTTTAGTGCACTTCATTCATTGCAGAGTGTGCAAAATACTACCGTATTTATTCTCTTCTTGAACTGCTCTACTGAAGAACTGTTTACAACTTCGGAGGGAAGTTTGTTCCAGGTAAAACAGATTTTACATGTGGAAAAGTTTCCACAAATACTAGTGCTAAACCTTTTGAATTCTAATTTCCAGCCATGGTTGCGTGTTGTATTCATATTGAGGCTAAACATTTTGCTATAATCCACATTGTCAAACCCATTAAGTATTATATACTTCAATGAGCTGACCTCGTAGTCTGCGTGTCTCCAACGGAAAGAAATCAAGAGCTCTCAACCGGTCCTCATAGCGCATTCTTCTAAGTGATGGAATAAGCTTTGTATCTCTAAATTGTACTCTTTCTAGTCGCTCTATATCTTTCCTGAGTGCTGAGAGAAAGAGAGAGAGAGAGAGAGACTTGTCAAAGGGGTGTACTCGGTTATTTCCACCGTGGGTTAGTTCGTCTGTTAGGCTCTTCGCCCACATTAGAGTCGCGAATAGCCCAGGGTGATAGATCTGGGCAATTTGGTTTTAAGATTAGAATAAATATTATGTGGAACACAGAAATGAGTTATGACAAGAATGAATATGAGAAGGAACCCATAAATACATTTAGACAAGCTTAAAAAAAATGCCCCTAGACCCCCGTTCAAGATAAATTTGTACATATTTCGATGACAACATTTCCTGGCCGAAGACCGATTCCTTCTAAAATTACAGGCTCGCTATCGCTCGCCAGGAAAAAATTGACACCTGATTGGCACGAATGGTCTTAATATTTACAATGAAATGGGGTGAAAGGTCTAAAAATCGCCAAACTAATAGTACAACTAATGGGGCTAAACATGAGGGAGAAAGGGGTCCGGAAAAAGCGACTACCACCCCATTAAGCTAAGGTTAGGCTGGGTTAAGTTAAGTTAGGTTAGCTTAGATGAAGTTTGTGACTAGGTTAATGTTAGCTGCAGTTAAAGCTTTGATAGTGGTAGGCTAGAGTTAGTTAATCAAGATATGAATGAATCGACTCGAATGTACTGTGAATGAAGTGACTGTAAACGAATCGACGTGTGTGCGAAACGACTGTGGACCATCAAGCCCGGCGATTATGATTTTACCAGCGCAGCGTGATAGACGAGAAAATAACATGCAATGAGGAATTAGGTATGCAAGCAGGGAATTGCATACTTAGGTGCAGAGAATTGTACGGAGCCAAGAATGACGCACCCCGGAGCAAGCAAAAAAAGGAGAGAGAGAATGAGAGAGAGAGAGAGAGAGAGAGAGAGAGAGAGAGAGAGAGAGAAAGAGAGAGAGAGAGAGACAGACAGACAGACAGACAGACAGAGAATTCCCCCCCCCCCCCACCCGGAGTAGGGAAAAAAATAAAAAAATAAAAAATAAAAATAAACGAATATATGAATAAAATAAGAATAAAAAAAAAAAAAAAAAATCATGGAGACATTACATTCATTATAAATTTTGCGCTTGGCATTATTGTAGAGTGGAGCAGCCTGTTCGGTATTGGTGTGACCTCTTGGAATTATCTTGTTACGTGAGGACCGACTGAATATTACGGGTGAGACTCGCTATAGCATGACGGGGGGGGGGAAGACGAGGTGATGAGGGTAGGGTGAAATGGGGCTGCAAAATTGTGCGTACAATTATGGGTATTAGGTAGTGTTCACTGTACAGTTACTAAAAAAAATGAATAGTCTTTTTTTATGACAAATATTTGTCATTCAGAGAGGTTCCATAATAGTACCAGGACGATTAAAATCATATCACTTAGCCGAGTGTGTGGGGGGGAAGGTGTAAAGTAGTCATGGTTGTAGTCTAAAAAAGTCACCACGTGTTCGAAGGCTTAGTCCTCCACGAGACTATAACCTGGTTCTTCAAATACTAAAGTTGCTAACCTTACATCCGCTCATGGCCGAGTGGTTACGGTGCCCAACTCTCCCAAATATACCTGGAGTGAGTGGGTTCGAATCCTGGTCGGGATACCTCTCTCCAACAACTACTATGCTACTGGCACTACCACGATATATTTTAAAATATACTCTCCAGTCACCACGTCCTCCACCTCACCAATGAAAACATAATACCTTTTGCACCACTCAGGTAACGCCCGAACCAGTTACTACAAGCATAACAACCCATGTTTATCTAAAACCATCATAACGTATATCACTTTACACGCCAACACCAACAACAACACCAAAACCAACAACAACAACAACATCAAACAACAGCACCAACAACAACAGTAATTAACAACAACAACAACACCAAAACCAAGAACAACAACAACAACAACAACAACACCAAAACCAAAACCAACAACAACAACAACAACAACAACATACCATAAGTATCACCACCACCACAGGCAGTAATATCAACAACAATAACCTTAAGTTCCATAACCAACAACAACAACAACAATAACCACCACTACTACCTACAGACAACTAGACAGTCATTATACCACCATCACTACTGCTAACAACTAAACCCCAACAATAATAACCAACAACCACAACAACAACATTAACTATCACCACTATCAACCACAACAACAACATTAACCATCACCACTACCAACCACAATAACCACAACAACAACATTAACCATCACCACTACCAACAACAATAACAACATCAACAATAGCAACCATCACCACTACCTCCACCACCACCAACAACAACAACAAAAACGTCATACAGTAATTAGACCACCACCACCACATATCCCCTCCACTACAAACCCTCGTGCACCTGTTAACAAAACACCTGATCCCCACCGTACCAATTAGCCTCAGTAACTATATAGCTCCATAACCACCCGCTGACCTTGCCTATACTACCTTCAGACCCCCTAGACCTCCATCAAGCTTAGAAAAAAATCCCTAGAACTCCCTCAAGCTTAGAAAAACACTCCCTAGACCTCCATCAAGCTTAGAAGAAAAAAAACTTAGACCCCCCGTTAAGATAAATTTGTAAATTTTTCGGTAGAAAAATGTCCCGGCCGAAGGCCGATTCATTAAAAATTACAGGCTCGCTATCGCTCGCCAGGAAAAAATCGACACTAAATGACACGAAAGGTCTTAATATTGACAAAGAAATGGAGTGAAAGGTCTCAAAATCGCCAAACTAACGGAACGAACGTCTTAAAACCTCAAAACTAATATGCTAAACATGAGAGAGAAGGGGGTCCAGAAAAAGCGAGTAGTACCCTGAGCACCTGAACCCCCCCCCCCCATACCATTTTATTAGCCTCAGTAACTATATAGCCTCATAACCACCCGCCGACCTTGCCTATGTTACCTCCAGACAGGGTTGCAAAAATCAAGTCTGCTAGATAGTAGATAAATGCCAAAAATCGCTAGAGTAATGCCACAATGTCTTCAATATTGCTCTAAAATGGCTCAAATTTACAGAATATCGCTATAATTCATGTCGCTAGATATACACATTTACCTCTAGACCAAAGTAAATAGCTCTAGATCTAGCGGGAAAGTAGCTAAATTGGCAACACTACCTCCAGAACTGGGCCAAAACAATGGCTCTATTTTCTTATCCAACAATTAGGAATTCTAGGC
Organism: Paralithodes platypus; assembly: GCA_032716605.1. NCBI lineage: Eukaryota > Metazoa > Arthropoda > Malacostraca > Decapoda > Lithodidae > Paralithodes > Paralithodes platypus. The sequence goes on along the minus strand of CM064503.1, from coordinate 5,821,609 downwards.
CCAACCATACTCGTTTTTTGGTTTCCAAGGTTACACGTCTGCGTCTGTGATTCTGCTAGACAGGTTGGTAGGGTACAGCTGATTCAGGAAGTTACTTTACCTACAGTGTATTTCTATAGCCTATATTGTGTGACTGCTATAAAAATTTTGCTTAATAATATAGGCTATCTATTTGTGTTACTTAAGGTCATTTCTATAGCCTATATATATAATGTGACTGCTAGAGAGTTTCCTTAAGGGGAGATCTCCACTTGAGGGATTTTTTTCTTGACCCCTTTTTCCCTCATGTTTAGCCCCATTGCTTTTGATATTATAAAACGTTTGCCCCATTAGTTTAGCGATTTTAAGAACTTTCACCCCATATTAAGACCTTTCGTGCAATTCAGGTGTCGATTTTATCCTGGCGAGCGATAGCGAGCCTGTAATTTAAGAGGAACCGGCCTTCGGCCGGGACATTTTTCTACCGAAAAATGTACAAATTTATCTTGAAAGGGACTCAAGGGGGTGTAATTTTAAGCTTGATGGAGGTCTAGGGAACAAACTAAATACCTCCCCTTAATAGGTTATCCTATCTAATTGTGTCTTAATTACGATAAAGACCAATAATCTTCAACAACAGCAGCCTGATAAGCAATGGATATGTATAATTTGGAGTCAAGGTGATGATCTCTTGGGCAAATCTGTACTCCAGGTAAAAGCGTTGATTCCAGGGAGGGAGGCTTTTTGTGGGTTATTTAAGGGGAGACTGACCGTTTGTTTGGTCTATTAATTCATGTATTCATATATTTGTTTTAGTTTCCTCGCTAGACCTCCATCAAGCTTAGAAAAACGCCCCCTAGACCCCCCCCCCCCCTTCAAGATAAATTTGTACATTTTTCTACCGAAAAATGTCCCGGCCGAAGGCCGATTCCTCTTAAAATTGCAGGCTCGCTATCGCTCGCCAGGAAATAATCGACACCTAAATGGCACGAAAGGTCTTAAAAATTGACAAGGACCCCTTAGACCCCCTTTCAAGATAAATTTTTACATTTTTCGGTAGAAAAATGTCCCGGCCGAAGGCCGATTCCTCTTAAATTACAGGCTCGCTATCGCTCGCCAGGAAAAAATCGACACCTAAATGGGACGAAAGGTCTTAAAAGTGACATAAATTGGGTGAAAGTTCTTAAAATCGCCGGCTAACCATGAAGGAGAAAGGGGTCAAGAAAAAAATCCCTCGAGTGGAAATCTCAGTTTATTCAAGTGCATTGGGGTTTGTAATTGATGATCAATGTTAAGAACGGGGCGGTGAGGGGGGGGGGGGGGGGGGGGGGGGGGGACGTGTTATTGTGGGTGGGTGGCCGGACAACTCAACCAGTATCTCTCAACCAGTGGTTGAGATCTACTGGTGGAAATGATCTACTGGTTGAAATGGTCTACTGGTTGAGTGGTCCGGGTGCCGTGTGTGTGTGTGTGTGTGGTATGCTGGCCAACCAATTATATTTTCATTATTCAAGAGTTAATTCCGTTTTTCCAAAAATATGTTACAGGGGGACAATGCCTAGTAAGTTCACTGCTCAATAGGTGGCGTTCTGAGAGTGAGGGTCTGAGTTTGGAGGGTGAGACAGTGAAGCACTTGAACGAAGCAACCAGCCGCTTCAGAGATGGAGCTGCTTCGAGCCATGAATAGATGCTTCACAGGTCTCACTCCCCAGACTGGAACAAGACCTCACGGGCTTCACCGTGTTGAGCGGTGGAATGTACAGGCTCTCAGCCTATGCCCGAGAGGGAGTAGTTCAGATATAAAAAAAAAAAAAAAAAAAAACCGCCATGGCCCTTTTTTCTTAGCTGCATGTGAAAGGGTTGGACATGCAAGGAGGCTGGAAGTTTTGTTAATTTTGGGTTTAATTGCCAGGTTATCTGACTTGTAATTAATTGGTGTAATTAGACCTTAACCATTTCAGTCAGATACATATACGGGGGAGTGCTGGAGGGACCTTGGTGACCCTGGTCTCTGGATGACCTACAGTAGATGTGTGTGAATTTGTATTTTGTCTTTGCGTGTTCATTGTTTTGTGTTGTCCCTATTCGTGCTCTGTCTTGAGTCACCAAACAAAAAATATAGGAAAAGTGGGGATTGGGCCTGAGTAAATAGATAGATATATATATAAATAGATAGATATATATATAAATAGATAGATATATATATAATGTTATTCTGGCTACCTCCAAATTATTGTCTTCGACAATTTCATCAGTTGTCATCTGTTTAACCCCTTCTGTACTGGTGACGTCTTTTTAATTATATTCTGGTTATATTTAGACGCTTTTCTGCAGTTTTGAATGATCTAAGGTAGTAAAATGGTTTAAGGGGGGTGACCTGTTTTTGTTCTGTCCTTTTCTATCTCTCTCTGCCTTGTACCCATTTGGCCCCATTCAGCCTACTGTTTTAAGACGTTTATCCCCATCCAGGTGTCAAATGTTTAGTGGTGAGCGGTAGCGAGCCAGCATATTTTATATTTTTGTTTGACAGCAGGCTAAATTTGTACATTTTTCGATAGAAAAATCTCTCCGGCGAAGCCGGATTTCTTCATATAATGCTGGCTCGCTATCGCTCGCCAGGAAAAAATCGACACCTAGATGGGGATAAACGTCTTAAAATAGTTGGCTGAATGGAGCCGAATGGATTCAAGCCAGAGAAAGAGAGAAAAGGAGAGACATAACAAAAAACAGGTCACCCCCCTTAAGTGAGAGAGTTCGCAGCCTGATAATTGCTAGAGGCCGATTTTATACTGAATAAGATCGTCTAATAGTAACTGTCTGCATATTACGATGAGGACGTCACCGGTAAGGAAGGGGTTAAAAGGATAATATGTGCATTTTGGAGTTAATTCTAATGTATGCAACATCAGCGTTAGTCATAAATCACTGACACTTGTTGATCATTATTAGTCGCATTTTCGTATTGACAGTTTTTTTTTATTGAGCTTTGTAATCGAGAATAGCAAACGATGATATGCATTATATACCTTACATTATTTTATTTTGTATTTTTGTATTGAAGTAACTAATACATCAACTACTTTGAATTAATAATTATAATAGTTTCTCTAAATGCTCACTATGAGTATTATATTTTAATGTAATTTTATAATAAGACATATTTCAACTTATCAAGGGTATCGCAAACGAAAAGGGTAACATGTCTTTGCCTTGTGTACAATGATCTTTAAGGGGAGGTTTTTAGTTTTGTCCCTAGATATCCTTCAAGCTTAAGATTACACCTCCTTGAGCCCCTTTCAAGATAAATTTGTACATTTTTCGGTAGAAAAATGTCCCGGCTGAAGGCCGGTTCCTCTTAAATTACAGGCTCGCTATCGCTCGCCAGGATAAAATCGACACCTAAATGGCACGAAAGGTCTTCAAATTGACAGAAATGGGTTGAAAATTCTTAAAATCGTCAAAGTAATGGGGCAAACGTCTTAAAATTAGAAAAACAATGAGGCTAAACATGAGGGAGAAAGGAGTCAAGAAAGAAATCCCTCAAGTGGAAATCTCCCCTTAATACAATAAAAACAAATTGTTTACAATAGTTTCTTACGGTATTTCACACGTATATTATGGTGGAAAAGTACATATTTATTTAAGTTTGTAAATCTGTCTATACATTTATAGAAACGTACATAATATGTTTTCGTAATTGGTAACAAAAGGCAGGAACTACACTGTACACTACGAGTTATATTTGGTGGTCACTCTTTCAGTACGAAGCCGCCTATTTTAATTTTATGTTAGTTCCCCTTATACGATATTATCAGTTTAGGAACATGTTGTGGGGGTCAGTGAATAATATATGTTTTACACCTATATTATTTGAGAGATTCTTCCTAAGCTTAAGTCAAATCCTCAACACTAGTTAAAATGTAGTATAAACGTTACCCCATCTTGTTAACCCCTCTGTACCGGCGACGTCATTTAGATTTTACTCTAGCTGTATGTAAACGATTCTAAGCAGTTTTAAGAAAGAACTGTGGTAGTAAAAATGGTTAAGTGAGGTAAATCAAAGCCTGTTAATTGCTGGAGGCCCTTATTAAACTGAATAAAAGCATCTAATAGTAGCCAGGGTACAGTTAAATGGACGTCACCGGTACAGAAAGGGTTAATCATCCAGACCTTTCCTCCCCATCCACTACTTGTCAACTCCTCCAGTACTTTCTCGACATTTAGGATTTTTTGTCTGGTTAACTTCAGACGTTTTTATTCAACTTTAGAAGGACGGTGGGGATCGTAGGTGGTTATATCAATTAAGGAACACCCCGTTCTTAACATTAATCCTCCATTACAAACCCCAATGCACTAGACTAAGCTCATGGAAACATATGATCTATGATACCAATTAATTCTCTGACCCATATAAACTGCATTAAATCATTAAAGTTATTACCCAGTTTGAATCAAATACGTGTAAATATAAATACAATATATATAACATGACAAATAGCGTCATTACTCGTGTAGTGAAGGGGTTAATGGTGGCGTGTGGGTATTAAGGGGACAGTGGCTGCTTTTTTGGCCTATTTATTTATGTATTCATTTATTTTTTAGTTTCCTCGCTAGACCATCCCTCAAACTTAGAAGAAACATCCCCTAGACCCCCCTTCATGATAAATTTGTAAATTTTTCGGTAGAAAAGTTTCCCTGCCGAAGGCCGGTTCTTCATATAATTACCGGCTCGCCATCGCTCGCCAGGAAAATATCGACACCTAAATGGCACAATAGGTCTTAAAATTGACAACGAAATGGAACGAAAGGTCTTAAAATCGCCAAACTAATTGGCCTAACGTCTTAAATTCTGAAAACTGATGGGAATACACATGAGGACAAAAGGGGACCAGAAAAACGCCCCATCTCCCCTTAATAAACCGTATTATCCGTCACTTCCGCCTTCTCTTCGGGTCTATCGGGCCCTTTAATGTCCTCTGGTGTATGCTTCATTTGGGGTTTAATTAATTCGTGGTGGTGATATTAGGGTGGGGTGGTGAGCGGGGGCTGAAGGTGTGTGTGGGGGGGGGGGGGGGGTTATGGTGGTGGTGGTGGAGAGGAGGGGAGATTTGGTGGTGGTCAGGGGTAGGGGGATGGTGATGGTAGGAATGGAGGGGCGATAGTGAGGTGGTGGTGGTGGTGGGAGGGAGAGATAGGATGATGGTGGGAGTGGAGGGGGGATAGTGAGGTGGTGGTGGTGGTGGGAGGGAGAGGTAGGATGATGGTGAGAGTGGAGGGGGGATAGTGTGGTGGTGGTGGTCAGGGGTAGGGGGGTGTAGGGTGACTGTAATGTGAGTGGAAGGGAAATAGGGTGGTGGTCAGGGGTAGGGGAGAGATAAAGTGATGGTGATGGTAGTGGAGGGGAGATGGTGTGGTGGTGGTGGTGGGTGGGGGTATTTATGGTGGTGTGGTGGAGGTGGGATGGTGTGGTGGTGGGGGTAGGGGGAGAGATAGGGTGATGATGGTGGTGGAAGTGGAGGGATGGGGATAGGGGGAGATATCGGGTGATGGTGCTGGGAGTGGAGGGGGGATGGTGTGGTGGTGGGGGATGGGGATATTTAGGATGGCGTGGTGGTTGTGGTGGATGGGATATAAGTTGATGGTGTGGTGGTGGGGGACATAAGGGTATGGTGTGGTTGTGGTGATGGGGCTGGTGGGTGAGGTAGGTGTACATTGTTGATACAGTGTATAAAAATAAACTATTTCTGGAAATACTTGTCAATACCGATTTATATAACATATTATAGTTAGTGTACGTGTGGTAATCTGAAGCGAATTATAAAATCATTTTGAGGTATTTGATTGATGATTTATTTGTTTAACACCATCTTAATTCATTGTAATATTGCCGGTTGTCTTAATCGACGTTTCAGTATATAATGTATGATTTACTTATTGTCAATATTATCCCCGCTAACGGTAGTAGGAGAGTCTGTTCGTGTGTTGTTTTGTGTAATTTTAATTTTTAAAAACAATGAATTTGACCGAACTAATTACTTTTTGTTTTTCATTTAGTACCCTCCCTAATCGATCCTCCTTCCGAATACGGGCGTTAATATCATTATAATTATTTTATTGACAACAAAAAGTTGCTTACGAATTGTATTGACATTCATAGTAGTTCTTAATTATTCAAATATTTTACATACTTAGTATAATATTGCTCGGATTGCGTGACTCAGATGAAAACCACCATGTTCGTGTGACACGGTCTTTACCCTCCTTCGGCCTTGCTAACTACACACACCTCCCCCACCCTTCATGATCTCCCTCTGGCCCATGCTAACTCTATAACCCAACTCCCCTCATAACCCCTACCCCTCCTCCTCCCAGCTCTATCTCCCCTTCCCGACCTCCCTCCCCCTCCCACACTCCCTACCCCCTCCCCTCACTTTCCGTCCATCCCTCTCTCCCCCTATCCCATCACTTCACATCCCCTCCTCCTAGCCCAGTCTCCCCCTCCTCCTTTCCCCTCCGGCACACCACCGGGCTCCCGTCGGCAACCCCGCAGGTGTGGCTGGCGTGTGCACGATTGGTCAAATAAATAACCAAGCCCCGCCCCCTAGCTGTCTACGTTCACAACAAGAGGCGCCCGCTCGCTTCGCCCTTATTGATCGTCAAACATATCAGTACATATCATAGGCATCCCTTACTTTAATAATTGTATACAGTAACGGTTAGGTGCTTGTGGGTTTGAGGAAGGGTATGTCATAGTTTGGGGTTGTATTTCTCGTTTTAGTGCGAGGTATTGGAGGGTATTTTGAGGGTGAAGTCAGAGGAGGGGGATCGGACGATGAAGGAGGCGTGGTCGAGTGGCTTGCGTGAGGCAGCCACGTGGGAGGGAATGTTGGTGGAGCGTATGGTGGTGGTGGTGGAGGATGGGGTGGTGGAGGTTGGAGGAGAGAGTGGTGATGAAGGAAGGCATGTTGGAGGATGGGGTGGTGGAGGTTATGATGGTGGTGATGCAGGAGGAAGTGGTGGTGGAGGATGGGGTGGTTGTGGTACTGGTGGAGGGTCTTTTGGTTGTGATGGAGGAGAAAGTGGTGGTGGAGGAAGGAATATTGGAGTATAGGTTGGTGGAGGGTTTTGTGGTGGTGGTGGTGGAGAGTGATGAGGACGGTAGAGAGAATATAAGGATGTTGGTGAATAAGGAAGTGGAAGATAATATAATAAAGGTTATGATAATGAAGGCAGAGGTGGACGTGGTGGAAGATTACGAGACATTAAGGGGGGAGGTTTATATTTTTTCTGAACCCCCTTCTCCCACATGATTAGCCCCATTCTTTGTTAGAGGTTAAGTTGTTTGCCCATTAGTTTGGCGATTTTAAGACCTTTAACCCAATTTCTTTGCCAATTAGGTGCCGAAATTATCCGAGCGGGCGATAGAGAACCTAATTTCTAGGAAGGAACCGAGACATTTAAAAAATTATTTCGAAGAGATATATATATATGATAGAGAGAAAGAGGAAGGAGTAATCGGTTATTATGAAGTTACTAGACCTCCCACCCTCATCCCTCCCCTCACCCACTCATTTATGACTAACACCGTATATTTCTGTATGGATTTCTTTTTCACTTACTGTATAATAGTTTAGGCTTCGCTATATATATATATATATATATATATATATATATATATATATATATATATTATATAATTATTAATTATTACTATATTTGTTTGAGGGGTGAGTTGAGTTTAAGGGGAGATATCCACTTGAGGGATTTTTTTTCTTGACTCGTTTCTCCCTCATGTGTAGCCCCATTGTTTTTCTAATTTTAAGACGTTCGCCCCATTATTTTGACGATTTTAAGAACTTTCAACCCATTTCTGTCAATTTTAAGACCTTTCGTGCCATTTAGGTGTCGATTTTATCCTGGCGAGCGATAGCGAGCCTGTAATTTAAGAGGAACCGGCTTTCAGCCGGGAAATTTATCTACCGAAAAATGTACAAATTTATCTTGAAAGGGGGTCAAGGGGGTGTAATCTTAAGCTTGAAGGATATCTAGGGACCAAACTAAAAACCTCCCCTTAAGGGGCCTGGTAGATATTGGACCTTTTATTATATCGTTCCTTTCGACTTTCGAGCAGGTTTTTACGAATCCTAATCTAACCAACTCAAGACTACTCAACTCAACTCAGTCCAACCCAACTCAACTTAAGGGCAATGGGCGTATGGATTGGCTTATGTATTTATCTTTGTATTATTCCTTTTTAGTTTTCGCCCTAGACCTCCATCAAGTTTAAAACAAAAAAAATGGCTCCCCTTCAACATAAGTTTGTACATTTTTCGATAGAAAATGTCAAGCTGGTTACTACCATATTACAGGCTCACTATCGCTCGCCAGGGGAAAAATTGACACCTTAATTGCATGAAAGGATTTAATATTGACAAAAATATGGGACGACAGACCTTAAAATCGCCAAAATAATGGGGTGAACTCTTTAAAATTTCAAAACTACTGGGGCTAAACATGAGGGAGAAGGGGGGGCCAGAAAGAAAAAAAATCCCCCCTTAACCCACCATAACCCAACCCATCCTAACCCATCTCATGCTACTCGACCCAAATCAACCCAAACAAGTCTCTTCCAACCCCATGCCCAGTTAACCCATCCTAATTCAACCCCTTGCCGAGGTAATCCATCCTAATTCAACCCATCATATCGTAATCCAGCTTATCCTGACCAACCAAACCTGAACTAACTTTTCCTATCCTAACCCAACCCAATATAGCATATACTATCCCAACCTACCCTATCCAAACCTAAAGTATCGTATCCTAAGCGAATCTCACCTAACCTACTTAACTCCTGTACCGGTGACGTCCTTTTAACTGTATTCTGGGTATTATTAGTCGATTGTAGTCAGTTTCAAAAGGGCCTCCAGCAATTAACAAGCTTCGAACTATCTCACTTAACCCATTTTACTACCATAGATCTTCTTGAACTGCCCACAATCGTCTAAATATAGCCAGCATAAATGAAAAGGACGGCCCCCATACAAAAGGGGTTAACCTAAGCTACCATTTCCTAAATTAGCCAGGACAGGAACACTATAATCTGTAGAGGGGGGGGGGGTCACGCTCTATATCCCTTACGGTACCCCTCTATAGCCCCCCCCCCCCTCTCTCTCTCTCTCTCTTCCCTTTCTACAGCATATAAACACCAGGCCTTACGTCATACTGGTCAGGTAGTAATTGAAGGGGGGGGGGGGGGAGAAGGGGGGCCGATAGGGGTGTATTAATGCCCCCCCCCCCCTCTATTTCCTGGTCACCACGCCCTCACATACACAAATATACCCCATCCCCTCGTTACTGTACACACACACACAGAGACACACACACACACACACACACACATTGCGTGGATTCCCCTTGACGAACAAGTGAAGTGAGTGAAGTGAGTGAACATACACACACCCACCCACACCCACACACACACACTCACACACACACACACACCCACACCCACACACACACACACACACAGATGTTTGATATTTATGATGAACTCAATTAATCTGGCAATGGGTCCAATGTTAACACTTGTTATGGGATACGCATACTATATATATACAGTATATATACAGTATATATATATATATATATATATATATATATATATATATATATATATATGTGTGTGTGTGTGTATACTGTATATATAATATTATATGAATAAGAACAGCAGATAAAATAACAGACTAGAGAGCTTGCCCTCCCCTAATCACCCCAGCTTGTAATCAAAACAGAAAACAATTAACAATATCCAGTACTCAACCCCCAGACCACAGCATTCACCTTGATTAACTCCGCACGATTCTGATCTCGGCCACATACACGGGGAAAAAATATGATATTGATGATTGTGCAAGGCATTATTTATATCGGTTCCATCTCGCCCGCCGATATTATGAACCGGTTGCTTATCGGGGAAAAAAATGATTGACCCTTGACCTGTTTTTTAAGGGGGGTGACCTGCTTATTTTCTCTCCTTTTCTCTCTTTCTCTGGCTTGTATCTATTCAGCCCCGTGCAGCCTACTGTTTTAAGACGTTTATCCCCATCCAGGTATCGATTTCTTCCTGGCGAGCGATAACGAGCCAGCATTGTTTGGAGAAATCCGGCTTCGCCGGAGACATTTTTCTATCGAATAATGTACAAATTTAGCTTGCTGTCAAAATATATATATATATATATATATATATATATATATATATATATATATATATATATATATATATATATATATGCTGGCTCGCTACCGCTCGCCATGACACCTGGATGGGGGCAAACGTCTTAAAACAGTAAGCTGTATGGGGCCGAATGGATACAAGCCAAAGAGAGAGAGAGAGAGAGAGAGAGAGAGAGAGAGAGAGAGAGACAGAGAGACAGACAGAGAGAGAGAGAGAGAGAGAGAGAGAGAGAGAGAGAGAGAGAGAGAGAGAGAGAGAGAGAGAGAGAGAGAGAGAGAGAGAGAGAGAGAGAGAGAGAGAGAGAGAGAGAGAGAAAAGCGAGGTGGGCCCCCTTAAAGGTCGTCACCAGTACAGAATGGGTTAAATATTTCACGGCTCTGAATAATATAGAAACGTGTAAGAATGGTGTGATCTCCAAAGGCAGTATCGTATTATGGTACTGCACGCGAATTACTGAGCACATATTCAAAAGGTCACGGGAGTTAATTCAGTGTCTCTATCGTTCTAATTGAGTGCACTGCATTATCAAGTGTCTTATTTTATCATATCCCGATAATATTTGACAATGGAAATAGATTGAGGGGAGGCGACTTTGAGGATATATATATATATATATATATATATATATATATATATTTGACAGTATATTAGACGACTGTATACCGTTTAGGACGGATATGTGGGAATTGAAAGGTTAATTAGAATATCTCAATTAACCCGCTGACGTCCATATACACTTCCTAATCTTAATAAAATTGTCCAATAATAGCCAGCAAACAGAAAAGAAATGCGTCATCGGATATTGAAAGGGTTAATTTATATATTTGTTGCACACTTTACGAAAATGAAACCTGGAATTGCAAGTTTTCATTCGTATTCAAAGACCTCTTAGAATACAGACGAAAGCTTGCAGTTACGTGTATTATTATTGTCCTAGCGAGTACCAGAAATAATCCATTACATCACGCCAATTACAGCTAGGATAAGTATTAATCCCTTAAGGGGAGGCACACCGTTTTGCTGGGCCCCCTTCTCCCATTAGTTTGGCGATTTTAACACCTTTCGCCCCATTTCGTTGTCAGTTTTAGAATCTTTCGTGCCATTTAGGTGTCGATTATTTCCTGGCGAGCGAAAGCGAGCCTGCAATTTTAAGAGGAGCCGGTCTTCGGCTGGGACATTTTTCTACCGAAAAATGTACACATTTATCTAGGGGGTGTTTTTCTAAGCTTGATGGAGGTCTAGGGAGGAAACTAATAAAACATGAATATAGGAATTAAGGGGAGGTATTTAGTTTGTTCCCTAGACCTCCATCAACCTTAAAATTACACCCCCTTGAGTCCCTTTCAAGATCAATTTGTACATTTTTCGGTAGAAAAATGTCCCGGCCGAAGGCCGGTTCCTCTTAAATTACAGGCTCGCTATTGCTCGCCAGGATAAAATCGACACCTAAATGGCACGAAAGGTCTTAATATGGGGTAAAAGTTCTTAAAATCGCTAAACTAATGGGGCAAACATTTTATAATATCAAAAGCAATGGGGCTAAACATGAGGGAGAAAGGGGTCAAGAAAAAAATCCCTGAAGTGGATATCTCCCCTTAATTAATAGACCAAACAAACGGTCTGCCTCCCCTTAGCTCTATGACGTAATGTGCATGATATTCCGGTCACCAGTAGACTATTTTCTTTAGCTTTGATTATAGTTTTAGGACTCAGAGGGGTAACTGAGATCTTGGTTAACCCTCTGAATCACACAGGTCCTTCTTAAACTACACAAAATAGCCTAAGTTTAGCCACAATTCGTATAATTAATTCCCGCCCACTCACCAGCAAACTCTCTCTCTCTCTCTCCGCCTCAATGTTGCATCTCTTTCGCTATTATATCGCTACTACAATAATCAGTGCTCCTCAGAGCTCTTCGGTACGTGGTACCCGTCTTGCAACACAATCCCACCCCTACTCTGTGCAACTCTCCAACCCAAGAGTGAAACGTTATTCTGGCTTTCTTCTATTCAACAACTGAGCTCTGGAACTCTCTCCCAGAATCAGTCTTTCCCTCCTCCTATGACTTAAAATGCTTCAAACTCTGTGTGTCCAGGCATTTTTGGCTCGAACGTCCCTTGATTTTGGCCCTGTCACTCTTTCAACTATGGGGGAGGCGTTTGCTACAGGCAGTTCTGCCTTTTGTCTCCCTCACTCACATAGAAACAAAAATAGGCGTCATTGTGCTGGAGGGGTTGTAAGGGCACAAGGAAGGCAAGTATAGATGAGTGATAGTTAACCCCTTCACCACCATGACGTAATTTGCATCATGTTCTGGTTACCATTGGATGATTTGCTTTAGTTCATAATTTACTTTCACGACTCAAATAGGTAAGTACGGTCTTTAATAAACACTCTTAATTACACAGGCTCTCTTGAAACTGCATAACATCGTCTAATTTCAGCAAGTATCAAAGGTAAACAGGCGTCATGGTGTTGAACGGGTTAGTGAAAGATTGTGCGAGCCAAATTAAGAGCAGAGGTACGGTTGAGTGCAACACGCAAACAGTGATAAGCCAGCGGGTAATAATGGTGGGTTTAATGCTGATACATATTGTGCCGATTATTGCAAAGATAGGGAGAAACGGGATATATTATGTTAACCTTTTCAATACCATGACGCTGATACCGGTAGTAGGAATTATACGATATATATATACCGGTATATATATTTTGTGGTTTTTTTCATCAACCAACTTCACTTCTAAACTTTTTTAATGAAATAAACAAATTCAAGAAATACGCATATCTTGGGTGAATAACTTCTATAAGATAATGTTAAACCCTTTGTTGTGATAAAAAATTTAATCGTTTAAAGTTAACCCTTTCTGTAAACCAGTCTTTCTTCTACTCAGCAAGCAAGCGTTGCAACTCTATCTCTCAATCTGTCTTTCCCTCATCCTATGATTTAAACTGATGCAAGTTCTGTGTGTCCAGACATATTGACTCTAGCGTACCTTGAATTTGGCTCTGTCACTCTTTCAACTTTGGAGGGAGACACTTGTTACATGCAGCTTTGCCTTTTGTCTCCTTCATTAACATATAAGAAAAAAACAGTTTGTTTTTCTTCATTTATTCAGGCTATAATTACTGATTTTATTAGGCTTAGGATGGACGTCTAGGAATCTGAGGGGTCGAAATCAATTCAATTAGGCACCAAGCTCCCACACAGACCGAATACAACTCGTCTAATGCTAGGCAGAATATACTGTTAATAACGTGTCTTAATCTTGAAGGGGTTAACGTCAACAACCAATGAGAGCGGCTGGTTTAAGGGGGGTGACCTGCTTTTTGTTATTTCTGTCCTTTTCTCTCTTTCTCTGGCTTGTGTCCATTCGGCCTCATTCAGCCAACTATTTAAGACGTTTATCCCCATCTAGGTGTCGATTTCTTCCTGGCGAGCGATAGCGAGCTAGCATTATATGAAGAAATCCGGCTTCGCCGGAGACATTTTTCTATCGAAAAATGTAAAAATTTAGCCTGCTGTCAAACAAAAATAAAAAATATGCTGGGTAAAAAACTGACACCTGGGGTTAACTTTTTAAAACAGTAGGCTGAATGGGGCCAAATGGATACAAGCCAGAGACAGATAGAAAACGACTTAACCAAAACAGGTCACCTCCCTTCGAACGCATACTTATATATAGTATTATGACTATTATTATTTCTTATACAACGAAACTCTTAAGGGGAGATTTCCACTTGAGGGATTTTGTTCTTGACTCCTTTCTCCCTCATGTTTAGCCCCGTTGTTTTTCTACTTTTGAGACGTTTGTCCCATTATGTTGACGATTTTAAGAACTTTCAACCCATTTGTCAATTTTAAGACCTTTCGTGCCATTTAGGTGTCGATTTTATCCTGGCGAGTGATAGCGAGCCTGTAATTTAAGAGGAACCGGCTTTCAGCCGGGACATTTTTCTACCGAAAAATGTAAAAATTTATCTTGAAAGGGGCTCAAGGGGGTGTAATCTTAAAACATAATACTTGATGGATATCTAGGGACCAAACTAACAACCTCCCCTTAAGTGGTCAATTGAGATTACTTGTACGGTCGCGCTAATAAGTCATGTCGCAGATGTCATTACGTTTGGCTTGCTCTGTGCTGTATTAATATCTGTCAGATGTTGAATAGGGTGGGTAAGTGTAGGAACAGGTTTGTATATTTCACTCGATATGAAGAAATGAATCTTATATATGGCTGATGCCAATTATTGAACAAAATATACTCGGTGCCGAGCAATCACTTATTAGCGCGACTGTACCTACCTCTCCGATTGCTAGAGGTCCTTTCTAAGCTGTATAAACTTGACAACTGTTAGCCACAATCAAAGCAGAAGGACGCCATCGTTTACTAAAGGGGTTAATACATAAATAACAAACTTTCATCTTCGTCAATCAGATGTTATTTTTGTTATACTGGCTACCATCAAACGATTTGATTCAACTCCTCATCTGCAGGCAACTAGAAAAATAGTGTTTATATTAAACCTTTCAAGCTCATATGACGCAGAGGTTGCCAGATTACCAATAAGAAATAGGCTTTAAAGTATCCCTAATAGGCTCAAAATCACGCCATATGTCGGAGAGGGTTAAAGGTGTGAGTCGAACACACACACACACACACGCACACACAACAAAAAAGGGGTAAAACGATGCTTTCTGTATTAAACTTCAGGATTTTTTGTTTTGTTTTTCCTAAGCTGATTATATTTTTCCTGTACTCTTGATTGATAAACAAGAGAGGTAAAGACAAACATACATTAACCCCTTCTGTACCGTCGACATCCTTTGTATTCTATTCTGGCTAATACTAATTGATTTTATTAAGTTTGGGAAAGATCTCTAGCAATTACAATCTTTTTTTAAAAGGGTTAACGAGAACTGTGACTGATGTTTTTTTTCTTCAATATTTCAGTTCCGTCGTGATATTGGTCCCGTGTTCGATGGCAAACTTCGCCACATCCTACGGTAAGTTGATATTATCCTATTACCCTCCCTATCATTGTGTTCCATTAACATTATGTTATTGTTAAAAAGTACCGGCGAGTCATTCATACACTTACATATATTATGAAAAGTTGAATGCCGAGAATATTTGACTGTTTATTGTAATCGTAATTAACCCTTCCTTCGCGTTTTCTTCACTTTCAACAGTAGTTAAAATATATGGATACAATAATTTGACTCTTTTAACCATTAAAACCATGATGCAAGTTCTGAAAAATATGGTCTATAATAAAACGATGTATCGTCTCGTTTGCGTTCGATACTGATTCAAATAAGTGTGTCGCAATTTATGATCTTGACTGTACCGGTATATTCGCACGTAGGCCTATAATAGTGTCTAGACCTAGCAAAAAGTTAGATAAGTCCATTTGTTTACTGGTATGGCCTAAATAGCTTTCAGTGTTTCAAGGCATGATAAGATTCGTATCAGACCAGCCGACCCCCAGACACTGCCTCGTACGGTCGCGCTAATAAGTCCTGTCCCAACTGTCATTACGTTTGGCTTGTTCTGTACTGTATTAATGTCTGTCAGATGTTTAATAAGGTAGGTAAGTGTAGGAACATGGTTGTATATTTCACTCAATATGAAGAAATGAAGCTTAGATATCCCTATTATTAATCAAAATAAACATGGTGCCGAGACCTTACTTATTAGCGCGATTGTACTACCAGACGTCTAGAAAGTCCTTGATAAAAGTATATGTGATATTTATATGTGGTCGACTGATGTAAACAACTTGATAACTATATTTGTATATGGTCGACTGATGTAAACAACTTGATAACTATATTTATATGTGGTCGACTGATGTAAACCACTTGATAACTATATTTATATGTGGTCGACTGATGTAAACCACTTGATAACTATATTTATATATGGTCGACTGATGTAAACCACTTGATAACTATATTTATATATGGTCGACTGATGTAAACAACTTGATAACTATATTTGTATATGGTCGACTGATGTAAACCACTTGATAACTATATTTATATATGGTCGACTGATGTAAACCACTTGATAACTATATTTATATATGGTCGACTGATGTAAACAACTTGATAACTATATTTATATGTGGTCGACTGATGTAAACCACTTGATAACTATATTTATATATGGTCGACTGATGTAAACAACTTGATAACTATATTTATATGTGGTCGACTGATGTAAACCACTTGATAACTATATTTATATATGGTCGACTGATGTAAACAACTTGATAACTATATTTATATATGGTCGACTGATGTAAACAACTTGATAACTATATTTATATATTGATCATGTAAGCAACTTGATTAATCTATTTGCATGTCGGACTATAATATTATGCGTAGGCTATTAATTTGTCTTCCAATATTTTCGTATCCCTTTTATTTATTTATTTATGTATATTTGTTTTGCATGTAGTCACTTTTTAATTATTTTGTTCGATATCATTAATTTTATAAACAACTTCTTTATATTATATGCGTGTCTGACTATAGCATTACAGTACACTTATATATCTTCCAATATTAACGTGTTCTTTTCTTCTATGTTCCATGCACTCACGCGTTAATTATGTCTTACGGTATCATTGATTATATAAACAAGTTTATTAATCAATTTCCGTGTCCGACTTGAATATTTGTACTTTTTTGTTCATATACTATTATTATTGTGTTTATAATTTAGTTCGTGATCACACTAAATTATATCTTAAGATCTCGTTGATTATAGCCACTTAGCTAATTATGGTATTATTTTACGCTCATACTTAATCGATCACCTTACGATCACCTAATATTGAATTGAGAATGTAGAACAATAGAGTATCATGTGCGTACGAGCAATTAGTGTGTGTGTGTGTGATATGTTGATAATAATACACATACACTGGACACAATCGTAACTTAATAACAACCTATGTTACATTGGTCTATGATTACCTTAAAATTGCTGGTAATTGATATTAATTACATTTATTCAGATTTGCTGAAAGCTGATGTTTAAGTAAAGGATAGTTAAATCATGACATTTGAATTGTTTCATTAGAAAACGTATTTATGAGCAGGCTGTACAAATTCTTACATAATATGAACCCATATACCATATATATATTTTATGTTTTATTAATTTCACCGCTCTCCCAAACACCTCAAATGAAATTAATGAAAGCATATAATTATGTGATCCACCGGGATTCGAACTTGGGTTATCTCACACAGATTTTTTAGACACCTTAACCATTACATAAACGTTTGTATGTATATACACGCATATACACACTTACACATGTATACATGTGTATTAAAATTATTGTTTTTTTTAAATGAAGTCGACCACGTCTGTACCGGGGACATCGTTTTAGTTTTATCCTAGCTATAGTTAAGCGTGTTGTGCACTTTAATAAGGATCTGCGGTAGTTAATAGGGTTAGGTCATACAGTTCGAAACCTATTAACCCTCTCCGACATATGACGCGATTTTGAGCCTATTAGGGATACTTTAAAGCCTTTGTTATCATCAGGGGTATTTAGAAACCTTTAGTTTAGTTACTTCAACCTCTGCAGTTGTCTTTGAGTTACCTGTAGGCAGAACACTAAATTTGGAGAGGTAATTATAAGAGTGAGAGAACTCTATTTCCTATTGCTAATCTGGCAACCTCTGCGTCATAAATGCGTGAAAGGGTTAATTGCTGGAGGCCCTTTCTTAAATGTATGAAACCGTCTAACAGTAGCCAGAATACAATTAAAAGGACGGCACCGGTACTAAACAGTGGATAATATTGTTCTAACTAGGAAACACCCTCTGGAGTCAAAGGGTTAAGGGGGTTACCGGCTGTTTTTATCTTTCTCTCTTTTTCTCTCTTTCCCTGGTTTGTATCCATTCGGCCCCATTCAGCCAACTGTTTTAAGACGTTTTTCCCCATCCAGGTGTCGATTTCTTCCTGGCGAGCGATAGCGAGCCAGCATTGTATGGAGAAATCCGGCTTCGCCGGAGACATTTTTCTACCGAAAAATGTACAAATTTAGCTTGCTGTCAAAACAAAAATATATATGCTGGCTCGCTACCGCTCGCCAGGAAAATATTGACACCTGGATGGGGGTAAACGTCTTAAAACAGTAGGCTGAATGGGGCCGAATGGATACAAACCAAACAGAGAGGGAGAGAAGGAGAAAAAAAGCGAGGTGGGGTGGCTTAATAAGCGACATGTATACCTACCCAGCCACCCACCCCTGCACTTTGAGAAACACACGCCCATGATCTTCACCAGCCTCCTTCCTGTACGGTATCTTAATTATCAATATGAAAATGATTATATTAATATCCAGTATTCGATAAATGGTTATTAATCGTACTTATAGCTGTCTTGATGGTTGTAATGATTAGTGTTTATGATCGGTATGTGGTATTCCAGGTTCGAATCCCACGACGATCACATGCTTTCATTACTTTCCTCAGAAGGTGTTTGGTGTTGGGAGTGGCATTAATAAAGTAAGATTATGTAAAGATTATGTAAAGATTACGTAAAGATTATGTAAAGATTATGTAAAGATTATGTAAAGATTATGTAAAGATTATGTAAAGATTATGTAAAGATTATGTAAAGATTATGTAAAGATATGTAAAGATTATGTAAAGATTATGTAAAGATTATGTAAAGATTATGTAAAGATATGTAAAGATTATGTAAAGATTATGTAAAGATTATGTAAAGATTATGTAAAGATTATGTAAAGATTATGTAAAGATTATGTAAAGATTATGTAAAGATTACGTAAAGATTACGTAAAGATTATGTAAAGATTATGTAAAGATTATGTAAAGATTACGTAAAGATTACGTAAAGATTATGTAAAGATTATGTAAAGATTACGTAAAGATTATGTAAAGATTATGTAAAGATTATGTAAAGATTACGTAAAGATTATGTAAAGATTACGTAAAGATTATGTAAAGATTATGTAAAGATTACGTAAAGATTATGTAAAGATTATGTAAAGATTATGTAAAGATTACGTACAGATTATGTAAAGATTGGCGAGAAACTGAAATTACCGGAATGTTACAATGAATAGTTAAAATCTTGAAGACCTTGTGATCCAAGTAGAATAATCTAAGTGAAATAGCTTAAGTAAATAAGTTGTAGATTATTCAACTTAGTTCAAAATACTCATTGCAAAGTGTATTTCATTCTACAGTATCTAAGGTTCATCGGTGGTTATACCGTAGAACTATTTATACCAGGAGAGAGAGAGAGAGAGAGAGATTAAATTAAATACAGTTACCCCGATATTCTTTCTTCCTCTCAATAATGGAAATCCGAATTCGTGAGATCGCACGGGAACAATAGATAATTCTTTACTGTTGAACTTGCATATAATTCCTTACAGTCGAAATGTAATCGTTACTCCCAACAAATCAAGTGTGAAAGAAAACGAATATTTAAATGAAAAGCTTTGCCCGTGATCAATGTTACTGTTAATCCTTTTTTAGTACCGGTGACGTCATGTGTATTGGATTTCAGCTGCATTTCGACGATTTTGTGAAGCTCAGGAAGGATATATGGTAGCAGAAGGGATGAATTGGGATAGTCTGTAGCCTTTTAACGGGTAGACATCCATCCTAAGCTGAATAAAACCGTCTAATAGTTGCCAGAAATTAATAAATAGGGCGTTACCAGTACTGAATAGGTGCGTTTTCCCTTGATATTTTCGCTATCAGACGATTTGATTAATTTTACGAAGGACCTCTCGTTATAAGAAAATGTATAATATGTAAAACAAATCCCTTTAATTTTATCATCCCTATCTGATCTTAACCCCTTCTGTATCAGCGACGTCTATTTAATTGTATATTATCTATATTTAGCGGATAGTGTGCAGTGTGTGAAGGATCTGTGGTATTCAAATGTGTTAAAGTAAGATAGTTCGAAACCTGTTAATTGCTACGTAGGCCCTTTTAAAACTCTCTCTCTCTCTCTCTCCTTTTCATTCATTCCCTCTTCCTTTCTTCTTGTCTTCCGTTAATAATATCGTCTAGTGGTAGCCGAAATAATAATAATTATGCCAATTCAACCAATTGAATTGGGTCACTTTTGACAACGCTACGGATCATCTCTAAACTTAATGAAATCCTCTCCCTTAGATCAGAATATACTGTACACTTAATAACAGGAGATATCATCACAATTTACGCTCCCTATTTATTCTTCTCTTCTATTTTGTATTTGTCTTCATTAGCAGCTATTTAATTCTTTGTTGTTATATTCCTGTTTTCATGTATTTTCATTATGATCGATTGTCTTGTAATATATTCTCTCTTGCTTAATAGTTCAGTTGATTTTCTGATTAATTGTACTCTAAATGTTTGCAATACTTTAGTGTTTAGTTTTCCTTGTGCATTCTTCATTCATCATACCTTATCCAGTTGTGTGTATATATATATATATATATATATATATATATATATATATATATATATATATATATATATATATGTATGTATGTATGTATGTATATGTATGTATGTATGTATGTATGTATGTATGTATGTATGTATGTATGTATGTATGTATGTATGTATGTATGTATGTATGTATGTATGTATGTGTGTGTGTGTAGTCAGCGTGTGCGTGTGCCAGTATTCTTTTATCTCTCCTCTACTGCCTTTTGCTTCCTTGTTTATCTTTCCACTCTTTCCCCCCCATTCTCCGCCCTAGCAACCGCCTCTATGTATCACGATCCAATCTCGGCCTCTCCAGGAATTTCTCTCTTCTTATCAAGCATTTCTGTTCACGAGGAAGATCTGGAAAATTAATATATGCAGGCTACCCATGGCCCCAATTTCCCTTTAAAAATGTAAGGTCGATTGTTATACACAGTCGATTGCAAAAGTTCCGTGCTTACTTTGATTATGATATGTGTGTGTGATATCTTGCAAGAGGGCCATGCACTATAGATACTTATACGTCGTGAAGCATATAGTACAAATCACGAGATAATAGAAAACATAAGAACTGTCAGGGAAACAATATAGTACCTTAAGGGGAGGTTTTTAGTTTGTTTCCTAGACCTCCATCAAGCTTAAAATTACACTCCCTAGACCTCCTTTCAAGATAAATGTGTACATTTTTCGGTTGAAAATTTTGCCGGCTGAAGGCCGGTTCCTCTTAAATTACAGGCTCGCTGTCGCTCGCCAGTTGAAAATCTACACCTAAATGGCACGGAAAGTCTTAACATTGACAGAAAAGGGGCGAAAGTTCTTAAAATCGCCAAACTAATGGTGGGGAAAGCAATGGGGCTAAACATGATAGAGAAAGGGGTCCAGAAAATAAAAAAATCCCTTAAGTGAGAAATATCCCCTTAAGATTTCATATAGCTTAAAGTTGTGTTCGAACTGTTGATTCTGACTGTACCACCTTTGTTCTTCGCTTATCATCATTATTATTTGTTTCCCCCTCGGTCAAGATATGATAACAATATGCAGGCTTCCCGTGATTCCTGATTTCCCTTTAAAAATTTGAGGTCGATTGTTATTTGTTGGCTTTTGTTCTTCCCTTATCGCGTTCTACCTGCGTCTGGAAAGTGGGGGAGGTTTATTAGCCCTTGTGTGAAGTTTGGTGTTTTTGTTGGTGGTGAAGTTGATTTTGGTGAAGGTGGTGTTGTTGCAGTTTTTGTTGGTAGTGATGGTGATGTTGTCGTTGTTGTTGTTGTTGTTGGTGGTGGTGGTGGTGGTGGTGGGGGTGTTGTTATTACTGTTCATGGTGGTGGTGGTGGTGGTGGAGATGGTGTTTTGTTGTTGCAGTTGGTGGTGGTATTGTAGTTGTTGTTGTTGTACCTGCTGTTGATGTTATTGGTATTGATATTGGTATTGATCTGGATACCAGGGGGGGGGGGATATTCCTTATAGAGATGAGAGGGGAAGCAGGGTGGCTGTTAGCTTGTTGTGGAGTGATGATGGTGTTGGTTGGCCTGGGGGGTAGACTGGCCTCCACATGTCACTTCTCGCATTTGACCCATTACAGCTCAACTAATCCACCTTTTGGGAATACAGGACCTTGTGTATGTTATTCCTCTTCACATATCGACTTCACTCAGCACGTGTCATCTAGTTCACCCTGTTTGCAGACAGAGAAGGAGGAAGAAGGGTGTTCCATGTATTTCTGGATGATTGGTTTGATTGACAAAGATCTTCATTGCAGACAATGTTTTAATTCCTGAGGAAAATGTATAATTAGTATTATGTTTTGGCATTTCGTGTACTAATGTGAAAGTTCTTCGTGGCTCAATGGCTAGAGCAACTGCCTCGTGTGTGTGAAGTCCCGCGTTCGATCCTGGACGTCACCTCTCCCTAAGATATAAAGCTATGAGACGGACGTTGAGAGGCTGTTGACCAGAGTCTCATCAGGGGGGAGATAGTTGCTTTTTTTGGACCCCCTTCTCCCTGATGTTTAGCCCCATTAGTTCTGAGATTTGAAGACGCTCGTCCCGTTAGTTTGTCGATTTTAGGGCCTTTTTGCCCCATTTCATTGTCAATATTAAGACTTTTCGTGCTATTTAGGTGTCGATTATTACGGCAAAGAAAGGGGGCGATAGGTAAATCACCAAACTAATGGGGATAAACATGAGGGAGAAGGGGGTCCAGAAAATGTGAAGCCTCCCCTTGATGATAATAATGATATGACACTTGACCACCACAACTTTTGAGCCCGACGGTGGTATCTTTGTTCGTTGAGTTTAATACCAAGATAGTCGCAAGGGTAGCGGCGGCAGAAGTGATTCCCGGCCGCTCAGACAAAGACTTCGTGAGGGCCCAAAAGGTAGTCTTCAGTAACTCTTTCTCTCTATCTCCCTCGAGCGTGCATCAAGTCTCCCCCCCCCCCCCTCTCTCTCTCTCTCTCATCCCTATATATATATATAGATAGATAGATAGATTTTTGGCGTTTTTCCTTTTGTTTTATTGTGTCCATTTATTCAATATCTCTATATATCTATCTATCTATCTATCTCTATCTATCTATCTATCTATCTATCTATCTATCTAAATATTGCCAGACGACATGATTCTCGAAGAGGTAGGATGGTGATATCTTGTCCTTTATCGGGTAATATCTTAAGAGTGTTTATTTACATTATGTGCAAGTCGTTTATGTGTGTGTGTGTGTGTGTGTGTGTGTGTGTGTGTGTGTGTGTGTGTGTGTTTCCTCAGTCATGCTCTATTTATACTTCCTCGTCGGTAACCCCCATTTCATTTGTTGTATGTGTACATTATTCAAGACTTGTGCGTTTCTATACAAGGTTCAGCTTCTGTTGTGCAGTCTAAAGACTCGCTAGGAGATGGTCTTACGTGTCTAGTTACCTGTACGTAGGCCTAAACTTGTCTTTATCTCTTCTTGTTGCGTTGTTTTCTTATTTTATATGTATTCAAGTACATTGGGGTTTGTAATTGATGATTAATGTTAAGAACGGGGTGTTACTTATTTATATTATTGGTGTGTGTTTGTGTGTGTGGGGGTGTGGGGGGTGTATGTGTTGGGGGTGTGGGGGGGGTGTTGTGTTGTGGTGTGTGTGTGGTTGAGGAAGTGTGTATGTGTTGTGTGGGTGTGGGTGTATGTGTTGTGTGTGTGGGGGGTGTATGTGTTGTGTGGGGGTGGGTGTATGTGATGTGTGTGTGGTTGAGGAAGTGTGTATGTGTTGTGTGGGGGTGTGGGGGGTGTATTTGTTGGGTGGGGGGGTGTGTTTGTGTTGTGTGTGTGGTGGGGGAATTGTGTGTGTGTTGTGTGTGTGGGGGGTGTATGTGTTGTGTGTGTGGGGGGTGTATGTGTTGTGTGGGGGTAGGGGTATGTGTTGTGTGTGTGGTTGAGGAAGTGTGTATGTGTTGTGTGGGTGGGTGGGTGGGGGTGTATGTGTTGTGTGTGTGGTTGAGGAAGTGTGTGTGGTTGATTGGAAGTGTGTATGTGTTGTTTGTGTGGGTGGGTGGGTTTGTGCATGTGTGAGTGAGGGGTATATGTGTGTGTGTGCGCGTGCGCGTGTGTTTGTGCACTGGCACACACACAAACACATACATGGTATACATAAATAACAACATAGACACCAACAAGCACAATATAAGCAGCTCCCCCTGACAAAGACTACCGGGCGACCTTGTTCCCGTGACAGGACTAAAAAGAAAGTATTGAGAAATAATATATAGGGTATGTGAGGCCCAGAGCTCCAGGACATGCCTCATACCCACCTTTGACACTGGGAGGGGGGGGGGGGACACCAACCATCAGGAGGGAGAGTTAGTACATTGTATCTGTCATCGTGTATACCTGCTCATAATTACCTGACAAGTATTTTATGCAATTGGTTTCGGCTCTTTTCCTTAAGGCTTTCGCAAAAATGCTAGTTCTAATATTTTGTTTCTTGAGGAATACGAGTTTCGAAGCTAATTTGAAATGGTCGTGTTTACCGCCGGAAATGTTTATTCAGCAAAATAAAGGCCTCTTGGAGTAAAACTGTTAAGTAAATACGCGGCGCACACACACACACACACACACACACACATACACACACATATATATATATATATATATATAATTCCTTTTGCTACTATTTACCGAAACTGTTCCATTCTATAAGGAAGTTGGAGCTGTAGACATCGACATTTAGCATAATTGTCAGCTAAAATTCGGTCATACTACATTTAGAAGTACAGTGCATAGGACCCATTAAGTGTGTGTGTGTGTGTGTGTGTGTGTGTGTGTGTATGTGTGTGTGTCTATAAAAGATAATCCTGTTGGGAACCGTACGCCCAGCTTCCATTCTGATAGGACCAATACCCTCCAACATGGCGACCAAAAAAGTAACGACATACGCCTCCCCATAGAAGCCTATCTGTGACTCACGCTTCCCGAGAATAAAATATAATAATATTTCAGTATTAGGGTGGCATATTTCTCTCTCCATGCTGTACTCTCAGACACATTCTCTCTCTCTCTCTCTCTCTCTCTCTCTCTCTCTCTCTCTCTCTCTCTCTCTCAGGTTAATTTAGGTTAGGTATAATATTCTTGGGCATGGGTAGATAATTTAGGTTAATTTAATTTAGATTTGATTAGGTTAACTTAGCTTCAGTTGAATAAATCTAGGCTTCGCTATGTTATGGGGAGATATATATTTATTTGTTTAATTGTGTATGTATATATATATTTTTGTTTACTATAGGATAATATTGTTTAGATAACTATAAAACCTGATAAGGGTTCAGGGAAGTTAGATGACAGTGACACTAAGAAAGAAGCACTATTACCGATCTTGCCATACGTACCCAAATACCCCCAAAAAGTATATTTAAAAACAAATATATATATTATAATAATAATGCGTGTGGAGAATGAAGAGTGTGTCCTGGATATAATAATAATGTTTGTGGAGAATGAAGAGTGTCCTGGATATAGTAATAATGCGTGTGGAGAATGAAGAGTGTGTCCTGGATATAATAATAATGTGTGTGGAGAATGAAGAGTGTGTCCTGGATATAATAATAATGTGTGTGGAGAATGAAGAGTGTCCTGGATATAATAATAATGTGTGTGGAGAATGAAGAGTGTGTCCTGGATATAATAATAATGCGTGTGGAGAATGAAGAGTGTGTCCTGGATATAATAATAATGCGTGTGGAGAATGAAGAGTGTGCCCTGGATATTATAATAATGTGTGTGGAGAATGAAGAGTGTGCCCTGGATATAATAATAATGCGTGTGGAGAATGAAGAGTGTGCCCTGGATATAATAATGCGTGTGGAGAATGAAGAGTGTGTCCTGGATATAATAATAATGCGTGTGGAGAATGAAGAGTGTGCCCTGGATATTATAATAATGTGTGTGGAGAATGAAGAGTGTGTCCTGGATATAATAATGCGTGTGGAGAATGAAGAGTGTGCCCTGGATATAATAATAATGTGTGTGGAGAATGAAGAGTGTGCCCTGGATATTATAATAATGTGTGTGGAGAATGAAGAGTGTGCCCTGGATGATATAATGCGTGTGGAGAATGAAGAGTGTGCCCTGGATATAATAACTTAGCCGGTGTAAAATCTGGGAAGGGATATTTATTCTTCGTAAAGTGCCTGTTAAGGGGAGGTATTTAGTTTGTTCACTAGACCTCCATCAAGCTTAAAATTACACCCCCTTGAGTCCCTTTCAAGATAAATTTGTACATTTTTCGGTAGAAAAATGTCCCGGCCAAAGGCCGGTTCCTCTTAAATTACAGGCTCGCTATCGCTCGCCAGGATAAAATCGACACCTGAGTTGCACGAAAGGTCTTAATATGGGGTGAAAGTTCTTAAAATCGCTAAACTAATGGGGTAAACGTTTTATAATATCAAAAGCAATGGGGCTAAACATGAGGGAGAAAGGGGTCAAGACAAAAATCCCTCAAGTCGACATCTCCCCTTAACACGTCCATTCGGCAGGTCTGAGAGAGCTACATTGAGCTACATAGATACACATGTAGCTCAATGTAGCTCTCTCAGACCTGCCGAATGGACGTGCTACATAGATACACAGTGGTGATGGGCTGGTCTATCAGAGTGAGAGCTGAGCAATCTCTGCCATACCCATAGCTTACTCTGACTGTTCCTTTAACTTATATATTTTCTAGATCTCAAGTAACGGCGTCTCTTCCGTGGATTGACCTCCCAATCTACCAAGATTGGAAGCCAAAGCGTCACATTTTTCCTTTGCCCCTCAACTTTCTCTTCATAATTGCTGAGGGGCACAGGGCCCTGGGTGGGGCTTTGGTTTCCCACCCTCCTCAGCTCCCCGCCATGGAGTGGCTTCGGTCACCCAGGCTTTATTGTGGTCGGCGGGGAGGGTTCTGTGGGGGCACTCGGTTATGGCCTTGGAATTGCTCGGGGCCTTGGGGCTGTTCGGCCAGGCAGCTTGGGGAACAACAAAAACAACAACAACATAGATACACAGACCTCAAGGTCCTTACTAGGCAGTCTGGCCTTACAAATTATATAGGCTATAAATATATATATATATATATATATATATATATATATATATATATATATATATATATATGTTAGTAAAGCCAGGTAATAAATTTTCTTTAATACATACGAGGTTGAAAGAAATGGCAATTTCTGCGTTGGAAATTTTATTATTCAAAGTTTCCAGGTCTCTGATGAGTTTTCGCTGGGTGGCAGGAAGTAGATGAAGGAGATGAGCAAAATTCATGGTGGTACAGGGTTACATAAATGTACATGATGATACAGGATATACGACGCGTTTCACTGGACAACCAGCATTATCAAGTAAGGAAGGAATGATATAAAAGGTAAACAGGAAGGGTATATATAGAGGGTGGAGGATCAGAGGAGGCGGAAAACAGGGGGCAAAAGTCTGCTATTGGTGGAAGCGTAAACTAGGAGAGAGAAAGGGGTTAACCGCTTCACGCATGCGCACTGGATGCGGGATGGTGGTCAGTAGGTGGGGTCGAAGCTGATTGGCTGCGTATCGAGGGGCGTGGCCTAAGTTGTGTGGCGCCTGCAGAAGACGAAGCTGAAGGAGGTAGCGCGGGGGGCTGCGTCAAGGGCACCGGGGGCGAGGAGGGGTGTTAGGTCCTGTAGGGTAGTGCCTTTTGGCAGAAGGAAGGATCTGAAGGTCCAGAGTTTGGTTGTTGATGTTGGGATGTAAGGCTTGGATATATAAAGCTTCGAGTATAGGTAATCTCCTTGGGTCACTTTCTTTATCGAGTATGGTGGTGTGTTTCTCTAACTCGTTGCGTGTGAGGTGAGGGTGGTTAGGGGTGAGATAGTGGTCTTTGATGGCTCCAGCCTGAAGGTGAAGAGTTAACCGACGTGAAAGACGAGTCTGCGTCATACCAATATAGGAATGAGGTCCACAGTCCTCATAATTACAGGTATGTTGGTAAATGACGTGATCGTCGGTCATCGGGCTCTTTATCTTGGTGGAGGCTGGTTTGTTGCGGAGAACGAGGTTGGAGGTCTTGGGGGATTTGTAATAAATTATTAATTTGATTTTGTTTTCCGGGTTGGTTGGGTGGACATGCTTGGAGATTATTTCTTTTAAGACGGCCTCGTCATTTTTGTGTTCAGAGGACATGTAATTGCGGTAGAAGATCTTAATTTCATTGGGGGGGGGGGGGGGGGGGTCAATGTTGGGAGGGCTTTGGGTGTACCATTTTTCAAGATGGTGGTTGATGGTGCTGGAGATGTCGGAGTTGGAGTATCCGTTATTTACTAAAACTTGGGATAGTCTTTCTAGTTCGTATGTATTAAAGAAAATATATATATATATATATATATATATATATATATATATATATATATATATATATACATACATAATATATACACATATACACATACATACATACATATATATACATACTGTACAGCGCACACACATACACATACATACATACATACATACATAATTTTTTTTTTTTTTTTTTTTTTTTCATATTACCCCAGCCCTCTGTAGATAGAGGTCAAGCCTTCCCTTGAAAGCGTTTATTGTGTCGCTCTCCACCACTCTCGCTGGTAGTTTAGTCCACTCTGTCGCCACACTGTAGGTGAAGAAACTCTTTGTGACATCTAGGTTTTCCTTTTTGGTTTTTAATTTCATTCCATTTCCGCGAGTTTGATTAGTATTGTTTAATGTGAATAGTGCATTTACATCGACTTTGTCGAAACCTTTTAGTATCTTAAAGCACTCAATAAGCTGACCCCTCAACTTCCTCTTTTTTAATGAGAACGGGTTCAATCGTTTAAGTCTTTCTTCATATGGTTTATTTCTTAATGAGTGTATCATCTTCGTCGCTGCTCTACGCTGTACTGACTCGAGTCGTACAATGTCCTTGATCAGATAAGGTGACAGAACATAAGAACATAAGAACATAAGAAAATGGGAGTCTGCAGAAAGCCGATTGGCCTAAGCAAGGCAGATCCCTGTCCCACACAACTCCAGTTCAATTACAAAGCCCAATTATAGGCTCAACACTCTAATACCCTGAGGATCATCTTACCAAAACGGTTAGAGATTAACGCAGGATTATGGGGGTATGCAGAGTGCTGATTGGCCCAACCCGGCTGATCCCCCTTCACACCCAACCCTTCTCGTCCATATGCTTATCCAATTTTATCTTAAAGCTCCCTACCGTTTTAGACCCCACTATAGCACTTGGTAGTCCATGCACACCACACCATATTCAAGGTGGGGCCTCACCATACTTTTGAACAGTGGCACTTTTACGTTTTCATGTTTATATGTACATTTTCGTTTAATAAAGCCCAATGCTATGTTTGCCTTATTTGCAGCTGCTATACATTGGTCGGAAGTGTTTAGGTTTTCAGATATTAGTACCCCTAGGTCTTTTACTACCGTTGCGGTTTTTATTTGTTTGCCATTCATTTCGTATTTGTATTTCATATTTCTGCCACCAACCTGCAGCACATGACATTTATCGACATTGAAGGGCATCTGCCATTTTTTCGACCAATCTGATATCTTGTTTAAATCAGATTGCAACGCATTTCTATCATCTTCGTTCAGGACTGCATTTCCTATTTTTGTATCGTCGGCGAATTTGGAAATGGTGTTGTTTACCCCTACACCAATATCGTTAATGTAAATGAGAAACAGGACCGGTCCAAGGACTGAACCCTGTGGAACTCCACTAGTGACAGGCTCCCACTCCGATTCCACTCCATTTATCACCACTCTCTGTCTTCTGTCTGTAAGCCAATTGTTTACCCAAGAATGAATTTCACCTTTGATACCTATCCTCTCCAGTTTAGACAATAGTTTTCGGTGTGGCACCTTGTCGAAAGCTTTTTGAAAGTCCAAGAAGATTATATCTAGTGATTTCGTCATGTCGTTATATGTGAATAGTTTGTTGTAAAATTCAATCAAATTTGTTAGGCATGACTTATTTGATCTAAAGCCGTGTTGACTATTTTTTATTAGGTTGTTTGATTCGAGGTAATCTGCTATCTTATCTCTAAGGATTTTTTCCATGATTTTTCCTAATTGGTCTGTAATTACTCGCTTTGGCCTTGCTACCCTTCTTGTATATTGGCGTAATGTTCGCATCTTTCCAATCACTAGGTACAATCCCCTGTAGTAATGATAAGTTAAATAGTTGTGTCAGGGGTTTTGCTATTTCGTCCTTAACATTCTTAATTATTTTCGAGTGGAGCATGTCGTGTCCCGGGGTCTTATTTACATCTAAATTACTCAATTTGCTTTGTACTTCGCTAACACTGATGGTGAAATCTCCTATCACATGAGTAGAGGTGTTATTTTCAGGGGTATGATCGATAACTTCTGTGAAAACTGAGCCAAAATATTTGTTGAGCATATTTGCCGTGTTTGTGTCACCTGTTATTGTCTGGCCATCTTCTATTAGCGGTCCGATTCCGTTTTTGATCTGTTTATTTTTATTTACGTAACTGTAGAATTTGTTGGGGTTTGTGGCACTCTCTGGCAATAGTCATTTCGTAATTTTGTTTGTTCGCCCTAATTATTTTTTTCACTTCCCTTCTACTATTTTTGTACAAGTTTGTAATTACTTCAGTGTTTGTGTTATGTTTTACAAGTTTGTGGAGTGGATTCCTTTTCCTTATTGCCTAGCCAATGTCTCTACTGTACCAAGGGGGCATACTTGATTTCGTATTACGTTTTGGTTTCATGGGTACAAATTATTTATTCGCTTATGTAATTGTAGACTTAAAATGTCCCCATAGTTCATTTACTTCGTTTATATTTATGAGGTTTGAGTGTATGTTTGATAGCGATTCCTTAAGTCCGTCATAATTTGCGTTTTTAAAGTCCGAAACCATTCCTGTTGTTTTTACTGTGGAATATTTGCTTATAACGTTGATTCTTAAGATTTTATGATCGGACGTTGCCAGATGTTCACCTACATCCAGGTTTGATAATAGATTTTCTTGGGTAGTGATTACGAGGTCTAATATATTCCTGTCTCGCGTCGGCTGTTTTACGTGTTGAGTCAACAAATTGTCCTGGATGAAGCTTGTCATTAGGCGTGACAGCATTTTTTCCGGTCAGGGTATTCCAGTCAATTAGGGGGAGGTTATAGTCACCTAGTAAAACTGTTTCGTCGGAATTAAGGGTTTTCTCTAGTATTTCATAAAAAATTGTATCATCGGCAACAGTTAGTCTCGGTGGTCGGTAGCTGTAGTGATATTTAAGTTCATGTTTTTTGTATTTATTTTGACGCACACTATTTCTGCATTACTTTCGGGGAGAGTCACCTCAACTGGATTTAAGTAGGTTGCAACGTACATTGCAACCCCCCTCTTTGTTTTCCATTGTTACGGTCTTTATGAAAACAATTTATATGGCTCTATGTGATATTCATGAAGTAGATCTTTATTTTTAAGGTTCAGATGTGTTTCCGTTATACAAATAACGTCAACTTTCTCATTTAATAATAGACATTTGAGTTCGTCTATTTTGTTTCTTATTGAGCAGGCATTTATGGATATCATTTCTCTCAGCATGCGCTGGATTTGTTTTTCTTATTGGTAAGGATGGGTTTGGGGTTGTGACTTGAAGCCGCGGCGGGTTGTCAAATTCATTTAATTGGTTTGGTTGGTTTGGATGGGGTTGTTTAGGTTTTTTTGTGGTTCAGATGGGTAAATTTTCGCAACTTGTGGGCCATTGGGGTTGACGGATTCATGTAAATGATTGTGATGGACTTGGAAGGGTTGGGCGGGGTTATTTATTTCTCTTAACTGTGCGGGTGGGTTAGGATGCGTGAGTTTTAAACCAAAGGGGGTATTTATTTCATTAGTTTGATTTGGTGGGGTTGTGGGAGGGCTTCTCCGGGGGTAGCGATGTCAATACTCAGAGGAGTCGATTAGGATAATTATCTCTCGGTCCTGACTGGTGTTGTTATCTCTCGGTCCTGACTGGTGTTGTTATCTCTCGGTCCTGACTGGTGTTGTTTTCATGGGAAATGTAGGTTGCGTGATTTAGGGGAGAGGGAGAGAGCGAGAGTGAGTGAGTGAGTGAGTGATGGAGGGAGGGAGGGGGGGGGGGGGGGGTATTTTGATTCATATAAATACATTGACCACACAGACCTTATTACCCAAGCCAAGTGGTCAGGTTTTAGTTCTAGTGGATATAGCAGAACCAAAGTAGAGGAAAATTAAATTGGAGAGAGAGAGAGAGAGAGAGAGTGAGAGCGCACAGTCCTTGCGATTCAGGAATTATGTCTATGACATATTTCTAGAAGACCTAACCAAATCCCAATTATAAGAAGTTGGAGGAATTTAATGGTAAAGCAGAAACAAAATATTAGATTGAGAGAGAGAGAGAGAGAGAGAGAGAGAGAGAGAGAGCGAGAGCAAGAGAGAATGGGGGAGGGTGGGGAGTAAATACAATACGAATCTTCAGGAAACTATAAGCTCTTTTCCTCAACATTGTATCCTTGTTCAAATTATATATCTTGCAATTTTTCTTTTCCTCAACATTGTATCCTTGTTCAATCAATTATAATATCTTGGCACTTGCAAATAGGAGAATACTTGAATACTTTTTAGCTGTCCCATAAATTCGCACGCAGTTAATTGCTTGCTCGGTCGAAATCGAAACTGCTTTAAGGGGGCCCACCTCGCTTTTTTTCTCTTTCTCTCCCTCTATCTTTGGCTTGTATCCATTCGGCCCCATTCAGCCTAATGTTTTAAGACGTTTATCCCCATCCAGGTGTCAATATTTTTCTGGCGAGCGGTAGCTAGCCAGCATATATATATTTTTGTTTTGACAGCAAGCTAAATTTGTAAATTTTTCGATAGAAAAATTTCTCCGGCGAAGCCGGATTTCTCCATACAATGCTGGCTCGCTATCGCTTGCCAGGAAGAAATCGACACCTGTATGGGGATAAACGTCCTCAAACAGTTAGCTGAATGGGGCCGAGTGGATACAAGCTAAGGAAAGAGAGAGAAGGATAGAAAGATAAACAAAAAGCCGGTGACCCCCCTTTAAAATAAGAGACTGTAATGGCCAATAAATATTCCACCAAATATATAAGTATCACAACATCCTTAATGATAAATCCTGGCCGAAGATCAATAGCAACTAATACGCACTCTTTCCTAAAATATTGATATTAGGCGGTATTCTCAAGCAGCTGCGACGTGTGAAAAAAATGTTGAATACAATAATTGCCTTGTGATTATTTATTTGAAGACAGTTGAACTAAACAAAAAATATTACATTCGCATATGTAATTTTTGTTCTCGATCACCCTACTCTTTAGATATGCTAACTTTATGATATCTATATTATTTGTTTGTTTTAAGTGTATTAGATATATTACCTCGCACTCAATTACAATCGTCAAACTAATGGGGAAAACGTCTTAAAATCTCAAACTAATCGGGCTAAACATGAGGGAGATGGGGTCCAGAAAAAACACCCCCTTAAGTGAAAACCTCCCCTTAAACTATAGGTGCTTTAGACATTAACCTATAATTGGATTTTGCTTATACCTAGGAATTAACTATTTTACGGGCGTATATATTTGATTATTGTTTTATCTTTTTAAATGGGTTTAGTTTCGTCCCTAGACCTCCACCAACCTGTAGAAAACACCCCCTAGGGGGTGTTTATCTTTCAAGATAAATTTGTAAATTTTTCGGTAGAAAAATTTCCCGGCCGAATGGCCGGGTACTCTTGAACTTTCAGGCTCGCTTTCGCTCGCCAGGAAATAATTGACACCTAAATGTCACGAATGGTCTTAATATAGACAAAGACATGGGGCGTAAAGTCTTTAAATCGCCAAACTAATGGGCCGAATGTTTTAAAATCTAAAATCCAATGGGGCTAAACTAAAGCGAGTAAGGGCCCAGAAAAACCAGGCCATCCTCCTCTTAACTCATAGTATGTTCTGTATTGTATTCAACCCTTCACCTCATCCTTTCACCTCTGTCTGTTGTTCCTTTTTAGCCCCTCCACTTGACCCCTGTCTGTACGGTGGCGCTAATAAGTCCTGTCTCGGCACCAAGTATGCTGTGATCAATAATTGGTATCATCAATACCTAAGCTTCATTTCTTCATAGCGAGTGAAATTTACAAACATGTTCCTACACTTACCCACCCTATTCAACATCTGGTAGACATTAATACAGCACAGAACAAGCCAAACGTAATGACACCTGGGACATAACTTATTAGCGTGACCGTACAGTGGCGCTAATAAGTCCTGGCTCGGCTGGCATTACGTTTGGCTCGCTCTGTGTTGTATTAATGTCTGTCAGATGTTAAATAGGGTGGGTAAGTGTAGGAACATGCTTGTATATCTCACTCGAAACGAATAAATCAAGTTTTAGACATTGCTGATACCAATTATTGATCGAAATATACTTGGTGCCGAAACATCACTTATTAGGCCAACTGTACAATCCCCTGCGCAATTGACTGGTACACTACTATACTGCTAAACTTGTGTCAACGAACAGTTACTGTATACGGTCTTAAAATCTCAAAAGCAATGGGGTTAAAGATGAGGGAGAAAGGGGTCCAGAAAAATATCCCTCAAGTAGAAATCTCCCCTTAATGTTTCCAACTGAATATGCATGCTTCCTTGACCATCCCAAGTGCCCTCTAGTTCTCCATTTCCTCTTGTAAAACCTTAACCTTCTCAGTAACAATGTGTCTTTAAATAATTATATTCTTCGAAATGCTAGACGATTGTATGCAGCATAGAAAGATTATCTAGGTATCCAGATTAATCTATTCTATCCTTAATAATATTGTATGGTGATAGCTAGATTTATAGGGAATAATGCGACATAGTATACGGTACGGGTGGCACTCAACAAACAGACGCGAGAATTCTCTCCCTCAATCTATCTTTCCCTCATCCTACGACTTAAACTACCTCAAGCTCCTTGTGTTTTGACATTTTGACTCTAACGTACCCTGAATTTGGTTCTCTTATCACTTTAATTATGAAGGGACACTCGTTACAGGCAGCTTTGCCTTCTGTCTCCTTCTTTCACATACATAGATAAAAAGTGGCCTTTAATTCTTCATTTCCGCTTCTAAAACAGTAACCCTTTCAGCAACAATGTGTGTTTATATTTAGAACTTATATGCGTGACTCTGCCCACGAACCTCTCACCCCATTGTGCACAGAGCATCTCCTATGAACCAGTGACGAGGAAATCCCCCTGGATGATCGCAAGTAGCATTAAATATGTCTAATTCACGAGGCACCGACTGATGACCTCCAAGGATAACGTAACAGTCAGTTCGGATTTGGGATTTATGCTCGATACCGATTTATATTTCGGTATTTAGATTTAAAAGTGGTATGTGTTTGTGTATGTATATATGTATATATGTATATATACCAAAAGGATATATAGACACGCTAGAACGAGTTCAACGTAGCGTTACCAATATTATACCTTGCCTAAGGAACAAACCATACTAGGAGCGTCATAGAGAATTAAATATATTTCCTTTAACCCAGCGCAGATTAAGAGGCGACTTAATTCAAGTGTTCAAAATCATCAAAGGCATCGAAAATATGAGCTGTAGTAAGTACTTCACTGTCGACCAATCTAATTACACGCGGGTAAACGGTTTCAAAATTATTAGTAAATATTTTAACTCAAACGAGAATTTCTTCTTCAATCGAGTTGTCAACTTGTGGAATGGGCGTCCTTGAGACGTTATAGACTGCAACACCGTTGATTCTTTTAAACTTCGCCTAGACATATATCTTGCCTCGAACCCGCGACTGACTGCGTTTGTAAATTAATATCTTCATTTTTCGAGGGGTCGCTAGACCTGTTGTTGTTTGATTTTCTTTGTACTCCTTTTGTAATATGTGCATGTGTATTGTGTACGTGTATGCATTGAGGGAGGGAGAGATAAGGATAGTTAGCTGAATATAGATTGGTAGATAGATAGATAGATAGTGTAGTATTTGGTGTTCGGCAGGCTGGCAAACGAGAGGTTTGTCATATCCAGTCTCTTGTCATATCCAGTCTCAAAACTAATTCCTTTGTTTTTAGTCAGTATTTAAGTGTTCTCCATAATTCCCATTATGCCCCTAGAAGTGATAAAATTACCAGAACAATTTTTTCTCCTGTATTAGAAGTAATAACATGTCCCAAACAATGCATTTCCCTGCATTATAAGTAATACAATGTCCAAAACCATGTATGATCCTGCATGAGAAGAGAGAAAATGATCCAAAACTATGCTATTTCCTGTATTAGAAGTGATAAAATGGTCCCAATGAATGCATGTTCCTCTATTAGAAGTGATTCAATGTCCAACACAATGCATTTTCCTGTATTCCATCTTACACTCAACTCAGTCTTAAAAAAAAACATTGCCCTGGTTTGCCAGCATAGTGTTTGGGTAGGCCGATGTGTTCTTTGGGGGGGGGGGGGGGTAGTGTGTTAGAATGCCTCTAAGGGGGAGGTAGTTGCTCTTTCTGGACTCCCTTCTCCCTCATGTTTAGCATATTAGTTTTGACATTTTAAGACGTTCTTTCCGTTACTTTGGCGATGTTGAGACATCGCCCCATTTCTTTGTCAATATTAAGACCTTTCGTGCCATTTAGGTGTCTATTTTTTCTCGGCGAGCGATAGCGAGCCTGTAGTTTTTGAAGAAATCAGCCATCGGTCGGGAAATTTTTCTACCGAAAAATGTACAAATTTATCTAGGGGGTGATTTTGTTTAACTTGATGGAGGACTGGCTAGGAAACTAAAAAAATATATAACTAGATAAATATATAGACCAAAAAAGAAGCACTACCCCCTTATTGATCATTACTTATCAGTGTTACGTGTGATACGAACTGTTTTTGTTATCTCCATGGTCAGCTTTATGGTGATACAGTAGCGCAGTTTTGATTTGTTTTTATTATTATCACGGTTTGTCCATGTCACGGTATCTGTTGGGTGAGGTTTACTTTGCTATTATTTTAGTTAGTCAAGAGTATAGTTATTTTATTTAAATTAATTTAGATATACCGTATTGTTCTGTCTAAACTTTGTGCTTCATTCCATAGACACATTTTCCTTGATCTAACAAATAAACTTTATGCGTTATATGATACAACACACTAAATAACATTGACGCTGTCAGAGATAGAGAGAGAGAGAGAGTGTGTGTGTTTGTGTGTGTGTGTGTGTGTGAGTGAGTGAGTGAGTGAGTGAGAGAGAGAGATCTTAAGCTGGAGTAAGATTAACAAGCATTTAAAGCTCATCATTAAGGTTAGCGAAATGGCCGCTAACCAATTGGAAGGATTCGAGTCTAGCTGTTAAGATGTCCGAATGATCTTGTTGAACGGGGTAGTACATGTTCGTTCATTAGTCGAAATGCTCTCTCTCTCTCTCTCTCTCTCTCTCTCTCTCTCTCTCTCTCTCTCTCTCTCTCTCTCTCTCTCACATTCATAAGGATGATGTACATAAAATCACAAATATAAATGCAGTAATGAAAATAGTATATAGATAGATAAATAGAGAGAGAGAAAAAAACAATGAAGAGAGAGAGAGAAAAGAGAGAGAGAGAGAGAGAGAGAGAGAGAGAGAGAGAGAGAGAGATATGAGAAAGCATGAAAGAAGAGAGAGAGAGTTAGAGTTAGATGGATACACAGACTGCACAGGCCGTGCAGTCCCTACTGGACAGTCCGGACTTATTGGTAACATAGAATTTGCCTCTAAGTGGAAGGTAAGGATAGCAAAGCAATAGGCTCTCTCCCCACCTACAAGAGAGAGAGAGAGAGAGAGAGAGAGAGAGAGAGAGAGAGAGAGAGAGAGAAATAATATAGAAGGAAATAAAAATAAGAACAATCAGGTATGAAAGAAGAAAGGACTTACCAGAGAGAGACAGAGACAGAGACAGAGGGGCAAACAAAAAACCCGTGGACCGTGATGCAGGCGCCATTCCACAGCGAGTTATCCGGGTCATCTGGAAAGCTGTGGTGGTGGCAGTGGGCTGGTAGGGGGTAGGGGGGGGGGGTCTCTGGATAATACTTCCTCCCTTATAAAAACACTATAGATAAAAATAACACACCGAGGAGATAGAAAAACAAAACATGGTCAGACTAAAACAAAACGGTTACATTCTCCCGAAAATAAAAAAACATGGACAGACTAAAAACAAAACGGTTACATTCTCCCGACCTAGTATGCCCTGACCAACCCTAACGTAGCGTATCCTAAGCTATATCAAAGGTAACTAAACTTAACACAGAACCTAACCTAACATAACCAATCCTAACTAAATCATAACTTAGGCTAACAAAAGCATATACAATTAAACCTAACCTAACCTAGCCTAAACTAACGTATCCTATCCTAAGCTAACCTAACCTAACATAACATAATCAAACATAACTAAACCATACCTCAGCCTAACACATGCTTATACAATTTAACCTATCCTAACCTAACCTAGCCTAACCTGATCTGACCTAACCTAATTGGCTTATACAATTTAACCTATCGTATCCTAACCTAATCTGACCTAAACTAATTGAACCTAATCTAACCTAACCTAACGTATCCTATCCTATCCAAACCTAACATATCCTAACCTGACCTAGCCTAATATAACCTAACCTAGCCTAACCTATCGTATCCTATCCTATCCAAACCTAACATATCCTAACCTGACCTAGCCTAATATAACCTAACCTAGCCTAACCTAACGTATCCTATCCTATCCAAACCTAACATATCCTAACCTAACCTAGCCTAAACTAGAGATCCTATAGTTAGACATTTATAACAATAGGATCTCTAGCCTAAACTAACGCATCCTATCCTATCCTAACCTAACCATCTGGAAAGCTGAGGCAGTGGGTCGGTAATATTTCTCCCTCTTGATAAAAAACAGAAAAGAATGAAAAAAAAAAAAAAAAAAAATCCTGGTGATAGAAGGACGACTACAACCAGAACGCCCACACTCTCCTTCAGGGGGAGGGTTTATTTGTTGGTCCATTATTTCATTTATTTATAATTTCTTTAGTTTCTTCCCTAGACCTCCATCAAACTTTGAAAAAAAAAAACATCCATTAGATCCCCCTTCGAGATTAATTTGTACATTTGTCGGTAGAAAAATGTCACGGCCGAAGGCCGGTTTCTCCACAATTACAGGCTCGCTATCGCTCGCCATGAACAAAAATCGACACCTAAAGGGCACGACAGGTCTTAAAACTGGAAAAAATGGGGCGAAAGGTATTAAAATCGCCAAACTAATGGGGCAAACGTCATAAGATTTCAAAACTACTGTAATGTGGATAAGCATGAGGAAGAAAGGGGACCAGAAAAACGGCCCATGAATGACGGCTACAACCGGAACGCACATAACCTGCTGAACTAGTACGACCTAATATAACCAACCTTAATAATAGTGTAACCTAACCTAGCCTAAATTAACCTACTCTAACCCAAGTAACCTAACCTGCTCTAATCTGACCTAATCTAACCAAACCTAGCCTACTCTGACCTAACCTAAGCTAATGCAACCTAACCTAATCTAACCAAACCTAACCAACTCTGACCTATTCTAATCTGATCTAAGCTGCCTAACAATAACCTAACTTAGCCTAATCTAACCAGACCAGACCTAACCTAATCTAACCTAACCTAACCTAACCTAACCCAAACCTAACCTAACCTAATCTAACCAGACCTGACTTATCCTAACCTATTCTAATTTGACCTAACCTAGCCTAAAAATAACCTAGCCTAACATAATCTAAACAGGCCAGACCTAACCTAACTTAATCTAATCAGACCTAGGCAATCTAACCTAACCTAACATAATCTAACCAGGCCAGACCTAGCCTAACCTAATCTAATCAGACCTAGGCAACCTAACCTAACCTAACCTAATCTAACCAGGCCAGACCTAACCTAACCTAATCTAATCTGACCTAGGCAACCTAACCTAACCGCACCGGTAAACTGTTTAGAATTGCGGCCGTTTAGAATTGCGACCTTCTTGACTTCTCCGGACAAATCCCCCGTCACGACCAGACCCTCCCCCCTGATAAAAACACTGGGGAAACCAAAACATAACCTGGTCTGGTAAAAGGACGGCCTGGACGTGGGAAGGCCTGATAAAAATGTTGTCTCCTTGTGCAGAACCGGACGGGTGACCTGGTTTTATACCCAAAGATGCCTATAATAATCTATTTATTTTGTATTATCTTATTTTATGTTATAGCCGTGGCGTAGTTAGTAGAGCATCGGCTGGTGATCAAAGGGTTGGCGGATGGAGGTCGCACTGTCATAATGTTATTGGTAGATGTCAAGCCCGGGCAAGTTGACCTAGCGAAAGGGGCGAACGTTCTCAAAAAATCGCCAAACTAACGGAACGAACGTCTTAAAATTTCAAAACTCATACGCTAAGCATGAGGGAGAAGGGAGTCCATAAAAAACGGCTACGTCCCCCTTAACCTGATGGGTTGTACACCATCTGGGTATGTCTTGGTATTTGCTAATCTTATTCTTTACCTTTTGGTACAGAGATCGTGTGTGTCCTAAGCTGAATAGAATGTAACCACAATCTAATATGAATTACGCATACCTTCAATAATAGATACAGCTTTTGAAATAGCAAGATAAATACTAAGCTGAGTAAAATCGTGTAATGTTAGCTTAGCAAAGACAAAATTAAAAAGCGTGATCGTGTGAGAGTCGAACGATCAATGGAGATAACTTTTACCCCTTCGATTCCACGAGGGTCTTTACTAAGCTAAGTAAATTCGTCAAATGTTAGCCTGCCAAAAAAAAAAAAAAAAAAAAACACACACACACGATCGTTTAGTGAGACTGTTAATCACCATCATCTCTTATCATTAACCCTTCCAAGATCCATATGCATTTATTTTCTGTATTCCGGCTATTATTAGACAATTGTATTTATATTAGGAAGGGCATAGAGAAGTCAGAGGGTTAATTGCGATAGTTTTACCCCTTATATTTCCCACATATTTCTTAAACTATATAAAAAACATATAATGATAGCCAAAATAAACTGTCACAAAGCGTCATGATCTTCAGAGGGTTAACATGCCTCCGTGCAGTTTAACGAAGGCTGAGTGCTGCCAAGAGCTTCAAACAAGATATTTACTAACTTACTAAACTGAGTACAATCGTCTAATAGTAAACAGAAAGTAATATAAAAACCGTGATCGTTTAGTGAGAGGGCTAATCACAGTCATCGCTTATCGTTAACACGCTGAGACTTCGTGCGGTCTAACGAAGGCTGAGAGCTACCAGGAGCTTTGAGCAACACGAATCAGAGGCCAATAAAAAACCTGTATGACTAAGCAAGACTACCCACGATTATCAACTACTGATACAGGTTATTGATGTTGTTGTTGTTGTTGTTGTTGTTGTTGTTG
>CM064503.1:5756022-5779825 GCA_032716605.1 Paralithodes platypus | reverse complement strand
CATGGACAGACTAAAAACACAACGGTTACATTCTCCCGGACTAGTATGCCCTGACCAACCCTAACGTAGCGTATCCTAAGCTATATCAAAGGTAACTAAACTTAACACAGAACCTAAACCTAACCATAACCAATCCTAACTAAATCATAACTTAGGCTAACAAAAGCTTATACAATTAAACCTAACCTAACCTAGCCTAAACTAACGTATCCTATCCTAAGCTAACCTAACCTAACATAACATAATCAAACATAACTAAACCATACCTCAGCCTAACACATGCTTATACAATTTAACCTATCCTAACCTAACCTAGCCTAACCTGATCTGACCTAACCTAATTGGCTTATACAATTTAACCTATCGTATCCTAACCTAATCTGACCTAAACTAATTGAACCTAATCTAACCTAACCTAACGTATCCTATCCTATCCAAACCTAACATATCCTAACCTGACCTAGCCTAATATAACCTAACCTAGCCTAACCTAACGTATCCTATCCTATCCAAACCTAACATATCCTAACCTGACCTAGCCTAATATAACCTAACCTAGCCTAACCTAACGTATCCTATCCTATCCTATCCAAACCTAACATATCCTAACCTAACCTAGCCTAAACTAGAGATCCTATAGTTAGACATTTATAACAATAGGATCTCTAGCCTAAACTAACGCATCCTATCCTATCCTAACCTAACCATCTGGAAAGCTGAGGCAGTGGGTCGGTAATATTTCTCCCTCTTGATAAAAAACAGAAAAGAATGAAAACAAAAACAAATATTTCCTGGTGATAGAAGGACGACTACAACCAGAACGCCCACACTCTCCTTCAGGGGGAGGGTTTATTTGTTGGTCCATTATTTTATTTATTTATAATTTCTTTAGTTTCTTCCCTAGACCTCCATCAAACTTTGAAAAAAAAAAACATCCATTAGATCCCCCTTCGAGATTAATTTGTACATTTGTCGGTAGAAAAATGTCACGGCCGAAGGCCGGTTTCTCCACAATTACAGGCTCGCTATCGCTCGCCATGAACAAAAATCGACACCTAAAGGGCACGACAGGTCTTAAAACTGGAAAAAATGGGGCGAAAGGTATTAAAATCGCCAAACTAATGGGGCAAACGTCATAAGATTTCAAAACTACTGTAATGTGGATAAGCATGAGGAAGAAAGGGGACCAGAAAAACGGCCCATGTGCCCTTAAATGACGGCTACAACCGGAACGCACATAACCTGCTGAACTAGTACGCCCTAATATAACCAACCTTAATAATAGTGTAACCTAAGTTAAACCAATCTAAGCTAGTGTAACGTAACCTAGCCTAAATTAACCTACTCTAACCCAAGTAACCTAACCTGCTCTAATCTGACCTAATCTAACCAAACCTAGCCTACTCTGACCTAACCTAAGCTAATGCAACCTAACCTAACCAACTCTGACCTATTCTAATCTGATCTAAGCTGCCTAACAATAACCTAACTTAGCCTAATCTAACCAGACCAGACCTAACCTAATCTAACCTAACCTAACCTAACCCAAACCTAACCTAACCTAACCTAATCTAACCAGACCTGACTTATCCTAACCTATTCTAATTTGACCTAAGTAACCTAACCTAGTCTAAAAATAACCTAGCCTAACATAATCTAAACAGGCCAGACCTAACCTAACTTAATCTAATCAGACCTAGGCAATCTAACCTAACCTAACATAATCTAACCAGGCCAGACCTAGCCTAACCTAATCTAATCAGACCTAGGCAACCTAACCTAACCTAACCTAACCTAATCTAACCAGGCCAGACCTAACCTAACCTAATCTAATCTGACCTAGGCAACCTAACCTAACCGCACCGGTAAACTGTTTAGAATTGCGGCCGTTTAGAATTGCGACCTTCTTGACTTCTCCG
Organism: Paralithodes platypus; assembly: GCA_032716605.1. Lineage (NCBI taxonomy): Eukaryota > Metazoa > Arthropoda > Malacostraca > Decapoda > Lithodidae > Paralithodes > Paralithodes platypus. Next base: position 5,777,906 of record CM064503.1, on the reverse strand, counting down.
GACAAATCCCCCGTCACGACCAGACCCTCCCCCCTGATAAAAACACTGGGGAAACCAAAACATAACCTGGTCTGGTAAAAGGACGGCCTGGACGTGGGAAGGCCTGATAAAAATGTTGTCTCCTTGTGCAGAACCGGACGGGTGACCTGGTTTTATACCCAAAGATGCCTATAATAATCCATTTATTTTGTATTATCTTATTTTATGTTATAGCCGTGGCGTAGTTAGTAGAGCATCGGCTGGTGATCAAAGGGTTGGCGGATGGAGGTCGTACTGTCATAATGTTATTGGTAGATGTCAAGCCCGGGCAAGTTGACCTAGCGAAAGGGGCGAAAGTTCTCAAAAAATCGCCAAACTAACGGAACGAACGTCTTAAAATTTCAAAACTCATACGCTAAGCATGAGGGAGAAGGGAGTCCATAAAAAACGGCTACGTCCCCCTTAACCTGATGGGTTGTACACCATCTGGGTATGTCTTGGTATTTGCTAATCTTATTCTTTACCTTTTGGTACAGAGATCGTGTGTGTCCTAAGCTGAATAGAATGTAACCACAATCTAATATGAATTACGCATACCTTCAATAATAGATACAGCTTTTGAAATAGCAAGATAAATACTAAGCTGAGTAAAATCGTGTAATGTTAGCTTGCAAAGACAAAATTAAAAAGCGTGATCGTGTGAGAGTCGAACGATCAATGGAGATAACTTTTACCCCTTCGATTCCACGAGGGTCTTTACTAAGCTAAGTAAATTCGTCAAATGTTAGCCTGCCAAAAAAAAAAAAAAAAAAAACTCACACACACGATCGTTTAGTGAGACTGTTAATCACCATGATCTCTTATCATTAACCCTTCCAAGATCCATATGCATTTATTTTCTGTATTCCGGCTATTATTAGACAATTGTATTTATATTAGGAAGGGCATAGAGAAGTCAGAGGGTTAATTGCGATAGATTTTACCCTTATATTTCCCACAGATATTTCTTAAACTATATAAAAACATCTAATGATGGCCAAAATAAACTGTCACAAAGCGTCATGATCTTCAGAGGGTTAACATGCCTCCGTGCAGTTTAACGAAGGCTGAGTGCTGCCAAGAGCTTCAAACAAGATATTTACTAACTTACTAAACTGAGTACAATCGTCTAATAGTAAACAGAAAGTAATATAAAAACCGTGATCGTTTAGTGAGAGGGCTAATCACCATCATCTCTTATCGTTAACACGCTGAGACTTCGTGCGGTCTAACGAAGGCTGAGAGCTACCAGGAGCTTTGAGCAACACGAATCAGAGGCCAATAAAAAACCTGTATGACTAAGCAAGACTACCCACGATTATCAACTACTGATACAGGTTATTGATGTTGTTGTTGTTGTTGTTGTTGTTGTTGTTGTTGTTGTTGTTGTAGTTGTAGTTCCCAAAACTTTCTGGCCGAACAATTCCGAGTCCGGTAGACCGAAGTCGCTCCAGATGCTCGGGCTCCCGAAGGGGCCAGGCTGAGATGAGATCTATCTCTGAGAGGGCTGCGGGGGAGCCCACGGGCTTGCACTCCGGGCCAATGCCCCCACAGTCCGCAGCCCCCCTTGTAGTGCCACCCAATCGGGCGATCTCGCCAGCACCTAGAAGGAAAAGTAGTATAGGAAAAGAGATAAGGAAAAGTAGTATATACAGGAAAAGAGATAGACAGAAACGGCTGAGGTTGGACAGAGGATGCCAAACCTCGCTCTTGATAGGACCAGCCCTCACCCAGGTTATTTTTGAAGAGAATACTTCAGCCAACTGTGACAACCATCCGATTCCTGACTAGAGCCAAAAACTTGTGCATGTACTCACGTGTATTTGTAAGCTTCCATATATATATATATATATATATATGAATATATATATATATTATATATATATATATATATGCCCTCGTTTCTTCTCTCTCTCTCTCTCTCTCTCTCTCTCTCTCTCTCTCTCTCTCTCTCTCTCTCTCTCTCTCTCTCTCTTAAAGTCTTAACCCGACCCTCGTGTCAAAACCTCAAATTGTGAACGTCGACACATCTTTTGTGCTAATAAAGAATAAGAAAGGTACCAAAATAATACTTGCGTTAATATACAGACCTCCAGCTCAATCAGTGCAAACTGCCCGAGAAATTTACGAACAAATTGCAGATGTAAGTAACTCACAAGATACCGTAATTTTTGGCGACTTTAATTTACCTGTGACCAAGTGGGGCGATACTCTTACTTCACACTCCGGACATGACTTGTATACGAACTTGCAAGAGAGTTCGCTTTATCAATTTGTTCGAATGCCGACCCGTGGTAATAACGTTCTTGACATTGTACTTGCAACAAAAGAAGAATTGATAGAGAATTTGAATGTTGGTGATGAATTCAGTAACAGCGACCATCGTACGATAACTTTCACTTTAAAGTTTACTATAACGAACCAAATAGTAGCATTGAAAAAGTCCCTAATTTCAAGAAGCAAACTTCCATAAACTTAGAGCTATGTTTAAAGAAACTGACTGGAGCTTTTTAATTAACAATAACGACATAAATACATCTTGGAAGTTATTCGAAACCACTTACCTAAAAGCAGTGCAAGACTGCATACCATCGAAAATACGGCGTCCAGGCCATAATAATAAGCCCAAATGGTGGAATCAAGATATTTCAAACTGCCTGCTTGCTAAAAAATTTGCTAATGATAGATTAAAATCCTCACAAAATGACGAAGAACGGGTGAAATTTGTAGAGCTACGACGCAAAGCCAAAAAGTTAATTAAGCAAAGTAAAAAGACCTTAGAGTTACATATTGCGAATCAAAGTAAAACAAACCCGAAAGAATTCTATAGTTATATCAGAAAGAAAAAAGTAGTTACTTCAACTGTTGGACCGTTAGTCGATGAAAATGGAGAATACACCAAAGACGAAGTGCAAATGAGTAATGCCCTCAATACCTTCTTTGCATCAGTTTTTACAACAGAAGACCTCAGTGATATCCCTACACCATCGCCGATTCAGATTGATAATTCAGATGTTCTAAGCAATATCACCGTTACAGAGAGAGAAATATTGAATTGTTTAGATAAACTCAAGGTAAATAAACGCCAGGACCTGATACAATCTCGCCTAGAGTTCTAAAGGAAGCTAAGAATGAGCTCTCCAAACCACTGACATTACTATTCAATAAATCCTTGCAGTCTGGAACTATGCCTGATCAGTGGAAGCTAGCCAACGTAACACCGATTTTAAAAAAGGCAGCAAATCCCTACCCAGTAACTATCGTCCAATTAGCTTAACCTCAGTTGTATGTAAAATGCTAGAAACGGTCATACGAGACAGACTCGTAAATCACTTAGAGGAAAATAACATACTTAAAGATACTCAACACGGCTTTCGTAAAAAACGTTCCTGTTTAGGACTTCTTCCACGATATCCTCAACCTCTACGATGAGAGTAAAGCTGTAGATATTATATACCTTGATTTTCAAAAGGCCTTTGACAAAGTTCCCCACAAACGTTTACTGCTAAAACTAAAAGCGCATGGAATACAAGACGGTGTGTTGAAATGGATAGAAAATTGGCTCAGCAACAGAAAGCAAAGGGTAGTCATAAACGGTAAGGCATCTAAATGGACCAATGTAAGTAGCGGGGTACCCCAGGGATCGGTACTAGGACCAATTCTCTTTCTAATTTACATCAACGACATAGATGAGGGTCTCACCTGCACAATCTCAAAATTTGCTGACGATACAAAAATTGCAAATAGCGTACTCTCAAAAGAACAAGTTGACGATATGCAACACAATCTAGATAAATTGTCATGTTGGGCCCAAATTTGGCAAATGAGTTTCAATGCGGATAAATGTAAAGTACTACATGTCGGATGCCTAAATGAGAAAGCAAACTATTCAATGAATGGCACTCAGCTTAAGAATGTAAACAGAGAAACTGATCTGGGAGTAACAATATCGAGTAACCTAAAACCGAGTCAACAATGTTCAGAAGTTGTTAAGAAGGCAAACAAAATAATTGGCTTTATAGGCAGGTCATTTGAGCATAAATCCAAAGAAGTTATTCTAACCCTTTACAATTCCTTGGTCCGCCCTCTTCTGGAATACTGCGTTCAATCCTGGTGCCCTTATTACCAAAAAGATATAAACAAGCTAGAACGAGTTCAACGTAGAGTTACCAAAATGATACCTAGCCTAAAGAACAAACCATACGAAGAGCGTCTTAGAGAATTAAATCTATTTCCTTTAACCCAGCGCAGATTAAGAGGCGACTTAATTCAAGTGTTCAAAATCATCAAAGGCATCGACAATATGAACTGTAGTAAGTACTTCACTATCGACCAATCTAATTACACGCGGGGAAACGGTTGCAAAATTATTGGTAAATCTTTTAACTCGCACGAATCTAAGAATTTCTTCTTCAATCGAGTTGTCAACTTGTGGAATGGGCTTCCCCGAGACGTTATAGACTGCAGCACCGTTGATTCATTTAAATTGCGCCTAGACAAATATCTCGCATCAAACCCGCGACTGACTGCGTTTGTAAATGAATAACTTTATCCTCCCCTCAGTTACTAACCCATATGTCCCCTACTAACTTCCTAGTCAGGGCAGGGCAGTAGTTCCCTTTCCAATGTTCTCTTACCCACTCTAAACCACTGTTTGGACACTTGATCCTCAGTGTTTTGGAGGACAAGCAGCCTAGAAGGGTCACTAGATCTGTTGTTGCTTGATTTCCTTTGTACTCCTTTGTACTTGTACTCTCTCTCTCTCACTTTCTCTCTCTCTCTCTCTCTCACACACACACACACACACACACACACACACACACACACACACACACACATCCTCTCCATCCCCTATGAAATTACGTCTCACCACTAAATAATTCATGAACCCCAAACCTAGTTAATACTCGGACCCCGGGCAAGACAAAAAAGAAGAAAAAAAAAATACATAGAGAGAGAGAGAAAAAGTATTGGCCAGTTCACCTTTTATTCTCACGAAGTTATATCTGACAGTGTATTGTGAACAGAGAGGTGGTGGTGGTGGTGGGGAATTAGAAACCACACCCCACACCCCCAACCCACGCCCCTCACCCCCACTCCCCACACCCAACACGACACATCCCCACACCTCACCCTCCTCACCCCCCCCCCACCTCACACCCCACGCCCCCCATAATTCAATACCCCATGGATTATTTGATGCAACTTGGTTCAGATAGTTCTTACAGCTACTCACACGACTATACTCGGTTTCATTTCATCTGACGGTTAATTGAATCCTTTAGTAACTGATTTCTCGATTACTAACGGGAAAATACGAAACTACCATGTCTCTGCTTCATATTAGTGCCAAGATTTCATAATTGATACCAGATTTCGCTATAAAACCTGGATAATAGCGGGGTAATCAAGAAGAAGACATAGCAATTTACCATCAGCTCCAAAGAAACAGACTATAGATGTTTCAAGTCTTGCAGGACTATTTGTATATGTTCTATGTAGGGTATAATTTCTTTAAGGATGGACAACTCAATTTATAGAACATGAAAACCTCAGAAAAGGGAGTCTGCAGATAGCCGATTTGCCCAAACAAGGCAGATCCTTCTCACACCCATCCCATCTCTTCAATGTGTATATCTAAATTGTCCTTGAAACTCTCTATAGTTTTTGTTTCTAGTATCGCACTGGGTAGCCTATTCAACAAAATTGTATTTCTGATAGCAAACCAGTACTTGCCTTTAACTTTTATTTAACGAAATGTATCCAATTCGAACACATTAGTTCGAGTTCTCTCGGTATCACAGAGCTTTAGTACATCTTTCATGCCCCCTTTAGTAATTCCACTTACCCATTTCAACACTCATATCCCCTCGAAATCTACGTCTCTCTAACGACTGCAAGCCTAAATTATTTAACCATTGTTCACATCCACCTACGGCCATCCACTCTGTTCCACTCATCCGTAACTCATCCACCTCTACGACCATCCACTCTGTTCCACTCATCCGTAACTCATCCACCTCTACGACCATCCACTCTGTTCCACTCATCCGTAACTCATCCACCTCTACGGCCATCCATTCTGTTCCACTCAGTCGTAACTCATCCACCTCTACGGCCATCCACTCTGTTCCACTCATCCGTAACTCATCCACTCTGTTCCACTCAACCGTAACTCCTTCACCTCTACGGCCATCCACTCTGTTCCACTCAGCCGTAACTCATCCACCTCTACGGCCATCCACTCAGCTGTAACTCATCCACCTCATCCACTCTCACCTGTTACCACTTTCACTTCCGTACAGTCACAAGTAATAGTTCGCCGCACACCTTGATGACAATGTGTGATGATTCTAGGGAGGCGGACATCAACTAGACATTACTATAGTCCATTCATAATGATTAGGCCACAGCTTCGACCACATTAATTTGGCGATTTTAAGACCTTACGCTCCATTTATTTGTCAGTAATAAGACCTTTGTGCCATTTTTTTTTTTTTTTTTGTAACCCTGGCGAGCGATAGCAAGCCTATAATTTAGGAGGAACTAGCCTTTGGCCGGGACATTACCAAAATATGATAACAAAATATATCATGGTGCTGAAGGGGTTATGATCAGTGTAGCCAATGTATCTATGTATATATCTTCCTCTCTCCTATGTTCCCACAAGCCACTCATCTCTTCCCAAAATTCTTGAGCCACCATCCCAAACACCTTCCAGCATCAGACAGCTCATCTCAACCCTTTCGTTTTCACTCAGTTTTCACTTTATCTCTTCACCCATATTTCCCCCTTGTGCCCTTCCTGTATAACCAGTCCCCCCCCCTCCCCCCCCCCTCTCTCTCTCTCTCTCTCTCTCTCTCTCTCTCTCTCTCTCTCTCTCTCTCTCTCTCTCTCTCTCTCTCTCTCTGCTCGTTACCTTTATCACAAGTTGTTCTCGATTTTTTCCCCTCATCTTTGTCTCACTCATCTCTCCCCTCCCTCCCCCTCCCCCCCCCTCCCCCCTCTCTCTCTCTCTATCTCCCTTTCTCCCGTCATTCCTTCATCTCTCCCCTCCCTTCTTCACATTCTCCCTTCCCTTGTTCACTCTCTCCCTTTCATTCTCCTTCGTCTCTCCTTCCCTCTTCCCTTCCACCCCTTTACTCGTTAACCCCCTCCCACCCCCTTCCTTATTTCTCCTTCCTTCCTACCCCCTCCCTCTTTTCATTGGATACACTATGGTACGAGGTCAACTCGTTGAAGGGTTAAATTAATGGCAATATATATATATATATATATATATATATATATATATATATATATATATATATATATATATATATATACGGTATATATATACAGTATATATATATATATATATATATATATATATATATATATATATATATATATATATATATATATATATATATATATATATATATATATATATATATATATATATATACAGTATATTTATTTATTTATTTATTTATTTTTTAAGTTTCAAGTTTCTCCCCTAGACCTCCATGAAGCTTAAAAAGAAAAGAAGAAAAAAAAACAAAAAAAAAACAAGATCCCCCCTTCTAGTTAAATGTGTACTTTTTTCGACCGAAAAATGTCTTGGCCGAAGGCAAGACAGAAGGCGATGTATCCTCTCTCTCTCTCTCTCTCTCTCTCTCTCTCTCTCTCTCTCTCTCTCTCTCTCTCTCTCTCTCTCCTTGCTTTCATTCCCCTTGTTTTGCAGTATTCCGGTTATTCTCTTATCTGATCAAGCTTTTCCCTTTTTCCACAAATTAACTCTCTTGTTCCTGGAAATTGTTTACGGTCATAGAGATGGGAGTGGATATATATATATATATATATATATATATATATATATATATATATATATATATATAGATAGATAGATAGATAGATATTTTTATTTTTTATTTTATTTTCATTGTTATATTATTTTTTTCCCAGGCGAATTCAAGGACCTTCTACCTGGGATATTTGGAAAGTACCCGCATTTTTATCCAAAGTTCTCCGATGAAGCAGTGTAAAATTATGAATGGAAAATATGGCCGAATTTGGAAATCCAATGGTTGAAAGTAGTAGGTAATCTCCAGGACTTAAATTTGTGGCCTTAAATTTGTGGCCGTTTCGTAAGTTTCATCATATTCTGGTTACCATTAGACGATTTGTTTAAGTATATAGTTACTTTTACGAGTCAAAGGGGTAAATACGATCTCTATATACCCTCTTAATACCACAGGTCCTTCTTAAACTGCATAAAATCATATACGTTTAGCCAGAATATAAAGTTGAATAGGCGTCATGGTGCTGAAGGGGTTAAGTTTTCGAAGCTATCTCGAACCGAATCGAATCTTTCCACTAATTTCTTTGCCTACTCTTTACATTTCGGGGGTTCGTTTTGCTGTTCGAGGCTTCATATTGGGCCGGGATTTATGTTGTCTTAAGAGTGTACTGTATATTGACTGAGTGTATAGGATTATTAATTTGGTTCGTTTCATTTAATTTCTTACGGGCGGTAGGGTTTATTATTTGGTCTACAGTATATATTTATTTAGTTTCCTCGCTAGACCTCATTCAAACTTAAAACAAATATACCACGACCCCCTTCGAGATAAATTTGTAAATTTTTCGGTAGAAATATACACCGGCCAAAGGCCGGTTCCTCCTAAAATTCCAGGCGTGCTATCGCTCGCCATGAAAAAAGGACAACTAAATGGCACGAAAGGTCTAAATATTGTCAGATAAATGGGCCGAAAGATCTTTAATTCGCCAAACTAGTGGAACGATCGTCTGAAAATGTCAAAACTCATGGGGCTAACATCGAGGGAAAAGGGAGTCCAAGAAAAACTTAACCCCCCCCCCCCTTCGATATCTTAGTTTTTAATACAGGGACTCCCCAGCTGTATTGGGGCATTAGGTTTAGTGCAGTTTGCCTGGTGTACATTAGGGAATGTGACTCGGAATCAAATGTTCTCGTTAATTTGTTGTAACAGTAATACAATGCATATGGTGTTATCTCATTTGAGAAGATTTAATTGAATTAGTAATATCCCCTTTAATTCGTAGATGTCCCTCTGAAACTATGTACAAACTTCTAATGTATCCCCTTTAATTCTTAGATATCCTTTTGAAACTATATAAACGTCTAATGTTAGCAACAAAATATATAATGAGTATGGCGTTATCATGTTTGCAGTGGATTAAAGCACTTGACGGGTTATACGCCGGAACGGACATATCGCTATCACCAGACGGGACATTAAGAAGACAAATCCCGCGGCTCGATAACATGGGCAAAAAGATAGAGTACAGAGAGAGAGAGAGAGAGAGAGAGAGAGAGAGAGAGCTGGCGGTCCATATTCCAAATAAATAGCCCCAATAAAAACTAAAATAAACTAAAATAGTCTTAGTGCGAAGCAAGAGATTATACTGTATATATATATATATATGTATATATATATATATATATGTATATATATATATATATATATATATATATATATATATATATATATATATTTATTTATTTATTTATTTATCAATATTAGTAATAGTATTAGTATTATTTTATTTGTGTTTTTAAATTGTAGTTCAGTTTGTAACCCACTTGAGCCGTTAGCGTATAAGATCTCTACGTAAAGCCGTTCGCGTCATGATAAAAGGATTAACCGATTGTATAATGAGTGTGACGCCTCTCATGATCAGACACCACCAGTACGACCCGGTAAGCCTTATTGCCTCGCCGATAACAGAAACCGGTTATATAGAATACCGGTGGGTCACATATAGGCTATAATTTATGCTTTCATTAAGGGGGGTCACCGGATTTTTGTGTTTATCTTTCTCTCTCTTACCCTGACTTGTATCCACCTCGCTTTTTTCACTTTCGCTCCCTCTCTCTTTGGCTTGTATCCATTTGGCCCCATTCAGCCAATTGTTTTAAGACGTTTATCCAGGTGTCGATTTCTTCCTGGCGATTGATAGCGAGCCAGCATTGTATGGAGAAATCCGGCTTCGCCGGAGACATTGTTCTATCAAAAAATATACAAATTTAGCTTGCTGTCAATACAAAAATATATATATGCTGGCTCGCTACCGCTTACCAGGAAAATATTGACACCTGGATGGGGGTAAACGTCTTAAAGCAGTAGGCTGAATGGGGCCGAATGGATACAAGCCAAAGAGAGAGGGAGAGAAATAAAAAAAAAGCGAGGTGGGCTCCCTTAATTGCATTGGAGGTGTTTGGTGTTGAGGTGAAATTAGTGAAATATTTATTATAGAGAATTGCGAAATTAACACTATCTGGTCCGACGTCTTGGGGGTTATTAGGACACTTGGTTTAATTATTGTATTAGGGATTTTTTTTTTTTTTTTTTTTTTTTTTTTTTTTTTGAGCAATGTCTTTTAGTTTGTTCCTTAGGCTAACAGAACCGCCTTCCCATACTTTCTTGAAACTTGAAAAAAAACAATGAATAATAATAACAAAATTACACTCGGACCCCTTCAAGCTAAGTATCTTAAATATCTTAAATGTTCACCTCATAAGCTGCCAGACCAGTGTTGAGGGCAACTGTTGAGTGAAAAAGCGCTCGTGTGATACCGGCTTAACCCTCTGAAGATTATGACGCATTTTGACAGTTTATCCCGGCTATCATTAGACGATTTTAAACAGTTTAGAAGGGATCTGTGGCAATTATAAGGGTAAAGACTATCTCACTTATCCCTCTGACTTCCAAATACCCTTCCTAATCTGAATAAACTCGCCTAATTAGAGCGAGAACACAGGAAAGACATGCGTTATGGGAACTTGAAAGAGTTAAACTATATATGAAAGTTATTTAAAATTTCTTTATCGCGATCAAATATGTTTATGCGCATAAATTATTGGCAGTCATTATTCAACTTTAGTATTGGCTTAATATATTTAAAACTCATGCTTCAGCTTTAAGGGGGAAGGTTTATGTTTTTGGTCGATTATTATTATTATTATTATTATTATTATATATATATATATATATACAGTATAGGCTATATACAGTATATATATATATATATATATATATTGTTTTTGTGTTTCCTCCCTAGACCTCCATCAAACTTAAAATAAAAATCCAATTTATCCCCCTTCTAGATTAATTTGTACATTATTCTGTAGAAAAATGTCTCTGCCGAAGGCGGTTCTTCCAAAATTACGGGCTCACTTTCGTTCGCCAGAAGAAAAAAAAATCGACACCTAATAGCACGAAAGGTCTTACTAATGACAAAAAAATGGGGCGACAGGTCTTGAAATCGACAAAATAATGGGGCAAACATCTTAAAATGTGAAAACTAATGGGGCTAAACACGAGAGAGAAGAGGGTCTAGAAAAACGACCCAATTCCCCTTGAACACCTGGTCTGACCTTTTGGGGGTTATTATGATATTTGGTTTAATGATTATTGAGGGTTTTGCTTGCTTTTGCCATTTCGAGCAATGTATTCGAGTTTGTCCCTTAGGCTAACAGAAAACGCCTTCCCAGACTTCCTTCAGATTATAATTTGCCCACCTGACCTCCTTCAAGCTAAATTTGTACATTTTTCGATAGAAACCAAGTCGGTCGAAGGCCGATTTCTTTCAAGTTAAAACTTCGCTATCGCTCGCCCAGAAAAGAATCGACACCTGAATGAGGTGAAGCGTCATATTATCGTCAAACTATTTGCGGTGAAACGTCTTACAATAACCACGTCTTACAATCTCCAAGCAAATAGAGCAGAACATGGGAGCTTCTAAAAGACCTTCCTCGGCTCAAATACGGTTAAGGGGAGATCTCCACTTGAGGGATTTTTTTCTTGACCTCTTTCTCCCTCATGTTTAGCCCCATTGCTTTAAACGTTTGCCCCATTAGTTTAGCGATTTTAAGAACTTTCACCCTATATTAAGACCTTTCGTGCAATTCAGGTGTCAATTTTATCCTGGCGAGCGATAGCGAGCCTGTAATTTAAGAGGAACCGGCCTTCGGCCGGGACATTTTTCTACCGAAAAATGTACAAATTTATCTTGAAAGGGACTCAAGGGGGTGTAATTTTAAGCTTGATGGAGGTCTAGGGAACAAACTAAATACCTCCCCTTAAGGGCTTAAGGGGACACTGGGTATTTTGGGGGGTTATTTATATATTCATTTATATTTCACTTTCCTCCCTTGACCTCCATCAAACTTTAAATAAAAAACAAAAACATCCATTAGATCCCCCTTCGAGATTAATTTGTACATTTTTCGGTAGAAAAAGTCACAGGCCGAAGGCCGGATCCTCCACAATTACAGGCTCGCTCTCGCTCGCCAGGAAAAAATCGACACCTAAAGGGGCATGATGGTCTTAATATTGACAAAGAAATGGAGCGAAAGGTTTTAAAATCGACAAACTTAATGGGGAAACATCTTAATATCTGAAAACTAATGGGGCTAAACATGCGGGAGAAGGGGGATCAGAAAAGCGGCCCATCTTCCCTTAAGGACAAACATATGTTGAAAGCCTCATGATTGATGGCCTGGGCAGTGTGTTCATCGCCCCCTTACACCACCACCACAGGGAACACGAACAGTCAATTTGCTCTAGCCCTTTTTAAGTTACAGAGGATAGCTTACGAATAGACTATAGCTTACGCACATGTGCTTGATGTTAGCTTTATTTGGTGTGGCAGTCAAATGCCATTAGGTTGCGTTCAAGGGGTAGTGTGTGTGTGTGTGTGGTTTTTTTTTTTTTTTTTTTTTTTTTTTTTTTTTTTTTTTTTTTGCGCCAATGTATATATATTTATTAATGTATTTGTTAGTTTCCTCGCTAGACCTCCATCAAGCTTGAAAATACACCCCCGATACATTTGTAATTTTTTCGGTAAAAAAATGTCACAAATTACTGTATATGGCAAATTATAGGCTCACTATTGCTCGCCAGAAAAATATCGACACCTAAATGGCACGAAACGTCTTAATATTGACAAATAAGTGGGGCGAAAGGTCTCAAAATCGCCAAAATAATGGAACGAATGTCTTACAATGTCAAAACTAATATGCTAAACATAAGAGAGAAGGGGGTCCATAAAAAGCAACTACTTCCCCCTTAAAAGATTTCTCAGAGATTCAGCATTTTCAACGATCACCCAGAAATGAAAGCATATATTGCCAACACTGATGACTCCCTGGCGATTAGTGCGATAGTAAAGTTGTCTTGCAATATCTAATAAATTACAATTACAGTTAATAATATTTAAACATTCACCATGGAACACGTCAGCTAGATATATTAGTATTTTCCGTGAGCACAAAATATATATATATATATATATATATATATATATATATATATATATATATATATTAGTTGAATCGTGTTAGTTTAACCAACATAATTAGCTGGGCCGTCCTATAAATTATTGAATATTTGATATGATGACAAGCGAGATAAAAAGATATATATATATATATATATACAAAAATTCATTTTACAATCGAAATTCACTACATTAATCATATGATCTTTTCCTGACAGTCTGACACACAGTTGAATATACAGTTGGCTAGTATATATATATATATTCCTTCAAGTGACTGCTACACCTTATTCCTAACAGTTACTTCCGTTTACTTGTGTATCCTGCAATATAATAATACTGGGATGATAGAAGGCGGATGAGCATGTATACTATCCTGCAATATAATAATACTGGGATGATAGAAGGCGGATGAGCATGTATACTATCCTGCAATATAATAATACTGGGATGATAGAAGGCGGATGAGCATGTTTACTATCCTGCAATCTAATATTACTGGGACATGCAAACATATGATGGGATGAGCACACTTGGGAAGCCAGGTGTACCAGAATATAATTATTGATATTTTGTCATTTGTAATATAAAAGACTTTACAAATATCGCGAAATATTAAATTGCTAGATGATTTTGATATTCTGAATTTGCTTGTAAGTTTTACGATTATATGAATTTCTTGGTTGTGAAATATGTAAAACTAAATTAATGAGAGAGACACTCGGTAGAGCACACACCTCCGCCAACGCGAGCTTTGTCAAATAATAAACTTAAGGGGAGGCTGATGGACTGTTGAGGTTAAGGGGAGACGGGTCGTTTTTCTGGTCCCCTTTCTCCCTCATGTTAAGCCCCATTTGTTTTGAGATTATAAGACGTTCGGCCCATTAGTTTGGCGATTTTAACACCTTTCGCCCCATTCTGTTGTCAATTTTAAGACCTTTCGTGCCATTTATGTGTCGATTATTTCCTGGCGAGCGATAGCGAGCCTGAAATGCTAAGAGAAACCGGCCTTCGGCCGGGACATTTTTCTACCGAAAAATGTACAAATTTATCTTGAAGGGGGGTCTAGTGGGTGTTTTTCTAAGCTTGATGGAGGTCTAGTGAGAAAACTAAGAAATAAAGGAATACATTAACTAATAGACCAAAAAGGTCCTTCTCCCCTTAATTGCACAACAATGCCATTAGTGTGAAAAAAGCTAGTAAGTTGATTATGTATGGATCGTCTCCTACATTGAATCCCTTCATCCTTGGCGCATATCGTATCTGCCCATCAAATTTCGTAAACATCGGTTTATTACTTAGTGAGATAGCTTTTTTCACAGACAAACAAACGGAGGCGAAAACATAACCTCCGTCCAACTTCAGCAATGCTTTCGTGTTTTACATCTTAGTCTGGATTATACTATAGGTAGCGCCAACGAACTTGGCATCTTGACCCCCGTAACTTCTCATAACTCAAAATGAATGAAAGCAATCGGGCTGACATTTCTATCATTTGGGAAGAGCCCACCTCCTAATGTGGAAATTTACAGCCAGTTTGCTCTAGGCCCTTTTAAGTTATGATAAGTTAAAGGGACAAGATTGTTGTCAAGTTCGTTGGCGCTACCTATAGACGATTAGGCATAATAGGGGAGGTGTGTGGTGGAGTGGTCTTGCCACTGGCCTGGTAATCCTAAGGTCCCGGGTTCAAATCCCGATGTATCAATGGGAAGATATTATTGGGATGGAATTTGTGCTGTACCTGGTATCAGTGCATTACCACAAGCCCACCGAAACGTCAATAAAATACCCTCATTGTTCCCTGATTAAATAGCACTGTATGAATATTCCCATATTCAAAATATGCTATAGGGGTGCAATGCCTGGTGAGTTATCTGCTCAACGGGTGGCGTTGTGTGTGTGTAAGTGTGAGAGGCCGAGTGTAGGGGGATGAGACAGTGAAGCACGGGAACGAGGTGGCTTCAGAGATGGGGTCGTTTCGGGCCATGAGTGAGCACCGTGCCTCATGTGAAGGCAAGATGGCAGGGGCTCGTTGTACTCTACGTGCTTCACATGTCTCACTCCCTAGACTGGAACAAGACCTCACGGGATTCACTGTTCATTGTAAAGCGGTGAATGTTATGGCTCTCAGCCTATGCCCGAGAGGAAGTAAGTTGGAATATAGAAAAAAAAAAAAAAAAAAAAAAATCCAGTAGCGGTATATTTTTAAGGAGAGATTTCCACTTGAGGGAGTTTTTTCTTGACCCCTTTCTCCCTCATGTTTAGCCTCATTGCTTTTGAGATTTTATGACGTTTGCCCTACTAGTTTGGCGATTTTAAGAATTTCCGCCCCATTCTGTAAATTTTAAGACATTTCGTGCCATTTATGTGTCGATTTTATCCTGGCGAGCGATAGCGAGCCTGTAATTTAAGAATATCCGGCTTTCGGCCGGGACATTTTTCTACCGAAAAATGTACAAATTTATCTTGAAAGGGGGTCAAGGGGGTGAAATGTTAAGATTGCTGGAGGAGTAGGAAACAAACTAAAAACCTCCCCTTAAAGTACCTCGAGTAACAATTTTAGTTTAGTTCTGTCTGTATATTTTTTTCTGGACCCCCATCTCCCTCATGTTTTGCCCCATTAGTTTTGAGATCTTAAGATTTTCGCCCCATTAGTTTGGTGATGTAAGGCCTATATCGTGCCATTTGGGTGTCTATTGTATCCTGGCGAGCGATAGCGAAGGTCTGGGGGGGTAGTTGTTTAAGCTTGGTGGAGGTCTAGCTAGGAAACTATAAACAAAAATAGATAATAATGAATAAACATGCAAATAAACGCCTCCCCGTAATTCCTGGCTTGCTGACTATAACACTTGGAGTTTTGATGATCAACCAAAAATAGCTTCCCAGACTCGAAGTGACGTTTCATATATAAATGTTGGATATCATTAGGCGATTTTTATTCAGTTTAGGGAGGATTACATGATTAAAAGGGTTAAGGTCTACCTCAATTAACCCTCGCACTTTCTAAATGGCTTCGTCTAGTGATAAGAAAATATAATTGAGAGGAGATTGGCCGTTTTTTGGGTCCATTAATTCGTGTATTCCTTTATTTCTTAGTTTCCTCGCTAGACCTCCATCAAGCTTAGAAACACACACCCTCGACTCCCCTTCAAGATAAATTTGTAAATTTTTCGGTAGAAAAATTTCCCGGCCGAAAGCCGGTTCCTCTTAAAATGTCAGGCTCGCTATCGCTCGCCAGGAAATAATAGACACCTACTGTATATGGCACGAAAGGTCTTAAAATTGAAAACGAAATGTGCCAAAAGGTGTTAAAATCGCCAAACTAATGGGCCTTACACTTACATATGGGTTTGCTTGAACAGAGAAACAGAAGAACACATAAATGTCTAGAATATATATGGTTGGACAACCAAAAATAACCTCCGTAAGTCTCTCTCTCTCTCTCTCTCTCTCTCTCTCTCTCTCTCTCTCTCTCTCTCTCTCTCTCTCTCTCTCTCTCTCTCTCTCTCTCTCTCTCTTTTGAGGTCTGTGTCTCTATGTAGCTCTCTCTCTCTCTTTTTTTTTTTTTTTTTTTTTTCCCCCACTTCTTTCTCTCCTGAATCGGCGTACAATCTTGGGGAGTTTCTCATAATATCTCACCCCCTTGTTATAGATATCGGAGGGAGTTATAGAGTGGGTGCCCTTGTACTCTTTATCTATCTATCTGTCTATCTAGGAGGGCTGTGACTGGGAGCCCCTTGGTTTAACATGGTGCGCGCTCTCTCTCTCGCTCTCTCTCTCCCCCCCCCCCCCTCTCTCTCTCTCTCTCTCTCTCTCTCTCTCTCTCTCTCTCTCTCTCTCTCTCTCTCTCTCTCTCTCTCTCCAGTGTGCATATGTGCGTGCATATATATATATATATATATATATATATATATATATATATATATATATATATATATATATATAATATGATTTATACGTAGCTTTTTTAACTAGCTATGCTTCTTGGCTATGTTCACATTATTAAAGCATTGTCTCCCCCATAATACCAGTCATAATCTGTTCTATATTAACCGTTTCAATCTGATAAATAAAACAATCCTGTATAAACAATCCTGTATAAACAATCCTGTATAAACAATCCTGTATAAACAATCCTGTATAAAGTAATCTACCAAGATATTATTATGTTCAGCCTCTTATGAACTGGAATCCATAGATAAATACTCATGTGTGGATTAACCTTTGGGCAGCGAGAGAATAGCTTTATGCCGTAGAAAATCGTGCAGTGGCAGCCTGAACTCCTTGAAAAAGATGTCATGGTTAAGGGGAGACTGACCGTTTGTTTGGTCTATTAATTCATTTATTCATATATTTTTTTAGTTTCCTCCCTAGACCTCCATCAAGCTTACAAAAACACCCCCTAGATCCCCCTTCAAGATAAATGTGTACATTTTTTGGTATAAAAATGTCCCGGCCCTTCTTAAAATTGCAGACTCGCTATCGCTCGCCATGAAAAAATCGACACCTAAATGGCACGAAAGGTCTTAAAATGTACAACGAAATGGGGCGAAAGGTGTTAAAATCGCCAAACTAATGGGCCGAACGTCTTATAATATCAAAACTAGTGGGGCTAAACACGAGGGAGAATGGGGACCAGAAAAACGGTCTGCCTCCCCATAAGATTAAGGGGACAGTGGTTTTATTAGAGGGTCTATTAAGGGGACAGTGGTTATATTAGAGGGTCTATTCATTTATATATGCATGTGTATTTTAGTTTCCTCCGTAGACCTCTAGCAAACTTTTAAAAACATCCATTAGATCCCCTTTCGCGATTAATTTGTACATTTTTCGATAGAAAAATGTCACGGCCGAAGGCCGTTTCCTTCACAATTACAGGCTCGCTATCACTCGCCAGGAAGAAAATCGACGCCTAAAGGTCATGAAAGGTCTTAATGTTGACGAAGAAATGGGGCGAAAGGTCTTAAAATGGACAAACTAATGGGACGAACGTCTTAAAATCTCAAAACGAATGGGGCTAAACACTAGGAAGGAGGGGTGGGGGGGGGGGGACCAGAAAAACGACCCATCTCCCCACAATAAATATTCCGTGTGCCAATCTCTCTCTCTCTCCATTCATTTCTCCCCCCCCCCCCCTCTCCTACCTGTTCCGTTCCGCGCCGCTCACTGCCCTCTTCCTCCCTATATCTTTATAAGTCGGGGGTGTACAGCGGGGTTCATAAGTTTGGCCACACCATTAATGGGAAGATGGTGGATTATTCTGGCCCCCCCCCCCTTCTCCCTCATGATTAGCCCCATTAGCTTTCAGTTTTTAGCGAGCCTGTAATTTAGGAGGAATCGGCCTTTGGCCGGGACATTTTTCTACCGAAAAATGTACAAATTAATCTTGAAGGGAGTTTTTTATTTTGTTTTATTTTTGTTTTAACTAGGCATTGCATTACGTCACTCCAAACAACATCATTAAAATATGTATATAAAAACAATACCGTTAGCTTATATGGAAATCTGCGAGAGCAGTAAATCCTGTTCTGAAATTATTTTTTGGGAACTGGACCTTCTACATAAGTACGCCCACGCACAAAAGAAGTGATTATCTACCTTCTTAAGTTCTGAGTAAATACAAATACTCCAAAGCCATAATAAGCATGCCTTGGATGTTATATATATATATATATATATATATATATATATATATATATATATATATATATATATATATATACAGTATATATATATTTTTTTATTTTTTTTTATTTTTTTAATGTTTTGTTATGTCTGTTATGGATTTTTGTTCACTTATAACTATAGTCCATTCATTATAGGCTGGCCAGAAATCTTACAATTTCTCAAAATGACTTAGTTTCTTGTATAGTCGACATATTTTATCCGCCTGTACAGAAACTTGTTAGGGTTACTAGACAGTTCGTCGTCACCTACTTAAGTTCACGCCCTGATTACCAGGCTTGCATAAGGAACAGTTACACGAGCCTTTGTCCGCCCAATGTTTAAGGCAATATAGGTCTGGTAGCTTCTGTAGTTATTGTTGTTGTTGTTGTTGTTGTTGTTTTTGTTCCCCAGGCTGTCTGGCCGAACAGCCCCAAGGTCTCAAGCAAGGCCAAGGCCATAAACGAGCACCCCCACAAAATCCTCCCTGCTTACCACTAACAAAGCCCGGGTGACCGAAGCCACTCCAAGGCAGGGAGCTGAGGAGGGTGCGGAAACGCCCGGGAAACCAAAGCCCCACCCAAGGCCCTGTGCCCCTCAGCAATTATGAAGGGAAAGCTGATGTTATTGTTTATGATAAAATAACCTAAAACAAAAATATAAATAATAAAGGAATATAATCTCTCTCTCTCTCTCTCTCTCTCTCTCTCTCTATATATATATATATATATATATATATATATATATATATATATATATATATATATAGATTCCTTCAGTAATTTTGCCAATACGGATTATATGTTGTTAAACTTTTATTCTGTTATTTGTCACTTCTTTTGAGCACCACATTTTCACTGAATTTCACACCCTTTCGTTCTTCATCCGACTTTATCCTTTACTTTCATTATTCATTCTATTTCTGGCTTCTGATATTTCCTCTGCCATTTTTTTCTCACTTCATATTTTTTTCCTTCATACTCGTTCTTCATTTGTCTTTATCTTTTCCTTTCATTCTATATTTTCTTTCTGGTATCTGATATTTCCTCTACCGGTTTTTTTTTCTTTTTCACTTCACATTTGTTCATTCATACTTGTTCTTTATTCGACTGTATCCTTTCCTTTCATTATTGTAATTGGTTTGTAATTGATGAGTAATGTTATGAACGGGGTGTTTTTTATTATGCATTATCATTCTTGCTTCTTATTGTTCGTGTACCATTTTACTCATTATTCACATTATTTTTTCATTTACGTTCCTCACTCTCTCATTCTTATCTCACTCTATCTTGGCCACTCATGCTCACCCTGTATTGCATTGTCTTTCTCTCATTCCTCTCTCTCTCTCTCTCTCTCTCTCTCTCTCTCTCTCTCTCTCTCTCTCTCTCTCTCTCTCTCTCTCACTTTTATCTCACTATTTCTCGGCCACTGATATCCCCCTCCCTCTCTCTCTCTCTCTCTCTCTCTCTCTCTCTCTCTCTCTCTCTCTCTCTCTCTCTCTCTCTCTCTCTTACACACACTTTTATCTCACTATTTCTCGGCCACTGATTCCCCCCCCCCCCCCCTTCTCCCTCTGATTCTGCCCCTCTCATTTTCAGCCCTTCCTCCTCTTTGATGTTGCGACCCTCGGATATTATATTACCATTCACAGGGCTTTTTTTCTTTAGTACCCGTTCTGGTTCCTATTTCTTTATCGTTTTCTTTATATCTTTTTTCTGTTGCTCTTGTTCTAGCGCTCTCGCTCTCTCTCTATACACGGTAATTGCCGTGTATAGAGAGAGAGCGAGAGCGCTAGAACAAGAGCAACAGAAAAAAGATATAAAGAAAACGATAAAGAAATAGGAACCAGAACGGGTACTAAAGAAAAAAAGCCCTGTGAATGGTAATATAATATCCGAGGGTCGCAACATCAAAGAGGTGATGGAGGGTGGGGAGAGAGCCTTCTTCTTTGCTATCCTTTCCTTCCACTGTCCCTTGTTCTCGGGTTAGCTATCTCTACTAGAATTGCGTCCTGACCACCTCGCTGGGATCGTAAGGTCTGTGTGATCAGTGATCTATGTAAATATATGTAAATCTCTCTAAGGAGAGCGCCTTTTACTTTGCTATCCTTACCTACCACTTTGTATCAAACTCTGTGTTAGCATTAAGTCCGGACTGCCTAGTAGGGACTGCAAGTTCTGTGCAGTCTGTATCTCTATGTAACTCTATCTCACTTCAATGTACAATCGCGCTAATAAGTGATGTCTCGGCACCAAGTATATTTTGATCCATAATTGGTTTCAGCAGTATCTAAACTTCATTTACTCGTTTTGAGGTGGATATACAAACCTATTTATGCATTTACCCACCCTATTCAACATCTGGCAGACATTATTACAGCACAGAGCGAATTTATTAATTTTGAGGTGGATATACAAACCTATTTATGCATTTACCCACCCTATTCAACATCTGGCAGACATTATTACAGCACAGAGCGAGCCAAATGTAAGGACAGCTGAGAAATTACTTTTTAGCGCGACCGTACTCCACCTCACATTTCCCATCTCCTTAATCCATCACCTCGGGGATTTTTGGTCGGCGATATTATTTTTTAGGGTGTGGGAGAGGGTGGACTCGAACCCGTTTTTCTGAATGTGGAGAAAAAATGAAAGAAGGAATGGGAGAGAGAGAGAGAGAGAGAGAGTGAAAGAGGTTGAGGGAGAGAGAGAGAGAGAGAGCGTGTGTGTGTGTCATTCTATTTATTGCTATATACTGTACATTCTTCTTAATTTATGAATTATACAACTATCTTAAGCTGAACATTATTGCATACTATTAATTGTGTTGAAATTTCATACGTGCAAATTTGACCTATTGCAAAAAGCTTTCTATCATTCAATGTGTTTTATTGTTGC
>CM064503.1:5743522-5751022 GCA_032716605.1 Paralithodes platypus | reverse complement strand
CCCGGGAAACCAAAGCCCCATCCAGGACCCTGTGCCCCTCAGCAATTATGAAGAGAAAGTTGAGGGGCAAAGGAAAAATGTGACGCTTTGGCTTCCAATCTTGGTAGATTGGGAGGTCAATCCACGGAAAAGACGCTGTCACTTGAGATCTAGAAAACATATAAGTAAAAGGAACAGTCAGAGTAAGCTATGGGTATGGCAGAGATCGCTCAGTTCTCACTCTGATAGACCAGCCCATCACCACATGACTAGAACCCAATCCTCTCAGCATCAGCTAGGAAAGGCCCTAGAAAGCCGCCTTTGGCGGGGGGATAGCTCCCCTATTTCAACCCCTTTCAGGGTTGGGCACCCGCCCAGTGTATATACAGTATATATATATATATATATATATATATATATTATATATATATATATATATATATATATATATATATCTATAGATTATATATATATATATATATATATATATAGATATATATATATATATATATATATATATAATATATATATATATATATATATATATATATATATATATATATATATATATTATATATATATATATATATTATATATATATATATATATATATATATATATATATATATATATATATATTATATAATGCCGTGTATATAAAAATAACTATTTTCTGCATTCCTCAGACGAGGCGCCTCGTTTATGAAAGGAAACTCTCGCAGATCAAGTTCTAACTGCGACTTTTTGTTCTTTTCTTTTTAAGGCAGGAAAGGCCGAGCCGCGACATTTGAGACAATTTCACGGCCATTACCAGCTTGACCCGTATATTATTATAGTGTTGCCAAGTTAGCTACCTTCCCGCTAACTCTGGAGGTATTTACTTCGATCTACAGGCACTATTTCATATCTAGCGACATGAATTCTAGCGATATTCTGGAGATTTAAAGCCATTTCCGAGTAGTATTCTAGAGATTGTGGAATTATTCTAGCGATTATATTATATTTATTTATTTATTTTATTTGTTTATTATTATTTTTTTAATTTTGTGTACTATCTAGCGGAGTTGATTTGGTAACCCTGCATATATATACTGGCCGAGTTGACATGGGCAGGACGACGGGTTTTTTTTTTATTACCTCTGCTAACGAAGTTGAGCGGAGATATTTTTTCGCCTAGGTTTGTCTGTCTCTCTGTCAGGTTGTTTGTAAACAAGATATCTCGCAGAGTTATAAACCGATGTTTACGAAATTTTGTGGGCAGATACGATATGCGCCCAGAAAGACGTGATTCAATTAAGGGAGGTGTTCAGTAGAGGGCATACCTCAGGCCAGCGTAGGCGGCTCGCAAAGTTATGAACTGATTTTCCGAAATGTAGTGGCCCGATAGAATATGCGCCAAGGAAAAAGTGATTCCATTTAGGTGGTGATCCCTAGAGCACGTACCTTTGCCGACGTAGGCGGAGGTATGTGCTCTCCCGGGGACCCCTCTATTTATTTATTTGTGCTGTTGTTAAGATCTACCGTTTAGTTGAGTCAATTAGTGTTTATAATATCATGGTTTATCATTCTATAGTCTTTTTATTATGTTTATTATTATTTTGGTATTGTTGTTGTTTGTATATTCATGTGTACAATTGAGTTGGAACTTTTCGTAAAAATAGCATCATAGATTCTCATGTTGACGATGAGGGGAAGGGCGGCGCTCGTGTGGTACCGGCTTCAGATCCGCTTGCAACTATAGTCTATTCGCTGTAAGTAGGCGAGAAATCATGGCCTCTATCGTCTGTAACTCAAAACGGGCTAGAGCAAATTGGCTGTACATCTCCACATCTATTCCTTGGCTGATTCTTCCCAAATGGTAGAAATATTAGCTTGATTACTCTAGTCGTTTTTTAGTTACAAAGGTTAGAGGTCATGATTTTTCGCCTACTTACAGCGAATAGACTATAGCTCACCAACCACCTCTTTAGCACCTGCAACAGAGTAGTGCTTGTTTCTTGGATTATTTATTTATTTATTCAAATATTTGTTAGTTTCCTCGCTAGACATCCATCAAGCTTAAAAGAAACACCCCCTAGACTCCCTTTCAAGATAAATGTGTACATTTTTCGGTAGAAAAATGTGCCGGCCGTAGGCCGGTTTCTTCTGAAATTATAGGGTCGCTATCGCTCGCCAGGAAGAAATCGACACTTAAATGGCACGAAAGGTCTTAATATTGACAACGAAATGAGGCAAAAAGTCTCAAAATTGCCAAACTAATGGAACGAACGTCTTACAATTTCAAAACTAATATGCTAAACACGAAGGAGAAGGGGGGCCAGGAAAACGACCCATCTCCCCTTAACCAATATTCTTGAAGTGTGGTGTGAAAAGCACAAACCTTCTCGCCTCGTAAAAGTCAGCCTCTAGAACCACCTTCACACACACTACGGCATTTACGGCGAGAGGGAGATAGAGATTTACTAAGATTTACATATATAGCCTATAAGCTGACCACACAGACCTTATGACCCAAGCGAGGTGGTTCAGGAGGTAATTATAATCTATCCATATCTTACTCCTTTTTTTGTTTTTTTCTCTCTCTCTCTCTCTCTCTCTATATATATATATATATATATATATATATATATATATATATATATATATATATATACTGAATATATAATCCAGTGGAGCTCTCACTTTACCTGTACACTCTCGCACACTTCTAAGACTTGCACTCATATAATACATTTCTCTCTCTCTATCTATCTATCTATCTATCTATCTATCTATCTATCTATCTATCTATCTATCTATCTATCTATCTATCTATCTATCTATCTATCTATCTATCTATCTATCTATCTATCTATCTATCTATCTATCTATCTATCTTTCATTTTATTTTTTAAACTCTGGCCTCTTGCTCTCCGGTCAGTCGTAAGGAAATACCCCGGGTGAAAAAAGTCGATACTGGTTTATCTGGGGTGAGAGAGATTGAAGGGTGTGTGTGTGGGTGTGGGGATGGGGGTGTGGGGGGTGAAGGCGTGGGTGTGGGAGGGGGGAAGGTGTTGGTGTTGGAGTGAGGTAGGGGTGGGGGGGGGGGGGTGTAGGTGAAGGTGTGGAGGGGGGTGAAGGTGTGGGTGTTGGAGTGAGGTGGGGTGGGGGGATGCAAGGGACTGGAGTTTTCGCAGAGAGGCTCCAGTCCTGACGTTATTCTTGACTTACAGTGTGCTGGCTTAATAATCCAATAGGGTTGATAGCCTCTGAAGTCCTATTTTAACACAAAAATTAACAATGGGGGGGGGATGAAAGTGAAGGCGTGTGAGGGTATGGGGGTGAAGGTGTGGGTGTTATCTGGGGTGAGAGAGATAGAGGTGTGTGTGTGTGTGGAGGGGGGGGGGGGGGGGGCGGTGAGGGGATGTGTTTGTGGGTGTGAGGTGAGGTGGGGGTGAACTTGAGTGCACGAGAGAGCTGTAGGTCTTTTGATTGCTAGATACCCTTCCTAATAGTCTATAAGTTGCTAGAATACAATATAAAGCACATCGTCGGTACTGCAACGATTATAACTACTCGCGGTAACGTTAATCGATCTTCGCTGCAACAATAACATTCTTCATATGTGCCTCAATGTTTTCCTCTGTCCTTGCAAAGAGGAGGTGGTACGCTTTAAAGGGGACATGGGTAGTTTTTCTGGACTCCTTTCTTTCTCATGCTTATCCCTAATAGGTTTGAGATTTTAAGACGTTTGCCCCATTAGTTTGTCGATTTTAGGACCTTTCGCCCCATTTCTTTGTCAATATTAAGACCTTTCGTGCCCTTTGGGTGTCGATTTCTTTCCTGGCGAGCGATAGTGAACCTGTAATTGTGGAGGAACCGGCCTTCGGCCGTGACATTTTTCTATCGAAAAATGTACAAATTAATCTCGAAAGGGGATCTAATGGATGTTTTTTTAAAGTTTAATGGAGCTCTAGGGAGGAAACTAAAAGAATATATGAATATATAAATTAATTATATTCTATTCCATTCGCTATAATCAGGCCCAATCCCCATTTGTCCTATTTTTTTGTTTTTAAATAAATAGACCTAAAAAATAACCACCGTCCCCTTTCAACCACAGTCTAGTCATTTTACTGTGCCACTCTCTAATCCTAAAGTGACCTGTTTTCCATTCTCGTTTTACTCAATCGGAACTATCTAAACCACATTCTTTCCAGTCATTTTTCTCCCCGTTTTTATTATTTTCTATCCCTCTACCTTTGCGTGTTCAGTCACTTTGATTATACTATTACTACTATTACTACTACTACTATTACTATTACTACTACTACTATTACTACACGTTCTGTTCCCCTCCTGTTATTGATTATTGAAATATATAATTATAGTATAATTATTGAATTACGAAAGTGTGTTGTCATTCAGAAGTTAATTAGTCTTTATAAATCAACTGTTTAATAAGAAACTACACTAAAAATTCAAGCCCACTATATTTCCATACGTAAAGTCAAGGCGAGGACAGCACTTGTGTGGGCAACTGTACCTTGATGTTTACCTTCTAACCCACACTCATTTTGATTGGGTCACTAAAATACTTTATTACTAAATATCTATAATTTTGTCTTATAATATGACATACGAAAACCCACTACATAATCACTCGAAAATTATATAATGAATGATTAACCAACTACGACGCACTACTACTATTACTACTACTACTACTACTACTACTACTACTACTACTACTACTACTATAGTGGGTTTTATGTCAGATGAGGGTAAACTGAATCCCTTAGCAAGTTATTTCCACACACACACACACACATACAAACACACAAAACCACACACACACACACACACACACACACACACACACACACACACACACACACACAAAGCCACACCCACAACCACACCCTCAAATTTACTCTAAACTGAAAACTTAACTCCCTGCTTAATACGGTATTTTTCCTGTTGGCTCATGTTAACCCTTTCAGTCTATTGACCACTTTAATTATATTCTATGTCTAACTCTAGACGATTTTTTCAGTTTCTTAAGTGCCACTATTGTTAGGATGGTTTAACATGAATTTCCCGAACCCTCTCACTATATATTCTCATTCAAAAGGCGAATGATAATATACATTGTAAAAATGTGTACATTGTGTTAAGGGGGGTGACCTGTTTTTGTTCTGTCCTTTTCTATCTTTCTCTGGCTTGTATCCATTTGGCCCCATTCAGCCTACTGTTTTAAGACGTTTATCCCCATCCAGGTGTCATTTTTTTACTGGTGAGCGGTAGCGAGCCAGCATATTTTTTATTTTTGTTTGACAGCAGGCTAAATTTGTACATTTTTCGATAGAAACATTTCTCCGGCGAAGCCGGATTTCTTCATATAATGCTGGCTCGCTATCGCTCGCCAGGAAGAAATCGACACCTAGATGGGGATAAACGTCTTAAAATAGTTGGCTGAATGGGGCTGAATGGATACAAGCCAGAGAAAGAGAGAAAAGGACAGAAATAACAAAAAGCAGGTCACCCCCCTTAAGTTTGGCAAAAAAAGGTACACATAATACACATAATACACATAATACGTGTTTCAATAGTTAAGGTAAGCTAATTTGAACACGTAATCGACTGAAACAGCTATTTAGTGCATCATCTGTGTTACATTTGAAAAAGATTTACATGGTAGAAGACAATTGATTTGGAGTCATCTAATTGAGTGGGTTGATGCGCCAGAGATTCGTGAGCCCCTTGTTCCTGAAACTAGTATTTGTGTATCTTAGTTAATATTCAGAGATAGTGGCTCTTGTTTTATCTATTTATTTAGTTATATATATATATATTATAGTAACCTCGCTAGACCTCCATCAATCTTTAAACAAAAAAAAACCTAGACCCACCTTCAAGATTAATTTGTACATTTTTCGGTAGATAAATGTCTCCGCCGAAGGCCGGTTTCTTCTAGAATTACAGGTTCGCTATCGCTCGCCAGGAAAAAATCGACACCTAAATGGCACGAATGGTCTTTAAATTAACAAAGAAATGGGGCGAAATGTCACAAAATCGCCAAACTAATGGAACGAACGTCTTAAAATCTCAAAGCTAATGAAACTAAACACGAGGGAGAACAGGCAACTCCCTGCCCCTTAATATTCAGAGATCGCGGGCCCCGATGTGTATTATCCAGAGCCCCTATAGTGACAGAGATCGGCCTACAACCTCGGCCATCTCGGTGCCACTGGTGATATATTCTTCCTCTATGTACAAGGGACTGGCGTTCTCGAAAATAGGCTCCAGTTCTGACGTTAAGGGGAGGAAGACCGTTTTTCTGGACCCCCTTCTCCCTAATGTTTAGCCCCACTAGTTTTGAGATTATAAGACTTTCGGCCCATTAGTTTGGCGATTTTAACACCTTTCGCCCCATTTTCTTGTCAATTATAAGACCTTTCGTGCCATTTAGGTGTCGATTATTTCCTTGCGAGCGATAGCGAGCCTGCAATTTTAAAAGGAATCGGCCTTCGGCCGGGACATTTTCTACCGAAAAATGTACAAATTTATCTTGAAGGGGGGTCTAGGTGGTGTTTTTCTAAGCTTGATGGAGGTCTAGGGAGGAAACTAACAAAACATATGAATAAATTAATTAATAGACCAAACAAACGGTCAGCCTCCCCCTTAATCTTGACTTACAGTGTGCTGGCTTAATAATCCAGAAGGGTTGATAGCCTCTGAAGTCCTATTTTAACTAACTAATATTAACTAACTTCTCTATACACTGCAATATCTCCAAAGGAATGTTGATAATTCGGAAATAAGTGGTGTAGGCTATATAGTTTGATCTAATATCTGCATTATCAAAACTAAAATGTCACCCTATGCTTTGATAATGGCCTAATATCTGCATTATCAAAACTAAAATGTCACCCTATGCTTTGATAATGGCCTAATATCTGCATTATCAAAACTAAAATGTCACCCTATGCTTTGATAATGGCCTAATATCTGCATTATCAAAACTAAAATGTCACCCTATGCTTTGATAATGGCCTAATATCTGCATTATCAAAACTAAAATGTCACCCTATGCTTTGATAATGGCCTAATATCTGCATTATCAAAACTAAAATGTCACCCTATGCTTTGATAATGGCCTAATATCTGCATTATCAAAACTAAAATGTCACCCTATGCTTTGATAATGGCCTAATATCTGCATTATCAAAACTAAAATGTCACCCTATGCTTTGATAATGGCCTAATATCTGCATTATCAAAACTAAAATGTCACCCTATGCTTTGATAATGGCCTAATATCTGCATTATCAAAACTAAAATGTCACCCTATGCTTTGATAATGGCCTAATATCTGCATTATCAAAACTAAAATGTCACCCTATGCTTTGATAATGGCCTAATATCTGCATTATCAAAACTAAAATGTCACCCTATGCTTTGATAATGGCCTAATATCTGCATTATCAAAACTAAAATGTCACCCTATGCTTTGATAATGGCCTAATATCTGCATTATCA
>CM064503.1:5688522-5738522 GCA_032716605.1 Paralithodes platypus | reverse complement strand
TATAAGGGTATTTTCTGCCACCATTGAGTCGTTCCATTGAGAGCCGCTAATACCTTTTATACCGCAGTCGACCTTTTTATCGCCGCTCAATACCCCAGTGATAAAACAGTCTTAGGTTCCCCTCCATTTTCCCACGCTCCCCTCCATTTTCCCACAGCCCCGCCCATGCGATCTCTCTCTCTCTCTCTTTCTCTCTCTCTCTCTCTCTCACTTTTAAAAATGAGAACGTTATAGTATCGTTATTTTACAGCATAATGAGGCCCTATCTTGGTTATGGCGTACAATGTTGGTCATCTCTGAACAAAGCCATTGAGAAACTCGAGTCAATGTAGCTTAGAGCGACAAAGTTGATGCCATTATTGAGAAATATATTATATCACGAAATATTAAAACAATTAAGTATCGGTAGTACACAATATTTCTTAATTTCGTTCTTTACTATGAATTTCCTAGTACGGTATACATTTTGTTCGTGCTGGGGGCTATGTTTCCCCAACTAATTTCCATGCCGACCCAAGGTCGGAGGGAATGGTGGGTGGGGAGAGAACCTTCTGCTTTGCTGTCTTTACCATCTACTTTGGAGCAAATTCCATGTTAGAATTAAGTACGGACTACCTATTAGGGACCGCGAGGGCTGTGCAGTATGTGTATCTATGTAACTCTCATCCTTTACAAAAACCGATTATCCCTCTAATATTGTTGTCAACCTTTTCATCGGCCTCAATACCCGCAACAAAACACCCTCACCTACAACCACTTTCAGTTTTGTTTCCCACAGTCCGATCATTCATCCGTTTTTATATGTTCCCCATTCATATCCAGCACACAAAAAATACCTTCCCACCCATGTAATTTTTTCTCTCACGTGGCGACCTGAGAGAGAGAGAGAGAGAGTGAATGAGTGAGTGAGTGAGAGTGAGAGATTTGTCTGCGTGTACAAATAATACAGTAAAGCATGCATCTTGTTATAATATATTCTTTGGTGTTCGCATTTCCGTTATATTTTCAGTATTCATTATTTGTTGTGATCCCTCATTAACTACTCTCTGAAAGCTAATATTATTTTAATATATAAAATTATGTAAGTTGCATAGTAATATAGTCTGCAAAACAGGATTGTACATAACTAATACACATATTGTGTTATCAATAGCATTACATATACAGGTATACTATACAGTTTACACATATATACAAATATATATTATATATACCGTATATATATATATATATATATATATATATATATATATATATATATATATATATAGTATACACACACACACACCTTAAGTCATCTTGTTTGTATCACTATATTTTTTTTTGTTCTCTTTTGCCAACCGATTACGTCTATAATCTCTTCAGCCCTTTTAACGCCCACAATAGCCGCCACAAAACACTCACCCTCAGACAATGTTATCCCCAAAGCCCCTTCTCTCTCTCTCTCTCTCTCTCTCTCTCTCTCTCTCTCTCTCTCTCTCGCTCGCTCTCTCTCTCTCTCTCTCTCTCTCTCTCTCTCTCTCTCATCTCTCTCCTCCCTCCTCTCTCTCTCTCTGTGTGTGTGTGTGTGTGTGTGTGTGTGTGTGTGTGTGTGTGTGTGTGTGTGTGTGTGTGTGTGTGTGTGTGTGTGTGTGTGTGGGTGTGTGTGTGTGTGTGTGTGTGTGTGTGTGTGTGTGTGTGTGTGTGTGTGTGTGTGTGTGTGTGTGTGTTTTTTTTTTTTTTTTTCATTCACGGGCAGAAAAACTCCCATCCACTTATATATTTGTTCTCACGCGGCGACATTCTGATGGAAGAGATCCTCCTTCACAATATATTTCGACATTCCTCCTGGCCTTTCGCCTTTTCAATGAGTGCATAATTATTCCTTCTCTGTAAGCTTCATTTGTGTAATATTAACCCTCTAAGAGTCTAAGTACTGGTGACGTATTTGTGTTTTGATTTCAGCTGTAATTAGATGATTTTATGGAGCTTAGGAGAGAGATATGGTAGCTTAAGGAGGGGTGACCTGCTTTTTGTTATTTCTGTCCTTTTCTATCTTTCTCTGGCTTGTATCCATTCGGCCCCATTCAGCCAACTATTTTAAGACGTTTATCCCCATCTAGGTGTCGATTTCTTCCTGGCGAGCGATAGCGAGCCAGCATTATATGAAGAAATCCGGCTTCGCCGGAGAAATTTTTCTATCGAAAAATGTACAAATTTAGCATGCTGTCAACACAAATAAAAAATATGCTGGCTCGCTACCGCTCACCAGTAAAAAATTGACATCTGGATGGGGATAAACGTCTTAAAACAGTAGGCTGAATGGGGCCAAATGGATACAAGCCAGAGAAAGATAGAAAAGGACAGAACAAAAACAGGTCACCCCCCTTAAAGGGCACGCACTTTGAATTATAAACCCCAATTTTACCTTTGCATATACAATACTCAAGACTACAAAGAATGGACTCTGTTTTCGTTTGACATCCTGTACTTACTGCGAAACAGGGGTGGGTCAAACAACAACCCCCTCGGCCCAAATAGGGTTAACTTGATCTATATTAGGAGCTCACCATAAACCTCATATAAACCACGAGATACCCGGTCAATAAATAAGTGTTCATAAACTCTATCACAATATATTACAAGTATCTACCTTCCTCGGTAAATTTGTAAATTATATTCATAACCTGTATCACTATATATAACAAATGTCTACCTTCCTCTGTAAACGTGTAAATTGTAGTGTTAGTGTCTTTCCTCTTTTGTAATTGTGTAAATTTAGGGTACACATAATCTCTCTCACTCTAATTTACAAGTATCTAACCTCCTCTATAAACCTGTAAAATATAGTGTTTGGTGTCTACCCTTTATTGTCAACCTGTAAATTTAGGGTATACATAATCTCTCACTCTATTTTACAAGTGTCTACCCTCCTATATAAACCTGTATATTATAGTCTTAATATCTACAGTATACCCTCTGTTGTAAACTTGTAAATTATAGCGTTCATGTCTAACCTCCATTGTAAACCTGTAAATCATAGTGTTCATAATCGTTTTCACTTTAGTTTACAAGTGTCTACCCAAGGTCTATATGTGTCTACCCTCCCTGTAAACCGATTATACGTATATCATCTGGTTCACCTTTTTATCAGCCTCAGTGACCGCAGCCAAACACTCACCACCCTATTTTTCCCACACTGGCCCGGCTTTTCAGGGGGTACCTTTTTTTCTCCCCTAATAGAAAAAATGAAAAGGCTCGCACGCGCCCACATACACGCGCACATACATACACACACATACAGTCTCTCTCTTTCTCTCCATTGTGCTCAACAAAAACTCATCATTCTTTCCATCACCTCTTTTTCTTGTGAGCCAAAAAATAATAAAAAATATTATTTTGTAAAATAGCTTATAATATTGTCAACTTGTTACCCTTTCTGCAGCTTCTCAATTGACCCCAGAGAAAAACGTTATCAACTATTTTATTATGCCCTATCTTCCGTTTCCCCTTACTTCTTTTTGTACTGGATATCTAAAAAGAGATCCGCTTTAAAAACTCTATGATATTCGCACCTTTCTTTATATTTTCTGCACCTTGCCAATTGACCCACGACAAAAACCTTATCAACCTTTTATTCCACCCTTTTTTGTATTGTGCATCTAAAAGAGATCAACTTTTAGCACCTTCTGTACCGGCGACGTCTTTTTCAATATATTCTAGCTATATTGAGACAATTATGGGCAGTTTAAGAAGGATCTGTGATAAAAATATAGGATTCGCTTGTATACAGAACACCCCCTCCTAGTATTCTCAACTACGACAAAAATCCATCCTCATTCTTTTCTGTTGCAATCACCATAATTTTAATGTGAGTTTCAACGAGATTCACATGTAAAAGAGTCTAGAATATGCTCTCCTTAGTTTCTGCTCTTTACTTACTCAATTACCCTCAACGAAAACATTATCATTCATATTTTGTCTATGTCCGTTTTTTTATTGCGAGTTTAAATAGGACCACTTGTAAAATAACCTATAATAATCTCACCTTGATATCCGCTCTTCACCTACGCAATTACCCTCAACAAAAACCTTAGCAATATTTTCTCCCTTCCCTCCCCCTCTTTTAAAAATATGCCACTAATAAAAAGGTCCGCTTGTATACCAAACACTCTATGATATACTCTCACCTTCATATCCCTCTTTATCTTCTCAATAACCTTCAACCAAAAAAAGCTCCCCATTGACTCTCCCTCTTTTGTATTGTGTCGCTATTATAAAGACCGATTAGTATACCAAACACCCTATATAATAACCTCACCTAAATAATATACTCATTCTTTTATCCATCCCCCTCTTTTTATTGTGAGCCTAAAGGAGATCCACTTGTATAACCGCCGATAATACTCTCACCTTTATTATATCCCTCTTTAGCTACACACTTACTGCCAACAAAAAGTCCCCATTCTCCCACCTCCCCCTCCTCCCACCTCCCCCTCTTTTTTTTATTGTGCCGTTAAGGGGAGATATCCACTCGAGGGATTTTTTTCTTGACTCCTTTCTCCCTCATGTTTAGCCCCATTGGTTGTGAGATTTAAAGACGCTTGCCCCATTAGTTTGGCGATTTTAAGAACTCTCACCCCATTTCTGTAAATTTTAAGACCATTCGTGCCATTTAGGTGTCGATTTTTCCTGGCGAGCGATAGCGAGCCTGTAATTTAAGGGGAAGCGGCCTTCGGCCGGGAAATTTTTCTACCGAAAAATTTACAAATGTATCTTGAAAGGAGGTCTAGGGGGAATAATTTTAAGCTTGATGGAAGTCTAGGGAATCAACTAAAAACCTCCCCTTAACGCCAACAAAAAGTCCCCATTCTCCCACCTCCCCCTCTTTTTTATTGTGCCGCTAATAAAAAGATCCGCTTGTATACAAAACACCCCCTAATATTCTCACCTTCCCCCATGTCCTCTTGGTCTTCACGATTGCCTTCCAACAAAAACCTTATCACGCTCGGTTTTTCTCACACCCCTCCACCTCCTTATTATGGCACGTGAGAAAAAAGAAAGAAAAAAGGAAGAAAGAGCGATACCGGGGGAGGGATAATGCGATGTGAAAAGACGTGAAAAAAGTCCCACCCGCTCCGCACGCGACGCCTTTTTATATAACAAACCGCGGGGTGTTCAGTAGCTAGGGTATTTGTTTGGCCACGCGTCATCATCTCCGCTGCCTCCTCCCTCATCTAATACACACACACACACACTTATACTCTCTCATGCCCGTTTTGATAGCCTCTCTCTTTTACCGACAAGGACCCCGGAAAATGAGCCGCGCGTGTGCTTTTTTTACCCACCACTGAGGACCCCAGGATTTGAGGGCGGTAGGGGAGGGAGGGAAGAGAGATAGGAAGGAAGGAAAGAGGAAGGTAGGAAGGAAAGGCAAAGAGTGAAGAAGGGCCGAGTTTTCAATGGGAAGAGTTTCAACATATTTGCATATTCCAATTATTGTGGTATATCACTCCTGATTTGTCCTTTGTCTGTGTTCTGTTGTTATTTAATCGCGATCATTATAACCTGGTCTGACAGTTTATAAGACAAGTGAGATCATGCTATGTCTAAACATGGCTCATAGTCTGCAGAGATTTGCTTCGAGCTATTCTAATTGCTGAAAGTGCCCAGGTAATCAGTTACTGGGATTGTACCCTCGTTGCCAAACGCTAAAGACGACGGCAGATGACACACGCATGCATGAAAAGAGAGTATGATACGGAAATCTGCAGATGGGCTATAGGTCTATCCTTGACAGAATACATACCTGATCATTATTTACTTAGAGAACCCCCACAGTTCCTTACCACACCATGCCTGATCTTATAGTTAACAAAGGTATTCTTCACCATTAGTTAGTCACCCAAATTTACCGACCACTTATTTGAAGTAGATTAAGCCCTACCAGGTTCAGCCAACACACCACTGCCCTCAAATACATGAGACTAATAACAAACGATGCCATAATACCTACTGTAAAGAATCTTGTATCCTCCCTATAGGAAAGACAGAGAGAGAAGTAGGGAGGATGGGGGGAAGGGGACATAGGGGAGAGATTATGTGGGTATAGCCTGCCGCCATCAGGGATACCAACGCTGACGAATGGCTACCTGACTTTCAATTTAATCGAATTTGCCTTCATTTTCCTCTATTTGCATGCACGTTAGATAGTTATACACATTTAATACGAAGCACGGCATATATGGATCTTAATTTATTAATGAAATTGGCGAAAACCTCGCCCAAATCAATACCTAAATCCTTGAGCCCCTTGTGTTGTGAGCGTTGACAGCGCGGGTTCCCTCCTTCCCACCCCCTCTCAATCTTCTTTATTGAAAACCGTTGACCGCCCCGAGATCATTTTTACTCATGTGAAAAACGGGATTTGAATACCCATGGCCCCGGCTACCACACTACTTTATGTAACTCGATTCTGAACATCCGTTCATATGACAAAATAACATCTCGTCTGATTCACTCTGTAGAATACGGATAGAAAATATATAATACCTTTCACCTTTTCTTTGTTAAGTAATGTAGGTTTGTTGAGTTTATATAAATACGGAATAGGTTGGAGTTAGGTAAATTAGGTTGGGTAAGGTTAGATAGTTTAGAGTTAGTTGTTTCTGCCACACGTACACTCGCGAGACATAATAAGTACATGCACCGAAATTAATCAGTATGTAACCCAAACAAGACATAACAGTGCTTTATAATCATTTCCCAGATATTTCAACTCTTGGCTTTAAAGGTTCGAAGATTCACATGGGGTTACAGTATTGGTGATCATGTCTCAGCTGTCATTACGTTTGGCTCGCTCTGTGCTGTATTGATGTCTGTCAGATGTTGAATAGGGTGGGTTAGTGTAGGAACATGTTTATATATCACACTCGAAATTAAGAAATCCAGTTTAGATATGGCTGCTACCAATTATAGAACAAAATATACTTGGTGCCGAGTTCGTGGTCTGGATTGGCTGATGCACATCTAAGGGGAAATGTTCGTGGCGATTGCTTGTTAACCCCTTCTCTACCGGCAACGTCTTTATAACTTTAATCAGGTTACTATTAGCCAATTGTATTCAGTTTCAAATGGGCCTCCAGCAATTTATAAGCTTCGAACTATCTCCCGTCACCATTTTCACTACCACAGTTACTTCATAGACTGCACAAAATTCTCTAAATTAATATAGCTAGATAATTTTTAAAAGACGTCGCCGGTACAGAAGGGGTTAATAATATAGGGGCATACTTGTGGATTTATTGGACTGTACGAATACTCAGAACAGGGTTGCACATAAAACACCCACCCTCTGGTCTGAACTACCTGGCTCCCCCGCACGAGCTGGGGATGAGGGGGAGGTATTCAGACGGGGGGGGGGGGGGGGGGAGGCTTTATTTGGGACCTTCTACTTTATTTGACGCTTTGGTATTTGCATATTTTTGGTGGTCGCTATTTTATCCCCGTTATTTTGTACTTATTTGTGTAGGATTGTTGTGTTTATCCCTGTTATTTGTATTTCGTAGGTCTGCTGTATTTTATTCCTTCGTGTTGTATTTGCATATTGTTGGTGGTCACTATTTTATCCGTGTTATACCTATGTTTCTGTGTGTGTCATAATTTAGTCAGAAACCTTTGATACTTCCCGTGTGTGTGGTTCAATATTGTGCATTTGAGGTAGCCTATGTATATTTGGTTTTAATTTAATGCGTGAATGGTGTTCCTTCTTTAAGTATGATAAAATTGTATATTCAATTGTTCATGGTAACCTTATTCTATTCTAGGATCAGACAAATATCAGTCTCCTTCCAGTTACGCAAGTTGGAGATTATGACGCATGTTTGGCAGATTATTCTGGCTATCATTAGAGGATTTTATAGAGCTTAGGAAGGATCTGTGGCAGTAGAAGTAATGGTGGAAATGGTAGTACTGGTAGAGGTGATAGCAGGGGTAAACTGAGAGCAAGGGTCGTGGTAGGCAGGTCGTAAGTAGTGCTATTAATATGAAGCTGTAGTTATGGATATTTTGGTATTATTGACAGTGGTGGAAATAATGTAGTGGTTTAGTGGTAGTGATGTCAGTGGTGGCTTCGATGGTGGTAGATAGTGGTGATAATAGTAGTGGTGGTGGTGATAATTATTGGTTTCGATGGTGCTGGTTATGGTGGTGATACTTGTAGTAGTAGTGGTGGTGACAATCGTAGTAGTAATAGTGGTGATAATTATTGGCTTCGGTGGTGGTGGATATGGTGGTAATAGTAGTAGTAATAGTGGTGGTGATAATTTTTGGCTTCAATGGTGGTGGTGGTGATAATTGTTGACTTTGGTGGTGGATATGGTGGTGATAATCGTAGTAGTGGTGGTGGTGGTGATAATTGTTGGCTTTGGTGGTGGATATGGTGGTGATAATCGTAGTAGTGGTGGTGGTGGTGGATATGGTGGTGATAATCGTAGTAGTGGTGGTAGTGGATATGGTGGTGACAATTGTAGTAGTAGTGGTGGTAGTGGTAGTGATGATAGCAGAGGTTATGGTGGCGGTAGTGGTTCTGGTGATGGTAAACGTGGTGGTAATAATGATGGTTGTGGTGTTAATGGTGGTGTTGGTGATAGTGGTTCTGGTGATGGTAATGGTGGCAGAAGAGGTAGTGGTGGTGGTACTAGGAGTGGTAGTGGTGGCGATGGTAGTGACATCAATGGTAACCAGTAATGGTGGTGATGATGGTGGTAATGATGGTGGTGATAACAGTGACTATAGTGGTGGTATTGGAGGCGATGGTAGGAGTGGTGGTAGTAGTGATGGTGATGGTGGTGGTAGTAGTAGTGGTGGTGGTGGTGGTGGCGGCAGTGGTGGAAACGGTGGTCATAATCCCTACTGTTATAACGTCTCTAGGGTGACGCGCCGGGCAGGAAGGGGGCGGGATAATAGCGAACCCCTCCTCCCTCCTCCCTTCCTCTCTACTCCACCCGGTTACACAGTTCGTTTCGTATACATGTCTTTTCGCCTACTTTCGATTTTCTTTTCTAAAACTGTAATGATTGATTCACATGGGTACTTAATTTTCACGACTTTTTATTGTTTTTTTGTATTATTATTATTATTATTATTGTTGTTGTTGTTGTTGTTGTTGTTGTTGTTGTTGTTGTTGTTATTATTTTAAATTTTGCCCCCAAGATCCCCTTTCGAGATATATTTGTAAATTTTTCGACAGAAACATGTATCGGCCTCTTTAGCTTTAGTTACGGGCTTGCTATCGTTTACCAGGAAACAATCGACACCTAAATGGCACAAAAGGTCTTAAGAAATGGAGCGAAAGGTCGAAAATCGGCAAATGAATGGGTTGAACGTCATAAAAGTTTAAAACTAATGGGGTTAAACATGAGGGAGAAGGGGGCCCAGAATAAACAAAAACATCCCCTAAATGGGCAACTTTATCCAGGCAACGTATCGGGATTGTGTTGCACCTTAGTCCATTAATACTAGGTAGGCCAGAAAACGCAACCCCTAACCTCTAAAACTCAAAATCAACTAGAGTAAACGAGCTAATATTTTTACCATTTGGGAAGAGTCAGCCAGGTGATTGGTGGGGAAATATACAGCTCATATATTATGCTCTAGCTCTAACCTCTATAACTCAAAATCAACTAGAGTAAACGAGCTAATGTTATTACCATTTGGGAAGAGTCAGCCAGGTGATTGGTGGGGAAATTTATAGCTCATTTGCTGTATTTTTGAGTTACATAGATTAGGGTTTACAATTTTTGGCCTACCTATAATGAATGGACTATAGTACTGGACAAAGGTAGATTATTTTGTCATCAGCATGATTATAATTGACCACTTGCGAGTTTCGTTCTACAAGGAAGTTGGAGTTGTAGATATCGATATTTGTCAGAATGACCTGTTAAAATGCTATTTTAGTAGGCCTACATTTATAAATACATAAAACCCAATTCAACAT
Source organism: Paralithodes platypus (assembly GCA_032716605.1). Lineage (NCBI taxonomy): Eukaryota > Metazoa > Arthropoda > Malacostraca > Decapoda > Lithodidae > Paralithodes > Paralithodes platypus. The sequence goes on along the minus strand of CM064503.1, from coordinate 5,728,543 downwards.
ACTTCTTATCCATTAGAAACCTACATTAGTATTGTATTTCTGTTTAATATCAATGTTTATGGCTCCAACTTCCTTATAGAACGAAACTCGCAAGTCGGCAATTGTGTTGATGGAAAAGAGTGTTAGTGTACAGTTGGCCCCAGGAAATGGTAGTCTACTCTGTGCTTTGGTGTATTGAAGGAAACATAGTAGGATTGACTTACAAAACAATGTTGTCTATAAACCAGCTAATGAACTAATGGTTAAGAAAATATACTTCATATTTATTCATACTAATTTTCGTTCCTTACATAAAATTACTGAGTATATACAAATTCCCGTGACCCACTTTACATCCACTTTCATTCGATCAGATTTGATTACAGCAGTGTACGTATTATTAAAGATTACAGCAGTGTACGTATTATTAAAGATTACAGCAGTGTACGTATTATTAAAGATTACAGCAGTGTACGTATTATTAAAGATTACAGCAGTGTACGTATTATTAAAGATTACAGCAGTGTACGTATTATTAAAGATTACAGCAGTGTACGTATTATTAAAGATTACAGCAGTGTACGTATTATTAAAGATTACAGCAGTGTGCGTATTATTAAAGATTACAGCAGTGTACGTATTATTAAAGATTACAGCAGTGTACGTATTATTAAAGATTACAGCAGTGTACGTATTATTAAAGATTACAGCAGTGTACGTATTATTAAAGATTACAGCAGTGTACGTATTATTAAAGATTACAGCAGTGTACGTATTATTAAAAATTACAGCAGTGTACGTATTATTATTAAAGATTACAGCAGTGTACGTATTATTAAAGATTACAGCAGTGTACGTATTATTAAAGATTACAGCAGTGTACGTATTATTAAAGATTACAGCAGTGTACGTATTATTAAAGATTAGTTGACGGTAATTTAAGTCCAAGGGACTGGAGTTCTTGAAAAGGGGCTCCTGTCCTGACGTTATTCTTGACATTAAGTGTGTTGGCTTAATACAACAGGGTTGATAGCCTCTGAAGTCCTATTTTAACTAATTTTAACTAACTAGCCTAACTAACTAATTTAAGTTGTAATTAGGTTTGTTGAGAAGGGAAGCGACTCTGCGTGTGGGCGAAGTGACTGTGAAGAAAATAACCCATAGGAGAGGAGACCATCCCCCCCTCCCCCCATCTAGCCCTACCCCCCTACCCGTAACCCCCTGTTTTCGGTACATTCGCGGAAATACGAGAAACTCCATAGAATCCCCGCGAGGAACATTTTACTGTAGCACGTGGAAGGGAAACCTGAAGCATGGGAAACCTGCTACAGCACCGTGAGAAATATTACTGAAACACTTTGAACATGTAATATGAACTCAGATCAGTCCGCTTTCAGTACCAGTGCCGTCCTTTTAACTTTATTCTGGCGACTATTAGACGATTTTATTCAGTTTAAAAGGGGCTTCCGACCATTAACTAGCTTCATGCTATCTCACTTAACCCTTTTTACTACCACAGATGCTTCTTAAACTGCACAAAATCATCTAAATATTGATAAACTTAAATTAATAAGATGTCGCTAGTACAGAAGGGGTTAATTGGTAACATTAACTTGTATTGCGACTTGATAATGAAACACAAACTTTGATATCTGCTAGTTAAGGCAAATTAAAGAGCCCTCTTCTAAATGAATCGAAACTGTCGGGTCTTTAGCATAAAAAGCTGTATTTAATATTGTGGATACATTTTGCCAATAAATTATATATAGCTCGGATAGGTCTACTTGCCTCTACCAATACAAATATATCAGACACAGTTGCGATATATTTATTTATTTTATTATAATGATTAAATATCGCGTGTCACTCCCCCTTTAGGCTTTATTAAACAATTTGTCGACCTCCGGCACCATTAATCATAAGCTTACGATACTTGTGAAAAGTCAAGTCATCCGACCTATAAATAAATAAAAATCGAAATCCAAATATACGAGTATTCATCTTTCGTAAATTACCCATGAATGTTGGATTAAAGATAACCTTCAAAAAGGAATATATATATGTGTGTGTGTGTGTGTGTGTGTGTGTGTGTGTGTGTGTGTTACTCAGTTACTTGTTCGTCAAGGGGAATCCACGCAATGCGAGCTAAGCTCATTATTATCGCGCCTCCTTAACTGGGAATGTATTGCGTGAAATGCATGTTAAGTGTTGTATGTACTGTTGGAATGGCTGTGGATGTGTGTGTAGTCTGTATTTTTAGGCAATTGGCGACATCGGAAACGAAGGCTTAGGGTGGATCTGTATGGTACCGTTCTCACTATAGACGGTACCGTCTCGCCCGAAGGCTTAGGTAGCCATCAGCTTAGGTGAACCATATGATACCCATCTCGCCTTGTACCATTTTTGCCAACCCCAGATGGGACGTCACAACGTCGTCCACTTATTCCAGGTACCTATTTACAGCTAGGTGAACTGAGGCTAACACATGAAAGGAGACAAGCCCAATTTGTCTCCGCCCGGCCGGGGATTGAACCCCCGACCCCTCGTGTGTGAGACGAGAGCTCTACCTACTAGGCTACGGTGTGTGTGTGTGTGTGTGTGTGTGTGTGTGTATATACAGTCAATGAACTAGTATTCAGCTGGAATATAAAGTAAGTATAAATGAAATAAAATGCAGTAGCTGCAAAAAGGAGTAGATTATTTGCATTACAATTGTCATATCTGTAATTATAGATTATACGAAATTAGAATACCGTTAATCCAAAGAGGAAAAGGGGCAAGAAAGGAATGTATGAGAGGAATAGACGGTAAAAGGAAATAGGTGGTAGGAACTCGTAAAACAGTAGGTGAAGATACGAATCAGGTGCTGGGGTTCGGGAAATAGTTGATAAAGAAGGGATTCACTTATATAGATACACAGACCACACAGACCCCTTGTTGATCCAAAAGAAGGGACTGCGAGAGAGGAATAATCTAATTTATTTATATCACTCCCAACACCAAACACCTCCCAATGAAATTAATGAAAGCATGTGATCCACCCGGGATTCGAACCTGGGTTACCACATACAAATCTTAAACACTAACCATTACACCATCAAGAGAGTTAAAGGTTAAGTACATGACTACGATTTTATTTCTATTTATCGAATACTGGATATCAATCTAATCATGTACTCAAACCCAACTGCACACTGAATAGCCTAACCGTAGGAAGAAATCAGAAACCCGTATACACCCGTGGCCAACGAACGAATCCAGCCCCGGGTTTCTTGTGGGAGGTGGGTGGGTGAAATATGTCCCTATGTGGCCGTTTAAAGGGCTTTATCGCCACAATGAGAGCTTTTTCAGGGGGCGAGGGTATAAGGGTTAGGAGAGGGAGGGAGGGGCGGGGGTCTGGGGGGGAGGGAACGTGCATGAATGGAAGGAGAGGTAGAGAGACACGAGGAGAAGGAATGTAGTTAAGAGGGAGTGTGTACAAAGGAGAGCAAGCAGCAGCAGCAGAGTTGTTGATCCTTATGAGGCTGTTTGTAGGTTCCTTTACTTGATGTGGAAGAGAGAAGGATAGGATCCCACCCAACAAATAACAATAATAATAATGATAATGATAATATACAGTATATATATATATATATATATGCAATATATACTGTATATGTAATAACAAAAATCACTGGCATGAAAAGTGTGAAGGATGATGCAGCATGGACAAAAACTTAAGTGAAAAATGATTATGGAGAGTACAGAATATAATTATAAGGAATTATGATACGAAGAGAAAGTCAATCACGTGAGGAATATATAATTATAGCGTATACAGGAACTAACACGGAAACGAGTATGTTATAATGTTTGTAAAATTATAGGCGAATTTCAGAAAGGGAGTTGAAATATGATACCAGTTCTTTAAAAGGCAAAGCAAAGGAATAGTATTAGCGAAATTAACAACTGATATCGAGGGCACATCTTTAATTAAGAAGGGGCTACAATTGAGACAGTAAAATGTTGTATAAGAAGAATATTGAGTATATTTAATGTAAAATTGCCATGATCACAGTTCATATAAATTAGCTATTTATTCATATTCGATATAGGGCATATGCTTACGCTCTCTCTGTTTAAGTAAATATATATTAGCTGAGGTTTATTGCATTGAGATATAATTTGAAATATGTGAGAAGTAAAAAGGAATATTGAGTTAAAATAATGTATGCAATAATAATGAACCTCCGTTATATTTTCGTTAAATTTATCTTTCGAATAAATGTTTTCAATTTTTACATGTGATGACATGATACTCATGATAGGTTATATTTTTGTCTCTTTTTTAGGCTTGATAATGACAAGATTATTTTTGAAACGTTGCCAATAAATATATAAATATATATATATATATATATATATATATATATATATATATATATAAAGAGAGAGAAAGAGAGAGAGAGACCGACCGACCGACCGACCAGACAGACAGACAGACAGACAGACAGACAGACAGACAGAGAAATATGTCAATTTTAGGCCATAGTGTTTGAAACACAAAAACCCTTCTTTTTAGTTATAATAAATGTTTCAGTATTTTGCTTTAAGTTTCACACCAAGTTGTACATAATAATATTTTTGATTTATATTCGTCGAGATGGAGAAATATTTCAAATAGGTTATATTTACACTAAGCCTACAATAGAATGGCGATCTCTGTCACCCCTAATAGTTTATGTAAATCATCCTTTATGCTTTTGGCTTGGTGATTTATTAGTAAATGACCCTTATTTTTTTATTTTATTTTTTTATTTTTTTTGACCTCTTAACATATTTTGTGTTTAACTCTTAACATATATTTTTAAGAAATAACATAAGCGAAATAAACAGAAAATCCGCCTCCATCCTCCAACCCCAACCATCGCCAGGGCCACCATCTTTCGTGCGCTAGGAGCAGCTGATCCGATAAATCATATGGTCCCGGCACACTTCTTTATACACAGCAGCCGTCATCATCATCACCGCTACCGCCGGGGCCCCCCCCCCCCCCCTCCCGCCAGCTGCAGCCAATAGTCGGGCGGCGCGGCGGTCTTAATTGGTGCACATAGGGGGAAAGGGGCGGGGCGATTGATTGGTAAAAAATAGAGGGGCCTTCTGGTGGGTTTCTCGTGGTCTGGATTGGCTGATACACGTAGCGGGGCGTTTTGATGGGTAAAAAAGATAATGGAGATATTGGTTAGGATTTTGTGGTGTGTATTGGTTTGTTGAAAATAGGGGGAAATGGGGCGGGATGATTGATTGGTAAAAAATAGAGGGGCCTTCTGGTGGAGTTCTCATGGTCTGGATTGGCTGATACACATAGGGGGAAACGGGCGGGGCGATTATTCGGTAAAAAATCGATGGGCCTTCTGTTGGAGTTCGTGGTCTGGATTGGCTGATGAAAATAGGGTTGGTAAAAAATATAGGGGCTTTATTGTGGAGTTCTTGGTCTGGATTGGCTGATACACATGGGGGGAAAAGGGAGGGACGATTGATTGGTAAAAAGTATAGGGGCCTTCTGATGGAGTTCGTGGTCTGGATTGGCTGAAACACATAGGGGAAATGGGCGATTGATTGACAAAAATATATAAGCATAGTGGCTAAAATGGGCGATTGATTGGCAAAATAAAGTATACAGTAGTGGCCTTCTGGTGGATTTCTCGTGGTCTGGATTGGTTGATGAAAATAGGGTGGAAATAGGGCGGAGTGATTGATGGGTAAACAATAAATATAAGGGGCATTTTTGTGGATGTATTTGTCTGGATTGGCTGTTGAAAATAAGGTGCCAAAGGGGCAGGGCGATGGATGGGTAAAAAATATAATGGAGATCTTGGTTTGAATTTCGCGGTGTGGATCGGCTGATGAAAATAGAGGGAAATGGGATTGGATGATTGATTGCTAAAAAAAAAAAAAAAATTGGATTTCTCTTAATTGGATGATGTACCATAGGGGAAAAGGGTCGATTGATTGGTAACACAAATATGATGACGATTTTGGTTTGGATTGGCCGATGTATGGAGCCCTAGCTCTGTCGGTTTTTGTAGTTGTATTTGTATTTGTATTTGTTTTTGTGGAGTGGCGTTTATAGGAGGGTTTCGGCTTTGATGTGGTTAACCCCTTCAGTACGGGTGACGTCCTTTTAATTTTCTTCTAACAACTGTTAAGCGATGTTATATAGCTTAAGAAGGACGTCTACCAATGAAAAGGCTACATACTATCTCCATGAATCCTTTGAGCTACCACATATCCTTCCTAAGCTTCATAAAATCGTCTTAATGTAGCTGAAATCACATAAAAAGACGTCACCGGTACTGAGAGAGAGAGAGAGAGAAGGGGATTGTGAGTTGGTGAGTGATATTGGTAATGAGATGGATTCAGGTCACGATATGGTTAGAGGTCGTTGGTGTTTGTCATAGGCTGCATGACTCGTGTTGAATTATGAGGTGAAGTGTAGAAAATCACACACACACACACACACACACACACACACACACACACACACAGACACATATAAGCTGCAATATAGGGAACAGTGAGGCCCCACATATTACCAGCTAACACCAATTAGATAAATCTTAAGTATTTCGTATGAGTTTGTATTTTGGTGTGAGCGTGATTGTGTGTGTGTGTGTGAGAGAGAGAGAGAGCGCGTGATTGTGTGTGTGTGTTGTATATATATGTGTGTTTTATGTGTGTGTGTGTATGTGTGTGTGCTATTATGTGTATATGTGTTTTATGCATGCAACCTTTCTCCCAGGCTTATAACTACGTTGTAAAGGCCGTCTAGTTACATAAACCCAGATGTTCAGAGAATTTTCCCCTATTTACTCTGCAGGCTAGGTGTACTCTGCAGGCTAGGTGTACTCTGCAGGCTAGGTGTACTCTGCAGGCTAGGTGTACTCTGCAGGCTAGGTGTACTCTGCAGGCTAGGTGTACTCTGCAGGCTAGGTGTACTCTGCAGGCTAGGTGTACTCTGCAGGCTAGGTGTACTCTGCAGGCTAGGTGTACTCTGCAGGCTAGGTGTACTCTGCAGGCTAGGTGTACTCTGCAGGCTAGGTGTACTCTGCAGGCTAGGTGTACTCTGCAGGCTAGGTGTACTTTTCCTTGTACTTTTTTCCTCCATTTAGCAGGGATCATTAAATTACTGGTAGCACACACACACACACACACACACACACACACACACACACACACACACACACACACATGTGCATACGTGAGCGTTTGTGTATACGGACATGTGCACACTTACTGCATGTTCTTATGTTCCTATATATGTATGTATATGGATGGGCGCACGTACGTGTATATACGTATGTTCTGTATATGAGTAAGTAAATAAATGTGTATATGTACTGTATATCACTTACTCTCATGGTTATTTTATGATAATTTGTATTCTGCACATGCATCATTATTGTATTTATTTATTTTGTTTGTAAACTGAGCTTACCATCCTCATATCTGTACATCTCATGTTCATCCACTAAATTGTAAAATGTGTATTTTCAGCTCATGAGGCTGCCATTCTTTAATAAACCGTTTATTATTACACACACACACACACACACACACACACGCACACACACACACACACACACACACACACACACACACACACACGGGGGGCGGGATGGCCGAGCGGTTTAAGGCGCCCACATTGCAACTGCGATGTCAAGTGTTCAAATCCCCATAATCCTAAAGTTTTTTATTCGGCCATCCTGATGGAGAGGATTGTATCGTGGTCGCTCCCTAGCCAGACTGCTGAACTATCAGTTTGTGTTAGCATACAAGTACCTCTCACCAGTGCATCTGCGTATATACGTACTATGGTGGTAACCCAGGCACCTCACGGTCGCCAAAGGTTGCTTGTGACCTCGTAGAATAAGCATTGTACTGTACCTAGGTTAAGAACAAATCTGTAGATTGTCAACCTCACAGCTGCAAGTGAACAATACCGACAAGTATTGTTATTATTATTTTTATTATTACACACACACACACATACACACACTTTTGTGTAGCCTGTTTAGCATCACTATAATCTGTTTATTTGAAGCTGCCGGTAAATTGAATCCCTTATCATCTGATTACTCGATTTTTGATGGGGAAATATGAAACTGCTTTGTCTCTGCGATATATTTATACCCTAGTTTTCATAAACAGCAACACATTTCGCGACACAACTTTGGTAATCGGCGAGTAAGCAGAACAAGAGCATTCCACCATTAGCAGGAAAGCAAGAGCATTCCACCATTAGCAGGAGAACAAGAGCATTCCACCATTAGCAGGAGAGCAAGAGCATTCCACCATTAGCAGGAGAGCAAGAGCATTCCACCATTAGCAGGAGAACAAGAACATTCCACCATTAGCAGGAGAACAAGAGCATTCCACCATTAGCAGGAGAGCAAGAGCATTCCACCATTAGCAGGAGAGCAAGAGCATTCCACCATTAGCAGGAGAGCAAGAGCATTCCACCATTAGGAGGAGAACAAGAGCATTCCACCATTAGCAGGAGAGCAAGAGCATTCCACCATTAGCAGGAGAGCAAGAGCATTCCACCATTAGCAGGAGAACAAGAGCATTCCACCATTAGCAGGAGAACAAGAGCATTCCACCATTAGCAGGAGAACAAGAGCATTCCACCATTAGCAGGAGAACAAGAGCATTCCACCATTAGCAGGAGAGCAAGAGCATTCCACCATTAGCAGGAGAGCAAGAGCATTCCACCATTAGCAGGAGAGCAAGAGCATTCCACCATTAGCAGGAGAACAAGAGCATTCCACCATTAGCAGGAGAACAAGAGCATTCCACCATTAGCAGGAGAACAAGAGCATTCCACCATTAGCAGGAGAACAAGAGCATTCCACCATTAGCAGGAGAACAAGAGCATTCCACCATTAGCAGGAGAACAAGAGCATTCCACCATTAGCAGGAGAGCAAGAGCATTCCACCATTAGCAGGAGAGCAAGAGCATTCCACCATTAGCAGGAGAGCAAGAGCATTCCACCATTAGCAGGAGAACAAGAGCATTCCACCATTAGCAGGAGAACAAGAGCATTCCACCATTAGCAGGAGAGCAAGAGCATTCCACCATTAGCTGGACAAGAACACGACTTAAGGGGGATGGTTCCTTTTTATGGACCCCCTTCTCCCTCATGTTTAGCCCCAGTAGTTTAGAAATTTTAAGACGTTCGTTCCATTAGTTTTGCGATTTGGGACCATGGGTCCCATTTCGTTGTCAATATTAAGACCTTTCATTTCATTTAGGTGCCGAATTTTTCCTGGCGAACGATAGCGAGCCAGAAAGTTTGGGAGGAACCGGCCTTCGGTCGGGACATTTTTCTACCGACAAATGTACAAATTTTTCTTATAAAGGGGGTGTATTGTTTTTTGTTTTTAGCTCTCAAAGAACGGATCATAGACATATCACCGTTGATAGAAGTAGCTTTGTATTTCCTTTGAGTTCCTCATAAAAAGAAACTCCTCTTAACTCCGGGTTTTCAATAATCCAGTTGTAATCCCCTTCCTCTCTATATGAACCAGCACTCAGCGGGCTCCCAACACTTACCCCTCAGCTTTTTTTCCTCCACCCAGCAGGACACCACCAACTATTTTCCTTTATTTTTTCAATGTGCGACGGGGGGGGGAGGACAGGATCGGCACTCCGGACGCCCCGCTGTCGGTAAATGGTCGGGTCATGTTGGTACGTTGAGAGGAGGGCGATTGGGAGGAAACTTTTTATTCTGGGTTGGTTGTTGTAAGATCAGGTGGGGTGTATTGTTAACTTAAGGAATATGAGAAATATCAGGAATATTAGAAAAGCTAACTCATGGTTGGTTTTCAATCAAGTGAGGTATATTGTTAACTTATGTCAAGGAGGCTAAGATGACTGCGATTGGAGGAAACTTTTTACTTCTGGGTTTGTTGTAAAATCAGGTGAGGTGGAGAAAAACTATAACTCGGTATTGGTTGTTTCGTAGGTTAGCTAAGAATATTGTTAACTTATGTCAAGGAGGTTAAGAAGAGGGCGAGTGGGAGGAAACCTTTTACTTCGGGGTTGGTTTTAACATAAGACCGTGAGGTATTTACACTTAAGGGATTTTTGTCGAACCTCCTTCTCCCTCATGTTTAGTCTCATTACTAATGAGAGTTTTAGGATTTCGATTTTGACTTGACCTTCCTGGAGTGCCGAAATGACCGTTTTTTGGACTTTAAAAATCCTCTGTAGCCCAAACTATAAGTCCTAGGGAGTTCTACTTGGTGCCATTCGATTTTCGTCGACCATCTGCTTCTAGAAATGGTCGTAGATTTAATTTTCACCCAGCCATTCGCCCAGAATCGAAAATATTTTTTTCAAAAATCCTTGGATCAGGCATTTCGTTGATTTTGGTCGGATTATGACTTGTCAATATTATTATATATTTGGATTCGTCTCGTCGTTGCGGGTCCAACGGTATAATATTTTTTTTAAATTTGACCAATTTTTAGGCCCACTAGGCCTATTGTAAAATTTAAAAATCCATAGACGAGTTATTTATGTACGGATATTGTTTAAATTTATACCACAAGTACGCTTTGGCACGCTGAATCGAATGGCGAAAACAGAATTAAAATTGGATCATTAGTTTAGGATTTTGATTTTGACTTGACCTTCCTGGAGGGCCGAAATGACCGGGTTTTTTTGGACTTTAAAAATCCTCTGTAGCCCAAACTATAAGTCCTAGGGAGTTCTACTTGGTGCCATTCGATTTTTCTCGACCATCTGTTTCTAGAAATGGTCGAAGATTTCATTTTCGCTCAGCCATTCGCCCAGAATCGAAAATATTTTTTTCAAAAATCCTTGGGCCATTTCGTCGATTTTGGTCGGATTTCGACTTGTCAATATTATTATATATTTGGATTCGTCTCGTCGTTGCGGGTCCAACGGTATAATTTTGTTTTAATTTTGACCAATTTTTAGGCCCACTAGGCCTATTGTAAAATTACAAAAATCCATAGACGAGTTATTTATGTACGGATATTGTTTAAATTTATACCACAAGTACGCTTTGGCACGCTGAATCGAATGGCGAAAACAGAATTAAAATCGGATCATTAGTTTAGGATTTCGATTTTGACTTGACCTTCCTGGAGGGCCGAAATTACCGTTTTTTGGACTTTAAAAATCCTCTGTAGCCCAAACTATAAGTCCTAGGCCTTTAGAGCGTTAGTGTAAATATAATATTTTGGTTGAGCTCCAAGGGTGTCATCAAACATATCCCAGTCTATCCTCTCAAAACTAGACATTGAGGAGTAAATAGATTAGATGGGTTAGGTTGAATAGGTTTGATAGACATGCACAGTTGCCCACATAAGTTCCGTTCCTCGTCGTGATCTTATATGTATGGGTGTAAAATTAGTATGGATGAATTGCAGGTGTGGTTTCTTTCAAATAATCAGTTGACTAATCAGATGAGTTAACCACTGCTGCATAAGAGTCTATACTCGAAATGTAATCAAACGCATTATATTTCCATGTATAAGATCACGGAGAGGAACAACAGTGATGTGGGCAACTGTACATGGTATGAACTTGGTGTAACAGGGATTTGTCATGTATGGGCGAGATGGCCTGCAAAAATACGCTATCTTATCCTCCTATGTTCTTAAATACATATCTAGCTCACTGTCGCTAAACTCCCTGCTGACGAAGGCTTGTCGGGGGTGTTCATTAAGGCGGGGCTGCGTGGGAGTGAGTTTTTCCCATTCCGTTTTAGTCCGGGAGTGTTCTGGGGTCCTCCTCTGCCTTCCATTGTTGCATTAGTAAAAACTAGTGAATCGGGAAAGGCAGGCGAAGGGGCCGACCGTTATGACCACCCGGGAGAAAATGGGATAATCGCCTTTATACCCTCTCTACTTACGGGATGGAATACACGGAATTCTGGATACCCGTATACGTCTCTCTGGCAATCCGTCTATGGCTATGAATTGGAATCCAGATCTACGTGCCGTATTGTGTTGCGGAGGAAAGGTTATATTGGCGTCCCTCCCTCCCACTCTCTCGCTCTCGCTCTCCTGTATTTTTCAGATGTTGGGAAAAATGCTTATCTAAAAATAGCCGCAAAACCCCGGGCGCGGCAACAGGGGGGTGGAGCAGTCACACGATAATCATTTCCAGCAAAAAATCTTGCCAATTCTGGTCTGCCAGTTTATGTGTTCAAGTCGTATAAAGATTCAACCAATGATACTTCACCATCTTCAATCTATAGTCTATTCGCTGTAAGTAGGCGAGAAATCATGACTTCTATCCTCTGTAACTCTAGAAGTGCTAGAGCAAATAGGCTGTACATTTCCACATCTATTCCATGAGTGACTTCCCAAATGGTACAAATATTAGCTCGATTACTCTAGTCGTTTTATTAGTTACAGAGGATAAAAGTCATGATTTCTCGCCTACTTACAGCGAATAGACTATAGTTCCCGATACCGATGCCATAGATCCCCGAAACGCTGCCAGTATTAAGTTGCCGATCAGGTATTGTCAGGCAGTCAAAAGCACTCGTGTGACTGTTCCTTAAGGGGGAATCACCGGCTTTTTTTTTTGTACCTTTCTCTCCTTTTCTCTCTTTCCCTGTTTTGTATCCATTCGGCCCCATTCAGGTGTAGATTTCTTCCTGGCGAGCGATAGCGAGCCAGCATTGTATGGAGAAATCCGGCTTCGTCGGAGAATTTTTTTTATCGAAAAATTTACAAATTAACTTGCTGTCAAAAAAAAATATATGCAGTATATGCTGGCTCGGTACCACTCGCCAGGAAAATATTAACACCTGGATGGGGGTAAACGTCTTAAAACAGTAGGCTGAATGGGGCCGAATGGATACAAGCCAAAGAGAGAGGGAGAGAAAGAGAAAAAAAAGCGAGGTGGGGTCCCTTAAAAATGTGAATGGGTCGAGCGTGGCGGCCGCGCGAGGATTGTCCACCGCACAAAGATGGCCACAATGAGGACGTGAAAAGTGGGCTACCGTGTTCCTCTAGACAACGATTTTTTCTCCCATTTTTGTTTAGACGTGCCTACCTACTCTCGGATTAAACACATCCTCAGCCAATCCAGTGCCTGAATCTAAGCCATGATGAAGCGATTGAATTAAGGGGTTCTTATTTCGAGGATGCCTAAGTTTCCATCCCTTGCCCAATGGTTACTATAGTTTTGGGTGACGATCCCTCTGAGCGAACGTTATGAGAACCGATACCCATCAGGGGGAAAAAAAGAAGAAAAGAGAAAGGAAAAAAGATTGAGGATCCCATTCAAAAGGCGAAAACGGACAAAAATAGTGGATGCAGATGAAATGTGTCATTGTGTTTTGTTGAATAATATATTTGGTGGGAGGTAAAATGGTGGCATGTGCTGTTGGAGGGAGGGGGGTGGAGGGTGTCAGCTGGTCGGGAGGGGGGGAGGGGGAGGGGGGGGGGGTGATCAATAGAGCGTCATTTTGTAGTATTATAGTGAGGTGGTAGTTAAAGTGCTAGCCGGCCTGCAGCCATTTTTATCCGGGGCTTGTTTATTTCATTCAGTTTATATTCCGAATGATATGAATATTACTATTGTGTATTTTTTTATTATTCTTATTATTATTATTATTATTAATAGTGATATAATAATTGCTATTGTCACTACTAATTGATACATTAACATACATAATTATTATGTTTTGTATTTCGTATTGGATAGTGTTTAATTTGATTACCCTATGGTATTTTTGTCTTGAATATATATATATACAGTATATTGTTTTCTTCTCTCTCTCTCTCTCTCTCTCTCTCTCTCTCTCTCTCTCTCTCTCTCTCTCTCTCTCTCTCTCTCTCTCTCTCTCTCTCTCTCTCTCTCTCTCTCTCTCTCTCTCCAGCACGTGCCTTCCCTTCGGTGTAGTTGCCACGTGCAGATATATCTTTCTCGTGTTTCCATAATGGCGGAGTCTCACCGGTCTTCTCCCGGATTTTTTTTTTTCGGCAAATATGGCGTGGTCCTTTCTTGATATGTCCTCTTTTCTGATATGTCCTCTTTCTTGGTATGTCCTCTCTCTTGATATGTTCTCTTTCCTGATATGTCCTCTTTCTTGATATGTCCTCTCTCTTGATATGTCCTCTCTTGATATGTCCTCTCTCTTGATATGTCTTCTTTTGATATGTCCTCTCTCTTGATATATCCTCTCTATTGATATGTCCTCTCACTTGATATGTCCTCTCTTGATATGTCCTCTCTCTTGAAATGATGTCCTCTCTCTTGATATGTCCTCACCTGATATGTCCTCTCTCTTGATATATCCTCTCTCTTGATATGTCCTCTCTCTTGATATGTCCTCTCTCTTGATATGTCCTCTCTCTTGATATGTCCTCTCTCTTGATATGTCCTCTCTCTTGATATGTCTTCTCTTGATATTACCTCTCTCTTGATATGTCCTCTTTCTTGATATGTCCTCTCTCTTGATATGTCCTCTCTCTTGATAATGTCCTCTTGATATGTCCTCTCTCTTGATATGTCCTCTCTCTTGATATGTCCTCTCTCTTGTTATGTCCTCTCTTGATATGTCCTCTTGATATGTCCTCTCTTGATATGTCCTCTCTCTTGATATCTTCTCTCTTGATATGTCTTCTCTTGATATTACCTCTATCTTGATATGTCCTCTTTCTTGATATGTCCTCTCTCTTGATATGTCCTCTCTCTTGTTATGTCCTCTCTTGATATGTCCTCTTGATATGTCCTCTCTCTTGATATGTCCTCTCTCTTGTTATGTCCTCTCTTGATATGTCCTCTCTCTTGATATGTCCCCTCTTGATATGTCCTCTAATGGAGAGAATGTCTTAAAATGTCAAAACTAGTGGGGCTAAGCATGAGGGAGAAGGGGGTCCAGAAAACCCACCCACTCAATACCCTAATCACAACTTCTTGTAACCATATTATATACTGCAATTAGTTAGTCAACATTGCTCTACATAGCAATTAAGGGGGGGGGGGAATCTACTTTTTATATTTTCTCTCTACTGGGAAATTAATAGTAAAGGAGGAAGGTGAAAACAATATTGTATACCGGTACTACTGATACTTTTTTTTTTTTTTTTTTTTTTTTTTTTTCATATATGTTTTTACCAATATTACTCCAACCTCCTCGAAGTGGATGTCTAGACTCCCTTTGAATGCTGCAATAGCATTACATTGTACCACTTTCTCTGGCAGTTTGTTCCATTCGTTGACCACACTGTAGGTGAAAAAGTCCTTTGTGACATCGGGATTCGCCCTCCTGGTTTATAATTTCATTCCATTTCCCAGAGATGATGAAATATTATTGATTTTGAGAGAGAGAGAGAGAGCGAGAGCGAGAGCGAGAGCGAGTTCGCTTAGACTGATAATTTCCAGGTAGCCACAATACATCATCTTTGTTGTGGTCTAGTAATAACAAGGGAGAGAGAGAGAGTTACAAGGAGTCACAAGGACTAGTTAGTATCTCAAGAGACTTTGAGGTCCATTCTGGGGAGATACTCGAAGTGGAAGGAGAGAGACTGCTTAGTGCACTACACTCATTACAGAGTGTGTAAAATACTATCTAGGCTACTCTCTTCTTGAACTGTTTACAACTTCGAAGGGAAGTTTGTTTCAGGTAGAACAGATCTCATATGTGAAAGTGTCCACAAATACTAATGCTGAATCTTTTTAATTATAATGTCCAACCATGGAAAGAGAGAGTTAGAATTAGAGTTAGAGAGTTAGCATTAGAGTTAGAGAGTTAAAATTAGAGTTAGAATTAGAGTTAGAGAGTTGGAATTAGAGTTAGAGAGTTAGAATTAGAGTTAGAGAGTTGGAATTAGAGTTTTAGAGTTAGAGAGTTGGAATTAGAGTTAAAGAGTTAGAATTAGAATTAGAGAGTTGGAATTAGAGTTAGAGAGTTAGAATTCGAGTTTTAGAGTTAGAGAGTTAGAATTAGAGTTTTAGAGTTAGAGAGTTAGAATTAGAGTTAGAATTAGAGTTTTAGAGTTAGAGAGTTGGAGAGTTAGAATTAGAGTTAGAATTAGAGTTAGAATTAGAGTTAGAGTTAGAATTAGAATTAGAGAGTTAGAATTAGAGTTATAGAGTTAGAATTAGAGTTAGTTTCTTATACAACTCAGGTCCTACGAGTTGATATCATCGTTGGTTTAGTCTCGTAATTCCCCGGAAGGCACAACCCATCATCACTTTTTGCGCCCCCGTCAATAACGCGCCTAAGGTCACTCCTCCGTAATCACCCGCACCACAATAATCAATAGGCATTATCACACCGACCCCTTGTCATTAAGATGTAATACCTCTGATCAGAAGAGATGAAGGGGGGTCACCTGCTTTTTGTTTATCTTTCTCTCCTTTTCTCTCTTTCTCTATCTTGTATCCATTCGGCCCCATTCAGCCAACTGTTTGAAGACGTTTATCCCCATTCAGGTGTTGATTTCTTCCTGGCGAGCGAAAGCGAGCCAGCATTGTATGGAGAAATCCGGCTTCGCCGGAGACCTCTTTCTATCGAAAATTGTACAAATTTAGCTTGCTGTCAAAACAAAAATATATATATATGCTGGCTCGCTACCGCTCGCCAGGAAAATATTGACACCTGGATGGGGGTAAACGTCTTAAAACAGTAGGCTTAATGGGGCCGAATGGATACAAGCCAAAGAGAGAGGGAGAGAAAGAGAAAAAGAGCGAGGTGGGCCCCCTTAAGAATTACGATTAAAAAGTCATCCAGAGAGTCCTCACATTCGACTTTCGACTCGGGAAATTGATTGTAAAAAGTATTCAGTATAAGATTTAATATTTGGCACTGGAAACAACACAGATATTATTAACCCTTTGAGTACCAGCGACGTGTTTTATATTTTATTCTAGATATATTTAGACGATAGGATGCAGCTTAGGAAGGATCTGTGGTAGTTGAAAGGGTTGGTTGAGATAGTTTGAAGCCTTTTTTTTTTTTTTTTTTTTTTTTTTTTTTTTTCTATATTCCAACTTACTTCCTCTCGGGCATAGGCTGAGAGCCTTAACATTCACCGCTTTACAATGAACAGTGAAGCCCGTGAGGTCTTGTTCCAGTCTAGGGATTGAGACATGTGAAGCACGTAGAGCACATCGAGCACCTGCCATCTTGCCTTCACATGAGGCACGGTGCTCACTCATGGCCCGAAACGACCCCATCCCTGAAGCCATCTCGTTCCCGTGCTTCACTGTCTCACCCACTACACTCGGACTCTCACACTTACACACACACAACGCCACCTGTTGAGCAGATAACTCACCAGGCATTGCACCCCTATAGCATATTTTGAATATGGGAATATTCATACAGTGCTATTTAATCAGGGAACAATGAGGGTATTTTATTGACGTTACATCAAATCGTCTAGACTCTAGTAACTGCCAGAATGTGATGAAAAGGACGTCCCTGGTACAGTATGGGTTAAATGACATAAGTTTCTTCACTTATTTATTGGCAGAATAACGAAGAATACCTGTACATTATATCTGAAGAGCTTAATATTTGCAGATACTATTGATTTCCTATTGAAGCAAATCCCTCTGTGTCCTTTGCAAAATTACATATGACGGAATATCAGGATGTGTAATACTAACCTAATGAAGCTAAAAATATGGACAAAGAGGAAAGCAGAAAGGATAATTATGAACAATAAGAGTATAAAGAACAGTAATGTAGAGAACCAGTGGAGAACATGAACAATATAGAACAGTAATGTAGAGAACCAGTGGAGAACATGAACAATATAGAACAACGAGGTAAATGATGAAGATGGAAGTCAATTATGTTATAAATATAAGATAAATGCAAATTATTACACCCCTACGTACTGTACATACACATACATAATACAAGCAAACCCACTCACTCTCTCTCTCTCTCACTCACTCACTCACTCACTCACTCACTCACTCACTCACTCACTCACTCACTCACACACACACACACACACACACACACACACACACACACACATACCCAGACAGACACACACACACACACACACTCAAACACACACACACTCAAACTCACACACACACACAGCGTTGGGTTCATTAAGAGACTGGGTCATTACCTGGTAAAGTATCGCCTCTGTGTAATTTATCTTGTGTTTAGTGGTTAGCGGGAGTGGTGACCGGTCCCTTTAGAGAGTGGTGTGAGAGAGAGAGAGAGAGAGAGAGAGAGTATGATAGAGAGAGAGAGGATTGATTGATTGATTGATTTGTATTGCCAATTGTGTACATACATAATATACAATAATACATATATTTGAATGAGAGAGAGAGAGAGAGAGTGAGTCGGTAGTAAGTGGTTAATACGTTAAAACTGGAGAGGGTGATTAATAGACGGTATTTAAAGTGTTCTTAAGGGGGGTCATCTATATATTTTGTGTTTTATCTTTCTCTCTTTTTCTCTTTTGCTCTGGCTTGTATCCATTCAGCCCCATTCAGCCAACTGTTTTCAGAAGTTCATCCCCATCCAGGTGTCGATTTCTTCCTGGCGAGCGATAGCGAGCCAGCATTGTATGGAGAAATCCGGCTACGCCGGAGACATTTTTCTATCAACAAAATTAAAAATTTAGCCAGCTGTCTAACTCATTATCCAAAATACGGTGGCTTGCTATCGCTCGCCAGGTATAAATCGACACCTGGATGGGGATCACCGTATTAAAACAGTAGGCTCAGCTCTGGAACTCTCTCCCTGAATCCATCTTTCCCTCATCCTATGACTTAAATTGCTTGAAACTCTGTGTGTCCAGACATTTTGGCTCGATCATTCATTGATGTTGGCCGTTTCACTCTTTCAACTCTGCGGGAGGCACTCGTCACAGGCAGTTTTGCATTTTGTCTCCTTCATCCACATAGATATTTTTTTTTATAAACATTCCAATTTTTTTACACTATAGGTTTTCGCCTATTTTCACTTTTCCTATTTTCCTATCTCTCCTATATATTTTATCAAGCTCCCTTTTCTTTTAATATGCCATTATTGTAATTATTATTTTTATTATTATTATTTTTATTACTAGTATTAGTATTATATTTGTTTATTTATTTATTTATATATAATATTTTACATTATATTATTATTATTGTTTTTTGTTGTTTTCCACTGTACCTCTCTGACTCAGTTCATCAGCGGGCCACCCCATCCCCATTTCTCCCCATCGCCCCCCGCCCCGCCCCCTCTGTCATTACCGCCCCCCGTATTTTAATTGAATTACGCCCCCACCTTGCCCCGTGCCGATCCGCCCGCTCCATTACACGTGTCTATTAGCGGTACTCTGTTATTAGCGGGTAGGTTGGGTTACGTAGCGGGTGGAGAGGCGGTGGTAAAACATGGAGAGGGGAGGACGACAAAGAAATACAAAGGAAAGCAAGCAACAACAGACCTACTGATCCTTACTAGGCTGCTTGTAAAATAAAAGGGAGTGTGAGTGTTAAAGTGAGAGAGAGAGAGGTAGCTAAAACAAAAAATATATATATTATTATTGTTATTTGTTTTGTCTAGAAAATATCAACCCAGGGAGAGAGAGAGAGAGAGAGAGAGAGAGAGAGAGTTAGAGAGTTAGAGTTAGTTAGTTCCTTGTACAGCCTTAGTAGTTGATGTCATCGTTCGTTTAGACTTGTAATTTCCAGGTAGCCACAACACCTCATCTTGTTTTGTGGTCTAGTAAATAACGTCCCAGAGAGAGAGAGAGAGAGAGAGAGAGAGAGAGAGGAGAGTTAGATTTACTTCCTTATACAACACTCGGGCCCTAGTAGTTGCTGCCATTGGAATAAATAACAAAAACACAAAAAACATGCACATTATGAAGAAACCGTGAAAAGTAAGATGAACGGATGAATGAGAAAGAAAGGGGAGAAAGGAAGTACAAATAGCAGATACAAAATAGGACACATTCAAACGAAAGAAGAAGACAGACAAGGAATAAGAAGGAGGAGGAGGAGGAGGAGGAGGAGGTGGAGGATAGGATAGGATAGGATAAGGAGAAGAAAGAGGAAGAAGAAGAAGATAGAAAACATAAAAGAAGTATTGAAATAATTGCATAAACCTCCTTATAGCCCCCAGTGTCGATTACCGCCCCTCCGTGTGTCTATTACGCCGCCCTGTTATTATCGGCTACCTCGGGCGGTCTGGGGGCGGGAGGGAACTGCCGCAGAAGTGTGTGTGTGTGGGGGGGGGGGGGGGGTAGAGGTGTGAGGAAGAGTTACTGTTTTTTTTTTTTTTTTTTTTTTTTTCCCGTGGATAATAACACCTTTTTAAAATCGGAATAGCTTGTAAACTCCGCCATGGGTATTTTCTCGTAGACGCGAACCCCGGAGAAGCAGGCTGTTCGTTGATCACCAATGGTACGGCTTTATGCCTAACCTAGATGGAGGAGTCTGATTTGTGTTGTAAACGAGCATTTTGCTGGTCAGTGTGTGTATATTTTAGCCATTGTAAGGAGTGGGATATAGGCCTACTGTAGTTCATTCATTATAGATAGGGCAGAAATTATAACCCTTAACCTGTATAACCCACAAAGGGCTAGAGCAAATGGGCTGGAAGTTCCACACCCATTCCCTGTCTGACTTTTCCCAATAGTAGAGAAATGTTAGCTCAATTACACTAATCGTTTTATAGTTATAGAGGTTAGTGGTCAAGCGTTTAGGCTTACTTAAAATAAACGGACTGTAGTTTAATTAGCATGACAATTTTAGAAATTATTATATATATATATATATATATATATATATATATATATATATATATATGCTGTATATACTGTATATATATATATATATCAGATCGACGGACGTTCAGATTCGGGTTGAATTGATTGTATTTTATTCTCAACCAGCCAAGCACGATAGTTATTAATTATATCACAAATGCACGTGAGCTACTAAACGTTTTTATTATTAGCCGGGATTTGAACCACAGACAGTCAGAACGAGAATCATACTTTAATAAACCACAACACGGCGTGATAAAAAATGGTTAACCATTTCCTATATTTATTTAGGAGATGGAAACATTCTGTAGTGGTGATATATGTTGCCATGTTAAACAATATATAATAAGAATAAAATAATGAATAAATAATTAAATTAATAAACAATAATATAACCATAAAATATCCTCCTTCGAAACCCTAATTCTATATTCCAGTTTCTGACCTGTATTTTACCTTTAACTTGGGGATAATGGTACTGTAAATACCTGCTAATTATTACGGTTACCGGTAGTCAAATTTGTGTACGTGTAATTAGCGGTAATGAGCTGCCGGGAGTGCTGCCAGTGGTGTGACGGTATATTTTAAGGTGTATATCTTAAAGTTAACACCCTTTCTTCTGTACCTTCTTTTTACTTTTACATTTGATTAACGTAAATTATATAGGATATTTTAAAGTGAACGCCTTTCTCCTTTTTTTTTTTAACGTAAATTGCATGGGATATTTTAAAAGTGTACACGCTTTCTCGGTTTATCGATTTGTATTTCCACAAAGTCATCCACTTCCTCCTCTTATCCCCCTCCTCCTCCTTCTCCCTCTTCCTCCTCCTCCTCCTCATCATCATCACCACCACCATCATGACGCAGGTGTTGAACATGTTATGCAACTGTAAACAAAAGCACACCAACGTTGACATGACTCTCTCGCAATACATAGCTATACCCTATTCCAAGTAAATAGGCCAAAATGCTTACACATTAACCTCTATAACTCACAAACGACTAGGGTAGTCAAGCTAATACCTCTACCATTTAGGAAGGGTCAGCCAGGGAAGAGGTGTGCCAATTTACAGCTCATTTCCTCCAGCCCTTTTTGAGATACAGAGGTTAAGGTTCACGATTTATAAACTACCTATTTGGAACAAGGTATAGTAATCGATTTAGATTGGTATGGCTGTCAGTGTCTTGTTAAAGCTAATCGGGGCTGTGACACCATTTATTAGAACAATTGGACTTCTCTGCTTCCCTACCTTTTCTTCCCATGCACTGTTAAAAATAATGGTTATAAAAAGGGTAATTAAGATGTCCACAATATTCTACCCATTTAATGTTTTTTTTTTTTTTTTTTTTTTCTATGTGGATGAGGGAGGCAAAAGTCAAAAGTGCTTGTGACGAGTGCCTCCCCCTGAGTTGAAAGAGTGACAGGACCAAAATCAAGGAATGTTCGAGCCAAAATGTCTGGACACGCGGAGTTTTAAACATTTTAAGTCATAGGATGAAGGAAAGATGGATTCAAGGAGAGAGTTCCAGAGCTCAGCTGTTGAATAGAAGAAAGATTGGGAGTATCGTTTCACTCTTGAGTTCGAGAGTTGTACAGAGTAGGGGTGGGATTGTGTTGCAAGACGGGTACTACGTACCCTACGTAGAGGAGGTGGTATACACTGAGAGAGCTCTGAGGAACACTGATTATTGTAGTAGCAATAGAATAGCGAGAGAGATGCAACATTGCGGCGAAGAGAGAGAGCTTGCAGAGATTCGGTGAATGGACGGGAGTTAATGATACGAAAGGCTTTCCTTTCTACTTTGTCTAGAAGTGCTGTGTGAGAGGATCCTCCCCACACATGTGAACAATACTAAATACAAAGACGCACTGTGTCCCTGTACAGAGCAATAAGCTGTGCAGGGGTAAAGAACCACTTAAGGCGGTTGAGCACGCCCAGCTTCTGGGAGGCCGCCTTAGCAAGAGTGGTGATATGGTCCTTCCACGAAAGACCAGAAGAAAAAGAGACACCGAGAATACTGAGAGAAGATGAAGGGTTGATTTTTGTATTGTTGAAGTATAAGGGATAGTCCTCTGGGAGTTCACGGCGGGTAGATAGATGGAGAAATTGGGTTTTGGAAGCATTAAAGGCAACAAGGTTTTCTCTGTCCCAATTGAAAATTATAGTTAGATCAGAAGATAAGTGTTGTATGGCTTCATTACGTTTGTTTTTGAGAGATTGCTTGCTGGGGCGTTCTGGAAAACTAGTTGAGTAATGAGTAGTGTATGGTAGAGTTGTCTGCGTATGAAGGACTGGAGATACAGTTGAGAAGATAATTTATGAAAATTAGAAAGATAATTGGAATTGATAGGATGAGGAAGTGAACGATGGGCATCCAAAACCGCAGCTTTTGGTGGTAATCAACCCATCTTATACAAGGATAGAAAGGTAAATCGCCGACAATATACCCAATGATTTTATAAAGAAAGGTAAACAGCTTACCCAATGATTTTATGTACCTTTTTCATGGTGACCGGTCAACTCAACCAGTAGACCATTTCAACCAGTAGCTCTCAACCAGTACCAAATCAACCAATACGGTTAGGTTAGGTTAGGTTAGCACTATATGTTGGCACTGGTTTGGTTGGTCTGGGTTAATTTGGCACTGGTTGAAATGGTCTACTGGTTAAGATGACATGGAACCTTTTTTCATACCCTATTCTCCCCACACCCTTCGATTCCCAATTTATATCCTGCTCCTTCCTCTCTTCTTGATACCTTTCTACTCCAACTTCCTTCTCCTTTCGTTACATCCTCTTGGTGTGTGTTTTCTCCTCCTGGAATGTACCGCAAGGTCTTTGAAATACTACCTGTGCCTTGTAACTCTTATGTGTTTTCCAGCTCTCTCTCTCTCTTCTTTCTATTCCTCATTCTCTTCTGTCTCCTCTCTCTTTGTTCCCATTCTCTTAAAACATCCTTATTTGTTTCCCTATCCGATCTCTTGCTCCTCTTCATAAATAGTTGTTCCTCCTGTTATGTATTGTCCCCCCCCTCTCTCTCTCTCTCTCTCTCTCTCTCTCTCTCTCTCTCTCTCCACACACACACACACACACACACACACACACACACACACACACACACACACACACACACACACACACACACACACACACACACACACACACACACACACATCCCTATTCCCACCCCTAGTACCCCCCTATAACTCACCCAGCCGACCCATAAGACCCAGTTCCCCTTCACCTTTACCCTAATTCTCACCCTTATAAACACCCCCCCCCCCACCACCAGGGCTATTAAGAGGGTTAGGAGAGCGGTCATTAGTCTAGATTTCATTAGGTTCGCAATTAGTGAAAAACGAGGAACGGTGCGATATACCTAAAATACGACTCTCTCTCTCTCTCTCTCTCTCTCTCTCTCTCTCTCTCTCTCTCTCTCTCTCTCTCTCTCTCTCTCTCTCTCTCTCTCTCTCTCTCTCTCTCTCTCTCTCTCTCTCTCTCTCTCGTTTCTCATAGCTTTTTGGAATATTAGAACTAAAATTAATTGGGTTTTCTGGACCCCCTTCTCCGTCATGTATAGCCTCATTGGTTCTGACATTTTAAAACGTTCGACCCATTAGTTTGGCTTTCGTGCCATGTCTATCAATTTTAAGACGTTTCATGCCATTTAAGTATTAAGTGTACCTTGCAGCTGGCCGAGTAAATTACACAGATCATTGACGGAGAGATAGAAGGCAATGGTAGTAATTATTGCCGGTCAGACTGAAGGAAGAAGGTTTGGATAATGGAATGAAACTTGAAACTTCGAAACTTCTCTTATCGTTTGTATTGGGCGGCTATTAAGGGGAAATGCACACTTTTTGGCTTTTTTATTTATTTATTTTTACTTTCCTTTCTAGACCTCCATCAAGCTTAAAAAGAATACCCCCAAGACCCCGTTCTTGATAAATGTGTACATTTTTCGGTAAAAAAACAAAAATCCCGGCTGAACACTACTACTGTATAGATCTAAGTTATTCGCTGAGCTAAATTGAACAAAGTGAAGCTGCTGGATTTTAGCTACCGACTGCGGTGGCTCTTGCACCTTTAAGGGGAGATTTCCACTTGAGGGATTTTTTTTTCTGGACCCCTTTTTCTCTCATGTTTAGCCCCATTGCTTTTGAGATTTTCAGACGTTCGCCCCATTAGTTTGGTGATTTTAAGAAGTTTTGCCCCATTTCTGCCAATTTTAAGACCTTTCGTGCCATTTCGGTTTTGATTTTTTTCCTGGCGAGTGAAAGCGAGCCTGCAATTTAAGAGGAACCGGCCTTTGGCCGGGAAATCTTTCTGCTGAAAAATGTACACATTTATCTTGAAAGAGGGTGTATGGGGTGTAATTATAAGCTTGATGGATATCTAGGAAACAAACTGAAAACCTCAACTTAACGCACTACTCTTCCTAAACGGTTGCTGCCACAACATTGAACACAAAGACCCAAATTGTTCGCAGAGATAAATTTACAACAAAGTTTACCTGCCGTATTTCCGCTACCGACTGTAGTGGCTTTTGCACCACGAGATTGTCTATAACGAGATATAGTGGAATTGGGATGTAGCGGATTAATCTGGCATCAGTTATGTTTTTCTTTATTCTTGTTATCACTGAACGATTGTATGCAGCTTATGATGGATGTTTTGGAATCAAGGCGGCAAAAACTGTATCAACTAACTCTAACTCCCACAATTTCTTCTTAGACTGAATGACATAATTTCAGCACGATGACGTAGTTTTCGGCTTATTTATATATATATATATATATATATATATATATATATATATATATATATATATATATATATACAGTATATATACTGTATATATATATAATTGTTTTGTTTTTAATAGACAGAGGTCCATTAACTCGACATTTCTATTCCATGAATTATATTCTACTAGTCATGGAGTTTTAGAAAAAATACGATGACTTAAAATGGCACAGTTGAGCATCAAGATTACCGGAGAGCATTGATTTTGAGGGTAAATGAGGCTCTAATACTGACCGCCTTTAGTAACCGCCTCATTATCTAGCCCAACATCTACCTAACACCCAGTCACTTAACCGCTAGCATCCGTGAATCAGGGCTAAAAAGTGGTTGTAGCCGGTTGAAGTACTTAATGCTACAGGAAGGTGGAGAGAGAGAGAGAGAGAGAGAGTGAGTACAACGGAGTACAAAGGAGTACAAAGGAAATCAAGCAACAACAGGTCTAGTGACCGTTCTAGGCTGCTTGTCCTCCAAAACACTGAGGATCAAGTGTCCAAACAGTGGTTTAGAGTGGGTAAGGGAACATTGGAAAGGGAACTACTGCCCTGGAACTAATGTCCGTGGCAGGATTAGGAAGTTAGTATTTTATTATTCATTTACAAACGCAGTCAGTCGCGGGTTTGATGCGAGATATTTGTCTAAGCGGAGTTTAAATGAATCAACGGTGCTGCAGTCTATAACGTCTCGGGGAAGCCCATTCCACAAGTTGACAACTCGATTGAAGAAGAAATTCTTAGATTCGTGTGAGTTAAAAGATTTACAAATAATTTTGCAACCGTTTCCCCGCGTGTAATTAGATTGGTCGATGCCTTTGATGATTTTGAACACTTGAATTAAGTCACCTCTTAATCTGCGCTGGGTTAAAGGAAATAGATTTAATTCTCTAAGACGCTCTTCGTATGTTTTGTTCTTCAGGCTAGGTATCATTTTGGTAACTCTACGTTGAACTCGTTCTAGCTTGTTTATAACCTTTTGGTAATAAGGGCACCAGGATTGAACGCAGTATTCCAGAAGAGGGCGGACTAAGGAATTGTAAAGGGTTAGGATAACTTCTTTGGATTTATGCTCAAATGACCTGCCTATAAAGCCAATTATTTTGTTTGCCTTCTTAACAACTTCTGAACATTGTTGACTCGGTTTTAGGTTACTCGATATTGTTACTCCCAGATTGGTTTCTCTGTTTACATTTTTAAGCTGAGTGCCATTCATCGAATAGTTTGCTTTCTCATTTAGGTATCCGATATGTAGTACTTTACATTTATCCGCATTGAAACTCATTTGCCAAATTTGGGCCCAACATGACAATTTATCTAGATTGTGTTGCATATCATCAACTTGTTCTTTTGAGAGAGAGAGAGAGAGAGAGAGAGAGAGAGAGAGAGAGAGAGAGAGAGAGAGAGAGTGAGTGTGTGTGTGTGTGTGAGTTTGGTCTCGATTTACTTCACTCACAAGTCAGTTCACCGTTAGGTCGGTTCGCCCAGGAGTTAGTTCACCCGAAAGTGTGCTCTGCGTAGAGGAGGCGGTATACACTGAGTGAGCTCTGAGAAACACTGTTTACTGTAGTAGCGGTAGAATAGCAAGAGAGATGCAACATTGCGGCAAAGAGAGAGAGATTGCAGAGAATTTTTGATTTTATACGTGAGTTAATGAGACGAAAGGCTTTCTTTTCTACTATGTCTAGAAGTGCTGTGTGAGAGGATCCTCCTCACCCATGCGAACAATACTCAATACATGGACGCACTGTGTCCCTGTACAGAGCAAGAAGCTGTACTGGGGTGAATAACCCCCCGAGGCGGTTGAGCACACCCAGCTTCTAGGAAACTGTTCTAGGCCCACATGTATTTAGGACAGGCTTAGCAATAACTAATTTAATAATTTTAATTTACTCCATTATTTGCTTTACTTAGCCTACTTAAGAATAATAGTTTGGTCTTAAATTGTATTTGTTTGTTAATCAAAGCTGAAGAATATTTTAATTATCTTTAAGTTAAACTTGCAAATATGGATCAACAGGTTGAGCATATTCTCCCCCCCCCCCCTTCTCTCTCTCTCTCTCTCTCTCTCTCTCTCTCTCTCTCTCTCTCTCTCTCTCTCTCCTAGTCCTGCCACGTTAGTGGCAGGGCAGTAGTTCCCTTTCCAATGTTCCCTTACCCACTCTAAACCACTGTTTGGACACTTGATCCTCAGTGTTTTGGAGGACAAGCAACCTAGAAGGGTCACTAGACCTGTTGTTGCTTGATTTCCTTTGTACTCCTTTGTACTCCTTTGTACTCCTTTGTACTCTCTCTCTCTCTCTTTAGCATATTTATAAACAAACCAATTGCGGGCAAACTATACCTATTGATAACCTTCTCTTGCTAAACTTCACCACAACCAATCTACCAAACCGAACTACCTTGAGGGCGAAAATACCAGTTACCTCCCAATTATCTATAACTCCACCCTCCCTCTACCAAATTATTGTTATCATTCAATCAGACCCAAGGAAGGGGGTATATATATAGAGAGAGAACCCAATGGTCAGTCTATAGCTCGCCCAGGAAGTTTAGCTATTATTAACAGCCAGTCTCTCATTACGCTATCTCTCGCCGTGAGTTCTCGAGCCAGTGATTCATATCCTAATCTAATTGGCGTTGTCTTCAATGTTATGGATTTGTTTTTAGTCTCAATTAAACAGGATTTTTTTTTTTTTTTTTTTTTTTGAGCCACACCACTTTAGCCATGTTTATTTACTCTATCCTTGTGTGTGTGTGTGTGTGTGTGTGTGTGTGTGTGTGTGTGTGTGTGTGTGTGTGTGTGTGTGTGTGTGTGTGTGTGTGTGTGTGTGTGTGTGTGTGTTAATATGTCGATGGTAGTGTCCTGCTTAGAACTGCCCCTCAACTGTACGTACTTATGATAACGAGTCCAGTGTTATATAGATATTAATGTGTATTGTGGCACACGAGGGAGATATGTATTTATGACGACTGTGTGTTTACGAGATCGGGTGCCAACTGTTGCGTAGAGGTAAATGGACGGGAGAGAAATCATGGAAGGGAAAGAAGTAACACCCCGTTCTTAACATTAATCATCAATTACAAACCACAATGTACTTGAATAAACTAATGAAAGCATATGGTCCTCCCGGGATTCGAACCCGGGACACCACACCCAGAACATAAGCACCTAAACCATTACACCTCCAAGACAGTTAAAAAAAAGTCACATGGTTTAGTTTTCCCACTGATGTTATATTGGTGTATTAAGAATACTTCCAAATTACAGTTTTCATTTCTTAAACAGGTCCAATCCCTCGATGTCTCTTGTGTGTGTGTGTTGTGTGTGTGTGTGGTGAGTGTGTGTGTGTGTGTGTGTGTGTGTGTGTGTGTGTGTGTGTGTGTGTGTGTGTGTGGTGAGTATGTGTGTGTGTGTGTGTGTGTGTGTTTGTGTGTGGTGAGTATGTGTGTGTGTGTGTGTGTGTTGTGTATATGTGTGTGAGTGTGTGTGTGTTGTGTATGTGTGTGTGTGTGTGTGTGTGTGTGGTGAGTATGTGTGTGTGTGTGTGTGTGTGTGTGTGTGTGTGTGTGTGTGTGTGTGTGCTCATCCTCCCCTGATCATCTCTTGTTTGAACAGCAATGGTGCGGGGAGAGAGGCGTTGATGGTGCTGCTTAACGACCCAACACGTAACGACCCTGTTGTATAAGGCCTCTTCGTTCTTCTTCTTCTTGTTCTTCTTGTTTTTATTTGTCTTCTTCTTCCTCTGCTTCTTCTTGTTTATGCTCTTGTTCTAGCTCGTCTTCTTCGTCTTCTTCTTCCTATTATTCTTCTTGTTTGTGTTCTCCTTCGTGTTCTTGTACTTCGCCATTGTTTCCCTCTCTTTCTTCGCCCCTATGTTTGCCCCCTCTAGATGTATTCTATCCTATCTTACCTAATGTGAAAGACATGATCATATCCCCGCTGTGAACCCATGTTGACTCCTCTTCCTCCTCATATTCTTCCTTCCCATTTCCTTTCCCCCATTTTCCTCTCTTACCTTCATCTTCCCTATTTCCGCCTCCATCCCCTCTCTCTCTCTCTCCCAATTTTTCCCTCCCCATGATTTCCCTTTTTCTTTCCTTCCTCGCCTTTCATTCCCCCTCTGTCCCTCCCTCCCCTCCTTCACTCTTCCCTCCGTGTGTCCTCTCTTCTCCTTCTTCCCTTTCTGTTTCTCCTCTCTCCCCCCATCGCCTTCCCTCCTTCCTACCCTCCTACCCCCTCAGATGACGCCAGTTGACAGGCCTATAGCAACGAGGGGATGTGTGTGTCCTTATGTGCGTGAGGGAGGGGGGGGGAAGGGGGGGCGACGTTCCCCTCTGTGACGTGTAATAAAGAGAGATGGTCTTGGTGATAGAGATGACCAAAGGATGGACATAAAGCTCAGTTTGTACAACGAGGGGGTCTGACGCCTTTATTTCTGCTAGCCCTTGTGTCAGAGAGGCCAAGTGACAGAGTAATGTCCACTCATCACCCTAAAGTAGTATGCACTCACGATATATATATATATATATATATATATATATATATATATATATATATATATATATATATATATATATGTGTGTGTGTGTGTGTTTGTGTGTGGAATATCTCACAAATACGCGTGAGTTACATTAATTTCGTTCGAATTTGGGCCAAGGCCTAATATAATGATATCCAGAATAAACTGTCAAAATGCGTCATAATCTTTAAAGGATAAGGTGACCTATGTTGGCGGCAGAGTGTCGTCTGATATTAATATAAAATATCCGTTTAACCCTTTGAGGATCATGACGCGTTTTGACAGTATATTCTGGATATCATTAGACGATTTTAGACAGTTTACGAAGGATCTGTGGGAATTATATGGATAAAGAGTGTATAACTTAAACCTCTGACTTCCTTATACCTTTCCTAATCGAAATATAATCGTCTGATAGTAGCCAGAAAACATTGAAAGAAATACGCATCGGATCGTGAAAGGGTTAACAATGGGGTCCGCATATGAGAGCTTAAGAAGAGAAGGAACTGTCGTGTCATTGCCAGTAACCCTTTGAAGATCGTGGTGATTTTTGACCATTTATTCTGGCTATCATTAGACAATTGTATAGACTTTAGAAAGGATGTGTGCTAATTATAAGGGTAAAGACTATCTCAATTAACCCTCTGACTTCTATATACCCTTCTTAATCTGAATATAGTCGTCTGACAATAGCTAGAACACAGAACAGAAAAGCGTCATCGTCTCTTCTAAGGGTTCAACACTATTATCATTTTGTGACTTCGGGTTTTCCAATTTAAACGCCATATTTATCCTCACTTAAGGGGGCAGTGCTTGGTTTTTGGTCTATATATTTATTAATTTATTTATTTTTGAGTTTCCTTGCTAGACCTCCATCAAACATCGAAAAACACCCCCTAGAACCCCTTTCAAAATAAATCTGTACATTTTTCGGTAGAAAACTTTCCCGGCCGAAGGCCGGTTCCTTCTATAATTAGAGGCTCGCTATCGCTCGCCAGGAAAAAATCGACACCTAAAGGGCACAAAATGTCTTAATATTGAATACAAAATGAGGCGAAATGTGTCAAAATCGCCAAACTAACGGAACGTTCCGAACGCCTTAAAACCTCAAAACTAATATGCCACACATGAGGGAGAAGGGGGTCCATAAAAAACGAGTACTTCCCCCTTAAGCGAACGTCCAGGTTCTTTTCTTTCATTCCAACACCCGGCCTATCAGGTTTTTGGACTATTTATGATGTCGTTAAAGGCAGCAGTCTCCGGGGTTAAGGGTCGGTTCAGTGTTTCTGGTACCCCTTCTCCCTCATGTTTAGCCCCATTAGTTTTGAAATTTTAAGACGTTCGCTCCATTACTTTGGCGATTTTAAGAACTTTTGTGCCATTCAGGTGTTTAGTTTTTCCTGGCGAGAGATAGCGAGCCTGTAATTTAGGAGAAACCGGCCATAGGCCGGGGCATTTTTCTACCGAAAAATGTACATGTTTATCTCGATAGGAGGTCTTGGGGGTGTTTTTTTTTTTTTTTAAAGCTTGATGGAGGTCTAGGGAGTAAACAAAAAAAAAATGTTTTGCGAACGCTCAGGTCCTTTTCTTTCCTTGCAGGACCCCTCAGGTTTTGTACTATTTATGGCGTCGTTAAAGGGTTAAATGTACCGCCCTCATCACCATTAGCTGGCTTGGATTATTACAAGAGTACCTAGATGAACAGGAGTCACATTTATTCTGGTCTCTGGGCGCCATCTTGATTCCTGCATATTTATTATAAGAGTACCTAGATGAACATAAGACACTCGTGTATATTGATATTAGAAGAGTACGTAGATGAACAGAAGTCCATATATATTCTGATCTCTGGCCGCCATCTTGAGTCCCTGTATATTTATTAGTAGAGTACCTAGATGAACATAAGACACACACATTATATTTTGGTCTCTGGGCACCATCTTGAGTCCCTGTATATTTATTAGAAGAGTACGTAGATGAACAGGAGAACATACATATATATTCTGATGTCTGGGCGCCATATTGAGTCCCTGTATATTTATTAGGAGAATACCTGGATGAACACAAGACACATATATCCTGGTCTCTGGCCGCCATCTTGAGTCCCTGTATATATATTAGAAGAGTACCTAGATGAACATAAGACACACGCACATATATTCCGGTCACAGGCCGCCATCTTGATTCCCTGTATATGTATTAGAAGAGTACCTAGATGAACAGAAGAGCCACACATATATTCTGGTCTTTGGGCGCCATATTGAGTCCTTGTATAGATTTGCTAAGCTCTCCATGTAGTGATACAGAACGAGTTGGAAACAAGATGGCGCCTTAAGGGGGGAAAGGTAGATTTGTTGGTCGCTTTTGTTATTGATTTATTGAGTTATTATAGTTTTAGTTTCCTCCCTAAAACTCCATCAAGCTTAATAATACATCCCACGATCCTCCTTCTAGATAAATTTGTTATTTTGTAGGTAAAAAAAAAATCCCTGTCGAAGGCCGGTTCCTTCTAAACTACAGGCTCGCTATCGCTCGTCAGGAAAAAAAATCGACACCTTAATGGCACGAAAGGTCTTAATATTGACAGAGCAACGGGGTGAAAGGTCGTAAAATCGCCAAACTAATGTGCCGAACGTCTTAAAAGATCTGAAAACTAATGACGCTAAACATGAGGGAGAAGGGGGGCCTGAATAAAAGCTCCATAAAAGCGTCTAAATGCAGCTGAAAGAACACCTACAATACGTCGCCGCCGTTACTGTTAATGTCCAGTTATCGGTACCCTGATAAGACCGGTATCACACGAGCGCTCTTTCCCTCAACCTGCAACATATTTCGGTTACTTAAATTCATCTATCATCAGTCTAGTTTCCGATACCAGTGCACATTATTCCAGAAATGTTGCCAGTAAAAATGTTGATCATCGAATGTTGACTATGAAAGCTCTCGTGTGATAACGGCTTAAGGGGAGGCAGCCCGTTTGTTTGGTCTATTAATTCATTTATTCATATATTTTTTTAGTTTCCTCCCTAGACCTCCATCAAGCTTAGAAAAACACCCCCTAGACCCCCCTTCAAGATAAATTTGTACATTTTTCGGTAGAAGAATTTCCCGGCCGAAGGCCGGTTCCTCTTAAAATTGCAGGCTCGCTATCGCTCGCCAGGAAAAATTCTACACCTAAATGGCACGAAAGGTCTTAAAATTGACAACGAGATGGGGCGAATGGTGTTAAAATCGCCAAAGTAATGGGCCGAACGTCTTATAATCTCCAAACTAGTGGGACTAAACATTAGGGAGAAGGGGGTCCAGAAAAACGATCTGCCTCCTTTTAACTGTAATACCCTCTTAGGCTACATCGGGGACCGCATCGACTGGTGTGAACGCTAGGTTATTTTATACAACCAAGATGGGGCGCAACGTCTTGAGTCCCCAGCTGTAGTAATCGGTTGTTCGGGTTCCTCTGTAATCCCCTTGTAATGAAGAGAGGCAAAGGGGGGAGGGGGAGGGGGGGGGGGGGATCTTGAACAAGCCCAATCCTCAACATTTATTAAGGGAGCTCCGACGGTATTGTGCAGCATAATTTACAGGTTCGGCTCAATGGTTTAAGGAGGGGGTTTAGTTTGCTCTCTAAACCTCTATCTCGGCTCAATGGTTGAAGGAGGAGGTTTAGTTTGCTCTCTAAACCTCCATCAAACTTAAATAAACACCTGCAAGATCTCCTTTCGATATACATTTGTACATTTCTTGGTAGAAAAATGTCCCGGCCAAAGGCCGATTCCTCTTCAGATACAGGCTCGCTATCGCTCGCCAGGAAAAAAAATCGACCCCTTAATGGCACGAAAGGTCTTAATATTGCAAAGAAATGGGGCAAAAGGCCTGAATATCGCCAAACTAATGGGGCGAATGACTTGAAATCTCACAACTAATTAGGCTAAACATGAGGGAGGAGGAGGAGTCGAAAACCAACTGCCTTCCCTTAAACCACATAATATAATAACCCCCAAGAGGTCGGATCACAGAATATAGTGGCTAGACGTACGACTTTTGAGAGAGAACTGGGTTGCATATAAAAAACCTTGCACTCCCGGTCAGAGGTTAAGTAGTTATACTCTAGCTTGATCTGACTCCGGCAACAATGGGAGTGTTTTTGTGCGGATTTTTGAGCAGGATTGGGGGGGGGGGGGAGATAGAGAAAGAGAATGAGTGAGTGAGTGAGTGAGTGAGTGAGTGAGTGAGTGTGTGTGTGTGTGTGTGTGTGTGTGTGTGTGTGTGTGTGACTTACAACGTTACATTGAAAGCATTTCCCAGAGTATCTGTCTGGTACGTATCTATATAGTGCAGAATAATTGCTCGTATATGTGTGTGCTTCTGTGTGTGTTGTTTATGTGTGTGAGTGTGTGTGGGCCTGTGCGTTTATAAGTGTGTGTGTGTGTGTGTGTGTGTGTGTGTGTGTGTGTGTGTGTGTGTGTGTGTGTGTGTGTGTGTGTGTACTTACTCTAGTTGTATTGCGGGAGTGAGCATGCTCGTTATTTCCCGCCTCCTATATGTGTAGGTGTTATATGTATCGTTGGAATGGCTGTGGATGTGTGTGTAGTCTGTATTTTAGCCAATTGGCGACATCGGAAACGAAGGCTTAGGGTGGATCTGTATGGTACCATTCTCACTATAGACGGTACCGTCTCGCCCGAAGGCTTAGGTAGCCATCAGCTTAGGTGAACCATATGATACCCATCTCGCCTTGTACCGTGTGTTAGTGTGTGTGTGTGTGTGTGTGTGTGTGTGTGGGCTTGTGCGTCTATAAGTGTGTGTGTGTGTTTTTTCGTCTGCACATACCTGTATATACTGTATGTGCGTGTGTGTGGGCGTCGGTATACTGTATGTGCGTGTGTGTGTGTGTGGGCGTCGGTATACAACACAAACCAATTACCTTTATACATATGCTTTCGCGTGTGTGTGTGTGTGTGTGTGTGTGTCCGTTTATATGTAAGGGAGTTTTTGCAGAGACCTATACCACTTCTTTCACGATAACTCAGGTGGAATATATATACTTGGGACGAGATTTGCGATGTAATATATGTCGGTCGTTTCACATAAGTTACTCTGAGGTTTATGACTCAACTTAATGGGTTAGTGGCTGGTTTTTTGGTCTATTAATTCGTTCATGTATTAATTTATTTTTTAGTTTCCTCGCTTGACCTCAGTCAAGCTTAGAAAATCACCCCCTAAACTCCCTTTCAAGTTAAATTTGTATATTTATCGGTAGAAAAATGCCCCGGCCAAAGGCCGATTTCTTTTAGATTACAGGCTCGCGATCGTTCGCCCAGCATATTATTTTACGTGTGTTGGATGCTCGATTTTTGTTTTACTCACCATTATTTAGATTAAGAAGGGTATAATTATATATACATGGAAGTCAGAGGGTTAGTTGAGATAGTTTTCACCCTTTTGATGCTCACAGATCATTCCTTAGATGTAGAAAATCGTCTAATGATAGCCAAAATAAATTACCTAAACGCATCACGATCCTCAATTGGTTAAGGTTTCCACACTGAACGAAGAGACCGCCTGGCAATGGCTGATATATTAAAATAAAACTCATACCAGTGAACGTGTTATTAACATTTTAGAAACATTTTATCTCATGATAGGTAGGATTCTGGTATGATTATAAGATCAGGTAATGTTTCTTAGGTCCAATTCGTGAAGGGCAATTTTTTTTTATTTTTTTTTTTATAATAGCTAAAAAATCAGGTAAGGCATATTCTTGTTATGCACCAAAGAGCCAATCACTAATTTCCAGGTTACTCTTGATATCCGCCAATGAGTCAATCATTAATTGCCAGGTTACTCTTGATATACACCTAAGAGTCAATCATTAATTTTCAGGTTACTCTTGATACCGGCGTAAGAACCAATCACTAAGCAATATTCCCGGGCGATATGCTGTGTGGAGGGGTAGGTGGGTGGGCTGCAATTTAAAACCATCCGAGACGAAAAAGATTTATATATATGATAATTTTTGCGAGTGAAGGTCTGTGAGTGAGAGAAAGGCACCAGGAGGACGTGGCATGAATATATGAAGGGGGAGGATTCACTTTTTGGTCGATTTTTGTATATATCATTTTCCTAGTTTCCTCCCTAGATCTCCATCAAACTTTAAAAAAAACATCCATTAGATCCCCCTTCTAAATTAATTTGTACATTTTTCGGTAGCAAAATGTCCCGGCCCAAGGCCGGTTCTTCCAAAAGTACAGGCTCACTATTGTTCGCCAGGAAATAAATTGACACCTAAATAGCACGAGACAAGGAAATGGGGCGGAAGGTCTTTAAATCGACTAACTAATGGGGCAAACATCTTAAATTCTGAGAACTAATGGGGCTTAGCATGCGGGAGAAAGGGATCTAGGAAAACTACCCATCTCCCCTTAACCCTTTCTATCAGATGACGGCTTTTGTACCTTGTTATTGCTACTGGTAGCTGATTTTACTCGGCTTAGGAAGGATGTCTATTAATCAAAAGGTGAACGAGGACACTGTAAAACTCGTGCGTACAGTATGGGCACATCAACGGTACCATTATTAGTACGCATGATTAGTGGGTAATAATAGTTTAAGTGTACTAATTACAAAGCTTGTTTGGTAAATTTGTTGTATTATTGTTGATTTGCACAAATTATGTAAATTATAAATGTGTTCAACTTAATTCGTTTTAGATGTGTGCCAACTTTGATACATAAATTATATTTCACACAAAATGTGTTCAGTGTTTTGTTTTGTTTTATATATAAATATCCCGATAAGGCTGACAGGTTCTTTGTAAGTTTAATAAAATAGGTTGGAGGTAACTATAATAAGCAATAAACTACGTCATCTGATTGGGAGGGATAAACAGACCCACATCGATATTGTCCAAGTGTGGGGGATGGTGTACAGTCGCGCTAATAAGTCATGTCTCAACTGTCTTAACATTTGGCTCGCTCTGTGATGTTGAATAGGGTGGATAAGTGTGGGAATCCTCTATGTTTGCATATCTCCCTCGAAACGAATAAATCAAGTTGTAGATGTTGCTGATACCAATTATTGATCGGAATATACTTAGGGCCGCGACATCACTTATTAGGCAGACTGTACACGTTGTAGTAGAGTAGCGCTGGTTCGAATCCCATCCAGGGCAATCAGCACAGCATAAATTCGCCTATCCATCAAGGCAATTGGTTATGGTTTCTTAAGGGGAGATGGGCCGCTTTTCTGGTCCCCTTATTCCTCATGTTTAGCATATTAGTTTTGAGATTTTAAGAAGTTCGGCCCATTAGTTTGTCGATTTTAAAACCTTTCTCCCTATTTCTTTTTCAATATTAAGACCTTTCGTGCTATTTAGGTGTCGATATTTTCCCTGGCGAACGATAGTGAGCCTGTAATGTTGGTAGAATCGGCCCTCGGCCGAGGTATTATTCTACCCCCAAAAACATCAAATTAATCGAGAAGGGGGATCTAATGGATGTTTTTCAAAAGTTTGATGGAGGCCTAGGGAGGAAACTAAAAAATAATAATTATATGAAATAATCGATCAAAAAATAAACCCTTCCCCCTTAAAGGGCCTTCTCGCCTTGGTGGAGAAAGTTCGTCCGTGTCTTCCTAAATCTTAGCAATATAAAGTTAGCTACCTGAGTATTGGGTCAGGGAATTCGAGCAATATATATTTGGAGATCTCTGTGTAATATATATTTCATACTTTCTTGTGAGGTGTGTTAAAGAGGATTTTTTTTTCTTGACCCCTTTCTCCCTCCTGTTTAGCCCCAGTAGTTTTGATAATTTAAGATGTTCGCCCCATTAGTTCGGCGAATTTATGACCTTTCGCCCCATTTTTTGTCAATATTAGCCCTTATAATTTTTATAGATGCTTCTTTTTTTATTTTATTTTTATTTTTTCCTTTTCGTCTTCCCCTTTCTTCTTCTCCTTTATAGTTGTTTTTGTTGTTGTTGTTGTTGTTTTTGTTGTGTTTCTTCTTCTTTCTCCTCCTCCTCCCTTTCCTCCTACTTCTCCTCCTTCCCCCTTTCCTCCTCTTCTTCTTCCTCCTCCTCCTCCTCCTCCTCCTTCTCCTCATACTCCACCTCCTTATACTCCTCCTCCACCTCCTTTTCCTCCTCCTCCTCCTCCTCCTCCTCCTCCTCCTCCTCCTCCTCCTCCTCCCCCCCCCCCCAAGCCCCAGTCGGTGCCTCACACACACAAAATTGAGGGCAGATTACTGAGAGCGGATCGTAAATTTGAGATGTGAGGGGGAAGGGGGTAGGGTAGGTGGGGGTTTGATAGGGGTGGGGGGTAGCGGAAAGAGAGAGAGAGAGAGAAGGTTTGAGTTAATCATTGTCCTCTCACTGTCAGATATTGCCTTACTCTTAGTATTATCTGTATTGTTCAACCTCTCTTTCTCTCTCTCACTCTTACTCACTCACTCTCTCTTTCACTATCACTCACTCAATCATACTCGTTCTCTCTCTCTCTCTCTCTCTCTCTCTCTCTCTCTCTCTCTCTCTCTCTCTCTCATAAGTTTGTCGATTTTAAGACCACTCGTCCCATTTCTTTGCCACTATTTAGCCTTTTTGTGCCATTTCTAAGTCGATATTTTACCTGGCGAGCGGTAGCGAGGCTGCAATTTAGAAAGAAGCGGCCTTCAGCCAGAACATTATTTCTATCGAAAAATGCTCAAATTTATCTTGAAGGGGATGTGGGGTTGTATAATATTTAATTATATATATTTTTAAGCTTGATGGAGATCTAGGGACTAAAGTAAAAGGGTCTTGGGAGTACCTATTAAGGGGAGGTTTTTAGTTTGTTCCATAGACCTCCATCAAGCTTAGAATTACACCCCGTAGACCTCCTTTCAAGATAAATTTGTACATTTTTCGGTAGAAAAGTGTCCCGGCCGAAGGCCGATTCCTCTTAAATTACAGGCTCGCTATCGCTCGCCAGGAAAAAATCGACACCTAAATAGCACGAAAGGTCTTACAATTGACAGAAATGGGGCGAAATATCTTAAAATAGCTAAACTAAACGAGCCAACGTCTTAAAATCTCAAAAGCAATGGGGCTAAAGATAAGGGAATAAGGGGTCAAGAAAAAAAAATCCCTCAAGTGGAATTCTCCCCTCTTAAGCTTGATGGGGGTCTAGGGAGGATAAATAAATAAAGAGATACATTGATTAATAGGAATGTTCATTTCTGATACTGGCATTTCAAAATTGTTAGAAAATATGCCGGAGAGATCGAGTATGTCCACGAATTCCCCCCCCCCCCCACCCCCCCCCCCCCCCCCTCCTCTCTCTTTACCCTCAGCATTCCCTTCATCGCCCCCCCCCCCCCCTCCCGTCCCCCCCCCATTTCCTCTCTCTCTCTCTCTTTTACCCTCATCGTTTCCATCTCCCCCATTTTCCCCCTCTCTCCATCCCCATCTTCTTCTCTCTTTCCATCAGCCCCCCCCCCCCCATTTCCTCTCTCCTTTCCCTCATCGTTTCCTCCCCCCTCTCTTCATCGCCCCCTCCTTACTCCCCCTCTCTCTCTCTCTACCCTCATTGTTTCCTCTCCCTCTCTGAATCGCCCCCCCCCCCCCTCATCCCCCATTCCCCTCACTCTTTCTCCTCTTCTTGTCCTCCCCTCTCTCTTTACCCCTCCCTCCCATTTGCCCTCTCTATTTATCCCTCATCGTTTCTTCTCCCTCCTTGCCCCCGCCTCCCTACCATTTCCTCTCTCTTTTTACTCTCATCGTTTCCTTTCCCCTTTCTGCATTTCCCCCCCCCCATTTCCCTCTCTCTCCCCCCCCCCCTCTTTCATTTCCTTCCTTCCCCTCACCCGCGTCCCCTCAGACCCTTAATGTTAACAATATAATCTTGGGGACAGCGGGGGCGGGGGGGGGGGGGAGGGAAAGGGAAGAGAGAGAGAGAGAGAGAGAGAGAGAGTGTG
>CM064503.1:5663522-5686022 GCA_032716605.1 Paralithodes platypus | reverse complement strand
TATTCTCTCTCGTCCACCCCATCTTCTGCCTTTATTCTCTCTCGTCCACCCCATCTTCTGCCTTTATTCTCTCTCGTCCACCCCCATCTTCTGCCTTTATTCTCTCTCGTCCACCCCCATCTTCTGCCTTTATTCTCTCTCGTCCACCCCCATCTTCTGCCTTTATTCTCTCTCGTCCACCCCATCTTCTGCCTTTATTCTCTCTCGTCCACCCCCATCTTCTGCCTTTATTCGTCACTCAAATATATTTCTCCTTCAAGCTCAATTATTGAATCCCCCCGCCCCCCTTTTTATTGTCTTTTGCTATGCCGTATTTTCCACCATATTTTATTCCACACCATTACTTTATCACTGTTTAACGAAATAACTCCGCTGTATGTAGAATATTATATTGTAAACTCGATCCGTTCTGCCATAGATCGTTCCATGGCCTTGATGTTCTTGCTGTGCAAGGGACTTTTTGTAAAATAGTCTCGCAACGGGACAAATTTTCACTCTGAATTTCATTGTGTTTTATAGAGGCTATGTAGCATGCGTTGCTCTGTGCTTTCCGTAATGTATATTATCGTACTCACATTTCACATTGTAAACAAAGCAATCTTGACGAAGTACTAACGTCCTTGCTGACTCCCTCCATCATCCCTCCAGCCCCCCCCCCCCCCCCCCCCACACACTAGGGATTAGTTTGATCTAGCGGCGTGATAGGATACTGCGGCAACCATTTTTATTGCGCGCCTCTGAGTCACTCCTATAGGGATATTGACTGTCTCGTTTGAAGGATGGGTTTGTGATTGGCTATGACACGGGCTGTGGATGTGCTTATTTGTGTTTATAGTTCCTTTTGCTACGTTTCCAGCTGTATAACACACATTATTTCCAGCTGTATAACACACATTATTTCCAGCTGTATAACACACATTATTTCCAGCTGTATAACACACATTATTTCCAGCTGTATAACACACATTATTTCCAGCTGTATAACACACATTATTTCCAGCTGTATAACACACATTATTTCACATTTGGTCACTCGAATATTTTTAGTGGATCTCCAAAATTTATCTCGAAGAGGGGGTGTTTTTTAAAGCTTGCTGGAGGTCTAGCGTAGAAACTAAATGATATATAAATATACCAAAAACAAGACCAGCTACCTCCCGTAATCGAATATTATTGATTTTCTACCCATAGTCTTTTTTCCCAGCTGTTGGTAAACTGAATAATTTTGCAGCTGATGTTTCGATACTTTATGATATTTTATATAATTGAGTGAAACTTGATTTTCTTTAAATAATATTTATAGTATATCAATTTATCAACTCTGCGTAAGCAGAGTTTGGTATCGACCCCCGTATAGTGGGTACCACACGAAAAAAATGTCTGTCGTCGTCGTCGTCGTCGTCGTCGTCGTCGTCGTCGTCCGTCTGTCTCGGAACTCCTAGACCGTTGGACGGATTTTCACCAAATTTCACACGAACATTTGTTGCGTGAAGGCAAACGTCAGTCAAAAAAGATTTTTTGAATTTATGCAATAGTTATGATTTTAGGTCCAAAATATGGTTTCCCCCCACCTCCCGGTGATGATGGTAACCCATCGCAGAGTTGGGTATGCTGTTTTGATTTTGGGCAAAACGGCACGTCTACATCATCATCAATTTATGTATAGAAAATTATATTCATGAATTCGTTTCCAGAGGTCTATCTATCTATCTATCTATCTATCTATCTATCTATATACTCAGGCACAATCCCCATTTGTTTTCCATAATATGAAATAAGGGGCGTCCACGAATTATTATGAGTTACTTTACGAACTGCCTCCTATGGGTTTCATAAAATATATTCCTGGCCCCGGGAGGTTATAATCGTGTGATGAGTGAATCTTCCGTAGCCCCGGGGTTATTACGGCCCGGGAGACACGACCGGGGGTGAGTTATAGTCAGGCGATACCAGAGTTCGAACCCAAGTCACTCCGAGCACGTTTTTGTGGCATGTTTTCAGATTTTTTTTATTTTTTTTTTATTTTTTTATTTTTTTCCTGCCACTTTTCGGGGTTATTATTATATGAAATTAATTCAGAAAATGACTGGTCCTACTTGCTGGTTATAGTTTCCAGAAAATTGGTTTGTTTTATTATATAGTTTAGTATGTTTGTGTTACCGCTTCTTCTTTTTTCTCTCCAAAACAAAACAGTACATTATGCCAATAAATCTGCCGTAAATTTGGTATCTGTCAGCCAATCACAGGCCGAGGAAATATTAAATCCTGTTTTATGAGGGACGGGGCGCTCTCTCTCTCTCTCTCTCTCTCTCTCTCTCTCTCTCTCTCTCTCTCTCTCTCTCTCTCTCTCTCTCTCTCCTGCAGAAGGGACGACTTGGTCAAGGATTTGTTGGTGGATTTCTGTTGGCTTCGTCAGGAGATATAAACTGAGAAAAAAAAAACCATACCCCCTTTATTTCAACCCCTTCTTATGTATGTTATTCCTCCTAGTACTTGACGATTATATACAGCTTAGGAAGGACATGTAGCTTTCAAACAGGTAAACTCTTTGGTAAATATTCCTACACGTCCCACAGACCCTTGTTAATCTTAATAAAATCATCTAGTAATAACCATCAAATGTTCCCAGTCTTTCGTCTATTCAACAAGTGAACTTTGGAACTCGCTCCTTCAATCAATCTTTCCTTCATCCTATTACTTAGAATGCTTTAAATTTCGTGTGTACAGGCATTTTGACCACAGCCTCCCTTGACTTTGGCCCTCTGTCACTCTTTTGGCTTTGGGGGTGACACTTGTTACATGAAACCTGCATTTTGTCTCTTTCATACACATAGAAACAAAATATATCGCAACAATCCACTTGACATCCATATATCCTTTATATGCTTAACCCCTTCAACACGATGGCGCCTCTTTACCTCTCAGTCTAT
Source organism: Paralithodes platypus (assembly GCA_032716605.1). NCBI lineage: Eukaryota > Metazoa > Arthropoda > Malacostraca > Decapoda > Lithodidae > Paralithodes > Paralithodes platypus. The sequence continues at coordinate 5,683,092 of CM064503.1, read as the reverse complement.
TTTAAAACTAAGGTATTTTATGTAGCTTTAGAAGGACCTGTGACATTCAGAAGGTTTAGAGAGATCGTATGTACCCATTTAATTCCTAGAGGTAGATTGTAAGCTAAAACAAATCGCTTATTGGTAACCAGAATATAAAATGTACGTCATCGTGCTGAAGGGGATAATACAATCGTCTAATGATAGCCACAATACAATTAAATAATGAGATATTGAGAGAGAAGTTAAAATTGCCGTCCGTCAGTTCTCCAATAAAGTTCGCCTCAATGACCAAATTTTCAAGATGTGATGTTTATTGGAGGGTGATAGTTGTGGCCTAGTTTTCTCTCTCTCTCTCTCTCTCTCTCTCTCTCTCTCTCTCTCTCTCTCTCTCTCTCTCTCTCTCTCTCTCTCTCTCTCTCTCTCTCTCTCTCTCTCTCTCTCTCTCTCTCTCTCTCTCTCTCTCTCTCTCTCTCTCTATTATATATATATATATATATATATATATATATATATATATATATATATATATATATATACTGTATATATTATTTAACTTCCTTTGTTTCTCTCCATCCCCATTGTTTCAACTCTTCTATCTTAAGGGGGAGGGGTTTATTTTTTGGTCGATCTATGTATATATTATTATTATTATTTTTAGTTTCCTCCCTAGACCTCCATCAAACTTAAAAAAAAAAAAAAAAAAACATCCCCAAGATCTATATTCGAGATATATTTGTAAATTTGTCGGTAGAAAAATGTCTCTCTCCATAATTAAAGGCTTGCTATCGCTTGATAGGATAACATCGACACCTGAATAACACGAAAAGTCTTAACATTGACAAAGACATGGGACGAAAGTATTAATATCACCAAACTAATAGGCCGAACGTTTATTGTGGATATTATTTTGCCTACTATTTGACCACTTGCGAGTTTCAGGCTATAAGAAGTTTGATTTTTTTTACATTGATATTTATCAGAATTACCAGCTAAAATACGGTTGTAGAACTTGTAGTAATTATATAAAACAACTAAATTTAACATAAGTTTTATTCATTAGACGTCTACTCCATTGTTGTATTTATGTTTTAATACTGATGTTTACGGCACCAACTTTCTTGAAACTCTGAAACTCGCAAGTGGTCAATCGGCCGACTGCACATATGGGTGTTTGATAGGGGAGGCGGCGATAGAGGAACCCCTTAGAAAGAAGCCATTTTTGAGACGTAGAGAAGTAATTTCTGTATATTAACATGTACTGTTCTATCCATCTTTTCCTCATCCTACGACTTAAACTGCCTCAAGTTCCGCGTGCCCAGACATTTCGTCTGTAATGTACCTTGAATTTGGCTTTCTGTCACTTTCAATATTTTGGGGATCGTTACTGCCAGCTTTGCCTTTTGTTTCCTACACATAGCAAAAAAAAAAAAAAAAAAAAAATATATATATATATATATATATATATATATATATATATATATATATATATATATATATATATATATATATATATATATATATATAATAGATAGATAGATAGATATAACAAAAAATAATAAATGAATAGACTAAGGCTAGTATCCCCAAGGACTTCAATTATCCTTGTTCTGCTCTCCTCACCCCCTTATCTTGACTTATATACACAATTCTCATTATCTGCAAAATGCCCATTCTTTTTCCCGGGATCATTTACCTCTTTCTTATCTTTCAAAATTATCCCCTTCTGTATTTTCTATCGCTCGCAGCCCTCCCTATCGGCTCTTCTTTTTGTTTTCTTATCTGTTAGTTATGGGGTCTTATTTCTCCCACGCCTTCCCCTCATCTCGATCTATCTCTTTCTCTCGCTCTTGCTCGCTCTCTTTATCTCTCTCTCTCTCTCTCTCTCTCTCTCTCTCTCTCTCTCTCTCTCTCTCTCTCTCTCTCTCTCTCTCTTGGATTTTATTCTATTATATGCCTTTTGTCCCTCATTCACAGAAGAAAAAAAATATTAAATTATCTTCCCTCCTTCTTTTCTACCCCCCCCCCCTCCCCCTTCACCTACCCTCTCTTCCTCGCTCCTCTCTCCTACCCCCCCACCCCCCCCCCGTTTGCCTACCCTGTTCCTCTCTCTCTCTCTCCCCCCCCCCTTCTCCTACCCTCTCTTCCCCTCCCTCCCTTGCTTTCCCCTCCTTACGTCTATCCTCTCTCCCTCCCCCCCCCCTTTCTGTTCCATATGCTTCCCCTCCTTGGCTGGCATATTTCTCCCCCCCCCTTTTCTCTCCCATATTCTCCTCTCCTTGGCTGGCATCCCTCCCCCCTCCCGCCCCCTTTTTCCCCTCTCTTTCTCTCCCCTTTCCCCTCTCTCCCCTTTCTCTCCCCTCTTCTCCCCTCCTGAGCTGCTGGACCTGGGGGAGCACTAGACCAAAATGGCGAGATATTTGATAGACACATTACCGGAATGAGGTCCATGGGTAGCCTGATAGGGGAGGCGGTGATAGACCAACCCCGGAGGAGAGACGCCATTTTGGGGACCCAGATACGTAATGGAAAAAATATGAAACCACTATGTCTCTGCATCATAATAAGATCAAGTGCCATTGACAATGATGGAGTTTGTTTAGGGATGCGAAACTAAGTTGTGCAAATCAAATTCTGGTATTTGTGTTATTGCAATATTGATTACAACTTAATGTACTTGTAATTATGTGAATATTAGTATTATGCATCCGACTATCTTTAACTTACTTATCATACTTATCTTGAATTGTTTTACTATTGATATTATTATTATTTTTATTATTAATTTTATTATTATTATTATTTTTATTTTATCTTTTTAGCTAAGCGAAAACATGTTTTGAAAATATTGCCCTCAGATGGATCCTATTGGTCATGCCACTGTTAACCCTTTGAGTACCAGCGACGTGTGTTATATATTATTCTAGCTATATTTAGACGATATTATGCAGCTTGTGAAGGATCTATGGTAGTTAAAAGGGTTAATTGAGATAGTTCAAAGCCTGTTACTTGCTGGAGGCCCTTTTTAAGCTGACAACAATCGTTTAATAGTAGCCAGAATCATGTTAAGTGAAAGGCATCGGTACAGAAAGGGTTAAAGGCTATCAACTAAGTAAACTGCAAATCTCATGTGCCTATAGCCCCACATATAGAAAATTAATGCTAAGAGAGGTTTATAATGATATAGGCCCAACATGTCAGCCTATGCCCTTTAGCCTGTTTACTAAAGGTGTGTTTACTAAAGGGTCTGTCCTAAAATGTGGGCTGATAACGCCACCGACGGCCGCTAGGGGGATGGAAAAAATGGTATATATAGTAAGAAGTTTGTGTGTGTGTGTGGAGGGATAACTGTAGGTGTGTGTGTACGTGGTTATGTGGGTGTATGTAGTGCCTGTGTGGAGGGAGAGCTGTAGGTGTATATGTGTGTGTGTGTGTGTGTGTGTGTGTGTGTGTGTGTGTGTGTGAATATACCTTGTTCCTTGTCTTTATCTGTACATTCTTTCTGATTATGAGGCTACTACTCTTATTTCCACTCTCAGGCTTTTCTTTAGTTTTTATTTACCCGTTTGTCTTTTCAGTTATTCGATAAATATTTATTATTTACTTCATATATTTTTGTTTCATCATTTATTCACTCATGTATTCATTACTATAATTACTATAAGCATTTATTATCTCACTAAATCATTCATTCCTTCATTGACTGATACACCGACTCATTCTTCCATTCATTGCTTCACTCTTCCACCCATTTATTACTTAATTCATAGCTCTTATATTCATTCATCCATTCATTCATTCCACAAGTTCCAAACCTCTAGGCCTCTCCACATGACAAGGGACCACCATCAGGAGCGAGATATTGACGTCTTGGAGTGATTCTGCCCCTGTCTTGTGTTCCATCTTGATAATCCGCGGAACAATAGAGAGACTGACAAATTATTTCCTCTGTGAGTGCCAGGTGTCTTTGGTTCGCTTGGTTGGGGTGGGCGGAAAGGAAGTGACTAAATGGGAGAAAAGTAAAAACATAAATAATAAAATACAATAATGATAATAATAATAATAATAATAATAATAATAATAATAATAAACAAAATAAATATATAAAGCAAGTATGAACAATCTCAATAAAATTACAGTGAACACTAAGAAAGTGACGGGGGATGAGAAGAGGGGGAAAATGGACGTACGAACAATCTCAGTAAAATAGCGAAGAAAACTAGAAAAGGGGGTTGGAAAAATGGGGAAAAAAAGGGAAGTACGAATAATCTCAGTAAAATAGCAGAGAAAGTTACGAAAGTGACGGGGAATTAGAAAAGGGGGAAAATGCAAAGTACAAAAGCTCTCCGTAAAATAGCAGAGAAATCTAAGAAAGTGACGGGTTGAGAAAAGGATAAATAATGTTCAGTAATACAGCAGAGGAAACTAAGAAAAGGGGAAAAATGCAAGTATGAAAAATCTCAGTAAAACAGCAGAGAAAACTTAAGAAAATGACGAGAAAAGGAAAAATAATCTAAGTACGAACAATCTCGGTAAAATAGCAGAGAAAACGTGTTAGATCAATATTATAAGATTGTCGTAAATAAGGTTCAGTCAGATATAAGGCTTGGTTGTTTCATTATATTTATTTGCCAGAAGCAGATTGTATTCAGCTTAGGAGTGATACCGAGGAATTGTTGAGTAAAGTTTTGCATTTGAGTAAAATCAAAAGTAATAGTTGCGTTAAATGTTTAAATGTATATGTATAGCTGTTAAACATTAAACATAAAATGCAGTATTCTAGAGTCCCTTTTGCCTTTGACGTAGATTCAGTTAGTGTTTAAGAACATTATTCCTATATTTAAAATAGAAGAGCAAATAAATTCAAGTATTACATAACAGTATCAATCGGAATATTTGTTCTGCCCAATAACATTTAACTCGCATTAGGCTATATTTGCCCGCCCCGACCACACTACTACTTCTACCATTCCTTATCAATTACCCCATCGAGCCTTGGATGTGCCGCAGATAAGACCACCCCGATAACGATCACGGGAAAAAAAAAAGGCGAAAAGTAATACAGGAATCGAGCCCGCACCCAACAGTAATGACAGTCCAGGGTGCTAATAAGGGGGGGATGGTTCACTTTTTGGTAGATTTTTACATTTATTAATTGTTTTTCTAGTTTCCTCCCTAGACCTCCATCAAAGTTTTAAAAAAACACATTCATTAGATCCCCCTTCTAGATCGACACCTTAAATAGCACGAAAGGTCTTGATATTAAAAAGGAAATGGGGCGGAAGGTCTTAAAATCGACAAACTAATGGGGCAAACATCTTGAAATCTGAAAACTAATGGGGCTAAACATGAGGGAGAAGGGGAATCGAGCCCTGCCCACAACAGTAATGACAGACCAGGGTGCTCATAAGCCCACCACGAGAAAAACTGACCAACACCTGGGGAATCTAATGGGACGAGAAGTACTGTATAATCGACCCTGGCGAGTTTCAGGCTGGAAGGAAGTTGGAGCCGTAAGGGGAGGCTTTTAGTTTGCTCCGTATTACCCCCCCCCCCCCCCTTTTTTCAAGATAAATGCGTGTTTTTTTTGTTTTTTTTTTGTTTTTTTTTGTTTTTTTTTTTTTTGTTTTTTGTTTTTTAGAATAATGTGCCGGCCGGGCCTCCTAAATTGCAGGCTCACCTTTGCTCGCCAGGAAAAATTGACTCTTATATGACACGAAAGCTCTTAAAAATGAAAAACAAATGGGTCGAAAGGTCTTAAAATCGCCAAACTAATGGGTCGAACGTCTTAAAATCTCATAACTAACAGGGCTAAACATGAGGGAGAAAGGGGTCCAGAAAAGGCCTCCCAATAAAATATAACAAAGGTGTCATATGGGTAAATAAAATCAAGTTTGGTATATTGATTTTATACCTGTGCTTCTGGCTAATAGTAGACGATTTTACACAGCTTAAGGGATTTTTTTCTTGACCCCTTTCTCCCTCATGTTTGGCCCCATTGCTTTTGATATTATAAAACGTTTGCCCCATTAGTTTAGCGATTTTAAGAACTTTCACCCCATATTAAGACCTTTCTTGCCATTCAGGTGTCAATTTTATCCTGGCGAGCGATAGCGAGCCTGTAATTTAAGAGGAACCGGCCTTCGGCCGGGACATTTTTCTACCGAAAAATGTACAAATTTATCTTGAAAGGGACTCAAGGGGGTGTAATTTTAAGCTTGATGGAGGTCTAGGGAACAAACTAAATACCTCCCCTTAAGTAGGTTCTATGTTACTCCGAGGGTTTAATAAGGTCGTGTTTACCCCTTTGAGTCCCAGAGGTAAATTAATAGGCAGAGAAAATCTTCGAATGGTAACCAGATTATGATGAAAATTACGTCATCGTGCTCAAGGGATTAATAATGCAATATATCATCTTATTGTTATATTAGCTGGGTTTATAACTACCAGTAGAGCTTGGAGGGGGGATGGTTCGTTTTTCTGGACCCCTTGCTGCCTCGTGTATATCCCCATTAGTTGTTGAGGTTTTAAGACGTTCGGCCCATCAGTTTGGCGGTTTTAACACCTGTTGTCCCATTTTGGTGTCAATTTTAAGACATCCCGTGCCATTTAGGCGTCGATTTTGTCCTGGCGAGCGATAGCGAGCCTTCAATTTTAAGAGAAACCTGCCTAAGGCCGGGACTTTTTTCTATCGAAAAGTGTACATATTTATCTTGAAGGGGGGTGTAGGGGTTGTTTTTTAAGTTTGATGGAGGTTTAGTGAGGCACCTAAAAAATAAATGAATAAATTAATTAATTGATAACAAAAAAAAAAAAAAAAAAGGAAACATGATTATGAACACTATAATTAACCTTTTCATTCCCATATATTTTTAGAGTGTGTTTAACTTTACTATATTATATGGTTATTGATATTCTAAAATAGCTTGTTCCATAATCTGGCTATACAGTCGTGTCGTATCTATACATTCTCAGCTTATAAATATCTCTAGTGAAAACAATATAAATCCCTACAAAAATTAATTCTATATAATGTCTAGTCTAGAGAATATAATAAAGTTGAATTTGTATTGTTCTGGCATGAATGAGTGTTACCGTACAGCCGCGTTCAAAAATTTCGACCGCAGCCTTAACCCCTTCTGTACCGGCGACGTCTTTTGTATTTGATTTCAGCTACATTTAGACGATTTTATGAAGCTTAGGAAGGATATACATGGTAGCTAAATGGACTAATTGAGATTGTCTGTAGCCTTTTCATGGGTAGACGTCCTTCCTAAGCTGAACAAAATCGTCTAATAGTGGCCAGAGTGTAGTGAAAAGTACATCACCGGTACAGAAGGGGTTAATTCAAAACTGTGTAATCTCATAATGAAGCTATTTAACTTCATGTTATTCACTTGTTTACATGCTTCTTTTGACCTTTAACATCTATTCTTGATCATCGGACTTTACCCCGTTCAGTACCAGGGACGTGCTTTTCATCATATTCTGGCAACTGTTTGACGATTGTATTCAGCTTAGGAAGGACCTCTGGCAATAATAAGGGTTTCAAACTATCTCAACCAACCCTTTTAACTACCCCAGATCCTTCCTACGCTGCATGATATCGTCTAAACAAAATATACAACACGTCGCTGGTACCTCAAAGGCTTAAATATACCTCGTTTTTCTCTTTTACTTTACACAATGTATCCGCAATCTTGTGTCGGGGAACTTTTGAGCCTGTCCAAGATTCGAACCAAGGACAACAGACGGCTAATCAAGTACCCATCCATCGCTCAGCTCCCTCCCCCATTTTATCTCTCCATCTCATTATTACATCATCTCCTATCGCCCGCCTCGGTACGCATTATTTCCTATTAAGGCGCTCCCCAGGCATTATAGAGCACGGGTTTGGTTGACGAGGATATTAAGTGGTGTTGTTGGGGACTGGAAGAGGATTTGTTTTACCTGGCTAGATGCGGCACACACGCACGCACGCACGCACGCACTATTATTTCGTTTTCATTTATTGTATTTACTGTATATACTGTATGCATATGGGATAAAGTTGAGTAATATATTAAATTGAGTTTGCATAGGCTTCATTGGATAACAACAATATGAGAAGTAGTTATGAAAATATAGCTTCGACGTAGTTATTTTATTCTTTTATAAATTTAATAATACTAGTAGTAGTAGTAGTAGTAGTAGTAGTAGTATTTGTATTATTTATATTTTTTTGTTTTGTTTTCTAATGTTCTTTTTCTTTCTTTTGTTCAATTTTTAAAGATAAGTTTTACAGCATACACTAAAGGTAGCGCCATCGAATTTGACAACAATCTTTACCCCTCAAAAATGAATGAAAGCAAGCGGGCTGACATTTCTATCATTAGGGAAAGAGTCCACCAGGAAATAGGTGTAGATATTTACAACCAGTTTGCTCTAGGCCCTTTGGAGTTACAGAGAGGTCAGGGATCGAGATTTTTGTCAAGTTCGTTGGCGCTGCCTACAACATAGTTAACCCCTTTTGTACCGGCAAGTCTTATTTATGTTATTTCAACTACATTTAGACGATTTGATAAAGCTTAGTAAGGTTATATGGTAGCTAAAAGGATTAATTGAGAGAGTCTGTAGTCTTTTAATGAGTAGACGTCTTTCCTAAGCTGTACAAAATCGTATAATAGTTGCCAGAATATAATGAAAAATACATCACCAGTACAGAAGGGGTTAAATATGATCAATTCCTTTGGGGGTTTGTAAAGAGTTATTTATATATAATCTCCGACTTCACACACTGCCCAACATCGCCTGGAAAACAATCCCTCTGAGAATTGTGGCAGGTATACTGGATGAGACTGAGGCGGTGTAGGTTAATGTTAAGGTGGGCAAGAATTAAGTGTAGGTACAAGCGGTTCTTTGTGCCAATGTGGATATACTTTTATTTATTGAGATTGGTATATTTTTTTCCTCTTCTAATCATATGTTTGGGAAGTGTTTTTATTCAGGTGCAGGAGTTATATGTTAGTCATGATTATCCAATATGATGCAGAATGTTATATAATATAGTTTTTAGTTAATTTTGTGTTCATAGTATATATTATATGTAGGCCTAAACTGGATGAGACTGAAGCGGTGTAGGTTAATTGTAAGGTGGGAGATAAATTAAGTGTAGTTACAAGCGGTTCTTTGTGCATATATGGATATAGTTTAATTTATAGATTTGTTCTCTTCTTACAGTTGCATTGTTCATAATAATCCAGAAGGGTTGATAGCATCTGAAGTCCTATTTAAACTAATAGTGCATATTATAGACTATAACACAGTATCCTTGAAGATATCTTGTATGTAAAGCATAGAAGTATATATTACAACTTCATACAAATTCCACAACAAATGACTGCTATAACGAAAAATAAAAATAATACCCACAATAACTTTACACACACACACACACACACACACACACACACACACACACACACACCAATTTTCCTGCCAATCAGTGCAATTATATCCGTGTGTATATCCTGCAGTAAAAAGTTTCATGGCGGGGGTAAACACGAACGAGATTGTGAGTCATGTGGTCGCGATCTCAAATTACGGGATGTTAGACTGAACGCGCTAATTCGGGATTTGTGTGTGTGTGTGTGTGTGTGTGTGTTAGAGAGAGAGGCTGTGAGTGTGTGTGTGAGAAAGAGAGAGTGAGAGTGACACTGTGTGTGTGTGTGTGAGAGAGAGAGAGAGAGAAATTTGTGTGGGTGTGGAGAGATATTGATGAAATGTAGCACCATGTGATTTTGTTCTATGAATGTTCTATCCTCTCTCTCGCTCTCGCTCTCTCTCTCTCTCTCTCTCTCTCTCTCTCTCTCTCTCTCTCTCTCTCTCTCTCTGCACTTGTTCTGTTTTCGTTGCGGATCGAGGATGGTTATGTAGTGTATCATTGTGATTATTTACCCTTTGAAAGATTATGCCGCATTTTGAGTTTTATCTAGCCATTATTTCAACGATTTTTTTTTTTTTTTTTTTTTTTTTTGCAGCTTTAGAAACACCTTGTTAGAATCAAAGGGGTAAGGTATATGGTAATTAATCCCATGATTTATATATATTGTTCCTAATTTGAATACAATTGCTAAATAATAACCAAGATATAAACAAGAACGTCATCAAATCCTCAAACGGTTAAGGGGAGACAGACCGTTTTTCTGCAAATATATAGGACATGGCACAGAAATATTTACGATTTAAAGGTATTTCCTGCGTTATATGTTATTATAGTATATTGTTATCCATATATGTATTACTGCAGCCTGTTATGTTTACTAGTAATATATCATTTGAATATAATACTGAAAAGGTGCGTTGTTATTTGTACGATTAGTTTGCTTGGGAAACATATTAACTTGCTCATGTAGTGATGTACACCCTATGTGGTGGATTGTGTTCTTATTATTTCATAATTATATTTTGCTTAAGCGTTTTTTCCACATAGCTATTTTATTTTTATTTATTTGTTTTGCCTTTATATTGTCTTTGTCCTAGTTTTGGTTTGTATATTTTGCAAGTTTTACAATATAATTTATAATTACAATTAATAAACCGTAATATCAAACATAACATATACACATATATAACTATAAAAAACAAGAGTACCTAAGAACAATTATACTCAGATAATCCATAATAGCATAGTTAATAATAATAAATTACGCCAACTGACAGATACATGGATGATATTCATTAGCGGCCACCCCCTCGGGGATAAGTCCTTCTGGCAATAGATAAACAGATAAGTAATCATAATAACAACAAAGTATGCTAATAGACCCATTAACATTGATAATATCAGCCAGTTAACGCTAGCGTGTTGAGTAGAACTACCATCTCTCACCGCTAGGTCTGTAGTTCGAGCCTCCACTCCCTCCACGTTGAGGGAGCTGGACGGAGCGTCTACAACAATTAGACATGTTAACTGGTTAGGTTATTACCGAACAAATCCAGTTGTTGCCCTTATCTGGGTGATGACTGGTGTCTCAAATTAAATTAAATGAGAGAGGCAACCCAACCCTCTCTCTCCAACTTTCCCCCTCCCTCTCCCCTCCCTCTATCCTATATGTCACGATCTGTGACATAGTCAGTAAAGCGTCAGCTGCTTGGCCAAAGGGCAAGGAGGTGTGAGAGAGAGTCTGAGGTAACACCTCCCTCCCTAACTTCCTCCTCCTCTCTGTCTAACTTCTTCCCTTCCTCTTCAATTTCCTCCTTCTCAACCCTTCCTTAACTTTTTTTTCTTCTGTTTGTTAGACGCCGTAAATCCCGTGAAAGGGTGGCATTAGGCGTTTGTCACGAATTGCTAGGTCAAGTTGCCCAGGTTTGACATCTACCAAACATTTTGACAGAAATTTATATACTGTATATATATATATATATATATATATATACTTTACACCTGCCTTCGTTATCAAGTATAGTATTGATGCATGTAAACCACGTCTATATTATCAATGTAGTGTGAGTGGCAGTTACCGGTATATATTGGAATGATCATAATTCAACGATGATATTATATTTACTTAATGTCTAAATTATTAACATGTTCCATTGTGCTTCATGTTTTGGTCAGTTTATTCTTTATGACATTGTTATATTTGATTCAGATTATATATAACTGAAAGTTACTTCATATAGTGCAATTATAGTCACATAGCCTAGTTCAATTATAGTCTGCTTTAATGAATTCGCTAACAATAAGACGATTTGGTAAAAAAATTTAGTTTGACAGTGGGGACGATTTTACAAGTATTTTGTATTTTTGATCCTAGTTTTATTTTTGTTTTGTCTTTAGGAAATTGCAAAAAACAAATATAAAAAGTCAGTATCCATCAATCTTGAGATAACACCTCCCCCCCCCCCCCCCTTAGGACTTATTGAAATCGGCATCTACTGTATGTTGCCAGCAGGGTACCTAATTAGGTTGTGTAATAAATCAAAGAAGGAGGCGGGGCGAGAGGTGTCGGACGCGAACCAACGCAAAACAAAATGGTGATGGAGTGAGAGGTGTGAGATCTAGGAAGTGTTTGTAGCGATTTAGAGCTTAAATTAAAATTAATTACCGATGGTGTGGACATATATGCCAATAAAGTACATGCTATAACTAATATGTATGCCTAAATAATATATCGATGGTTTCCACCCGGTGTAAAACTAGATATAAACAGACGATTTTATTAGACTAATGCTAAACTTATTATGTGGTCCAAGGTATAATTGAATGTAAGAAGAACCTTTGGTAGTCAATAGGTAAAACATACAATACATAACTGTCATTTGTTACCAATAAATTAATGCACAATATGCTCTCTAAATCGGTTCCATGTCATCTCAACCAGTAGACCATTTCAACCAGTAGCTCTCAACCAGTGCCAAATTAACCCAGACCAACCAAACCAGTTCCAAAATATAGTACTAACCTAACCTAACCTAACCTAACCGTATTGGTTGATTGGGTACTGGTTGAGAGCTACTGGTTGAGTTGACCGGTCACCCTCTAAATAATTTTGTCTGCATCTTTTTATTTTTCTTAAGTTAGGAAAACAAAGGAAGACAATTCTAAGGAATGAAAGCAGGGTCCATACACCTAATGCAATCCATTATTCAGGACAAACTTTGCAACAATTAGTTTGAAAATGTTGTGGATTACAAACACAGTTGCTAAAAGTTAAAGGTCAAAGGTTAAAGGTATCAGTGAATGATGGCCACAAGGGAGAACGGTATAGATGTTCAAGGCACATTATAGCCATGAAGGCCACCAAGTAGACAGTCACCAAGTTAAGGTCTTGGGTGAAGAAAAAAAAATATAATAATAACAAAATAGAAAAAAAAAATACTTTGCCGCCTTAAGCGGGGTCGATCCTGGGCTGAGTGAGGTTAAACTCCAAGACTCCCGCAATAGACAACTCCTTCACCAACCAGCCGTTGCTAATAGTGTGGAAAGTTATAGGATGTGAATTATGAAAACAAACCAATATCAGAATGTCTGCACTGTGGAAGAGTAATTGTGTTTCAATTTATTGGTAATCCCCATTGACCACTTGCGACTGTTAGGGCAATAAGGAAGTTGGTTGTGATTATCGATATTAAACAAAATTACCTGTTGAAATATGTTTGTAGTGCAAATATAAATACATCAAATAATTATGCAGTAAGCTATACATCCATCATAATCTCAATTTGGTTCTGCTAATTTTAGAAGTTTACAGCTCCGACTTTCTTATAGCCTAAAGATCAGTGGTGAATTGCAACCTAGCAGTTATGTATAGGTGTTTCTGGCTTCATTATCACTTTGCCACCTTAAATAATCGTAAGGTAAGTAGTGGCTTTCAGCGGGTTAATTGAAATAGTGTTTACCCTTTACATTCATACAGATCCCTCCTAAGCTGTATAAAATCGCCTACGATAGCCATAATTAACTATCAAGACGGGTGATAATTCTGAAGGTGTTAAACAAAAGGTATATATTAATGACCAGTGACTCGGCCCGATGTGACCTAGATGTGTGTGAATTTGTGTGTTCATTGATTTTTTTTTTTTTTTCATTATTCGGGCTGTCTCGAGTCGGCCATCCAAGTAAAAAAAAAAAAAAAAAAAAAAAAAAAAGGAATGGGCCTGAGCAAATAGATATAATAGATAGACTGGACCCGAGACCCTCAGTGTGAGCACCCCTGGCTCTGTTACCCAAACCAGTAATCTTCCCACAACAATTATCTTGCTATATTATATTGCTCTATCTTTCCTTTATGACTATTAACCCTTTGAAGATAACCACGCGTTTTGACAGTTTATTCGGGCTAACATTAAACGATTTTATACAACTTCGGAAGGATCTGTGGGAATTTAACAGACTAAGACTATCTCAATTAACCGTCTGACTACCTCATACCCTTTGTAATCTGAATATAATCGCCCAATAATAGCCGGAAAGCATAACAGCAATGGATTATTATTATTATATAATTATATAATTTAGTTACATTAAGGGGGAATTTCTTGGTTTTGTATGGACTTCCCTCTCCCTTTTGTTTAGCCCCATTAGTTTTGATATTGTAAGACGCTTGCCCCATCAGTTTGGCGATTTTGAGACTTCGCCCTATATATTTACTAATATAAAGACCTTTCGTGCCATTTAACTGAAAGGGGGATCTTACGGGTGATGTCTAAGCTTGATAAAGGTTTGAGGAGCACACGATAACACCTCCTTAAAGGTGTATCACTAGTCCCATTAGCTTTGGGATTTTAAGACATTCGTTCCATTAGTTTGGCGATTTTAAGACCTTTCGCCCTATTTGTTTTGTCAAAATAAAGAACTTTCGTGCCATTTAGCTGTTAATTTTTTCCTGGCGAGCGGTAGCGACCCTGAAATTCTAGGAGGAACTGGCCTTCGGACAGGACATTTTTATACTGAAAAATTTACAAATTTATCTTGAAAGGGGGTCTAGGAGGGGTGTTTTATTATTATTATTATTATTATTATTTTTATTATTAGTATTATTTTTTTTTATTTTTTTTTATTGTTTTAGCTTGATGGAACTCTAGCGAGGTTACTATAAAATTAATACATAAATAGATAAATAGACCAACAATCAAGCGCTACCCCTCCCCCCCCCCCCCCTTAAAACTCTTAATATAAACATTGAGCCCGCCCCGTGCACATCCCGCTATATTTACACCGCGAGCCGTAATTTATAGCGAGTGGGCTTCACAGATAGTCAACTTTATTCCTACAATTAGTGGGGATAATCCTAGCTAGATATTATTTATGTGGTTTGGGGTTTTTTTGGCCGACTATAATCCTTCGCCCACTTCGAAGGAGTTGACCTGCTGTTTTTTCTCTCCTTTTCTCTCTTGCTCTGGCTTGTATCCACTCGGCCCCATTCAGCCTACTGTTTTAAGACGTTTATCCCCATCCAGGCGTTGATTTTTTCCTGGAGAGCGATAGCAAGCCAACATTTTATAGAGAAATCCGGCTTCGCCGCCGGAGAAATTTGTCTACAAAAAAGAAAAAAATACAAATTTAGCTTGCTGTCAAAATATTTTTTTAAATATGCTGGCTCGCTATCGCTCGCCAAGAAAAAATCAACACCTGGATGGGGATAAACATCTTAAAACAGTAGGCTGAATGGGGCCGAATGGATACAACCTAGAGAGAGAGAGAGAAAAAAAAAAAAAAAAGTGGACCCCTTAAGGGGAGGTTTTTAGTTGATTTCCTAGACCTCCATCAAGCTTAAAATTACACCCCCTTGAGTCCCTTTCAAGATATATTTGTACATTTTTCGGTAGAAAAATGTCTCGGCCGAAGGCCGGTTCCTCTTAAATTACAGGCTCGCTATCGCTCGCCAGGATAAAATTGACACCTGAATGGCACGAAAGGTCTTTATATGGTGTGAAAGTTCTTAAAATCGCTAAACTAATGGGGCAAACGTTTTATAATATCAAAAGCAATGGGGCTAAACATAAGGGAGAAAGGGGTCAAGAAAAAAATCCCTCAAGTGGAGATCTCCCCTTAAGTCATTCGTAGAAACTGCAGGCTCGCATTCGCTCGCTAGGGGGAAAAAACGACGCCTCAATGGGTAGATGTTGAGTGGACATATATGGGTGTTATTTATATGTTTGTATTATTATGTGTTTGTTTGTGTGTGTGTGTGTGTGTGTGACTTTGTAATTGCTGGTCTATGCTAATATACGTGTGTGTATCCTTGCTAAAGTTGGGGTATGTGTGTAATAGATGTCTCCACTACTATAATACTAATAATATAAACTGCTGGGACAAGGATAGCCAGCCCCCTACCCCCACCACCACATGGAAGGATAGATAGTGTAAGTCACCGACCAGGCGGCCTCTTAGCTGCAATTTGCTTTATCTGATGAGTGATGTATTGGAGAGAGAGAGAGAGAGAGAGAGAGAGAGAGAGAGAGAGAGTACAGGAACATGAAATAATCACAGTCCAAGAATTCAAATTATACTGCGCCCCTGTCTAAACCCATAACACAGGAAATAATATAAACCCCCAAGTAAACCCCACGTTGGTATGACTGTAAACTATGTGATAACCTTGGGAGGAGGGTGTTATTTATGTGTAATACTTATATATATATGTGTAAATATTTATATTATACTTGTTTTTATTGTTGGTGTAGTTAATATTATATATATATATATATATATATATATATGTGTGTGTTATTATTTTTTGTAGTTGAATAATGTTATGCCATACAATGATTTATTGTCTTATCGTACCTTAATAATCTTCACCCCCCCTCTCTCTCTCTCTCTCTCTCTCTCTCTCTCTCTCTCTCTCTCTCTCTCTCTCTCTCTCTCTCTCTCTCGCTCTCTCTCTCTCACTCTCTCCTCGACTCTCTCTCTCTCTACTCTCGTCGCTCTCTCCATCTCTCGGCCTCTATCTCTCTCATCTCTCTCGCTCCTCTCTCTCTCGTCTCCTCTCCTCCCTCCATCTCTCTCCCACCATCCTCCTCCTCCTTCTCGCATGGTTCCCTCTAAATCTTCCCTCCTCTACATCTCTCCTCTCCCTCTTCGTCAACCTCTCTCCGCTCTCCCCTTCATCCCATCTCCCCCATCATCTCTCCTCCTACCTCCTCGTCTCCTCGCATCCGTCTCCTTCCCTCCCGTCTCTCTCTCGGTCTCTTCTCTCTCCCCTCCGTCTCTGCTCTCTCCTCACAATCGCCTCCTCCCGCCCCTCGTCCCCTCTCTCCTCCCCTCTCCCTCTCCCTCTCTCTCTTCCCTCCCCCCTCCTCTCTCCCTCCTCTCTCTCACCTCCTCTTCCCCCCTCCCACTCTCTCCCACTCTCTCCTCCCTCCCCTCTCCTTCCTCTCTCTCCCTCCCCTCCTTCGTCTCCACTCCCTCCGCCTCCTCCCACACTCATCCTCCCCCCCCTCTCCCTCCGCCCTCCTCTCTTCCTCGCTCCTCGATCTCTCTCTCCTCTTCTCTCCCCCCTCCTCTTCTCCCCCCACACTCTCTCTTCCTGCTCGTCGTCAACCCTGTTTTTTATCTCTCCCGCCCAACCACCTCTTTTACCTTTAAGAAAACAAATATGCTGTGACGTAAATAATGGGGGACTGAAGGCAGGGGGGGGGGGGGTTACTACTTAGGGGCTTGGTCTGGGAGGCTAGCTATTACCATCAATAATTTACCTGTTATCTTTTGTCTCCTTCACACACATACACACACACACACACGCACACACACACACACGCGAACACACACACACACACACACACACACACACACACACACACACACACACACACACACACACACAGCCAGCATTTACCAGTCTTGTGTACAATGATAAACAATGCGCCCATAATGTTGCTCTAGGGACACCAATTAACCAGTGTATTGTCTGCTGGGAAGGAAGAGACTGTATTAACCCCTTCGGCACCATGACGCCTTATTAACTTTGGTTCTGGATAAATATAGACGATTTTCTGCAGTATATGAAGAGCTCATGTTACTTATTAATGTATTATATGTATCTATTTATTTATATATACATTTTTAAACCTGCGTCTACATATTGTGAAAACCCTGTTATTATTCAGTGGGTTTATTGACATCGCATTCACCCCTTCGAGTCCTAGAAGTAGATTATAAGCTAAAGTATATCCTCTCTAATGGTAACCAGAAAATATGGTGAAAATGAAGTCATCATGTTGAAGGAGTTAAGGGGAGGCAGTTGGTTTTTCGAGTCTTCTTTTCTTATTAGAAGGCTCGAAGTGTTGGGTATATATTAAACATATGTTAAGTCATATAAGTGTTAAAATGCATTTTTCTACTTTCGTAGATCTTCAGTTATTGAAATTGTGCAAGAATGGCTGTTTCCAGAGTCGGGTAGGTGTGGTGGACTCTTCACTTGTATGACTTAAATATGTTTCCAGAGTCTGGTAGTTGATGTGGACTCTTCACTTGTATGACTTAAATATGTTTCCAGAGTCTGGTAGTTGATGTGGACTCTTCACTTGTATGACTTAAATATGTTTCCAGAGTCGGGTAGGTGTGGTGGACTCTTCACTTGTATGACTTTAATATGTTTCCAGAGTCGGGTAGGTGTGGTGGACTCCAACTTGTATGATGAATATGTTTCAGAGTCGGGGTAGGTGTGTGTGGACTATTCACTTGTATGAACTTTAATATTGGTTTCCTCCAGAGGTCGGGTAGGGTGGTGGACTCTTGTGTGGGGGACTGCTTCACTGTTATGAACTTGTAATATGTTTCCAGAGTCGGGTAGGTGTGGTGGACTCTTCACTTGTATGACTTAAATATGTTTAACTCCTGTACCGACCACGTCTTTATTGTTTTCTCTGGCTAATATTAGACGATTTTATTCAGTTTATTAATGGCCTCCATCAATTAACAAGCTTTGAACTATCTCAGTTTACCCATTTTACTACCACAGATCCTTCTTAAACTGCAAACAATCCTCTAAATATAGCTAGAATAAAGATAAATGACGTCGCCGGTACAGAAGGGGTTAATATACACCCAACAGTTCGAGCCTTCTAATATGTCATGTCTTTTTAACCCTTCTGTATTTTCTGCATTGCAATCTATTGTATATACATTGTAAAATAACACTAATATTGTTATTGCATTTAAGTCTTAAAGCTTAGTGCAGTGAACCAACCGTTTTCTACACACCTTTTAGTGTGGAAACATATATTCGTATATTCGTATATATATATATATATATATATATATATATATATATATATATATATATATATATATATATATATATATACAGATAGAGAAAGAGAGAGCGAGAGAGAGAGTGAGTATATGAATAATGATGCTAATAATAATAACAATAATGTTACATGCATCCTCAAATCCTGAAAGGGTTAATTAAGTAAAGAAGCAGTAATTTGGTTGAAGGGGTTGAGACAGGAAGCTATACATTATGTGACCGAATAAACAGACAGACAAGGAGACGGGTGATGACGGACATACGGACGGTCATAAATTACAGGAAAGGAGATGATTATTTTGATTGTCATACATTATTGCACTCATTGTGTTTTGTAATAGTTCAGTCTGGCTGTCAGTATTTCGATGTGAGTATCCTAGGCTCGAGTCCTTGGAGTGCCACAAGGTATTTGTTGATTTCATTAATTGAGTTTAGATGTGAAGTTGGTTGGTGGAAAAAGCATAATCAGTATATAAATATGATATATATATATATATTATAGTCCTATTATAAAAATATATATATAGGTACATATATATTATATACCGGTATATTATATATATATATAGACATATATATATACCGGGTATTATATATATTTATCATATACATATATATATATATATATATACTCGATATAGATGAGAGAGAGGAGACGGGAGAGAGAGAAGGAGGAGAGCAGGGATACCGAGAGAGAGAGATAGATATCAGCAATACAAATACAACCAAGGGAACCATTGCACTACACACCAAGCGCAATACAACACATTAAATAATGAGCGAGAAAGACGAACTGGGTAGAATAAAAACAAAAAATATATAATATAAACAAATCGTACGCCCGCCTCCAA
>CM064503.1:5568515-5663422 GCA_032716605.1 Paralithodes platypus | reverse complement strand
TGCTTCTTCTTCTTCTGCTTCTGCTTTTTCTTCTTCTCTATTTGTTTTTGTCCGTTCCAGTGCAAAAATTATTATTTGATAAATGGCATATGAAATACCCATCATAATATACCCGAATATAGGAATAGTATACCCTATTCCAAATTAATAGTCCACACATCGTGAACCCTAAACTCGGTAACTCAAAAAGGGACGAGATCCTTTGATATTGTATTTTACTAATGCTAATCAATTTTATTCAGTTTAGGAAGGATCTCTAGCAATGAAATGGCTTTGGAACTACCCCAATCAGCCCTTTTAACTACCATCGATTCTTCCTAAGCTGCAGAGAATGGTCTAGATATAGGTAGAATAACATATATACACAGATGTCGCTGGTGCAGAAGGGGTTAATGCCCTTGATAGTATACGGTGTAGGGTCGTAACCTTAACCCCTTCTGTACCGGCGACGTCTTTTTTGTATTTTATTCCTGCTATATTTAAGGGGAGGTATTTAGTTTGTTCCCTAGACCTCCATCAAGCTTAAAAATACACCCCCTTGAGTCCCTTTCAAGATAAATTTGTACATTTTTCGGTAGAAAAATTTCCCGGCCAAAGGCCGGCTCCTCTTAAATTACAGGCTCGCTATCGCTCGCCAGGATAAAATCGACACCTAAATGGCACGAAAGGTCTTAATATGGGGTGAAACTTCTTAAAATCGCTAAACTAATGGGGAAAACGTCTTAAAATCTCAAAAGCAATGGGGCTAAAGATGAGGGAGAAAGGGATCAAGAAAAAAATCCTTCAAGTGGAGATATCCCCTTAAGAAGGATCTGAGGTAGTAAAAAGGGTTAAGTGAGATAGTTCGAAGCCCGTTAATTGCTGGAGGCCTTTCATAAACTGAATAAAAAAAATCATCTAACAGTAGCCAGAATAAAGTTAAAAAGACGTCGCCGGTACGGAAAGGGTTAATGGGTTTCTTTCTGGGATGTATACGATTTTTCATCAAGGTTGCCGCAAAACTCTGAAGGGGGGCGGGGGGGGGGGGTTATTTATTGGTCTATATATTTATTTGTTTATTATTATTTATTTAGTTTAGTTTCCTCCCCACGCCTCCATCAGGTTTAGTCAAAATTATCCCTAAGATATCACCTTTCTAGATTAATTGGTACATTTTTTGGTAGAAACATTTCAGGGCCGAAGGTCGGTTCCTCCTAAATTACAGGCTCACTGTCGCTCGCCAGGAAATAAATGACACCTAAATGGCACGAAAGGTCTTAATATTGACAAAAGATGGGGCAATAGGTCTTAAAATCGACAAACTAATGGGGCGAACCTCTTAAAATTTCAAAGCTAATGGGGCTAAACCTGAGAGAGAAGGAGGCCTAGAATAACGACATACCGGGTACCTCCCCTTGATAGAGTTTTAGCATCACAATCTATTCACATGTTGTAGGTCCACCCACAGCTGCGTCAATACACAACTCTGCCCTTACACACATACATAAATACATAGCTATGTCGGTGTGTGTATGTGCGTGTGTAAGTACCATTAACCACCTGTACAAACACACGCACAAACATATGGAGGCACAAACAACACCACATGTACTGACTCACACACACACACACACACACACACACACACACACTCACACACACACCCACACACTCATATATATATATATATATATATATATATATATATATATATATATATATATATATATATATATATATATATTAGTAAAGCCAGGTAATAAATTGTCTTTAATACGGTACATACGAGGTTGAAAGAAATGGCAATTTCTGCTTTGGAAATTTTATTATTCAAGGTTTCCAGGTCTCTGATGAGTTTTCGCTGGGTGGCAGGAAGTAGATGAATGAGGTTAGCAAAATTCATGATGGTACAGGGTTACATTAATGTACATGATGATACAGGATATACGACGCGTTTCACTGGACAACCAGCATTATCAAGTAAGGATAGAATGATATAAAAGGTAAACAGGAAGGGTATATATAGAGGGTGGAGGATCAGAGGAGGCGAAAATCAATAGCAAACTTTTGCCCCCTGATTTTCGCCTCCTCTGATCCTCCACCCTCTATAATTATATACCCTTCCTGTTTACCTTTTATATCATTCTATCCTTACTTGATAATGCTGGTTGTCCAGTGAAACGCGTCGTATATCCTGTATCATCATGTACATTAATGTAACCCTGTACCACCATGAATTTTGCTAACCTCATTCATCTACTTCCTGCCACCCAGCGAAAACTCATCAGAGACCTGGAAACCTTGAATAATAAAATTTCCAACGCAGAAATTGCCATTTCTTTCAACCTCGTATGTATTAAAGAAAATATATATATATATATATAGGTTTTTATTATGGACGCATTCGTTAATGGCAGGTGGGTTAAACTATTAGTGGACATAACGTAATTTACAGAACATGTAATACAAAGCCAATAATGAATGGAGGGGAAGACAATGAATGGAATTGAGGGGGATGCATTAGAGGGGGTGCAGAGACCATACCTTCAGTTGGATGTAAGGGGATTCTGGAGGGAGTGGGGATAGTGGGGAGTAGAGGAGAGGGCGGGGGGAAGGGAAAGGAGACTGGGGGGGGGGGTATAAGACAGAGATAAAGGACATAACAGACATAATGAGACCACTGGGGGTGGGGGTGGGGGGGGGGGGTGATCTTTGGAGAGTAACAGCAAAACACATTTGTCCTTAACTTATTCATGTCCTGGGAGAGACGGTTGGTAAGAAGGGGGTGGGTAGAGGTGGTGGTGGGGAAGAAGGGGTGGGTAGAGGTGGTGGTGGGGAAGAAGGAGGCTATACAACAAAGTAATACACAGATTATACGTTAGTGTCAGCTGTATCTCACTGGCATTGCTATAATATCGCTATTCTTTAGCTATAATATCGTTATCTACAAATATCCTAATTATGGTTTCTACTCCCTTTCAATATGAATGCTATGACTTTAACAAACCATTGTTAAAGATAAAATTTCATGTGTTATTGGAAATTATTAAATAATTTAAGTTGCATTATGGTACTGGAATTTTAAAGGGATACTACTCGCTTTTTCTGGACCCCCTTCTCCCTCACGTTTAGCATATTAGCTTTGAAATTTTATGACGTTCCTTCCATTAGTTTGTCGATTTTAAGACCTTTCGTCCCATTTCGTTGTCAATTTTAAGACCTTTCATGCCATTTAGGTGTCGATTTTTTCCTGGCGAACGATACCGAACCTGTAATTTTAGAAGGAATCGGCCTTCGGCCGGGAAATTTTTCTACCGAAAAATGTACAAATTTATCTTGAAAGGGGGTGTAGGGGGTGTTTCTTTAAGCTTGATGGAGGTCTCGCGAGGAAACAAAAAAATACATTAATAAATAAATCTATAGGCCAATAATCAAGCAGTACCCCCTTAAACATACTTTTGCTACATTTCTTTACAGTTAATTAACTAAAAAAATTAACCAACTACAACTTCATACAAGAGGTATTTAGTCAAGATTTAGTTAGTTAGGAGTGTTATTAATTGTCATTAACATCCCCATCACCGTCTCTTCTCTTTAAACCCCCCCCCCCTCCCCCCCTCCCCATTGTTACCCCTCCTTGACACTCCTCCCCCCGTGTGTCACAAACAATGCCTCACCACCCACCAACACGGGATTAAAAAAAAACGGTGTAGCCTTCGGGGTCACACCGGGGGGGGGGGGGGGGTCCAGGGTAAGGACAACAACAGCCAAGTATTGTGCCCATGGCCTGCCTGTACACTTGTTGGGGAACAGGTATTTCTATAAAACCGCGTCCAAAACTGACACAATACTATACCCTGTTCCAAATGAATTTCCCGGCCTAAGGCCGGTTCCTCCTAAATTACAGGCTCGATATCGCTCGCCAGGAAAAAAAATCGACGCCTTTTTGGCACGAAAGGTCTTAACATTGACAAAGAAATGGGCAAAAATCTTAAAATGTGAAATCTAATGGGGATAAACATGAAGGAGAAGGGGGTTTAGAACAAATATACAAAACATCTCCTTAAGCTTGGTTACAATAAATTTGGCTTGGTTTTAGTCGGGTTAGGTTAAACTGAATAAGGGTAGGTTAGCAAGTTTTGGCTGTTCTGGTCGTGGCCGTTTAGGAGTGTGGCCGTCTTAACCCTTGTCCACCACCATTACATAATTGTCATTCTATTCTGGTTACCATTAGACGATTTTCTTTAGTTTATAATTTACCTCTATGACTCAAATGAGTACATATTATCTTAATAAACCCTTTTAATGACACAGGTACTTGTTAAACTGCATAAGATCATCTAATTTTAGCCAGAATCAAAGGTAAAAAAAAGTCATGGTACTGAAGGGGTTAATCTCTACCATGGTATAGGTAGCGCCAACGAACTTGGTAACAATATTGATCCCTTACCTCTCTGTACCTCAAAAGTACCTCGAGCAAACTGACTGTAAATATCCACACCTATTTCCTGGTGGACTCTCCCCCAATGACAGAAACGTCGGCCCGATTGCTTTATTTCATTTCGAATTATAAGAAGTTAAAGGGTCAAGATTATTCTCAAGTTCGTTGGCGCTACCGACAGTAACAAGAGGTAGCCATTGTCCCCCTTACACTTGTCACAGGCTGTGGCTTGGGATGGACTGGACCGGCACTAACGGGATTGAGGGTATTAACGTGTCTCCAGGCTCTTTATGATGGCCTCGCTGAACCCCTTTACATCCAGTAGTAATTACAGAGGGAACATATCGGATCGGACCCTTCTGGCTTTAATAATCTTCTCGGTTTAATTGTTATGCTCCTCTTAAGGGGAGATTTCCACTTGAGGGACTTTTTTCTTGACCCCTTTCTCCCTCATGTCTAGCCCCATTGCTTTTGAGATTTTAAGACGCTTGTCCCATTAGTTTGGTAATTTTAAGAATTTCCGCCCCATTTTAGTCAATTTTAAGACCTTTCGTGCCATTTAGGTGTCGATTTTATCCTGGCGAGCGATAGCGAGCCTGTAATTTAAGAGTAACCGGCCTTCGGCCGGGAAATTTTTCTACCGAAAAATGTACAAATTTATCTTGAAAGGGGGTCAAGGGGATGAAATTTTAAGATTGCTGGAGGAGTAGGAAACAAACTAAAAACCTCCCCTTAAGCTTCTCAAACCTGAATATTATTATCTGGAATTTGAAACAAAATAAAATAGCAACCACGTGGTTAAGTAATTACCTCCGCCAACGAAGTTGGATGGAGGTTATTTTTTTGCCTCTGTTCGTTTTTTATTTGTTCGTCTGTAAACAAGATATCTCAAAAAGTTAAGAACCGATGTCCACGAAAGTTGTTGGGCAGATAGGATATGCACCAAGAAAGAAGTGATTCCCGAGCGCATACTTCCGCCAGCATAGGCGGAGGTGTGCGCTCTCCCTAGTGGCACTCTCGTGTTCGTCTTATTCTGGTTACGTTTACATGTTTTTCTTTAGTTTATAAGCTACCTCTGGGAATATAGTGTGTGAGAGAGAGAAAAAGAGAGTGTTTGTGTGTGTGTGTGAATGTGTGTGTGTGTGTAGATCTTCCCGTGTGAACTGTTCTTTCTTCCCCCCACCCCCCACCCCCCACCCCCCACCCCCCTCCCTCTTATTTCTCTTTCTCAGGTGGGCGCAGTGTTGTCGTCGTTGTTGTTGTTGTTATGTCATGTCACCAACGTTTTCTCCCACACACCCACAATCTGAGAGCCTTGGGAATCGTTGTGTGGCGACCCTTGGAACTGATGCGATTCGAAGCTTCATTCAAGTATTAATCCTTTGACCACAGACTCCGCACATCATGCTCCCCAATTCCATACGGAACTTAACTTAACCCCTTCAGTCCCAGGTCACTGTTTTCACGTAATTAAAGTTAACAGTAGACGGTATCATTCAACCTGTGTGTGTGTGTGTGTGTGTGTGTGTTATATGAGTCTAGGATATATTATATAGTTCGGGGGGGGGGGGGGAGAGAGAGAGTTATTGAACATCATCAACCTTATCAGTATACCTCCCCCTCCCCCTCTCTATCTCCACCTTCTTCACCACACCTCTACCCCTCCTTTTGCTTACCTCCCCCCCTCTTCTCCTCCCCTACCCCACACTCACTTCCCCTCCCTTCCCTCCCCTCCCACCTCCTGTCACCCACCTTCCTCTTCCTTCCCTCATTTCCCCTTCCCCTCTTCCTTCCCTCTTCCCGCCCCTCCCCCTTCCTCACCACTCCGCTTACCTCCCTTCCCCCCTCTCCCCCATCCCCTCCCTCTCCCCCTTGTTTGCCGACCAATGATAATTATTATGCTGTCTAGACTGGGCAGCTGCGTTCAAAATGTCATTAATAGGTGTCCTTCCTAATATCGCCTAATAATAACAAGATTTAAAGGCCAAATATGTCATAGATACTGAAAGAGTTAAAGGGAGTTGGTTGTTTTTCTGGATCCCGTTCCCTTTCATGTTTAGCCCATATAGTTTTATATTTTAAGACGTTCGCTCCACTAGTTTGGTAATTTTAAGACCTTTCGTGCCATATAAGTATTTTTTCCCGTCGAACGGTAGCGAATCTGTAATTTAGGAGGAACCGGCCACATTTTCTATCGAAAAATCTACAAATTTAAATCAAAGGCGGGTCTAGGCGGTGTTGTATTTATGCTTCATGGATGTCTAGCGAGGAAACAAAAACGCAAATATATATAGAACAATTATATATATCATTATATGTATATTTGGCTCGAACGTCCTTGATTTTGGCCCTGTCACTCTTTCAATTATGGGGGATGCACTCGCTATAGGCAGTTCTGTCTTTTTCCTCCCTCAATCACATAGACAAAAAATAAATATATATATATGTATAATTATACAAATACATAAATAATATATTTAAATAAAGAAATAGACCTTAAAATACCCCCTACCACAATAAAGCTTTAAACTGTGAAGCTGGAACCAAGCTTTTATATAATGACTGCCCGAATATACTCCCAACTGTCCGGGAATACAATACATGGCTCTCTTATCTGCCTCAACTGGTGAGGGACTTTATAATGGGGCTTTATTATCGTCTTTAGTCCTCCTGCCAGCGCTCGCCCCTCTTGCCGTTTTCTTTGTCTTATTTTGTTTTGTTTTAGTTTAGTGTCCCCTGTGCTGTGCTGTGCTGTGCTGTGTGGGTGTGTGGGTGTTTTTTTGTGTGTGTGTGTGTGTGTGTGTGTGTGTGTGTGTGTGTGTGTGTGTGTGTGTGTGTGTGTGTGTGTGTGTGTGTGTGTGTGTATACTTCCTACCCCTCAACTCTTCCCCTCAGTCCCCCTTCCCCCCGACCCATTCTCCATCATTCTAACAAATTGAGCTCCTATGGATCGGAGTCAAGATATATTATACAGTTCACACACACACACACACACACACACACACACACACACACACACACACACAGACACACACACACACACACACACACACACACACACACACTGAACTTAAAGAACCCCCTTCTGTTATCCGAGTCTAGGATATATTATATAGTTCAGGGGGGGGGGGGGAGAGAGAGTTATTGAACATCATCAACCTTATCAGTATACCTCCCCCTCCCTCCCCCCCTCTCTATCTCCCCTCTCCCACCTTCCCCTTCACCACACCTCTACCCCCTCCTTTTGCTTACCTCCCCCCCTCTTCTCCTCCCCTACCCCACACTCACTTCCCCTCCCACCTCCTGTCACCCACCTTCCTCTTCCTTCCCTCACTTCCCCTTCCCCTCTTCCTTCCCTCACTTCCCCGCCCCTCCCCCTTCCTCACCCCTCCGCCTACCTCCCTTCCCACCTCCTGTCACCCACCTTCCTCTTCCTTCCCTCACTTCCCCTTCCCCTCTTCCTTCCCTCACTCCCTCTCCCCCTTCCTCACCCCTCCGCTTACCTCCCTTCCCCCCTCTCCCCCATCCCCTCCCTCTCCCCCTTGTTTGCCGACCAATGAATTATTATTATGCTGTCTAGACTAGGCAGCTGCGTTCAAAATGTCATTAATAGGTGTCCTTCCTAATATCGCCTAATAATAACAAGATTTAAAGGCCAAATATGTCATAGATACTGAAAGAGTTAAAGGGAGTTGGTTGTTTTTCTGGATCCCGTTCCCTTTCATGTTTAGCCCATATAGTTTTATATTTTAAGACGTTCGCTCCACTAGTTTGGTAATTTTAAGACCTTTCGTGCCATATAAGTATTTTTTCCCGTCGAACGGTAGCGAATCTGTAATTTAGGAGGAACCGGCCACATTTTCTACCGACAAATATACAAATTTATCTCAAAGGCGTGTCTAGGGGGTGTTTGTTTTTAAGCTTGATGGATGTCTAGCGAGGAAACAAAAACGCAAATATATATAGAACAATTATATATATCATTATAATGTATATTTTGGCTCGAACGTCCCTTGATTTTGGCCCTGTCACTCTTTCAATTATGGGGGATGCACTCGCTATAGGCAGTTCTGTCTTTTTCCTCCCTCAATCACATAGACAAAAAATAAATATATATATATGTATAATTATACAAATACATAAATAATATATTTAAATAAAGAAATAGACCTTAAAATACCCCCTACCACAATAAAGCTTTAAACTGTGAAGCTGGAACCAAGCTTCTATATAATGACTGCCCGAATATACTCCCAACTGTCCGGGAATACAATACATGGCTCTCTTATCTGCCTCAACTGGTGAGGGACTTTATAATGGGGCTTTATTATCGTCTTTAGTCCTCCTGCCAGCGCTCGCCCCTCTTGCCGTTTTCTTTGTCTTATTTTGTTTTGTTTTAGTTTAGTGTCCCCTGTGCTGTGCTGTGCTGTGCTGTGTGTTTGTGTGTGGGTGTTTTTTGTGTGAGTGTGTGTGTGTGTGTGTGTGTGTGTGTGTGTGTGTGTGTGTGTGTGTGTGTGTGTGTGTGTGTACTCGCGAATAACAAAAAACACCCACCGCTTAACTCTCAATTCATCATCCATCACTGCCTGTTCCATCTGTTTAAAGTATCTTAGTAATATTCCAGTCCACTTTAAATTATCTATTCCTTTGTATTCACTCTCTCTCTACCTATCCCTCTTCCAGCATTTCGTATAATTAATTAATATAGTGTCTAAATATTACCTTTATGTGTATAGTATGTTTCATCTTATTAATTAACCCTTTCAAGATCCGCTTACGCATTTCGTTTCTGTTTTCTGGCTATTATTGGACGATTTTATTCAGGTAAGGAAGAGTATATGGAAGTCAGAGGGTTAAATGAGATAGTTTTTACTCTTATGATTTCCACAGATCCCTCCTAAACTGTATAACATTGTCTAATGATAGCCAGAATAAACTGTAAAATGTTGTCATAATCTT
This sequence comes from Paralithodes platypus, assembly GCA_032716605.1. Taxonomy (NCBI): domain Eukaryota; kingdom Metazoa; phylum Arthropoda; class Malacostraca; order Decapoda; family Lithodidae; genus Paralithodes; species Paralithodes platypus. The sequence continues at coordinate 5,654,043 of CM064503.1, read as the reverse complement.
CAAAGAGTTAAGTTTCATATTTACTGTGTTTTAGCTTAGTTTCCCTCCATTAATGTACCATATAGAAAATACGTTACCTACCCACACCCCTATATCGGAGAAGTGCAGTGGCGCTAATAAGTCATGTCTCAGCTGTCATTACATTTGGCTTGCTCTGTGCTGTATTAATGTCTGTCGGATGTTGAATAGCATGGGTAAGTGTAGGAACATGTTTGTATATCTCACTCAAAAAGAAGAAATCATGTGTAAATATTGCGGATACCAATGATTGATCAAAACATACTTGGTGCTGAGACATCACTTATTAGACCGACTGTACAATCATAATCTTATACCTTGATCATTGAATATATAAGAAATACAACCCCATTCCCTTGCATTGACCACGTGCGAATTTCAGGCCATAAATAAGTTGGATCCGCAAACATCGATATAAGAACATAAGAACATAAGAACATAAGAAAATGGGAGTCTGCAGAAAGCCGATTGGCCTAAGCAAGGCAGATCCCTGTCCCACACAACCCCAATTACAAAGCCCAATTATAGGCTCAACACTCTAATACCCTGAGGATCATCTTACCAAAACGGTTAGAGATTAACGCAGGATTACGGGGGTCTGCAGAGCGCTGATTGGCCCAACCCTGCTGATCCCCCTTCACACCCAACCCTTCTCGTCCATATGCTTATCCAATTTTATCTTAAAGCTCCCTATCGTTTTTAATCCCACTATAGCACTTGGTAGTCCATTCCACCCATCTACAACTCTGTTACCAAACCAATATTTGCCTATATCTTTTCTGAAACGAAATTTATCTAATTTGAAACCATTGGTACGAGTTCTTTCGCTATCACTGAGCTTTAGTACATTGTCATGTCCCCTTTGTTAATCCCACTAACCCACTTGAACACCTCTATCATATCCCCTCTAACTCTGCGTCTCTCTAACGAATGTAAGCCTAATTTCTTCAACCTTTCTTTATACGGAAGATTTCTAATATTATGGATCATTTTTGTCATTCTACGTTGTACTCTCTCCAATGAATCTATGTCCATTCTGTAATAAGGACACCAAAATTGAACAGCATAATCCATATGGGGTCTCACTAATGACAAGTAAAGTTTTAAGATAACATCAGCAGTTCTGTTACTCACACTCCTTGAGATGAACCCGAGAATCCTGTTTGCCTTGTTTCGAACGCTTATACACTGTTGTCTAGGCTTCAAATCATTGCTAACAAACACACCTAGATCTTTCTCACAATTCGAGTTTTCTAATTCCACATTAGCTAGTTTATATTTAACATTTGTATGCATCTTCCCTATCTTTAATACCTTGCATTTGTCAATGTTAAACTTCATCTGCCAATTTACTGACCATTCGTGTAAGGTATCTAGATCCCTTTGGAGGCACTCTATATCTCTATCTGAATCAATTGTTCTCCCCATCTTGGTATCGTCTGCAAATTTACTTATCCTACTAGTTATACCTAAATCAAGGTCATTTATGTATATAACAAACAACAGAGGACCTAATACAGATCCCTGGGGGACACCACTTTTGACTGCTCCCCATTCTGACTTCGTACCATTTATGCTGACTCTCTGCTTCCTACCAATTAGCCATGACCTAATCCATCCCAACAACGCCCCACCTATTCCATGCGCCTCAACCTTTCTCATCAATCTCTCGTGGGGGACTCTGTCGAAAGCTTTACTGAAATCTAAATATATTATATCATATGACTTGTCATTATCTACTGCTTCATATACCTCTGAGAAAAAACTAAGCAAATTAGTAAGGCAAGAACGTCCCTGAGTGAATCCATGCTGAGAAGAATTTATTAAATTAAATGTATCTAAGTGGTTTCTAATTTTACTAGCAATAATTGACTCTAGTAGCTTTCCTATGGATGATGTAAGACTAATGGGACGGTAATTGGATGCTATTGATTTGTCACCTTTTTTGAAGATCGGAACTACGTTTGCAAGCTTCCAAGCTTCTGGAACTATACCTGTCTCCAATGACTTGTTAAATAAAAATGTTAATGGGTAACTTAACTCATCCCTACATTCTTTTAATACTCTAGCATATACCTCATCAGGACCAGGCGATTTATGAGGTTTCAGTCTGTCAATTTCCTTAAGCACATCATTTCTACTTATAGTAACCGTACTTAACCTATTTTCTATACTATCGCTATATACCTTACGGACTTCTGGAAACTGTGCCAAATTTTCATTAGTGAAAACGGAAAGAAATTGACCATTTAATGTACTGCACATTTCTAAATCATTTTCTGTCATTTCTCCTATCGAAGTTTTAAGGGGACCAATTACATCTCTAACCTTGGATTTATATAGTTGGTAAAAAGCTTTAGGATTATTTTTTGAGTCATTGGCAACCTTAATTTCATAATTTCTTTTTTCTTTCCTAATATCCTTTTTTACCTGTCTTGATAGATTCTGATAGTAAGCAAGTAGGTGAATTTCGCCTTTTCTAATTTTTCTATATATTCCTCTCTTTGTCCTAGAAGATCTAATAGTCTATTATTCATCCATTTGGGTTGGTTCTGTGTTGATCTAAATTTTCTTTTGGGGATGTATTTATTTTGTGCATTGAATACTGACTTGATAAAATTATCGTATGTATCTACCAAGGTTGACGTCTCTTCCTGACTTAAGATGACAGGTGCCTGAGAAGGGGTACACTCATTTGGACACCTGGATCGACTTAATTTTTTGACCATAGGGTCCGCTAATAGGGCTCTTCTTAACCCACCATAATTGGCTTTTCTAAAGTCAGGTATTAATGTTGTATTCTCTCTGGTATTACCTTTCCATTGTATATTAAAATACACAGAATTGTGGTCACTATTTCCTAGGTGGTCCCCTATCTCTACATTATTTACCATATGTTCATTGTTACTGAAAACTAAATCGAGAATATTATTACCTCTAGTCGGCGTATCTATGAATTGAAATAAAAAACTATCTTGTACTACCTCTATAAACTCCTCAGAATCAGAGTCTCCTATTTGATGCTGCCAATCTATATTCGGAAAATTAAATCCACCATAATGCACACATTGCTAAACCTTGATGCCATTTTAATTTCCTCCCATAATGACGTTCCGTCATTTCTACTCATATTTGGCGGTCTATACATAACTCCAATAACTATGGTCTCACTACCTTCGTTAACCTCTACCCAAACACTTTCATTATCGTTATTTAGTCTAATACCTGATTTAATACAGCTTTTTAATGTACTCCTGACAAACACTGCTATACCGCCACCCCTCTTACTTGTTCGGTCATATTTAAACAAACTATATCCTGGTATATCAAATTCTGCTAAAAAATGCCTGGTTTCTGTATTAATCCACGTTTCAGTTAGCGCTATTATGTCTATATTTTCTTTGCTAACAAGGGCTCTAAGTTCGTTCATTTTGTTACATAGACTCCTACAGTTTGTGTAATATACTCTCAATTTACTTCTTTTCTTTATACCTAATTTACCTTTGTTTTTAGCGACATTTCCATCTTCTGTTGCACCATCACTACTATTATTTGCATTATAGTCATCATTTTTAGCATGAGACTGAATATCCTTATCGCTTTCGCCTGACGCTAAAATTGTTCCAATTAACCTCTCATTTACACTCTCAATATTTCTGTTCAAAACCCCACAACCACCCTATCTAAAGAACTAGCTAATGTAGAAACCCCTAACCGTGAAAGATGAACCCCATCCCTTGCGTACATCCCATCTCTCCCATAGAAACTATCCCAGTTATCAATGAATGGTATTGCTTTTTCTTTGCAATATTTCTCCAAACGGCAATTGACACCAATCGCCCTGGATGTCCATTCCTTGGGAACTCCTCTTCTGGGTAGGATACAATGTACTACAGGGATCCCTCCCTTCATCCTAACTTTATCTAACACATCCCGATACTGCTGCAGCAGTTCCTCACTTCTACACTTCCTCACTTCCTCACTTCCTCATTTTGATATAAAACAAAATGCAATAATAATGTAGGTTTCTGATGGATAGAAGGGATATTGAATTAAATATGGTGTTAATAGATGCACTACAACCGTATTTTAGCTCGCAATTCTGCTAAAAATTGATGTCTACAGCTCCAACTTCCTTATACCTCGAAACTCATAAGTGGACAAGTTATCGTTCCTTCCTGCCGTGGTGACATTAGTTAAGGGCAGATAATTATCTACTATATATATATATATATATATATATATATATATATATATATATATATATATATATATATATATATATACACACAGTATATACTGTATAATATGTACTTACTTATTTATATATTTATATTTCTTTAGTTTCCTCCCTAGACTTTCATCAAGCTTATAATAATATCCCCAAGACCACCCTTCGAGATAAATGTGTACATTTTTCGTTAGAGAAATGTCGCGGCCGAAGGCCGGTTCCTCCTAACGGTAGTAGTGACAGACTTATAGGCTCGCATGCTCGCATTTTATGAAATAAAGATTTGAGTCTGAATCTATCTGTATATATGTAAAATGTTACCATGTAACCTTTTATGAAATAAAGAATTAACTAACTAACTATCACTATAATCGACCTCCTCCCCCCCCCCCCCCCTCCCCCCCCCCCCCCCCCCCCCACCCTCCTTAAAGGCAGAAGAGCCGGACTAACAGTACTCTATCTCCTTACTCTGCCTCTATCTCATACTCACTGGGGTAAACAAAAAAGTCATTAAATTAACGGTACATCTGTGGGTCCCCTGCAGTTAAGAAGGGAGTGTTTACGTGGTTTGAGGAACCCAGCTCTTCACCATACTTACCCCTCTCAGTTATCCGCACTGGGCCCTATTTTTATGTCGGGTGGGCGGTATGGTATATTGGGGTACTGTACACTGTAAAATGTGAACGTTATTAATTGTAGAAGGAATGATATACACAATAAACGTTCCGATCATTTACGTGTTCAAATTAACACACATACACGCTGAAACACTATTTATGGGGTTGTTGATTAGGTTTAGGATAGTTTATGTAGATTTAGGATAGTTCATTAGATTTAGGATAGTGTGTGTAGATTTGGAATAATTTTTTGTAGATTTAAGATAGTTTATGTAGATTTAGGATAGTTCATTATATTTAGGATAGTGTGTGTAGATTTGGAATAGTTTTTGTAGATTTAAGATAGTTTGAGTAGATTTAGGATAGTCTGGGCGTTCTTTCCTGAACAGATAGGCCCTTTTCAGATATTTTACCCATTAACAAAGTTTACATTTTATTTTCAATAAGGAGACAAAAGGCAAAGCTGCTTATAACGAGTGCCCCCCGCCCCCAATTGAAAGAGTGATAGAGATACAAATTAATGGTACAATACGTTGGAGTCATTGTCTAACTACTTGGTGCAGTTAGCTTGGTAATGTTAGGCTTGGTTTGGTCTGATCAGCCCTCACATACCTCTCCAATTTCTAGTCTCTTACCCCCCCCCCCCCTTTCCCTCTCGCCGTGTCAGTGGTGAGGAAATTATTTTAGATGGATTTCGTTAGATCTAGATAGAATGCTTTAGTTAGTTAGATTTAGATAGCATACTTTAGTTAGTTAGATCTAGATAGTATGGTTTAGTTAGTTAGATTTAGATAGCATGCTTCAGTTAGTTAGATTTATATAGCATACTTTAGTTAGTTAGATCTACTGTAGATAGCATGCTTTAGTTAGTTAGATCTAGATAGCATACTTTAGTTAGTTAGATCTACTGTAGATAACATGCTTCAGTTAGTTAGATTTATATAGCATACTTTAGTTAGTTAGATCTAGATAGTATGGTTTAGTTAGTTAGATTTATATAGCATACTTTAGTTAGTTAGATCTACTGTAGATAACATGCTTTAGTTAGTTAGATTTATATAGCATACTTTAGTTTGTTAGATCTACTGTAGATAACATGCTTTAGTTAGTTAGATTTATATAGCATACTTTAGTTAGTTAGATCTACTGTAGATAACATGCTTTAGTTAGTTAGATTTATATAGCATACTTTAGTTAGTTAGATCTACTGTAGATAACATGCTTCAGTTAGTTAGATTTATATAGCATACTTTAGTTAGTTAGATCTACTGTAGATAGCATGCTTCAGTTAGTTAGATCTAGATAGAATGCTTTAGTTAGTTAGATTTAGATAGCATGCTTCAGGTGTAACTCATAGGTTAGTTGTAGTCAGCTTGATTAATCTCTTCTGTACCAAAGACGTCTTTTGTATTTAATATCTGCTACAGTTAGACGATTTTATGAAGCTTAGGAAGGATATAGGTTAGCTAAAAGGATGAATTGAGATAGTCTGTTGCCATTTAATTGGTCGTCGACGTCTTTCCTAAACTGAATATAATCGTCTAAGAGTATCCTGAATACAATGAAAAAGACGTCGCCGGTACAGAAGGGGTTAAGATGGCTGTTCTGACCTACTTCCAAACACGCATGCCGGTAGCGGGTGACGTTATTATTCACCGACACAACTCCTTTCACTATTCACGAAATCCCCCCCCCCCCTTTCCCCCCCCCCCCCCGACCACACACCTCCTTCCTTCTTTTCTTCTTCTGTAATCTTGGTCACCAGTCTTTTCGCGTCAATGTTGTATCGCTGGCCCTTAATTTAATGTAATGTAGGTTAAGGGGATGTATTTAGTTTGTTCCCTAGACCTCCATCAAGCTTAAAATTACACCCCCTTGAGTCCCGTTCAAGGTAAATTTGTACATTTTTCGATAGAAAAATGTCCCGGCCGAAGGCCGATTCCTCTTAAATTACAGGCTCGCTATCGCTCGCCAGGATAAAATCGACACCTGAATGGCACGAAAGGTCTTAATATGGGGTGAAAGTTCTTAAAATCGCTAAACTAATGGAGCAAACTTTTTATAATATCAAAAGCAATGGGGCTAAACATGAGGGAGAGAGGGGTCAAGACAAAAATCCCTCAAGTGGAGATCTCCCCTTAAGCTAATATTAGGTTGTATTAACCCTTTAAAGATATTGAAGCATGTTGACAGTTTAATCTGGCTATCATTAGACGGTTACATAAAGCTTGCTATCATTAGACGGTTTTATAAAGCTTAACCCTCCCCGACATATGACGCAATTTTGAGCCTATTGGGGATACTTTAAAGCCTTTGTTACCATCAGGGGTATTTAGAAACCTTTAGTTTAGTTACTTCAACCTCTGCAGTTGTCTTTGAGTTAGCTGTGGGCAGAAAACTAATTTTGGAGAGGTAATTATAAGAGTGAGAGAACTCTATTTCTAATTGCTAAGCTGGCAACCTCTACGTCATAAATGCGTGAAAGGGTTAAGAAGGGTCTATGACAATTATATGGGTAAAGCATATCTCATTTAACCTTCTGACTTCCATATAGCCTTAAGGGGAGGTTTTTAGTGTATTTCCTAGACTACCATCAAACTTGAAATTACACCCCCTTGAGCCCCTTTCAAGATAAATTTGTACATTTTTCGGTAGAAAAATGTCCCGGCTGAAAGCCGGTTCCTCTTAAATAACAGGCTCGCTATCGCTCGCCAGGATAAAATCGACACCTAAATGGCACGAAAGGTCTTAAATTGACAGAAATGGGTCGAAAGTTCTTAAAATCGTCAAAATAATGGGGCGAACGTCTTAAAATTAGAAACGCAATGGGGCTAAACATGAGGGAGAAAGGAGTCCAGAAAAAAATCCCTCAAGTGGAGATCTCCCCTTAATAATCGGGATACAATCGTCTAATAATAGCCGGAAAACAGAGACGACATGCGTACTAGATCTTGAAAGGGTTAAGTTAGGTTAGGTTAAGTTAGTAAGTTCAGTTAAAGATAGACTCATCTAGGTTTAGTTAGTAGAGAGTAGTTGAGGAAAAGGGACTCTTTTATTTTCTCTCACATTTGTTTTGGTAATTAGTTCTTAACCCTTTCAAAAACATGACGCATTTTGACAGTATATGCTGGTTATCATTAAGGGGTGATGGGTCGTTTTTCTGGTCCCCCTTCTTCCTCATGTTTAGCCCCATTAGTTTTCAGATTTTAAGATGTTCGGCCCATAAGTTTGGCGATTTTAAAACCTTTCGCCCCATTGTTTTTGGCATTAAAAGTTTTCGTGTTATTTATGTGTCGATTTTATCCTGGCGAGCGATAGAGAGCCTGTCATTTGAGAGGAACCGGCCTTCATATTTCTATCGAAAAATGTACACATTTATCTTGAAGGAGGGTCTTGTGGGGGGGGGGGGGGGGTTAAGCTTGATTGAGGTATAGGGAGGCACTAAAAGAATCCTTAAATGATCCATAAATGAGCCAATATATATCTCACCTTAAACGATTGTATACAGGCTTGGGAAGGATCTGGAGGAATGATATGGGAGAAGTGCGTGTGAGTGAATGGGACTCTACACGTGTACGAAATATCGTGTAGGCACAATTACCTCGTAAAGCCGTTCCCTGGAATGCCTCCCCCGCCCAAGAACTCGACACTTAACGAACCTTGGAGCATCAGACTCCAAACAACAACACTCGCTGCACAGTCACACACTTTAATTATTCTTATATAAGTGAAATGGGTTTGTTTAACATGTAACGAACGATTATCATAACGTTAAATTTAATCAATGAAGTATATTTAACTGTTTTGTCTAAAGGGTAAATTGTTCCCTACAGAATATAACGAATAATAAATAAAAGCCTAAAATGTATATCATTAATCTGTCTCATACACATCACTGTATATTTTAGTAAATTCGTTTAAGGGGGGTGACCTGTTTTTTTTTGTTTTTTGTTTTTTATCTCCTTTTTTTCTCTTTCTCTGGCTTGTATCCATTCGGCCCCATTCAGCCAACTATTTTAAGACGTTTATCCCCATCTAGGTGTTGAATTCTTCCTGGCGAGCGATAGCGAGCCAGCATTATATGAAGAAATCCGGCTTCGCCGGAGACATTTTTCTATCGAAAAATGTAAAAATTTAGCCTGCTGTAAACATTTTTTTTAAATTATTATGGCTCGCTACCGCTCACCAGTAAGAAATTGACACCTGGATGGGGATGAACGTCTTAAAACAGTAGGATTAATGGGGCCAATTGGATACAAGCCAGAGAAAGAGAGAAAAGGGGATAAGAAAAGCAGGTCACCCCCCTTAAGCAGCTCTTAGCTGTTATTGATGGTATGGGTTAGGATAGGCAGCTTTCCAAGAGATCACACACAATACATTATATCCTTGAAATATCTCCTGTTAACCCTTTCTGTACCGGCGACGTCCTTTTGTTTTATTCTGACTACTATTAGACGATTGTATTCAGTTAAAAAAGGGCCTCCGGGAATTAACAGGCTTCGAACTATCTCACTTAACCCTTTTTACTACGACAGATCCTTCTGAAACTGCACAAAGTCACCTAAATATAGCTATAATATAATACAAAAGATGTCGCCGATACAGAAGGAGTTAATTATTGATCTTTCTAAACAGTTAACACCAAGCACATCATTTTATTATTGGCGGTAAGATCGAAAGGGTTGGTTGTGTTCCGGTGTGTATTTTGTGAAGTGATGGTATGTAATTCCGTAGACTAAATTGTATTATGTACAATTACCTCTATCTATCTGTCTGTCTATCTATCGGTCTGTCTGCCTGTCTATATATCTAAGTATCTATCTATATATCTATTTACTTATCAATCTACTGTATCTATCTTTAAATCTGTCTATATAATCAGCCTATCCATCTGTCTGTATATCTGTCTGTCTGTATGTCTTTACTATACCTAGCATTACTCATTTAATGTTTTTACCTCTACTATGAGGAAGTCCACTGAACACTCCGAGATTGTTTATACGTTACACAATTAATAAAACCTACTTGGCTCAAAATATTTTCGAAATTTCGTTGATATTATTCAAAAATGATTACCGATGATGATACTGTATATGAGGCCATTTAGTAGTCGTACAAGCATTTCCACCATAATAATAATCTTTGGTGTAGCCTATATCAAGACCAATAATATTCTATAGTAGTATATTGGTCTTTGGTATATATTATAACTAGAGTGATTGACAGGCGATAGAGGCTGTGCAGGCCAAATAGGTTTATGATATAGGCCTATGGTGGTGTAGGCATAGCAGGCATGAGGGTGATGTGGGAGGGGTGTCTGCTGATGGTGGAGAGAGAGAGTGAGAGAGTGGGTGTGTGTGTGTGAGAGAGAGAGAGAGAGATTATATATAGATAGATATATATATATATAGATAGAGAGAGAGAGAGAGTGTGTGTGTGTGTGTGTGTGTGTGTGTGAGAGAGAGAGAGAGAGAGAGATAGAGTGTGTGTGTGTGGGGGGGGGGGGGGGTTGCTAATCGTTCTTAACACCAATAACCACCCAAATGAAATTAATGATAGCATGTGATTCTCCCAGGATTCGAACTCAGGACACCAAATGCAAAACTTACACGCTTTAGCCATTTCACCATCAAAACAGACAAAAAACGTAAATAGATGGACAGACATAAACTAACACACACACACACACACACACACACACACACACACACACACACACACACACACACACACATAAATACACAGACATAGCGCGGCAAACAGGCATACAGAAAGAGAAAGAATTTTAAACATAAGCTACACAGACACAACACAAAACACAATCCACCGATCATCTCCACGATAAAGTCAATTGGAATCAGAAAAACGCCACCAATATTAAAGACCAGTTCATTTTATTAAGCCAGGAATCCACACAAGAAACCAACGGCACAAAACACTCTTGGCAAATCTTAATATAATGTTAAGATAACGTTTTTCCTCCCCCCTAATCGAGTTGTTCCCCCTTTTAAAAAAAAACGGAAAAAAGGGGAAACAAAAAACGGGATGGTAAAAAGCGGCACAGTTTGTTTTTATTCACAGATTGTTTATTTTTTGCGTGATCTGGCAATTATTTCACTGTTTTCGTATGAAGTCAGCTTCGTGAAAACTGGGTCTTTGTTGTGCTTGATGTAAATTGAAATTAATAATATTATTATATTTTGTTTCTTATTAATTATACTCAGGTAAGTTGACAAAATGGATATAATACGATATTAGTATGAACTCTTGACCTGCAGAATTTACAAGTTAAATTAATATAGTCAATGACATTCGTATTTATTATTAAATTACGTGTTCTTTCTTCTGTAGCCTACTACATTATATTGCTTGGGATGGATGCAGATCAAAACAAATAGGCCTACACTCCAAAACGGTCATATTCCAAAACGGCCACATTCCAAAACTACCACATTCCAAAACGGCCACATTCCAAAACGGCCACGGTCCAAAACGACCACATTCCAAAACGACCACATTCCAAAACGACCACATTCCAATACGGCCACATTCCAGTATGGCCACATTCCAAAACGGACACATTTCAAAACGACAACATTCCAAAACGGCCACATACAAAACGGCCACATTCCAATACGGCCACATTCCAATACGGCCACATTCCAGTACGGCCACATTCCAAAACAGGTACAACTACAGTAATTCAACCCCAGTCCTACATGATATAAGCGAGGTTAGGTTTAGTTTATTTAGATTAGATTAAGTTAGGTCAGCCTAGGTTAGTTTGGATTAATTTTCAGAGAGGTTTAGTTAATTTAAGTTAGATTAGATTAGGTTACGCTAAGTTAAATTGGATTAACTCTCAGAAAGGCTTAGTTAATTTAGGTTAGATTAATTTAGGTCAGCCTAGGTTAGATAAGATAATTTGTTCATTAAAGTTAAATTATGAGACTGGACATAATTTAGTTTGTCATCAATTTGGTTGTGGCCGTTTTTATCTTGGCCAACTAAGAGTGAGGCCTTTTTGGTCGAAGCTGATATAATCGTGGCCAATTAAGGGGGTAGTACTCGCTTTTTCTGGACCCTCTTCTCCCTCATGTGTAGCATATTAGGTTTGAGGTTTTAAGACGTTCGTTCCGTTAGTTTGGCGATTTTGAGACCTTTCGCCTCATTTTTTGGTCAATAGTAAGACCTTTCGTGCCCTGTAGGTGTCGATGTTTTCCTGGCGAGCGATAGCGAGCCTCTAATTTTAAAAGGAACCGGCCGAACCCAAAAATGTACCAATTTATCTTGAAAGGGGGGTCTAGGGGGTGTTTTTCTAAGATTGATGAAGGTCTAGCGAGGAAACTAAAACATAAATTAATAAATACATATATAGACCAAAAACCAAGCAGTACCCCCTTAACCCCTTCAGACTCATATGACGCAGAGGTTGTCAGATTAGCAATAAGAAATAGAGTTCTCTCACTCTTATAAATACCTCTCCAAAATTAGTTTTCTACCCACAGCTAACTCAAAGACAACAGCAGAGGTTGAAGTAACTAAACTAAAGGTTTCTAAATACCCCTGATGGTAACAAAGGCTTTAAAGTATCCCTAATAGGCTCAACATTGCGTCATATTTCGGAGAGGGTTAAGAATGCCGCCATGTTGAAACCCCATGGGGACTTCATTAGCGGTCACACTGTATACCGTATATCGATCGCCCATTTAGTGAATCATTAATAGTTACAGTACATCAATGTCTTTAGTTCTCTTGTATCTTATGTTCCATACTTCTGATTTCTTATCTCCCTTTTTGTTCTTCGTGTTATCTCCATATTTTGTTCTCACTCCGTTTAGCTATAGTCTCACTGTCCCAAATCTTATAGTTATTCCACGCATATTTGTTTCCTTTCTCGAACCACCATTAAATATCGTAATTACGAGGGTAACTGTAGATTTATTATACATAACACTGGGTAATTGTTAAGGGGAGATATCCACTTGAGGGACCTTTTTCTTGACCCCTTTCTCCCTCATGTCTAGCCCCATTGCTTTTGATATTTTAAGACGTTTGCCCCATTAGTTTGGTGATTTTAAGAATTTCCGCCCCATTCTGTCAATTTTAAGACCTTTCGTGCCATTTAGGTGTCAATTTTATCATGGCGAGCGATAGCGAGCCTGTAATTTAAGAGTAACCGGCCTTCGGCCGAGACATTTTTCTACCGAAAAATGTACAAATTTATCTTGAAAGGGGGTCAAGGGGGTGCAATTTTAAGATTGCTGGAGGAGTAGGAAACAAACTAAAAACCTCCCCTTAAGATGACATTTACTGATGCCTGGTATACACAACTAACTTTACCCCGTTCCAAATTAGTAGTCCAGGAAATCGTGAACCTTAACCCCTATAACTGAAAAAGGGCATGAACAAATGGGCTGTAAATTGCCACACCTAATCCCTGGCTGACCTTTCGCAAATGGTAGAAATATTAACTCGATTACTCTAGTCGTTTGTGAGTTTTAGAGGTTAATGTACTGTACAAGAGGTTTTGGCCTACTTACTTGGAATAGGGTATAGTATATAGTATAATCTGGGGGAGGCACTCGTTACATGCCGTTCTTACTTTTGTCTCCCTCATCCACATAGAAAAAATATATATAGTTCGCCTATATCGGGAATTCTGTATGTTAATAAGTTTTCATGAGTGTTAATAAGACTACATTAAATATAATTTCTTGTTTTGCAAATACGAAAATAATCGAGCAGTCAAGACTACTTGCTACAAGCGATGTTGAAAGCTCAAAAAAAGTGAAACCAATCGAGCAACCGACGGGTCTTATGAGTTATAGATTAAGATGTTCAGATTTCATTAGTTCCCCCCAGCCCGTCCTCATTTGCTCTGCAATCAGCCATCCTCAATGTGCAATGAGGCATGGCAACGAGCCTTAATAACTGGAGTGCCTGTGTTTTGCCTGCGTGATGGTGATTAGTGATTGGTGATGACCTGATAAGATTGGGGAGTAGGTGGCGATGACGTGATTGGGGTAATGATTAGTGTGTGTGTGTGTACGCGTGTGTGTGTGTACGCGCGCTATATGAAGCAACAAGCATCTATTATCAAAATATGTGTGTGATAACCCGGGTTCGTATCCCGGTGGATCATATATACTTTAATTAATTTCATTGGGGGTGTGGTGGTGAGATTAATAAAAATAATATCATATCAAAGTGTTTTAGGTCCATTACAGAAATGATCTGTATTTATAGTTTACTGTGAATTGTCTGTTGATAAATACAGAGAAAAACATGTAAAAATACAGATATTTTGACAGTGTATGGCTTATATCAGTAAAGTAAAGGACGAAATACAACTGAATTATGAATCTTGTATACTATTATTCACTCTTTTATAATGTACAATTATTTCATCAGTTATACATACATATCGTGTATTGTTACATATATTTTTGATAAACAATTTTGGAGGAAGGAAAAACAAATCCAATCAAAACAAAGTTCATGTACCTAATGACATCCTCTTTGCACAAAGAGTGTGTAACAATTGACCACTTTCGAGTTTCAGGCTATAAGGAAGTTGGAGTTTTTGACATGGATATTTAGAAGAATTACCAGCTAAAATACGGTCGTGGTGTATATATATATATAATCACACACATCAAATTCAACATGCTTTTTATCAACCAGAAACCTACATTATTATTGCATTTCTATTTTATATTGATGCTTACGGCTTCAACTTCCTTATAGCCTAAAACTCGCAAGTGGTCAATTGGATTTAAACTTCTGTGGGTTGAATATTGGTGGATATTCACTCTCTGAGGAAACACGGTCCACAGAGAGGGATGGGTCGGGGAAAGAATCAGTTTTGAAATGTATAAAAGATCAGCATTGCGGAGGAGATATGGTTAACCCCTTCTGTACCGGCAACGTCTTATATATTTTATTCTTGCTATATTTAGACGATTTTGTGCAGTTTAAGAAGGATCTAAGCTAGTAAAAAGGGTTAAGCAAGATAGTTCGAAGCCTGTTGATTGTTGGAGGCTCTTTTTAAACTGAACTAAATCGTCTAATAGTTGCCAGAATGTATTGAAAAGTACATCACCGGTACAGAAGGGGATAAATCGAGGGCGTTATCAGGTGCCCTAATACCTCGGGGAAAGATGTGAAGAGATGGCACAATATAACACAAATTCATCTGAACTGACTAGCCCTTTTAAATATCCATAAAATCGTCTAATAATAGTCAGAACAAAATGAAAAGTCCGTCATGGTACACTAAAAGGAGTAACCCCTTTACCGATGATAATAATACTAATAATAAAGTTTATTTCCAGTGGTTATTCTTGTTACATAGTATTTACAAATATAATTCTATACAGTTGGGGGTTTAGTGTTTTCAAAGTAGTTACAATACTAATACATAATACATAATTTAGTGTTACATACAGTAGACATACAGTTGTTAGTTGTGTATTCAGACCAGGTGTGACGGACCACAATTCCTAAGCTGTAATTACAAATACACCAAGTAGGTCAGATCAGATGACGTCTTTTTCATATTTTTCTAACTATATTTAGAGGATTTTGTGCAGTTTAAGAAGGCTCTAAATCAGTAAAAATGGTCAAGGGAGATAGTTCGATTTTTTTTCATTGTTTAAGGTCTCTTTTAAACTGAATAACATCGTTTAATAGTAGCCAGATTGAAATTAAACGGATGTTGCGGTACAGAAGAGGTTAAGGAGTTACAAAGGAATATACAGAGAAATGTTAACAGCAACAGACAAACTATACTTTGACGGTAACTTCAATCCCTAAACAGCTGATTATTCGATACTTAATGGAAAAATATGATACTATATTTGGTTTATTTCCAGCTGAGGGTAAATTGAATCCCTTAGCAACAAATGTTTCGATACCTAATTGAAAAATATGAGACTATTATGTCTCTGCAATATATAGATATTATGTGTTTTTAATTAACAACATATTTCACTACAATATCTTCATAATAGCTGCGAAATCCAGGTTAAGACATGACAATTTACCATCAAGTGAAATTAATGGAAGCATAGAATGATGTGATCCAGGATTCGAGCCTGGGTTATCACACACAAGATATTTAAACACTCTAACCATTACACCACCAAGATGGGTTTAATCATTAACCACATGTTTCGCTATCAAATATTGGAGATAGCTGAGCAAACAAGAGAGGGAACACACCATCAGCTGAAATAAAACGAACTATAGTCCTAACGAGTCTACTGTATACATAAACAGCTCTCTCCTCACCCCCCTGATCGCCACAGTAGCTGGGCCAAAGGATGAATTTTATTACTGTTTATGGTAATGATGATGACCCCAGGTGGTGGCAGGTGTGTGTGTGTGTGACCTGACCTCTCACCTTGTGGCTCGTGGCCGCTCACATCACCTGGTGCGGCTGTATTAAGGGCGACAGTGGTGTGTAAAATGGATGGTGAGGGGGCCTTAGTGGTGTCGTCTGTAGGGGAGTACATTGAACTCTTTACACTACAGACCAAGAAGCTTTAATACATTTACTCCATATATATATATATATATATATATATATATATATATATATATATATATATATATATATATGGAGTAATGTATTAAAGCTTCTTGGTCTGTAGTGTAAAGAGTTCAATGTACTCCCCTACAGACGACACCACTAAGGCCCCCTCACCATCCATTTTACACACCACTGTCGCCCTTAATACAGCCGCACCAGGTGATGTGAGGGTATATATATATATATATATATATATATATATATATATATATATATATATTAATAATAATATATAATACACATACATGCATACAGAGAGAGAGAGAGAGCGCGCACGAGAGCGAGAGAGATGAGGGACAGACAGGCAGACAGGCAGGTGTGTGACAGTATATAGTACAGGTGATAATGAGACGCCCCCCACTCCCCCCTTCCCTCCTACCCAAAAATAAACCAACAGAGAAAGCCTGGAGGCAGGGGGAAGTGGGAGGGGGGAAGGGAGAGGAAGGGAAGGGGACTGAAGGGGAGGAGGGAGAATGAGAAGGGGGGGGGGGGGGGGAGCGTTCATAGGCTGGTATAATTCAAGCTGTTTACCATTTAGATCAAAACAAATAAGCCAGTCACTCATTGTTGGATTGGGATCATTCATGAGTTGCTTTCACTTTGTCTTTTGATATTTCCTAACATTGCTTTATAACAATGTATTTATCTAACTATTGTCGCTAGTATCAATCAATGTACTACTTTATAAATATATATCTTTAGGCAAAGTACTCGTGTTAACTTCTCTCTCAGGCCAAGGTGTTGCAGGTTGGGAGGGAGGAGGGAGGGGGTAATGCGCGTAAATTAAAGGCGACTCACGTTTTGGTCTACCGCGCAACCTCACGCCCGGCGGCCAATCAGAATGCAAGGAACGATTTTTTTATTCCTCCTCCCCTGTTTTTGATTGGTCGATTTTTTACCCCTGTGCTCACTTGCTCCAGTAAGAGAGATTGTTTGTACAAAACACGCATTTTCTGCCGTTTTTCGCTCAGATAGTGATGTTCGCTACATCTGCCAGTGAACGCTAATTAAGGGGATTGTGTAGAAGTGTGACGTCACGTTTTCTTTAGTTCATCTAGAGATGCAACCTCCGCTTCCTGCCTTCCTCCTTCGGCTTGGCCTTGACACGGGAACACGTAGACAAACGTCGTGCATCATATTAGCCCTTTCTACCCGTGTTATCGCCAAGTATCAATGTTTTAGTGCTGTGTGATAATCCGAGAGTGTGTTGTGTTAACGGCGATCAGTGCTGCACGGGAGGTTGACACTGATATACGCGATTACGGCGATGATATAACAACTGACTGAAGGGCCGCTCTCTCCCCCGGACCACGTGTTGCCCAAAGGACCAAGGATTGATTCTGAAGGGACGACGCCTGGATTTTGAGCTTGCGAATTTGACGGGTGGGTAATCCTTGTTGTTCTTCTAACCGTATCCGTGCATAGGCCTAGTTAATTATGTAAATATTGACCCATGCGGATAAAGCCTTACTTGTTTTAGTGAATGGTATAAAGTGATCCATGGTTATTTATTTATTTTATTACTACGATGTCAACTTAATATCCGCGGCTCGGTGTTTATATGTTTGTATTGCTAACTGTATTCACGTTTATATATTTCTGGTGTTGTATATCTGACTACAGCATATTGTCACCCACACCTGCCCCAAATTGACCACTTGCGAGTCTCTGGCTATAAGGAAGTTGGAGCCGTAAACCGGTATTAAACAGAAATTTATAGCCTGAAACTCGCAAGTGGTCAATTAACCCATACTGCTACTCATTTTACCCACCCCAATAGCTCTCCCCCACCTTACCCATATTTACCACACTACCCCCCCACTCTTCACTACCGCATTACCCAGCCCTCCCAACCGCACTCCCCAGCCCCGACCGCACTCCTCCACTCCACCAACCCACCGCTCCCCCAACATCCCCCGCCATAACCAACGCTTGCTTAAGCCCCAAATTCTCTTTGCCCCCACCCTTCCCGCCCGGACCCCTCTCCCCCACCCCCACCCTACTCTCCGCGTCCACATTCTCCCACCACAATCCCCCACCTTACCAGCCCCCACCTTACCAGCCCCCACCGCACCCCCACCTTACCAGCCCCCACCACACTTCCCCCACCCTACCAGCCCCACCACACTTCCCCCCCTACCCGACCCAACTGCTCTCGCCCAATCTTCTCGCCCCAACCCCCCCCCCCCCCCTACCAGCCCAACTGCTCTCGCCCAATCTTCCCGCCCCGACCCCTCTCCCCCACCCATATGCCCCACCCTACCCTCCGCGTCCACATTCTCACACCACACTCCCCCACCCGACCAGCCCCCACCGCACTCTGCTTCCCCCTCACCCTCAATCACAATCGCCCCCCCCCCCCCCCCCCCCCCCCCCACACACACACACACACACACACACACACACCTACCTGGCCGAACTCCACCTCAACACTCCGACCGCACATATCACCGATCACACATACACACACGCCACCCAACTTGACCACACACCCTGACCGCACACCCCTTACACACACTCCACCCACCCCCACACCACCCACCCTGATTGCCAACCATAATTGTTCCACCTACCATGACTGAGATCTACTACTGTTCCACCTACTGTTCTTATAACTGTTCCACTTGTCATACCTGTTCCACTACAATTCTGCCAACCATAACTGTTCCACTTCTGTTCCACCTACCATGACTGTTCTACCACTGTTCCACCTACCATACTTGTGCCATTACTTTTCCACTTATCATAACTGTTCCACTACAGTTCTACCAACCATAGCTGTTCCACTACTGTTTCACCTACCATGACTGTTCCACTTCCCCTGACTGTTCCACTTACCATCACTGTTCCAGTTCCCCTGACTGTTCCGCCACTGTTCCACTTCCCCTGACTTCCACCACTGTTCCACTTCCCCTGACTGTTCCACCACTGTTCCACTTACCCTGACTGTTCCACCACTGTTCCACTTACCCTGACTGTTCCACCACTGTTCCACTTACCATTACTTCCACCACTGTTCCACTTATCATGACTGTTCCGCATACCATCACTGCTCCACATACCATGTTGCTTTACCACTGTTCCACCACTCTTCCACTTACCCTGATTGTACTATTCCACATACCATGATTGCTTTACCACTGTTCCACTTACCTTGACTGTTCCACATACCATGATTGTTTTACCACTGTTCCACTTACCATGACTTCCACATACCATGATTGCTTTACCACTGTTCCACTTACCATGACTGTTCCACATATCATGATTGCTTTACCACTGTTCCACTTACCATGACTGTTCCACATATCATGATTGCTTTACCACTGTTACACTTACCATGACTTCCACATACCATGATTGCTTTACCACTGTTCCACTTACCATGACTGTTCCACATACCATGATTGCTTTACCACTTCCACTTACCATGATTGTTCCACATACCATGGTTGATTTACCACTGTTCCACTTACCATGATTGCTTTACCACTGTTCCACTTACCTTGACTGTTCCACATACCATGATTGCTTTACCACTGTTCCACTTACCGGTACCATGAATGTTCCACATACCATGATTGCTTACCACTGTTCCACTTACCATGATTGCTTTACCACTTCCATTTACCATGACTGTTCCACATACCATGATTGCTTTACCACTGTTCCACTTACCATCACTGTTCCACATACCATGATTGCTTTACCACTGTTCCATTTACCTTGACTGTTCCACATACCATGATTGCTTTACCACTGTTCCACTTACCTTGACTGTCCTACCACTGTTCTACTTTCTTTGACTGTTCCACTTACCTTGACTGTTCCACCACTGTTCTACTTACCCTGACTGGTCCACCTACTATGACCTCCACATACCATGATTGCTATACCACTGTTCCACTTACCTTAAGATAAGACTGTTACACCACTGTTCCACTTACCGTGACTGTTCCACCACTTTTCCACTTACCGTGACTGTTCCGTCTATCATGCCAGTTCCACCTACTATGACCTCCACATACCGTGATTGCTATACCACTGTTCCACTTACCTTGACTGTTACACCACTGTTCCACTTACCGTGACTGTTCCACCACTTTTCCACTTACCGTGACTGTTCCGCCTATCATGCCAGTTCCACCTACTATGACTTCCACCTACTATGACCACATACCATGATTGCTATACCACTGTTCCACTTACCTTGACTGCTCCTCCACTGTTCCACTTACCTTGACTGTTCCACCACTGTTCCACTTACCATGACTGTTCCACCACTTTTCCACTTACCGTGACTGTTCCGCCTATCATAACTGCTCCAACCCCTGAAGCCTCTGAGCCATAATAAACCTCGTATGGTCTCGTCTACGTTCCATACTTAACCCATTCAGTACCGGGGATGTTCTTTTCATTATACTCTGGCAACTAGTAGATGATTGTATTCAGCTTAGGAAGGACCTCTGACAATGAAAAGGCCACATACTATCTCAATTTTATCCTTTTAGCTACCACCACAGATCCCTCCCAATCTGAATATAATCGTCTAATAGTTGCCAGAATATGATATAAAGGACGTTACCGGTACTGAACGGGTTAATCAAATGGATAGGTCGCCATTAGTGCTCTTGAGTGTACAGATATAAGCTACGCAACCTTTTGAGCCTGAATCGAACTTAACCCATTGAGTACCGGGGGCGTCCTTTTCGTCCTATTCTGGCAACTATTAGACGATTTTATTCAGCTTGGGAAGGACCTCTAGCAACGATAAGGCTTCAAACTATCTCAACCAACCCTTTTAACTACCAGAGATCCTTCCCAAGCTGCATAATCTCGTCTAAATATAGCTATAATAAAATATAACACACGTTGCTGGTACTCAAAGGGTTAAGGAGACCATACTGTGTTTATTGTTTATCCAAGATGGTTCATAACTTGACTGAATTACTAAAATGGGTGAATTCTTTAAGTGTTCACTACGGTACGGTAGTGCTAATAAGTCATGTATCTGCTGCCATTACGTTTGGCTTGCTCTACTGCAGCATTAATGTCTGTCAGATGTTGACTAGGGTGGGTAAGTGTAGGAACATGTTTGTATAACTCACTCGAAATGAAGGAATTGTGTTTAGATATTGTTGATACCAATTATTGATCAAAATATACTTTGTGCCGATACATCACATATTTGGCAGACTGTACAGTATATACCTAGGCTATTACCAACCTCTCGCGAATAATCCGTCCTCTTGTGAATCTATAAAAGCTACTACTGATGATGATGAATATGACGGTGTTACATATAAAATATATCGCCTTGATATACTGTATATACCAATGATAAACCTGTTGTATTTGTAATTCATTTGGAAAGAGTTTAAGAATATGCGTTTGTATATCTTACTTCTTAATTATTTTTATTTTGTGTTATATATATATATATATATTGTATTATATTGTTTTTGTTTATTTTATTTTGGAGTGGAGAGTACTTTTTATTTGCCCATTGGCATATTATAATTCGCAATTCAACATTCATTTAGTAATATCTTATTTCTAGGTGAAATGCAATATTCTGTCACTTTATCGATCTGGGGGTGGGGTGGGGGTAGCACTCGATACAGGCAGCTTTGCCATGTGTCTCCTTACAAATTAAACCCTAAATAAATAAATAATTATGAAAATAAATATTTATATATATATAAATCTTCTTTCTAGGTGTGGGCGAAGGCAGAAACGACCGATGATGACAAGTTGGGTGAGTTCAGCATATTATTATTTAAAAGTTATCATATTATGTAATGCCTTCTCTTTACATTTTACTCTTTTCTATCTTTCCATATTACGATAATTTGCAATAATTGTCTTTAGTTTTTTTGGGGGGGGCTATACACAGGTATGCATATTATACTGTATGTCAAGTTAGATTAACGGGACAGTTTGTGTCAATCGTTTTATTGAATTGACTTTTAGTAGTTTATGTTCTACGATTATCATGTGGGTTTTGATAATCGACCAATATATATGGTTGAGATATGCAAAAAGCTCTCAAATATGCATTATACACTGTACAGTATTATAATTCATCGGACAGTTGCAAATTGGAAACTGAAAATGCGCGTGACTTAAAAATATCTTGCTTGGGAATCCATTGTATTGATAAGTTTGTCGTGTTGCTAAGCTGGGATTAGTGTATTGATGTGTGTGTCTGTGGGGGGGGGGGGGGGGGTCATAAGATTTTTTTTTTTTTTTTCAAAAGTTCACAGCTTTGGATTAATTTTTGTTTTTTTATTGTTTACGTTATATTATCATATTTATTTATTTGTTTGTTTTGTTTATGTTGTAGATACCGTGAATTAAGTTCAATCAAATCATTTGTAGCCGCAATGGCTCTCAAACTTTTTGTTTTTGTTTTTGTCAGTATCTAACTATCTACCATTAATCATAGTTTTGGTCAAGTGTAAAATGTCGTATGTAATTTGACTTGCATTAGTTCATAAACAAACTACAGCTACGTTCATGCATATATATATATTTTTTTTTTTGCTCTACTCTATTAGTATATGAATGTATTGATTTGGAAAAAAAAATAATAATCACTACTATTTTGTATTAACTCTAGGCTTCCCTGTTCTGTTACCATTATAATTTAGTGTCCCCAAAATGGCTCCTGGCTTATATTTTGTATTGCCATCATATTTCAATCTCCAAAATGGCGTCATGGGTAACCCCTTCTGTACCGGCGAAGTATCTTTAACTATATTCTTGCAAAAAATACATGATTTTATTCAGCTTAAAAAGGGCCTCCGCCAACTATTAAGCATCGAACTATCTTACTTAGCTCTTTTACTACCACAGATCCTTCTTAAACTACACACAGTCGTCTAAGTATAGCTAAAATAAAATTAGAAAAGCGTCGCCGGTACAGAAGGGGTTAAACATTATATAGCTTGGGTACCAGCCGCCCCCCCCCCCCCACCACAGCTGCTCTTATAAACTGGGTGAAGGGTTGGTTAGCTGGCGGAGGATTTGATGAGAGGGGGGCTTAATGAGGTCAGCTTATATCCCTACACACATACATACATACATACACACACACACACACACACACACACACACACACACACACACACACACACACACACACACACACACACACACACAGGTTATTATGAGACTGAAGGCTTTGGAGGAGAAAATGGAGAATGTGGTGATTAGGGATAGAGAGGGAGAAGTAAAGAGAGGCGGTAATAGAAAGACTGGAAAGAGAAAATAAAGAATATAGAGAAAAGGCGGAAAGGGAGATAGAACAACTTAAAGAGGAGAATGAAAGACTAAGGAAAGGATTGGAAAGGAATCACGATAGGACAGAAAAAGTGGAAGTAGAAATGAATGAAATGAAAAATGCTTAGGGTAATAAAGTAGAGGAAACAGAGGTTAGTCTTAAAACTATTATGGATGAACAAAAGGAGTGGCAGGGTAATAATCTAGGAAAGAAAGTAGTGAAGGCCATAAGGCAAAATGAGAGACAGGTAACTGATATAGTGGAAAAGAAGAGATGTGTGATAATGTTTGGAGAAGTGGAGGAGGAAATAATGGACAGGAATGACAGGAAAGTTGCAGAAATGAAAAAGGTTGATGACATGTTAGAGGTGTTGGACAGAGTAGGAAAGGAAGGTTGGAAGAAGGAGGTGGAAGATAGTTGGAGGTTGGGAAAGTATAAGAAGGGGGAGAGGAGGCCTATTAAAATTAGATTTAAGTCTACGAAAGCAGCAGAAGAGGTATTGAGGAACAGCTGGAAACTGAGTCAGGAAGGGAAATACACCAAGGTTATATTAAGGAAAGACTTGAATGCAGAAGAGCGCGATAATATGAGAGCAATAACAAAGGAAGTGAGAGAAAAGAACGATAATAGGTCAGAGGTAGATAAAATATTTTTGTTCTACCGAAATATCGACGGGAAAGTGAAAAAATGGTACATGAAGAGGAGGAGGAGGAGGAGGAGGAGGAGGAGGAGGAGGGGGGGGAGGAGAGAGAGGAGGGGGGGGACGAGAGGGAGAAAGGGAAAGGGGAGAGAGGGGGGGGGGGAGGGAGGGGGGGGAAGGAGAGAATTAGGAGGGGGAGTTGGCGAAGAAAAGGGATTAAAAACGAGGAAAAGAAAACATAGTACAACATATAAAAGTAGCAACTGTAAACTGGTGTATAGCAATGTGGATGGTTTAATATCCAAAAAATTGGAGATTGGTGACCTCATAAAACAAGAAAAGCCCATGATAATGTGTTTATGTGAAACAAAATTAAATAAAGATATGAGTCTGGAAGTGATGGGATGGGATAACTATAATTTGTGGAGAAGGGATAGGAAGGGCAAGATGGGTGGAGGAGTATTAATCATTACACACAATAAATTAAAAGTTAAAATGATAGATTTACAAAACAATAAAGCAGAAATTATAGCAGTGGAGGTAATTAATGAAAATAATGAAAAAAATGATATTGCGGTAGCATATATGCCACCATATACGAGGGCCTGGGAAGAGGAAGAATACCAAGGATTAACAAAGGAGATGATCAAAACTATGGAACACTTATTTCACAGAAACAACGAGTTAATATTGGTAGGGGATTTTAATTGTAGAGAGGTTAATTGGGAGGAGGGAGATGCAGGTAGTAATATGAGTTCTTGGGGGAATGTACTACTAGACTTGGTTACAGAAAACCTGCTAATTCAGAATATTAAGGAAAACACAAGAAGAAGGGGTAAAGATGAATCGTCTAAATTAGACTTGGTGTTTACAAGAGATCCAGATATGATTACAAATATAATATTACAGATATGACTTCCCAAACTTGACTACTTCCTTTAACGTGACGATAGTGCGTTGTTATATGTGCGATTAGTTTGCTTGGGAAACAGATTAACTTGCTCATGTAGTAATGTACACCCTATGTGGTGGATTGTGTTCTTTTATTTAATAATTTTCATTTTAGTAAACGTTGTTTCCACATAGCGATTTTGATAATTTAATTTGACTTTATATTGTCCTTGTCCCAATTTTGGTTTGTTTAGTTTGCAAGTTTTACATTTTAATACTAAATACCTACCTCCGCTGGGAAATAGTGATCATGTGGTAATTGAAATGGAAATCCTGGTGGGTTGTCCAACAATGCTAGAGAGAGAAGAACATAAAGAAAGGAGATTGAACTATGGGAAAGCAGATTTTAAGCTATTAAAAATTTGCTTCAGGGATGCAGACTGGAGTGAAATTGAACAGAAAAACAATGTTAATGATAAATACTGTGTGTTTAAAAAAATGTATGATGATATTGTAAACAGGTATGTGCCAAGACAAGGAAATAAGACTGAAAAGATAAAAGACTGGTTTAATGATAAATGTAGAATAGCTAGAGATAAGAGAAATAAGGCATGGAACATAGCCAGAAGAAGGAGAAATGAACAGACCTGGAATACATATAGGAAGCTAAGGAACGAGTATGTCAGAATTAGGGGAAGCAAGAAATTATGAAGAAAAAAAACATTGTGGAAAAATGTGTAAGTGATCCCAAATTGTTCTACAGGTATGTAAATAGCAAAATGAAGGTTAAGGACAAAATAATGAAGCTGAGGGAAGGAGACAATATTTATGAGGGTGATGAGAAGATATGCGAGGTTATGAATAATACATTACATTCAGTTTATGCTAGGGATGAATATTTTTTAGAACCAGAGATTATATACCAAAATGATGAAAAATTGGGGGATATTATCTTTCAACCAGCGGAACTACTAGAACTTATGAAGGGACTAGATGTGAGAAAATCTATGGGCCCAGACAATATAGCAGGATGGATTCTAAAAGAATGTGCGGAGGAGTTGGTAAAACCTTTATATGCAATAATTAAGTACTCTATTGAAGTTGAAAAATTACCACTAGACTGGAAAAGGGCTAATGTAGTACCAATCTACAAAGGTGGGAGTAGGGAGCAGCCGCTAAACTATAGACCAGTGTCACTGACAAGTGTTGTTTGTAAAATGTGTGAGAAGATTATTAAGAAAAGATGGATACAGTACTTGGAAGAAAATAATTTACTTACTGTAAGACAATTTGGATTCAGAGAGGGAAAATCATGTGTTACTAATCTGCTGAGCTTTTATGATAGGAAGATAGATATACTACAAGAGAGAGAAGGATGGGCGGACTGTGTGTATCTTGATATAAAGAAGGCCTTTGACAGAGTTCCTCATAGTATACTTAGATGGAAGTTGAAGAAGTTTGGAGGGGTTCAGGGTAATTTGTTGAAGTGGATGGAGGACTATCTCTCGGGAAGACAGATGAGAACCATGATAAGAGACAGCTTAGCAACATGGAGGGATGTTACAAGCGGAGTTCCACAGGGATCAGTGTTGGCCCCAATTATGTTTCTGGTCTATATAAATGACATGCCAGAGGAAATAAATGCATACATGAATATGTTTGCTGACGATGCAAAAATTGTGAAACATATAGTGGACGAAAACAGTTGTAGAGAGCTACAGAGTGATCTGGATAAGATGGACCGATGGAGCAAGATATGGAAATTAGATTTTAACAAAGATAAATGTCATGTGATGGAAGGGGGTGTGAGTAAAAGAAGACCTCATTGGGAATATAAACTAGGAGAATGCACGATTAACCCCTCAGAGAAAGAAAAGGACTTGGGCATTATAATACAGGGAGATCTTTCACCCGAGAGCCATATTAACAAAATTGTGGGAGAAGCTGTAAAAATAGCATTCAACTATTTGAATGAAGAGATGCTAGTAAATATAATAAAATCAATGGTGAGACCTAAATTGGAATATGCGGCAGTGGTGTGGTCACCCCATCTTAAAAAATACATAATTAAGTTGGAGAAAGTACAGAGAGCTGCAACGAAGATGATTCCAGAACTAAGAGAACTGACATATGAAGAGAGATTGAATTTGCCAACTGTAAGTGAGAGAAGAGAAAGAGGGGATATGATTATGATGTATAAATGTGTTAGGGGATTGGAAAGGATAGACAAGGAGGACTTTATCGAGGGAGATAAAGGGAGGACTAGAAGACATAGTTGCAAGTTAAAGAAAGGCAGATGTAAAGGAGATGTGAGGAAATTCAGCCTTCCATATAGAAGTATTAATATGTGGAATCAGTTGGATGATGAAGTGGTGGGCACGGGGAATATCCACATTTTTAAAGCCAAATTAGATAACAGAATCTTTGGAGGCGGGACAATACGAGCCTAAAAACTCAAATCCTGTATACTACAATTAGGTGAGTACACACACACACACACACTTTAGAAATAGACGCATGGACTCGTTTACATTTTATTAATAACAGTCTTTTGATGCACTATGGTAATAATTTTATGAACATTTCAACTAAGTAGGCTCCAATAGAATACGACTACACTGTAATAGAAAGAATATAACATAAAAGATACAGAAAATATATATTGCAATCGTGTACGTGTTCAAAATAGCGCACATAAACGATTGAGATTCATTATGTGTATCGTTTGTTACATTTGAGCGCGTCAGTTTTACGGAGCAGGAGGAAATCGTCTGGTAAAAGTGTGCTTGTGGTATGGACTTTTATCACCGCATAATATTATAACTTCTGCCCCCCCCCCCCCCCCCCCCCCCCCCCCCCCCTCTCTCTCTCTCTCTCTCTCTCTCTCTCTCTCTCTCTCTCTCTCTCTCTCTCTCTCTCTCCATTGACCCCTTTTCACCCCCCCCCCCCCATCACTAATGAGTCCACCTTCATATCCAGTAGATGTCCCCCAATTAAAATACACCCCTACCCCATCAGAATCCCACCCACCCCCACCCCACCAGCTGCAGAAAGAGTGAGTGTGTGTGTGTGGGAGGGGGGGGGGGGGGGGTACCGCTTGTGAATGTATTTTATGAAAGTAGGT
This sequence comes from Paralithodes platypus, assembly GCA_032716605.1. Lineage (NCBI taxonomy): Eukaryota > Metazoa > Arthropoda > Malacostraca > Decapoda > Lithodidae > Paralithodes > Paralithodes platypus. Next base: position 5,625,641 of record CM064503.1, on the reverse strand, counting down.
GGACATTTTCGTTGGTTAAAATTCAATCACAAACGGCCAAATTATTATAATTGTCGAGTTCTGACACCAAATTGGGGTGACGTTGGAAGGTTATCCACACTGTGTAGCAGAATAGGAGTTTGACCTGACCTAGGCTGATAACAGGACCTTGATAGGGAGATGGCCGACACATTGGTACTGATAGACACTATTACTTTGTTACCTCTTGCATTGTTTGTAACTGGTCATTAACCATTTGTCACTTTGTCTCTTGTCACCGCAGTCTTTCCACTGCGGAGGTTGGGGGGGGGGGGGGGGGGGGTAGCGCCCTAGACCTAACCTGGGGTAAAATTTCTAGGAAGCTTAAATGGCGATTTCTGAGAGAGAGGTTGGTGGTGTCCCTATAGAGGGTAGTAGAGGGTGAAGAGGTAGGCCAGGCCGAGGACCCCCCCCCCCCACCATCAGAAAGTGTAACAACTGTCTCTCTGGGTTACCAGTACTATTTATAACCGGTGACTCCGCGGCGGCCGGCTGACGCCACTGAATAAAGCGATTAAAATTGGTCCGATAAGAGCGGACAATGGCGGGACACAAACAACATAGCGGCGTCGGCACGTGGCCCCCGAACTGTAAACTAGGGCACCACCGGGACGTGTTTGTGGCTTGGCTTATAATACGATGTGTTTGTGGCTTGGCTTATAATACACAGAGAAGGGCTTGGCTATATAGGCGTCCGGCTTATAGGGGATTATGACTGAAACGCATACACGTATATTGAGCGCTCTTTTATATATATACATTATACAGTATATATATATATATATATTTTTTTTTTTATTATTATTTATTTATTTATTTGTATTTTTTTTTTTTCTATATTCCAACTACTCCCTCTCGGGCATAGGCTGATAGCCTTTACACTCTACCGCTGAACACGGTAAGGCCCGTGAGGTCTTGCTCCAGTCTAGGGAGTGAGACATGCGAAGCAACTCCATCTTTGAAGCTGTTCCGCCTCTGTGCTTCACAGTCTCATTCCCCAGGCTCGGACCCTCACTCTCAGAACGCCACCTATTGAGCAATTAACTCACTAGGCATTGCCCCCCTGTAGCATATTTTTGAATATGGGAATATTCATACAATGCTATTTAATCAGGGAACAATGAGGGTATTTATTTGGCATTGTTGTGTGCTGTGGTAATGCACTGATACTAGGTACAACACAAATGCCATCCCAATAATATCTTCCCATTGACATATTGGGATTCGAACCCGGGTCCATTGGATTACCAGTCCAGTGGCAAGACCACTCCGCCACACGAGCACACACACACACACACACACACGTGCGCGGGTAAAAGGTACCATTATGCACTAAGAAAAGAAAGCCAATGCACTGATACCCCCAAGATGACCCTTTATTGAGACGTTAAAGGTTAGACGAGGCTAAACAAAATATATTATTGAGGCATTCATATCTAACTTTCTATTCCTAGGACTGTCTCTTATTCACATCAATTATAAACCTATTAGGTGTTGCTTTAGCGTGCGGTCTACCTGGACATTTACACTTTAGCCTGCGGTCTACCAGGTCACTTACATTAAAGAACACCCAAAAGTTTGCTAAGCATTTTATTAATTATTATTGCTTCTGAGTCCTAGTGTTTTGAGATGAACCTAACCAACCTAACCTAACCTAGACCTAGTAGGTGGGATACAAAACTTCCTAGTACCCAGTAAATGGGACGCAAAACTAACCCTTACCTCCCAGCTAGTGTGGGTTCCTATAATGTTATAGTACCCAGTAGGTCAGTAGGTAGGAATAGACCACGGGTGTGTGGTAGACCGCACGCTAAAGTGACACCACCTATTATTCCTGTGTGACCACCACCCCCACCATTACAATTCTACCGATATTACGACCATCATCACTATTATCCTCACCACCACTATCACCACCACAACACTCATCACCATCACCATTATCACCACCACAACACCCACCATTACTATCACCACCACAACACTCACCACCAACACCATTATCACCACCATTACTATCACCACCACAACACTCATTACCACCATCATTACCGCCACTACCACACCCACCACCACCATCATGACCACAACAACCACCATGAAAATAACCATCCATGTTGTTGTTATTGGTTTACACAGCACCAGGGGGAGGGGAGGGGGGTGTGGGGGTACTGGGGGGCGAGGGAGAGGGGAGGGGAGATTGGAAGAAGGAGGTAAGGGGAAAGCTAATGGAACAGGCTGAGGAAGGAGGGGGAAGGGGTGAAGGACAGAGAGTAAGGGGGACAAATGGAAGGAGGGAGCGGAAGAGGAGAGTTATTTGAGAAGAGGCGAAGGAAGAAAAAGTGAGATGGAGAGAGCACACACGTAAATAATGGGTATAAACAGGTAATTAAGGTGTCCATAATATACCTATATAAAGGTATATGGATGGGATTCAACCAAGAAGGGGAGAGGAATGGAAATGGGGGGGGGGGGGGGTGAATGGGACCATGAAGAGGGGAAACGAAAATAAGAATATGATGAGAGAAGGGGAAAGAGGGCAGACAGACGGAAAAGTGTAAACAGAAGGGGGGGGGAGCAAGGGATGAGAGGGGAGAGGATAAAGCAAAGAGGGGGAGGGGAGGGAGGGGGGTAAGTGGAAAGGGGTGCTCCAGTTTAGGGTGAAGCCAGAGTGACCTAGGGGACAAAAGAGGTCACGGAGAGGTCAGTGGGCACGTGCTGAGGGGGGGGGGGGGGCTGTTTTGAGAGCGAGAGAGAGGAGGAGGGTGGTGCCTAACAAATGAAAGAGAAAGTGTATAATGAGAGAGAGAGAAGAGGGTGGTTCCTAACAGCTGAAAGTGAAAGTATATAGAATAGGAAAGAATGCAGCAACAGGGATGAATGGGCATAGTAAAGTGAGTTGACAATATTACATTACCTGTCTAGCTTAATTAACCCCTTCTGTACCGGACGTCTTTTTAAGTTTACTCTGGCTATATTTAGACGATTTTGGGCAGTTTAAGAAGGATCTGTGGTAGTAAAAATGGTCAAGGGAGATAGGTCGAAGCCTGTTAATTGCTGCGAGGCCCTAATCGTCTAATAGTAGCCATAATAAAGTAAACAAGACGTCGCCGGTACAGAAGGGGTTAAGGGGATTTTTTTCCTGGACCCCTTCTCCCTCATATTTAACCCCGATAGTTTTGAGATTATAAGACGTCCACCTTAGTAGTTGGGCGATTTTATAGCACTTCGCTCCACTTCTTTATCAATATTAAGACACTTCGTGCTATGAAGGTGTATTTTTTTCCTGGCGAGCGAAAGCGAGCCTGTAGTTTAGGAGAAACGGGTTTTCTACTGAAAGAAATTACAGATTTATTTAGATTTATTTTTGTGTGTTTTTTTTTTTTTTTTTTTAAAGATTGATAGAGGTCTAGGGAGCAAACTAAAACACACATTAAGCATATATCATCCGAAAATACATGCTGATAATATGTTGCACAGTTGCCCACATGACTTGGTATACACTCCGAGCTTTTATTTATGCAAGGAAACTTTGATACGCATGAATTACAAGTGTGTTTTTGTTTATGCATTAATTAGTTAGTATATTCAAATAATGATATTATAGCAAATTAACCTTGTAAGTCATACACATTATATCTCCATACCTAAAATCACTGTGTATGCAAATTCATGTGGCTAACTGTACATTGTGCATACAATCAATTCAAATCTAGTTAGTTTTTAGTGGTACGGTTATTAATGTATTAATTACGCTTACTTTGAACATTGTTTAAGACTTTATTATACATATTAATCTGGTAAGGGGTAAACAGTACATTTTGCCGATATACTGTATGTGTGTGTGTGTGTGTGTGTGTGTGTGTGTGTGTGTGTGTGTGTGTGTGTGTGTCCCGCATCTATATCTTTATAACTATGTTTCTATGTAGCAACATTTTAGTCACAGTGTAGTGAACTTTATAGAGGGCTAGCAAGTTTAGCAAGGGGAGTTTTTTTTTGTCTTCTCCTTCCTCTTCTCAATAGAGGTGTGTTCATTAATGTTTGTCAGGTGATAAACTAAGTAGGCTCACTAATCACTCTGGGAATAAGATGAACACGTATATCTCTTGTTACCCCTTTATTGTTCCCCGTGAATTATCCATCCTATATTTATCCAACACGCTTTTCACTCTCAAGGCCCCGCTAAATGAATTACACCCATAAATACACACAATTAATCACCCCCCCCCCCCCCCCCCTATTTTTCCTCGCTGGTACTCGGACTCGGATACATTTGTTGGCCATGAGGAAAATAAAAGCATTTCAAGTTTTTGCAGTAAGGGCTCTGAAGAATGTACCCGCCTGGCCTAGCTAATAAATCAAAGCATTATGTGCGGTCTTGGTGCTCGTCTACAGTCAGGTACAAAAATCGTGTTTTGAAGCTATACAATACAGTATACTGTATATAATATATATATATATATATATATATATATATATGTTGTTCTATGTGAGTGAGGGAGACAAAAGGCAGAACTGCCTGTAACGAGTGCCTCCCCCAGAGTTGAAAAAGTTACAGGGCCAAAATCAAGGGACATTCGAGCCAAAATGCAATTTAAGTCATAGGAAGAGGGAAAGACTGATCCTGGGAGAGAGTTCCAGAGCTCAGTAGTTGAATAGAAGAAAGATTTAGAATAACGTTTCACTCTTGAGTTGGAGAGTTGCACAGAGTAGGGGTGGAATTGTGTTGCAAGACGGGTACTACGTACCCTACGTAGAGGAGGTGGTATACACTGGGAAAGCTCTGAGGAACATTGATTATAGTAGCGAGAGATGCAACATTGCGGCGAAGAGAGAGAGAGTTGGTGAGTGGACGGGAGTTCTGAAACGAAAGGATTTCCTTTCTACTTTGTCTAGGAGTGCGGTGTGAGAGGATCCTCCCCACACATGTGAACAATACTCAATACAAGGACGCAATGATCCCCTGTACAGAGCAAGACGCTGTGCAGGGGTAAAGAACCCCTTGAGGCGGTTTAGCACATCCAGCTTCTGGGAGGCTGTCTTAGTAAGAGTGGTAATATGGTCCTTCCAAGTGAGAGCAGAAGAAAAAGCGACACCGAGAATATTGAGAGAAGATGAAGAATTTCTTTTTGTATTGTTGAAGTATAAGGGATAGTCCTCTGGAAGTTCCGGACGGGTAGTACGATGGAGAAATTGGGGTTTGGAAGCATTAAAGGCAACAAGGTTCTCTCTGCCCCAACTGAAATAGTAGTTAGATCTGAAGATAAGTGTTGCATGGCTTCATTATGTTTGTTTTTGAGGGATTGCTGGCTGGGGCGTTCAGGAAAACTAATTGAGTAGTGCAAGGTAGAGTCGTCTGCGTATGAATGGATGGGACTGGAGGTACAGTTGAGAAGATCATTTATGAAAATTATGCCTCTTCAATAACAACTGTTTAGTGTTTACCTTATGTTCATGGACTGATATTTATATGGGCTTTATCTCTTTGTTTATCTTTGGGTTTACTCAATTTCTTTGGTTACTCTAATTATTTCTTAATTTTCTTGCACGAACCTCTTGTAATATTCAAATAATTATAAAATGTAGTGAAGATAAATTCTACGTCGGATTAATAAGGCAATACTTAAACGGGAGTCTAATACATCTGTCAATCCTTTTGTAGTCAACCCATACAGTACCGGTGACGTCCTTTTCATTATATTATGGCAACTATTAGACAATTTTATTCAGAATAGGATGGACCTCTAGTAATAATAAGGCTTCAGACTATATCAACCAACCCTTCTAGCTATCGCAGATCCTTCCTAAGCGGCATAATATCGTCTAAATATGGCCCGAATAAAAGATAACACACGTCGCTGGTACTGAAAGGGTTAACTGTTTGTGAGTTGTGGCCAGCTGACCATGGGAAGATCTGTTCCGGGGTGCGTGGTCCCGAAGTCTGTAGAAGTTAAGGGGGGTAGGGGGTAGTTTTTGTAGAAGTTAAGGGGGGTAGGGGGTAGTTTTTGTAGAAGTTAAGGGGGGTAGGGTAGGGGTAGTTTTGTAGAAGTTAAGGGGGGGTGGGGGGTGGTTTTTGTAGAAGTTAAGGGGGGTAGGGGGTAGTTTTTGTAGAAGTTAAGGGGGGTAGGGGGTAGTTTTTGCTCTGTTAATGTATGTATGTCTTTATTTTAGTTTTAGTTTCCTCGCTAGAATTCCATCAAGATAAAAAAAAAAAAAACATTCCCCCCCCCCTCCTTCGAGATAAATATGTACAAAAATGTCCCGACCAAAGGCTGGTTCCTCCTTAATTACACCTAATAAAATCGACACCTAAATGGCATTCCAGGGATCTGCCTTGCTTAGGCCAATCGGCTTTCTGCAGACTCCCATTTTCTTATGTTCTTATGTTCTTGAGGTCTTAATATTGACAAAGAAATGGGGCGAGAGGTCTTAAAATCGCCAAACTAATGGGGCGAACGTCTTAAAATCTCCTAACTAATGGGGCTAAACATGACGGAAAAGGGGGTAAAACAAGAAACTTTATACCCCCCTTAACCCTTTTCAAGATACGGGGACGTGTTTCTTCCTTGTAATTGGCCTAATAATTTGGCTATTGGTAAAAGAGCTTATTCAGTTTAGGAAGGAATTGGTGGGGGGTTAATTGGTGGGGGGTTAATTGAGGTAATTTTTCCATTTTGTTCATAAGAGAGCCTTCCAATCCAGAGTATAAAAACAACAACGTTGCCCCGTGTTTGCCCCGGTTTGTCACCAAGATAGTCCTAGTAGAAGTAAATTACGCGAGTACGTGAACCCCTCCAGGCTTCAGGAATACGATACGAGAGAGAGAGAGAGAGAGAGGTCATGACTTTTGAAATACGCGCGATTTCGAAAACGTAAAATTTATGATGAACACTAAAATTTGTAAATAAACGATCACGAAATCGTAAATTTCTCATTTGATGGTTACTCTACGAAATGTATTGAATACACTACTTAAGTACTTATACACAAATATATCACGTGTTCAACATTTTCATATCATTTCTGGTACTTGCGATCAAACCAACCAATTAGATCTGCAATTTGTAATGAGGTATGAGGTGTGTGTGTGTGTGTGTGTGTGTTTAGGTGTGTGCGTGCGTGTGTGTGTGTGTGTAGTGTTGTGGGTGTGTGGAGGTGGGGATGGGGGGGGGGGGGGGGTGAAAACTAGTCTTGAAGTCACGTTATATTTCCGTCAACAACAATGGCATATATAGTCCAGTGCCATAAATGCTCAATAATAACTGTTCGTGCATGGATAAGAATAACAAATGGCCATAATATATTCATGGCGATATTCTCCCCGTGAAATGATAGGGTAGCCATTAAGTTCGGTACATATTCCAACAAACATTTACCGGTGTACTCCACGTTAATATGAATGAAGTTAAGGGGAGAAGGCCCGTTTTTCTGGTCCCCCTTCTTCCTCATGTTTAGCCCCATTAGTTTGTCGATTTTTAAATCTTTCGTCCCATTTCTATATCAATATCAAGACCTTTCGTTCCATTTAGGTGTCGATTTTTTCCAGGCGAGCGATAGCGAGCCTGTAATTTTAAGAGGAACCGGCCTTCGGCCTGTACATTTATCTTGAAGGACAACTAGGGAGTGTGTTTTTTAAAGCTTGATGAAGGTCTAGCGAGGATACTAACAAATTAATTAAGATATAAATAAATAGAACCTTCCCCCCAAAAAAAAAATAAAAAAATAACAAAATAACCAATGTCCCCTTAAAGTATATTACATCACTTTATAGCCATGTCTTGGGCCCATTAAGGGGAGGTATTTAGTTTGTTCCCTAGACCTCCAGCAAGCTTAAAATTACACCCCCTTGAGTCCCTTTCAAGATTAATTTGTACATTTTTCGGTAGAAAAATGTCCCGGCCGAAGGCCGTTTCCTCTTAAGTTACAGGCTCGCTATCGCTCGCCAGGATAAAATCGACACCTGAATGGCACGAAAGGTCTTAAAATGGGGTGAAAGTTCTTAAAATCGCCAAACTAACGGGGCGAACGTTTTATAATATCAAAAGCAATGGGGCTAAACATGAGGGAGAAAGTGGTAAAGAAAAAAATCCCTCTAGTGGAGATCTCCCCTTAAACAAACAACAATAATTGACGGTGCAAATAACTAAACATGCGCAATACAGCAAGTGCAATATTTTAACAATTTGCTAATGGAAGAAGGGAGACGCTAGAGTTTAAACATGTAAGAAATAGCACACTAGTTGAACATTGGATAAAGACGGATTTGTCCATTTTTGAAGCGAAATGTTTACCTTCATCAAAGATAGAAAATAATGAGTGATCGACTTCAATATTGGTGTCGTTTTGTACTTCATGATCATCAGAGGTTGGCTGTGGATAAGATCGTCTATATTCGTCGCTGTAGTTGTTGAATAAATTACCTGCATATGGGATGCAAATTAACCGCTTCAATATAGTTTTGTTTAGGCGATTTTGTTTTAAGTTGATGGAGGACCTCGAGGAATCAAAGTGGAAGAAGCTCCCTCATACAATCCTCTAACTCCCACAGTGTCTTCCTACCTCCCTCACCCATGCCCTCACCACTCATCATCCTCAAGATCATTCCTCACTCCTCCGTAACACCCTCATTACTCTCTTAATAGGGGATGGGCGTATTTATTTTCTTATTTACCGTATGTATCTTGTTATTATCTTCTTTAGTTTCCTCCCAAAACCTCCATCAAGCTTCAAACAACACCTTCCCAAGACTCTCCTTCAAGATAAATATGTACATTTTAAAAATGTCGCGGCCCATGGCCGGTTCCTCTTAAATTACAGACTCGCTATCGCTCGCCAGGAAAAAATTGACACCATAATGACACGAAAAGTCTAATTATTGACAACAAAATTGGGCGAAAGGTCTTAAAATCTGAAAACTAATGGGACTAAACATGAGGAAGAAGGGGGGACCAGAAAAAAGATCCATCTTCCCTTAAGAGCCCCAGTCCCCTCACCTACCACCCTGACCAGCTCTGATCTACTCCATTCATCATCCTCGTCAACATATTTAGTTACCGTACCCGTCTTCCCTAAGACCATTGCTCACTTCTACAGACTGGTTCCCCTCGCTTCCCTATTGCCAGTACTATCCTCTCGCCAAGATCTGTCCATATCTTATCAGGCCGTCAGCAATCCCCGCCTCCTTCTCTTAATTGATCACCCCTTCACACTCCTCCTTCACCATCCACCCCATCAGACTCCTTCACCACCCACTACTTCACACTCCCTCACCACCTACACCCTCACCACCCACCCCATCAGACTCCCTCACCACCCACTACTTCACACTCCCTCACCACCTACACCCTCACCACCCACCCCATCAGACTGCCTCACCACCCACCACTTCACACTCCCTCATCACCCTCACTCTCCCTCTCAAACCACCCCCTCACCACGTTACCCTCTCACTTGTGTAATGGTCAAAGTGTTTAAGATCTGTATGTGATAACCCAGGTTCGAATCCGGTAGGATCACATGTTTTCGTTAATTTCATTGGGAGGTGTTTGGTGTTGGGAGTGAAATAAATGCATTAAGATTCTCATAATAATATATCACCCCCTCACCATCCACCCCCTCTCCACCCACCCCCTCTCCACCCACCCCCTCTCCACCTTACCCTCTAACTTCTCATAATGATATATCACCCCCTCATACTCCCTCTCCCCCCCTCCATCCCCCCCCCCATCACCTTACTTCCTTCACTCATGCCAGGGTGCTCCTCATAAGTTCACCAGTCCTTCTTTCCCTCATTATTCATCATCACCATCGCCATATCTTACCACTTCCCTCACTATCCCCCTTACCTCCCTCAAACCCTGATCCTCAGTATTCCCTATTTCCCTCATTATTCGACATCATCGCCATATCTCAACACCTACCGGTACTGCTCCATTGCCCCCTTACCACCTTAACACCCCCCACCCCACCCCTCACCTCACCCAGATCACCCTCATCATTCACCATCACCATATATTACCACCTCCAGATCCATTTCCCCCCCCCCTTACCACCTTAAACCCCCCACCCACTCAGCACCCTGACCAACCCTAATCAAGTTGTCCCCCTGGAAAAACTGAGTCCATAAACCAGGGAGTCCCTATATATGCCGCACGCCTGGCTGCCAGTGTGTTTACCAATACCTGCACATACACACACACACACTCTCACGCTCTCGCTCTCGCTCTCTCTCTCTCTCTCTCTCTCTCTCTCTCTCTCTCTCTCTCTCTCTCTATCATACACATATATACACACACACATACACCAACAATATCTGAGAGAAGGATGCAGGGGCAGTCGTTTTGCCTAACAAAATGGCTCGTAAATGTTTTTGTGGAATTTCAATGAAAGGAATTACATATATCGTCATAATTTTCTGTTCATTAAATCATAGATATGGTTTTATATACCGGTATATAATTATTAGTGATTGTACCTTTTTGTGTATTTCCAACAGTGAATATCTGACTTACCTTTCATTTACTTTATGATGTATCTGTTCTCCGGCGATGTATTGAGGAGTGAGGTTCAATTCTGAAATGATTAGTTAAAATAGGACTTCAGAGGCTATCAACCTTTCTGATTTATTAAGCCAGCACATTATAAGTCAAGAATAGCGTCAGGACTTCGGGAACCCCAGTCCCTTGCGGAAATTATGCCGTATAAGTAAAATTTGACTTACCTGTTTGAGCGTGTGTAATAAAGGTTTGACGATTTGTTGAAACCGATGAGACCTTTACAAACCTTTGAATCACTCTCATACACGCATTTACTGCTCTGTGCACTCTAAGAAATAAATCCTGGCCCAATATAAACCCTTGAACAACATAAGCAAACCTCCAAAATGTCAACATTTATGTAAATACTTAATGCTATTTGATTCAGTTCGGAATAGATTGAAAACCTTAAGGCCACGATTCTTGTTCTAGACCCGAACTATCTTGGATTGAATCGAATTTTCATGTCAATTGTTTATCCAGGATATGCATTTCGTGGGTTTCTTTAAGCATTTCAAGGATGTAGAAATGGCCTTGATATGTGTCCTACAGTGTACAAGGGAATGGAGATCTCTAAAAGGGGCTCCATGGCCTTACACTAGTCTTGACTTACAGTGTGCTGGCTTAATATTCTAGTAGGGTTGATAGCCTCTGAAGTCCTATTTCAACACACTACAGTGTAGTTACTTAGACATTGAGTGGGGCCTGTGTGACTGCCTCAAAATAGGAAGGTAGTTGTTTAGTTGATAGAAGAGAGGTATAGTGCTGACAAGGGACTGGAGTTCTCGAAAAGAGGCTAACGTATTGACTTTCTTCCGGACTTATGCTGGCTAAATAATCCTGAAAGGTTGATAGCCTATAAAGTTGTATTATAATTATTATTATATATATAAATATATATATATATATATATATATATATATATATATATATATATATATATATATATATACTGTATATATCTATATATATCTATATATCTATATATATATATAGATATATACTGTATATATATATATATATATATATATATATATATATATATAGCACAGAATACTACAGTAGGTATGTAACACTGCACTTGCCTAAGCCTGAGCAACAAAGTCGTAACTATATACGTGTATGTGCTTCACTCCCTCTCAAGCGAGAAATATACAGTATAGCTGCAATTGGCGTGGAAAGCTGTCTGTATATAGCTATCAAAACAGGCTATAGCATTTATCCCGAAAATGCTGTCGTTGACAAAATTTGCCTTTTTTTGTATTGCAGAAATAGAATCTACATGTTCTATCTATCTATCTATATGCTCAGGCCCAATCCCCATTTTGGGGGTAGCCGACTCAAGACAGAGCAAGAACAGGGAAAACACAAAAACAACATAAAACAAAAAAATAAACACAGATAAAAAACACAAACTCTCACACATCCAGGTCACCCAGGAGAAGACCCAGAGACCAGGGTTACCAAGGTCGCTCCAGCACTCCCCCGGCCCCTGACCACCCGGAGAGGTTCCGATCTCGGCAGGCAGACATGCAGCGGAGCCAAAGCCACAAGCCCTCCCACCACACTTCCAGGCACACCCTTCATATTAATCGTCTCCCCGGGCCAGGCGCCTGATGGACTATTATCTAGTCCAACTTGCGCCCGACCCCTTACTCCAAATGACCACGTGTTCACTCAACTATTCACAAGCATTCTCCATTCACTCCTGTCCACCACCACTTCAACATGTTCTAAAACCAAGAATAACTGCAAAAATAATTACTCACCGGTACATGGAAAGCGGAGATATGGCCTCCCATGGTTTGCATATCAACCAGCATGCACCCAGAGCTGCACAAGAGAGTGGTGGCGAGTACGAGTTATCAGTATTTTTTTTCTCTCTCTCTCTCTCTCTCTCTAAGGAAATCTGGTATCAGCTACCTAACTGTCCCTGTGGCCTGGATTTGGCGTCGTAATCTACGAAAATGCGCGCAAAAACTAGAGGGCATGCCATATCTCTTACGCCGCAAACACTTTTGAGGTTAATGTGAATAAATGATCTTACCCACTTCAAGCAACATTATTACAAATGGATAAACTCATGAATCCACCTTCACGAAAACTTAATCCCTATAGATGTTAAGCCCGCCAGCCAGCATTATTTATGGTGTGTAGGATATATTGCTCTTGTCCCCCCCCCCCCCCCAAGCCCAAGAAGGAAGTGGCAGACACACACACACACACACCTTGGCCTTTGATGAACCTGCCTTGCCACGAACAGGAAACAGGCAGAAGAAGGAGGAGGAGGAAGGAAAGAACAGGAGGAGGATAAAGGAAAGAATAGGAGGTAAATAAGAATAAAGGAAGGAGAGGAAAGAATAGGAGGTAGATGTTAAGAAAGGAAGGAGAGGAAGGAATAGGAGAAGAAGCGGGAGGAGGATAAAGGGAAGAATAGGAGGTAGATAAGAAGAAAGGAAGGAGGGGAAGGAACAGGAGCAGAAGAAGGAGGAGGATAAAGGAAGAATAAGGAGGTAGATAAGAAGAAGACGAAGGAAAGGAAACAAAGTGAAAATAAGGAGGAGGAGGAAAGGAAGAATGAGAGGGGGGGGGGGGGAGAAAGAAGAAGGAATGAGGGAGGAGGAGGAGGAAGAAAAAGAGGACGCATTCCACCTTCGTATACATAATCTTGAATAGAGTTGTCTTTATAGAGGTATGGGTAACTACTGTATAGTCCATTCATTTATAGGTAGGCCAAGCATTGTGACCCCTAACCTCTGTAGCTCAAAAAGGGCTTGAGCAAATGGGCTGTGCATTTACACGCCTATTCTCCTTGCTGACTGTTACCAAATGGTAGAAGTATATAGTGTGAACCGATATACATTTCTTCTATTCAACGTGTATGCTCTAAAACTCTCCCTCAATCTGTTGTTCCCTCATCCTATGACTTAAACTGCTTCAAGTTCCGTGTGTCGAAACAATTTTACGCTAACGTACTGTACTGTTCCTTGAATTTGGCTCTATAACTTTAATTGTTTTGTTTTTTGTTTTTTTGAGGGGGGGGGACACTTCTTACAGGAAGCTTTGCCTTTTGTCTCCTTTATATATGTAGCGAAACAAATAACAACTCTCCACTTATAACTTGCCCATTAACCCCTTGAGTACCAGCGACGTCTTTACTGTATATCATCTTCTAGCAATTATTAGACTAGTGTATTCAGTTAAGGAAGGACCTCTAGCAATACTAAGGCTTCAAACTATTTCAACCAACCCTTTTAACTACCACAGATCCTTCATAAGCTGTATAATATCGTCTAAATGTAGCTAGAATAATTTATAGCACACGTCGCTAGTACTCAAAGGGTTATGTGTGAGGGCGGGTGATAGTGATCTATACTCTGTTTCATTTCATCTGGCAGTACAAACCGAATTCCTTAGCAGCTGATTTATCGATACTTAATGGACACATATGAATCTATTATATCTCTGCATCACATAAAGTCCAAATGTGTATAATTAGCACCCTATTTCACTACAAATTCTTCAAAATAACTGAGACATCTTGCAGGGAACTTTGGAATTTACCGCCAGTTGAAAAGAAACAGACTATAGTGATGATTGAGAGTGAAAGGTGTTTAGGATGAGGTGTTGTTGTTGTTTTTGGTGATGGTGGTGTTGTTGTTTTTTGGTGATGGTGTTGGTGTTTGTGATGATGGTGTTGTTGTTTGATGATGGTGATGTTGTTGTTTGTGATGATGGTGATGTTGTTGCTGTTTGTGGTGATGGTGGTGTTGTTTGTGGTGACGGTGTTATTGATGTTTGTGGTGATGGTATTGTTGTTTTGTTGTTTGTGATGATGGTGATGTTGTTGCTGTTTGTGGTGATGGTGGTGTTGTTTGTGGTGATGGTGGTGTTGTTGTTTGTGGTGATGGTGGTGTTGTTTGTGGTGACGGTGTTGTTGATGTTTGTGGTGATGGTGTTGTTCTAGTGGTTTGTGGTGGTGGTGGTGTTGTTGTTATGGATGTTGGTGGTGGTGGTGGTGGTGGTGATGGTGGTGGTGGTGGTCGTGAGAGGAGGAGGGAAGGTAGAGTGGTTTGTGGAACTTGGACTCCAGGCAATTATATGTTACACTTTATGAATGTACAGGTGTATATGTGTGTGTGTGTGTGTGTGTGTGTGTGTGTGTGTGTGTGTGTGTGTGTGTGTGTGTGTGTGTGTGTGTGTGTGTGTGTGTGAAAGAGAAGTAGTATGAGTGAGTATTCATGAAATGTGCATACCTGTTCATGAAATATTGTATTGGTGTTTATAGAAGAATATATATATACTTTGGAATATCATGAAATATATTTTAATAACAGTCAAGCGTTTTTGTTATTGTTGTTGCGTTCCCTAGTCTGCCTAGCCGAACAGCCCCGATTCCCTAAGGAAGGCCATGGCCACGATCGGGCTTTCCCACAGGGCTCTCAAGGAGTGTAGATTATGTTGTTGGCGTAAGTGATTCTCTGGAATACAGTCGTCTATGATGTGTTTAATAGTATGGGGTGCTGTGTTACATCCTGGGCAGGTGTCGTCGACGGAGTAATCCA
Organism: Paralithodes platypus; assembly: GCA_032716605.1. Lineage (NCBI taxonomy): Eukaryota > Metazoa > Arthropoda > Malacostraca > Decapoda > Lithodidae > Paralithodes > Paralithodes platypus. Next base: position 5,610,523 of record CM064503.1, on the reverse strand, counting down.
GTCTCTTCTGATAGTTAAGAAGAGCTGGATCAAGAGTAATGTTGAATACCAGATCTGCACCAAAAATTGCTACATAAAGTTTAAATCGCTTCCATCAAACGAGAACGTGAAATTAACACTTGCTGTACCAGTGACGTCTGCTGTATTTTGTTCTAGCTATATTTACACGATTTTATGTAGCTTAGGAAAGATCTGTGGTAGTTAAAGGGGTTGATTGAGATAGTTCGAAGCCTTATAATTGCTAGAGATCCTTCCTAAACTGAGAAAAATGTATTAGTAGTCGCCAGAATGAAACAAAGAAGACGTCGCCGGTACAGTAGGGGTTAATTAATTAATGATACAGTAAAGCCTGAATAGATTAATTAATGATACAGTAAAGCCTGAATAGATTAATTAATGATACAGTAAAGCCTGAATAGATTAATTAATTATACAGTAAAGCCTGAATAGATTGATTTGGCTTGATCTTCACATACACCACCAACTATACCCGAGTTCAATTACGTATAGCCGTGTAAAACCGCTTTCACACGATCGCTCTTTCCGTCAATTCCATGAGCAAGTTTTTTCTCGTACTTTTGAGGGACTTTTTCGCTCTGGTATCGGTAACTAGACTGAAGGCAGATTATGTTAGGCGGCTGAATTCTGATAAAGTGTCCTTTTTTAAGCTTCCAGACCACAATTGCCCGTAAAATGTGCTCGAAAAAGGGCTCGTGTGACTCCGGCTTAAAGAGGGTACCACACCAGAGATTTTATCGTCAATTTATTATGATAGCCAAAATTTGTCTAGCAACATTTCTGGGAACTTTTTGTCCTTGGTATTGGAAGCTAAACTGAAGGTAGATTATATTAGGATGCTATCATGTTCGTTTTAGTTTTCACAATAATAGTTTTATGTTGAATTAACTTAGACAAGTTGACAGAATGAATTTAACACCATATGAGGAGGAGCACTTTATTGACAACGTTTCGCAGATGTAACCTGAAGAAGCCATCTGCGAAACGTTGTCGATAAGGTGCTCCTCCTCATATGGTGTTTATAGTCAATAATTGTATCCTGAATTGTCCTAAGTATAGACAATATTGCTGTATCAATTACTGTTAGGTTTATATCTTCATGGTCTTCACCCACAAATGATATCCAGAGCGTTGAGGCTTTTAATGATAATTGAATAAGGATTATATACAATTTTAGGTAGCTGAATTATTGGTGACCCTGGTCTCTGGGTTCTCTCCTGGGTGACCTAGATGTGTGTGAATTTGTGTTTTGTCTGTGTTTGTTCGCTGTTTCATGTTGTTGTTGTTGTTGTTGTTCCTCAAGCTGCCTGGCCGAACAGCCCCAAGGCCCCGAATAAGGCCAAGGCCATAATCGAGCGCCCCCAAAGAACCCTCCCTGCCGACCACAATAAAGCCTGGGTGACCGAAGCCACTCCATGGCGGGGAGCTAAGGAGGGTGCGGAAACGCCCGGGAAACCAAAGCCCCACCCAGGGCCCTGTACCCCTCAGCAATTATGAAGAGAAAGTTGAGGGTTGTGTTTTGTGTTGTCCCTGTTCTTGCTCTGTCTTGAGTCAGCCACCCCCAAAGAAAAGAAGAAACAAAGAAAAAGAGGGAAAAATAAATTAAAATAAATTAAAATAAATAGGATAAGTGGGGATTGGGCCCGAGTAAATAGATAGAATTCTTACATAGCTTCAACTTAGAAACGGACACATCAGAATTGCCAGAAAAAATATGGAAGCCAATAGCGCTTGTGTGAATATCGGCTTTAACCCCTTCTGTACCGGTGACCTATGTTGTACTTTATTCTAGCTATGTTTAGATGATTTTATGCAGGTTAGGAAGGCTCTGTGATGGTTAAAAGGGTTAATTGAGATAGTTCGAAGGCTTATAATTGGTAGAGATCCTTCCTAAACTGAATACAATCGCCTAATAGTTGCCAGTATACATTGAAAAGGACGTCACCGGTACAGAAGGGGTTAAGGGGGGGGGGTTATATATTTGTCGATTTATTTATGTATTTAATATTTGTTTAGTTTCCTCCCTAAACCTCCATCAAGATTAGAAAAAAAAAAAAAAAATCCCCAATATCCCCCTTCTACTGTAGATAAATGTGTACATTTTTCGGTAGACAAATTTCCCCCCTCCTAAATTACAGGCTTGTTATCACTCGCCAGGAAAACGTTGACACCTAAGTGGGACGAAAATCTAAATATTGACAAAGAAATTTGGGTGAAAGGTCTTAAAATCGCCAAACTAAAGGGCCAAACGTCTTAAAATCTGAAAACTAATGTGGCTAAGCATGAGGAAGAAGGGGGGAAAGAAAAAATGAACCCCCCCTTTAACTGGTGTAAAACGTCTACAGTTCTCCATCAGCCCCTGCCTGGTTAAGGGGGGGGTCACCGGCTTTTTTTTTATCTTTCCTTTTCTCTCTTTCCCTGGCTTGTATCCATTCGGCCCCATTCAGCCCCATTCAGCCAACTGTTTTAAGACGTTTATCCCCATCCAGGTGTTGAATTCTTCCTGGCGAGCGATAGCGAGCCAGCATTGTATAGAGAAATCCGGCTTCGCCGGAGAAATTTTTCTATCGAAAAATTTACAAATTTAGCTTGCTGTCAAAACAAAAATATATATATGCTGGCTCGCTACCGCTCGCCAGGAAAATATTGACACCTGGATGAGGGTAAACGTCTTAAAACAGTACCGGTAGGCTGAATGGGGCCGAATGGATACAAGCCAAAGAGAGAGGGAGAGAAAGAGAAAAATGCGAGGTGGTCTCCCTTACTATATCTGTTCGTCAGTGTGATCGCTGGACTCTCTCTCTCTCGCTCTCGCTCTCTCTCTCTCTCTCTCTCTCTCTCTCTCTCTCTCTCTCTCTCTCTCTCTCTCTCTCTCTCTCTCTCTCTCTCTCTCTCTCTCTCGTGTGTCATAAGGCTACTCCACGTCCACATAAGGCTCTCGTGCTACTTAAGGGGGTTGTACTTGGTTTTTGGTCTAAATATTTATTATTTTATTTTTTAATTCCCTCGCTAGAACTCCATCAAGCTTAAAAATACACCCCCTATACCCCCTTTCAAGATAAATTTGTACATTTTTCGGTAGAAAAATGTCCCGGCCGACGGCCGATTCATTCTCAAATTACAGACTCGGTATCGCTCGCCAGGAAAAAATCGACACCATAATGACACGAAAGGTCTTAATATTAACATAGAAATGGGGCGAAAGGTCTCAAAATCGCCAAACTAACGGAACAAACGTCTTATACTCTCAAAACTATTATGCTAAAACATGAGGGAGAAGGGGGTCCATAAAAAGCGAGCACTACCTCCCCCTTAACCTGATATTCCGTTAGCTATTTTAATTAAAGTCGATCCCCGTAGTAATTAGCCGTCAAAGCTCTGGCAGGTATAATGCTCTCACTCAGGTACTCCAATATATTATACAGTATACCGGTACTCCACTATATTATACTCTCATTCTAACACATTCTACAGTATATATATAGTTGCTAAGTCGTTTACAGTGTAGTTGCCGTGAAATATACGTGGGACAAAGGCTGTGGAGTCCTTGCTATATTAACCCCTTCTGTTCCGTCGACGGTCATTTTATATTAATTTGGCTACTACTAATCGATTATATTCAGTTCAAGCCATTATAGAGGCTTCGAACTCTCTGTCAACCCTTGTAAGTACCACAGATCCTTCCTAAGCTGCATACAATCTTCCAAATCTAGCTAGAATATATTATAACAGACGTCGCTGCTACAGAAAGGGTTAAACCACCTTTAATAAGGTGTTGTTCTCTAAACTTTTCACGGTTTTACACGAACGTTTTCGTAGAACTTTGTATTCAGGGCGTGCATTTGCCACCATAGTTTACCCTACATTTCATATTATTGATAATGCCTGTAGGAAGAAACGGATATATTGAATTTTATCGGTGTGTGTGTGTGTGTGTGTGTGTGTGTGTGTGTGTGTGTGTGTGTGTGTGTGTGTGTGTGTGTGTGTGTGTGTGTGTGTGTGTGTGTGTGTGTTTTGTTTTTTTAGTGGTTAGACAATGTATACACGAAGGCAGTTGATAACATCACAGGAGCATATTTTATATCACACAGTTTGTAATAAGTTGTTAATGGAAGTAGAGCGGAAGTCTTCTGATAAGTTATCAGTTATTTCTGTTCACTTATGAGGGAGGTAGGAATCAAGATATATACTAAGGGAGTATTCTATATATCTTGGTAGGAATAAGTAACACCCCGATCTTAACATTAATCATCAATTACAAACCCCAATGTACTTGAATAAACTAATGAAAGCATATGGTCCTCCCGGGATTCGAACATGGTGCTAACTGGGTGAACACAAACCATGAATGTGTTGTTAGGTTTACATATAAGGAGGGTGTATATATTTATTGGGAAGATTGTAAACCCCTATCGAGCAGTACGCAGGGGAGGCCTCATAGGCATGTGATAAGGAGTTGCTGGAACTCCTCTTTCATTTGTCTGGCTTCCCTCACTGTTTCTGTTTGTCTCTCACCTACACAGAGAGTAATCCAGCTAGCTCTCACAAACATCCCCTCCTCCTATCCATTTCACTACACGAAACAAGCATTCCACTCTTCTTTCCAATATTGTACTAAAACAAAACAAAACTTAATTTTGCTCTCTCATTCTTTCAGCTTTGAGGGAGACACTTGTTGCAGGCAGCTTTGCCTTTTGTCACCTTCATACACATAAATAATTATAGGCAGAAATACATTGAATATTTTCTATTAATCAATTAATTCTTACTCGAATACATATTTTCTTTGCAACACCTGCATTTCGTGAAGCATAGTTACAACAAGAAAATCATGATGCTTATTATTTGAAATTTGGACACGGAGACGAATTGCTCTGTATTTGTGTATATAATGTTTGAATATACATGTGTATTATTTACTTGAGATTAATTAGTCAACACTCACTGCCCCATGTGTATCGTCGGTATTGCACCACAAACATCATGAAGCATCTGTACTTATACAAACTCAGACAAATGGAAGGGAAAATGTTAGATGCCATCGCTTCATTTATAGAGGGAGAGATGCGTACGGTGGGGGGGGGGGGGTGATCGATGGCTTCCCTTATTAGTGGAGCAAAAGAAACCCTCTTCCCCCCCCACCCCCCACACACACACACACACATATACGAATGCGCACACATTCGTATACAGGCACATACACGGGTTTATTCACACACACACACACACACACACACACACACACACACACACACCGATAGAGAGATTTCCATAGATGGCCATAAATACACTGACCACACAGACCGTGCGATCCAAACGAAGGGGTCAGGAGTTAATTCTAGTTGAGAGACTAGAACCCCAAGTAAAGGAAAGTGGATGACAAGGATAACACACAGAGAGAGAGAGAGAGAAGATCGTCCTAATCTTCACTATTAACCCCTTCTGTACCGGCGACGTCCTTTTAGTTTTATTCTAGCTACAATTAGACGACGTTGTACAGTTTCGGAAGGATTTGTGGTAGCTATAATGGTTAAATGAGGTAGTTTGAACCCTTATAATTGCTAGAGGTCCTTCCTAAGCTTAAATAATTCGTTTTATAGTAGCCAACACATAATGGAGAGGATGTCACCGCTATTGAAAGGGTTAAGTGTGGTTGAACATATACGATTCATCATATCTTCCACATTACCCCTCTCTCTCTCTCTCTCTCTCTCTCTCTCTCTCTCTCTCTCTCTCTCTCTCTCTCTCTCTCTCTCTCTCTCTCTCTCTCTCTCTCTCTCTCTCTCTCTCTCTCTCTCTCTCTCGCGTTCCCCTGGCTCATCTTGATAACTCGTACGCCGTGTGTGTGTTTTTTTTGTGCGGGGGGGGGGGGGGGGACAGGCGTTATTAGTGTTTAGCATCTAATTACAGGGACCGGCAGGTGCAATTGGTATAGCCTCACCTGTGGTCAGAGGGGTGGGGGGGGGGGGGATGTGTCACCGTGGAAGTTTAGCGTGTTTACATGGGTTTTTTTTATTGTTTATGTTTGGGTTATCTACTCTGTCCAGGGAAGGTATACTGTATAAGATCATTGGGTATATTGATGGTAATTTACTTTTCTAACTGGTATCTGGTATCACATGAGGTTTTATATATGTTTTGTCTATGTGTATGCAAGAGACAAAAGGCAAAGCTGCCTGTAACAAGTGTCTCCCCCAAAGGTTGAAAGAGTAACGGAGAGCAAAAATTATGGTACATTATAGGTAATTTAGATGTTTTGGAAAGATGTCTGGTGTGCTTGTTAAGTGTAGTGAAATTATTATTAGGGGGAGGTGTTTGTGAGAGTTAGCTGGATTACTTTCTGTGTAGGTGCAGGACAAATAGAAACAGTGAGGGAAGCCAGGCGAATGAAACGGGAGTTCCTGCAACTCCTTATCATATACATACAGTACATACATGGGGAGATGGTAAACACTAATCGATCAGGGCAATACCCAGGGGAGGCCTCATAGGCATGTGACTAGGAGTTGCTGGAACTCCTGTTGTATTTGTCTGGCTTTCCTCACTGTTTCTGTTTGTGTCTCACTTACACAGAGAGTAATCCAGCTAGCTCTCACAAACACTTACTCCTATTAATTTCACTACACTAAACAAGCACACCACACTTCTTGAAAGCAAAATGAAGTTTATAATAGCGACTATCATTTAAAACATTGGGGGAGACACTTGCTACAGTCAGCTTTGCCTTTTGTTTCCTTCGTGCACATTGAAAAATGCACACATACATACATACATAGAGAGAGAGAGAGAGAGAGAGAGAGAGAGAGAGAGAGAGAGAGAGAGAGAGAGAGAGAGAGATTAAGCAGTAAGAATGAAAATTAAATATATTAGTGGGGGAGTGGGAAGGAAGTGGAGATATAGGGGGGGGGGGGGTAGCAAACGGTCAGTCCATGGTGGTGGTGCCCTTTGTCAGCTGTATACACACACACACACACACACACACACACATGTATACAAATCCACGCCACACACCCACACACACACACACACACAGTTATATTTTAGCATATATTACAACCAATTCAGTAAGATATTTTTGGCTTACCTTTGAATCTCACATATCCTCAAGCATTAATGAACAAACGTCGAGCTGATCCCATTCCATTTTCTATGTTCAGCTTCAAAACAAACTTCACAAACTACTATTATACCACTACTATTATACCCTGTTCCAAGTCAGCAGTCCAGAAATCGCGAACCCTAACCTCTGTAACTCTAAAAGGGCTGGAGAAAATGGGCTGTAAGTGTCCACACCCTATTTATTCCCTGGCTGACTGACCCTTCCTAGATGGTAGAAATATTTGCTGGATTACTCTAGTCGTTTGTGAGTTGCAGAGGTTAGTGTTCAAGAGCTGTGGCCTATATATTTGGAACAGGGTATAGTCATATTTATCCATAGTCTTTGATTTTTGTTAACTATTTTAGTATTATGACTTTTTTCACTGTATTCTGGCTTACAGTTAGACGATTTCCCTCAGCTTAGGAAGGACCTCTAGCAATCAAAGGGATACACACGAACATAATTAACCCTTCGACTCCCATAAATTCCTCCATTCTTAATGAAATCATCTAATTATAGGCAATAGCTGGGATAGATTGAAGGAAAGCGTCCTGTTATCATACTAATGTTCCTACTAATACAGTATAAATTGGGTACCGTAAATATTGATGGTTATGTACTTTTGTTTGTAGTGACGTTATTCTGTTTATCTTGTCCGATAGTGATTAATTGGTTACCTACACTTGTAACCAATCTAAGGTTGCATCCCACCCAATTACAAACCTCGTGCATTGATACTATTTTGGAATTAATGTGGATTTGAAAGAAACAGATATAGCTAACTCATGTTTGACTTCAAATATTTATTTCATTAATATCATATTAGAAATAATAGATGCATCAAGCTCGGGTTCACTTTTAGCCTTGTAATGTTTTTTAACTCTATAGATTTAGCCTTGTGATTAACCCTTTCAAGCTCCAATACGCGCTTCTGTTCTGTTTCTGGCTACTATTAGACGATTTTATTCAGATTAGTAACGGTATATGGAAGTCAAAAAGTGTATTGAGATAGTATTTACCCTTTTAATACCCACAGATACTTCCTAAGCTGCATAAAATCGTCTAATGATAGCCAAAATAAACTGCTAAAACGCGTCAGAGCTTCAAAGGGTTAATATCTAAATATACAATGAACGGAAACAACAAGCACCTACGAACCTTTAACTGTTTAAGCAAGGTGTTTGTTTGGTATATGTGTGTGTGTATGATTAATGTATGACGTTTGGTGCCGTAAATAACCCAGTGTAGTGTTGTGAGTTAGTGTAGGTGGGCACGGCATGGGTTATATTTGGTACGCACACACACACCCACACACACACACACCCACACCCACACCCACACCCACCCACATCCACCCACCCACACCCACTTTCCATTTTCACCTGTATCTCACCTAAACACAATCAAATAATTATAAGCTAGTTATTGTTTTTGTTTTGGGCACTGGGTCTTAAACTTCTTGCTTTGAAAGAGAATGGCATTTTGAATTGGATATGGATTTGTCGAGAAATTGAGAACTTGCCGAGCATATAGATATAATATAGAGGACAGTTCTAAAGTAACAGATAGCACGATGAGAAAACTACATAACTAACCATGCAAAGTTAGTGAAGCCCTTAACCCGTCCAGTACCGGTGACGTCCTTTTTATTATACTCTGGTTACTATTAGACGATTTTATTCAGCTTAAGAAGGACGTCTACCAATCAAAAGGCTACAGACTACCTCAACCAACCCTTTTAACTACCACATATCCTTCCTAAGCTACATGATATCGTCTAAATATAGCTAGAATACAATATAACACACGTCGCTGGTACTCGAAGGGTTAACGACGCAGTTCGGAGGCTCGTAATAGGATTGTGTTCAAGTAATGTTAAATATACACTCCCCTCCTCCTTATATGTAAACCCAACAACACATTCAGGGTTTTTGTTCACCCAGTTAGCACCGAGTTATTCCTACCGAGATAATATATAGAACACTCCCTTTAGCCGGTGTCACACGAGCGCTTTTTCCGGCAATGTTCGATGAGCAAGTTTGTGTTCGTAATGTTCTGAGGCTCTTTCGCATTGGAATCGGTAACTAGACTGAGGTTAGATTGTGTTAGGTGGCTGATTTCTGATCATACTTCAATTTCGAAGGTGCCAGACTACAATTGCCCATATAAATTGACGGGAAAAGAACTCGTGTATCACCACCTTGAGTCTCTTAGTCTATAATATATCTTGATCCTTACCTCCCTCATAACTTCACTGAGCAGGGTTGCCAAATCAGGTCCGCTAGATAGCAAACAAAGGCCGAAAATCGCTAGAAAAATGGCACAATCTTTATCATATCGCTAGAAAAATGGCAAAATCTCTACCATATCGCTAGAAAAATGGCACAATCTCCACCATATCGCTAAAAAAATCGCACAATCTCTACCATATCGCTAGAATAATGGCACAATCTCTACCATATTGCTAGAAAAATGGCAAAATCTCTACCATATCGCTAGAAAAATGGCAAAATCTCTATCATATCGCTAGAAAAATGGCACAATCTCTACCATATCGCTAGAAAAATGGCACAATCTCTACCATATCGCTAGAATAATGGCACAATCTCTACCATATCGCTAGAATAATGGCACAATCTCTACCATATCGCTTGTAAATGGCTCAAATCTACAGAATATCGCTAGAATTCATGTCGCTAGATGTATAAAAGGGCCTCTTGATCGAAGTTCACACCTCTAGATCGAGCGGGAAAGTAGCTAAATTGGCAACACCGCGAACTCCAAACACCTTTAATTTCACCACGCAAAACCTAAAATCCTCATCTTTTTTCCCTGGACGATCGTGTTAAAAGGAAGTGTCCATTAATGCATCGGGTTATAATCTACAGACCGGGCGGTGAAATCTGGCTGGCATGATAATTTACACGGCTAATTAGGGGTTGGCCTCCTCCTCTCGCACTTTTCCAGAAGCTTGGCTGATGAATATAGGATAGAATTTTTCCCCAAGTTTGCCTCGTGTTATGTGTGCCTGTATCCTGGTGGCAAGGTGTTTAATTAAGGGGAGATGGGTCGGGGTTTTTTCTTCTAGACCCCCTTCTCCCTCATGTTTAGCCCTATTAGTTTTCAGATTTTAAGATGTTTGTCCCGTTACTTTGTCGATTTTATGACCTTTCCCCCCAATTCTTTGTCATTATTAAGACCTTGCTTGCTATTTCGGTGTCGATTTTTGTCTTGGTGAGCCTGTAATTTTGGAAGGGACATTTTTCTATATATATATTTTGTTTACAAATTTATCTACAACGTGGATCTAATGGATGATTTTTTAAGTTGATGGAGGTCTAGGGAGGAAACTAGAAAATAGTGAATACATGAGCAAATCGACCAAAAAGTGAACCATTCCCCCTTAACCCCTTCAGCACCATGACGCCCCTTTACCTTTGATTCTGGTTGACATTAGATGATTTTATGCAGTTACAGAAGGACCTATGTTATTAAGAAGGTTTGATTGACATCCGTTTGAGTCGTAGAGGTAGATTATAAAGTAAAGGATAGACATATATATATATATATATATATATATATATATATATATATATATATATATATATATATATATATTTATATATATATATATATTTATATATATTAGAGAGAGAGAGAGAGAGAGAGAGATTATTATTATTTATGTGTATGAAGGATACAAGAAGCAAAGCTGCTTGAAACAGATATCTCTCCCAAAACAGATATCTCTCCCAAAATTAAGAGTGAGAGACAATTTTAAAACTAATATTAGTATTGGAAAGAAGAGTGGTATGCTTGGTTAGTGTAGTGAAATGGATAGAAGGAGGAGGTATTAGTGGGAGCTAGCTGGATTACACTCTGTGTAGGTGAGACACCAACATAAACAGTGAGGGAAGCCAGACAAATGAAACAGGAGCTCCAGCAACTCCTTATGACATGCCTATGAGGCCTCCCCTGGGTATTGCCCTGCACGATTGTTGTCTACAATCTCCCTAAGGATTGAGTTAACTATGATTCGTTTAGGTTAGGCGAGGTTAAGGTAGGTAAATTGGATTAATTAATATTAGTTAATGTAGTCTCCAGATAAAATATAAGGATCACTAACCCTTTCTATACCAGCGCCGTCCTTTTTTACTGTACTGTGGCTACTGTTAGATGATTTTATTCAATTTAAAATGAGCCTCCAGCAATTAACAGGCTTCGAAAAATCTCGCCTAATCATTTTTAAAACCACAGATCCTTCTTAAACTACACAAAATCGTCAAAATACACCTAGCATAAAATAAAAGAGACGTCGCCGGTACAGAAGGGGATAATGCATAGTCCAAGTGATACATGGTGACTAGATAGTTATAGTCGATTCGCTGTAAGTAGGCGAGAACTCATGACCTCTCTAACCTCTGTAACTCAGAACGACTGGAGTAATCGAGCTAATATTTCTACCATGTGGGAAGAGTCAGTCAAGGAATAAATGTGGACTTGTACTGTCAATTTGCTCTAGTCCTTTTGAGTTACAGAGGATAGAGGTCATGATTTCTCGCCTACTTACAGCGAATACACTAAAGTAGATGATGGTGTGCCTTAATTAAGCCGGTATCACACGAGAGCTTTTATAGTCTACATTCGATCATCAAAATTTGTCTGGCATCATTTCTGTAATATTTTGCACTGGTATCGGAAACTAGACTGATGATAGATGAATGTAGGTGGCCTAAATGTTGTAAATGTTGACCTCATAAGCTGCCAGTCTAGTGTTGAGGATAAATGTTGAGGGAAAAAGTGCTCGTATGATACCGGCTTTATGCATCACCCGATAAGCTGGGTTGGAAGGGCTGGCGTCTAGCGTGTGTTGGTGGGTATAGGTTTATCTCCAATGCTCTTAAGGGGAGATGGGTCACTTTTCTGGTCCCCCTTCTTTCTCATGTTTAGCCCCATAATTTTTCAGCTTTTAAGACGTTCAGCCAATTAGTTTGACGATTTTAAGACCTTTGTCCTCATTTTGTTATCAATATTAAGACTTTTAGTGTCATTTAGGTGTCGATTTTTCCTGTCGAGCGATAGCGAGCCTGCAATTTAAACGGGACCGGCATTCGGCCGGGAAATTTTTCTACCGAAAAAATTTACAAATTTTATCTTGCAGGAGGGTTGTGGAGATAAATTTGTTTAAAGCTTGATGGAGGTCTAGGGAGAAAACTAAAAACATAATAAAAATATATATAAATGAGCAAATAAATACACCCAAATAAATACACCCATCCCTCTTAATAAATACGCCCATCCCTCTTAATATCCTGCATGTCTCCTCTTAATACCTTTACTCGGGTACCAGGCAAATCATGAGGGGTGGCCTATTCTTAGCTTGCAGTGCTCGCTGCCTTCCTCTTGTACACTATATTTGAAGCATCATATTTAGGGGGTGTGGGGGGAGGGGTGGGGGTGCACGGGGAGGTAGTTTGCTCCCTAGACCTCTATCAAGCTATATATATAATAAGAAAAACAAATAATAACACCCCAAGACCCCGCTTCAATATTAATTGTGCATTTTTCGGTAAAATAAAATTCCCGGTCGAAGGCCATTTCCTCCTAAATTACAGGCTCGTGGTCGCTCCCCACGAAAAATTCGACGCCCAAATGGCACGAAAGGTCTTGATATTGACAACAACAAAAAATGGGTGAAAGGTCATAAAATCGGTAAACTAATGGAGCGAACGTCTGAAAAACTGAAAACTAATGGGCTAAACATGAGGGAGAAGTGGGTCCAGAAAATAATAACTTCCCCTTAACAGAGTATTATAAAAATAAAGAGTATTTTTGTTCGTGAAGAAAACAAAAACAAGATTTTTTATAAACTGTATTTTAAATGGATAGTTGTCCCATACGATAATATTTAGCGGATATATTTACAACATAATGCCAATATACTGTAATATATTTACAACATAATGCCAATATACTTAATATATTTCCCCATTGTTCAGTTTATCGTTACTGTTAAATGTATCATGAATTAAAAATCAGTTTAAAGTTTATCACCAATACACAATTTATTACAACCAGTGGTCAGTTTATCGTTATTGTTTAACTTATCACAAATTAATGATCAGTGTAAAGTTTATCACCAACTCTCAGTTTATTACAACCAGTGTTCAGTTTTATCGTTATTGTTAATTTATCACAAATTAATAATCGGTGTCAAATTTATCAGCAATACACAATTTACTACCAAATTACCAATACCGTTACTCCATTTACCTGGAGTGTTCAATTATGGGGTAGTGGTTGGTTTTTGCTCCATGTCTTTATTTACCTTTTTTTTTTTTTTTTTTTTTTTTTTTTTAATTAAGTTTCCTCGTTAGACCTCCATCAAACTTGAAAATCACCCCCTAGATCCCCTTTCAAGATAAATTTGTACATTTTTCGGTTGAAAAATTTCCCGGCCATAGGCCGGTTCCTTCTAAAATTACAGTCTCGCTATCGCTCGCCAGGAAAAAAAAATCGACACATAAATGACGAAAGGTCTAAATATTGAAAAAAAAAGGGGGGGGGGGGGTGAAAGGTCCCCAAATCGCCAAACTAATGGAAGGAACGTCTTAAAATCTTAAAACTAATGAGATTAATTAAACATGAGGTAGAAGGGGGGCCAGAATAAACGACCCATCTCCCCTTAATCGCAAATATCCACTGTACCAAGAAGGTCTTAACCCTTTCAGGATATGAGGACGCATTTATCTTATAGGCTATTGTTTGGCTTTTATTAGACGATTTGATTTAGATTTGGAAGGGTATGTGAAAGTCAAAAGGTTGCTCGAGATAGTCTTTACCCTTGTAATTTCCACATATATTTCCTAAATTGCATATAATCGTCTAATGATAGCCAGAATGAAGTGTCAAAGCGCAGCATAATCCTGAAGTGGTTAATATTTCACTAGTATTCACTGTATCGTCTTCATAGTACAGTACAGTCGTGTATCTTGTTAGCTTGCTCATATAAATTGCCATTACTAGGTCTACTATATATTTATTTGTTTCCCTTTAATATGGTAAGTCAATATCTGATATACCGTACGCTGTCTGACTTATGTCTTCTGTCAGCGCACCTATTTTCCCACAGTGTTATTACAGACTCTCCCATAGCAGCCCGCATCCTCCCTCATAACTGGTGAGGGGGGGGGGTTAATAGGAAAAGAGGAAGTAATAGAATTATGACACCGAATTACGAGCCTATATATTATTATTGTTATTACTATTACTACCGGGAAGTACTTGTGGTGGCACCGAACTTTGGCCTTATTGATGTTACCAGGAAATAGTTGGTTTATCTTACATAGGGTACGGTATGTAGTGATATATTGTCTTGGCTACGAGAGTGTTCTAAGTATTTGGCTATAGGAAGACATAGAACAAAAATCCGTGTATTTTGGTAATTGTACATAGCGTATTTATTGGCCAAGATTTCATTATTTCCCTGGCACTATTTCCTCATGTCAGCTACTTAAGAAAGACCTGTCAATCATTGAATAGAGATCAAAATGTATTGCATGCAATGTCGGTGATATGTAGAGAATATACAGTATATTAGATGAACCATTACTTATAATGGATACTTAAACAAGTATTACAGAGTGCTAAGTGATAAACCCCATTCGCTTAGCAGAAGTTCAGGACTTTATGTAAACATTAAATTACCTTGGTTTTATAACGCAAATATTTGTCCGTAAATAATTTCAACAACTTCAATCAGATAACGAATCATGTCCTTAGTTATTGCTACTGCCATGATTTGTCAAGCTTCCGAAGGACATCAAAGAATTAATTAGTTGAGGACTTAATAATTTTCCTTGTCCTGGGTTTAAATTAAATCGTCAGAAGATAGCTTAAATCGAATTGAAGTTCACGTCTTTTGAGCGAAAGGGTTAATTTTGACAAATCAAAATCCATAGAATGGGCCAATATCAGAGGGTTATATATTATAAAAAAAAATCCAATATTTAGACGAAATGTCAATATATATATATATTCTAGTTTAGAAAATTAATAAAGGGGCTTAATGACAAAGTTTTGATATTTCGAGTGTTACTGAATTTTGCCTACGGATATAGCCTACAGTGTGACGTCCAAATGCCACAGGGAGAACCTGCATTTTGTATACCAGTATGTCCAATTGTGTTTAGAGAAGGCCAACAACACATCTCGCGGAGACCAAATGCCCTCGCTGGATAAGTCGGCACGTATTTTGCTTACAAACAATAAATCTAAACTCAAAACACCACAAGAAAGGCCAATCTGTTCCGTAGCCAATATTTCAACATGTATTTAGAGAGAGGAGGGCCAACACATCCCGCGGAAAATGAGCCCGCGAAGAAAAGCTGGGATCCCGCTAACCATTGTGCCCGAGACTTCCTGCGCGGCCCTATATATTTGGGTCTATTTATTTATATATTCATATATATTTTTAGTTTCCTCCCTAGACCTCCATCAAACTTAAAAAACATCCGTTATAACCCCCTTTGAGATTAATTTATACATTTTTCGGTAGAAAAATATCACGGCCGAAGGCCGGTTCCTCCACAATTACAGGCTCGCTATCGCTCGCCAGGAAATAATCGACAGCTAAAGGGCACGAAAGGTCTTCATATTGACAAATAAATGGGTCGAAAGGTCTTAAAATCGACAACCTAACAGGGCAAACGTCTTAGAATCTCCAAACTAATGGAGATAAGCATGAGGAAGAAAGGGGACCCGAAAAAGGGCCATATATCCCCCCCCCCCCCGTAACAATGACCGGTCCGGCACAAACAACAATACTAGCGGCACAATACCCGGGGTCACATTTAAGACAACAAAGGTGGCGAGATGGACAATGGTGGGTGGTGCATATGGCCGGCGAAATGACCAGTGTGTCCAGTTCCGTGTGTCCGGTCGAGTCGCTACCGAACCACATCGCTACTGAACACAACAAACACGAAAATATTCTTGAATACCTATGTTTGTTAAGCATAACTGAGACATACTTGAACATTCAATACATTATCTATTTTATCGAGCATGACTTATCCAAAATTATGTTAAGTTTGTTTGGGTAAGATGAGTTATAGATGCTATAATAGACACACGTATATATATAATTATATATAATCGAAATTAGTTGTGGAACATTACCATCTCAACAATCCTTTCCGCTTTTCATCCAGTTTCAGCATATTATAACTAAAGGGTTATTAGAAAACATAAATAGCCTCACATGAACCAATTTAAGGTTACGATTGCTTAGGATGGGGTAGGTCACATTATATCATCAAGTTTATTATTGAATGTTAGTACTGGAGAGTGAAGTGATTAAGGAGCGAAATGTCCAGCAACTCTGTCCCTGTCTGTGGTATCTCCCCCCCCCCCCCCCCCCCTTCCCCCCTTCTTTTAAATTACCCGAAATAATCATGTTTGAAAACTAGACTTATATTTCGAGGGATTTTCTGCCCCCTCCTGAACTCCTCCCCCACCCCCCCCCCCCCCACACACATATAGAAAGAGACTGGACAACTGCCCGCATTATAGGGTATGGGAATTAATTCACCACTTTGATTCATTTATATACTGTATATCCATTTGATCTAGCAGACAACTTTCAAGATCAATACCGGTTATATAAATACATACTTGTTGCACAAGCCGTGTGAATTGGTGTTTATCTGCATTCTTATAAGCATGTGGGATATATAGTCATTATCCCACATCAAAGGAATATATTATTGATTTGATTAATTATAAGAAGACTTTACTTTACTCACTTTACAAACTTAGTCAGTCCGATTTGGTTGATCTAGATTCAAGTCGACTAGCATCACAATAATCAAGATTAACCATATCAATCCCCTCCAAAATGGCCTCCCTGTATGAATATGTCCCAACCCTATCTCCTAAAGCTCCCCTCCGGCCCCCACCCTAACCGGCCCCCACAATGGGACCCCGGCCGCTGAAACAAGGCCCCAGACTGACCCCTGCACATATGTCCACCCCGGGGCTTCAATTCCACATTTTAAGCCGACGCTGGACAATATTTACGTTCATGTGAAAGGCCGCGGTGAAAGGAGCAACATATGTCACCCTGGGAACGTCCGGTTGGATTTGTTTTCATTGGAATTTTGGAATTAGTGGCTAAATTCTAAATTATATATATATATATATATATATATATATATATATATATATATATATATATATATACATACATACAATATTTCTCTCCCTAGACCCCTATCAAGCTTATAAAAACACCCCCAAGATTCTCCTTCGAGATAAATGTGTAATTTTTTCGGTAGAAAAATGTCCAGGCCGAAGGCCGGTTCCTCCTTAATTACAGGCTCGCTATCGCTCACGAGGATTTTTTTGTACACCTAAATGGTACAAATGGTCTTAGTATTGACAAAGAAATGGGGTGAAAGGTCTTGAAATTGCAAAACTAATGTTGCCAACGCCTTAAAATATCGAAACTAAAGGGGATAAAGATGAGGGAGAAGGGGGTCCAGAAGAAAACGAAAACTTTCCCTTAAGCCGACACTGAACATTATTTACGTTTGTGTGAAAGGAGCCACATACAGTATGTCACCGTGGGAACGTCCGGTTATTCTGGGTGTCATCGGGGTATTGGAATAACGGCATTATTCTTAACCCCTTATGTACCGGTGATGTCCTCTTCGTTGTATGTGGGCAACTATTAGAATAATTAGACGATTGTATTAAGTTTAAAAAGGGCCTCCAGCAATTAACAGCCTTCGAACTATTTCACTTAACCCATTTTACTACCTCAGATCATTCTTGAACTGCACAAAATCGTCTAAATATAGCTAGAATAAAATGTTAATGACCTTCCGATTCAGTTTCTTGGGCCCCTCCAATTAAGTTTCTTGGGCCCCTCCGATTCAGTTTCTTGGGCCCCTCCGATTCAGTTTCTTGGGCCCCACCGATTCAGTTTCTTGGGCCCCACCGATTCAGTTTCTTGGGCCCCACCGATTCAGTTTCTAGGGCCCCACCGATTCAGTTTCTAGAGCCCCACCGATTCAGTTTCTTGGGCCCCACCGATTCAGTTTCTTGGGCCCCTCCGATTCAGTTTCTAGGGCCCCTCCGATTCAGTTTCTTGGGCCCCACCGATTCAGTTTCTTGGGCCCCACCGATTCAGTTTCTAGGGCCCCTCCGATTCAGTTTCTAGGGCCCCACCGATTCAGTTTCTTGGGCCCCACCGATTCAGTTTCTAGGGCCCCTCCGATTCAGTTTCTTGGGCCCCACCGATTCAGTTTCTTGGGCCCCACCGATTCAGTTTCTAGGGCCCCACCGATTCAGTTTCTTGGGTCCCACCGATTCAGTTTCTTGGGCCCCACCGATTCAGTTTCTAGGGCCCCACCGATTCAGTTTCTAGGGCCCCACCGATTCAGTTTCTAGGGCCCCACCGATTCAGTTTCTAGGGCCCCACCGATTCAGTTTCTTGCTGATACGCTGGCGAACTATTTTGATAAACTACTTGAGCCACACAGATTAAGTTAATGAAATTCTTCGCTTAAGGGGAGGTTTTTAGTTTGTTCCATCGACCTCTATCAAGGTTAAAATTACACCCTCTAGTCTCCCATTCAAGATAAATTTGTAAATTTTTCGGTAACAAAATGTCCCGGCCAAAGGCCGGTTCCTCTTATATTATAGGTTCGCTTTCTCTCCCCAGGAATAAATCGACACCTAAATGGCACGAAAGGTCTTATAATTGATATAATTAGGGCGAAAGTTCTTAAAATCGCCAAATTAACGAGGCGAAACGTCTCAAAATCTCAAAACTAATGGGGCTAAACATGAGGGAGGAGGTTTGAAAAATATACCTTTAAGAGAAAACCTCCCCTTAATACTTGCTGGTCATGGTCTTGTGTATATCATTCGTAGTGGTTGACGTATTTATGACCCCGACTGTACATGAGGGGGTTCATGATCACCATACAGGAGGTGTCACACGAGCGCTTTTTCCGTCAAATTTTACGAGCAATTGTTGTCTGGCAGCTTGAAAATATAAGTTCCAAAGAGTTAAACAATCTATCATAATCTACCTTCGATCTAGTTTCCGATTCCAATGCCAAAGAGCCTCTAAATAGTACGAGAAAAAACGTGCTCATCGAAAATTGCCGGAAAATTCGTTGGTGTGACACCGGCTTAATCCCCGCTGTAACCCGATATAGAGATGGTCCACACCGGTATGATAATTATAAGTGACCAGCTGATCTTGACTCTGGTACGGTCGCATTAATGCACGGGGGACTGGTTCCATACAATATCCGAAGTGATTATCGTTTGAGTATCACATTCACCTAATCATTATAATATATATATATATATATATATATATATATATATATATCTATATATATATATATATATATATATATATATATATATATATACACAGTATATGTAGGTTTTCACTCAGTAATAGATACTGTATTATAATGTGTGTCAAATTTATTCATAGGTTTGAGCTGTAAATGTAATAACAAAGACAAACATGTGTCAAGTGAAAGTAAGTGTGTGTATTATATTTGTACTTTATTACTCATGTAAATACTTGGTGACATATTGTGCATACCAATATTAATAACGTAAATTGTCTAAAATGGATACATTACAAGACAATTGATTCACTTGGCAGGCGACTGCATAAACTCAAAACCTCGCATTGTTATTCTGGCTACTATTAGACGACTGTATTCAGTCCATACACATAGACAACACAAAAAGGGCCTCCAGCAATTAACAGGCTTCGAACTATCTCACTTACCCATTTTTAGTACCTCAAATCCTTCTTAAACTGCACACAATCGTCTAAATATAGCAAGATGAACATTAAAAAGACGTCGCCGGTACAGAAGGGGTGTTATTGGCTAAATCGGTAGCCTGCAGTTCTTCGGCCTGGGCGAGAAATTAATGCGTGCAGCTTATCAATAACTGCGTAGGGAACAAAATGGCCACTCTATTTTTTATTAGGAATATTATAACGGGAGGCTCGGATAACGGGCGCTATAGTCTTTTCGTTGTAAGTAGGCGAGAAATCATGACCTCTAACCTCTGTAACTCAAAAACGACTAGAGTAATCGAGCTAATATGTCTACCATTTGGGAAGAGTCAGTCAAGGAATAGATGTGGGAATGTACAGCCAATTTACTCTAGCCCTTTTTGAGTTACAGAAGATAGAGTTCATGATTTCTCGTCTACTTACAGCGAATAGACTATAGGCTACGTTATTTATTTTGTATCAACTTCATTCCGTTATTACAGCTATTTTAAGAAGCTAAATTTTATAAAATAGCTTTTTTATAACTTAGGATTGGCTATAGTGCAAGAATTATAGGATACGGTACTTATTTTGTATCAACTTCATTCCGTTATTACAGCTATTTCAAAAAGCTAAATTTCATAGGATAATGCTTTTTATAACTTAAGATATTCAGCTAGTGCAAGAGTCGTGGGATACGGGACACATTTTTTATTAACATTATTACGTGATTATTGGTAGTTTAGGAAGCTTAATTTCATATGATACCTTTTGTATACCTTAAGGGGAGGTTTTTAGTTTGGTCTCTAGATATCCATCAAGCTTAAGATTACACCCCCTTGAGCCCCTTTCAAGATAAATTTGTACATTTTTCGGTAGAAAAATGTTCCGACTGAAAGCCGGTTCCTCTTAAATTACAGGCTCGCTATCGCTCGCCAGGATAAAATCGACACCTAAATTGCACGAAAGGTCTTAAAATTGACGGAAATGGGGCGAAAGTTCTTAAAATCGCCAAACTAATGGGGCGACTGTCTTAAAACCTCAAAAGCAATGGGGCTAAACATGAGGGAGAAAGGGGTCCAGAAAAAAAATCCCTCAAGTCGATATCTCCCCTTAACCCCTACTGTTCCAGCGACGTCCTATTAATTAATAAATCTGGCCACTATTAGACGATTATATTCAGCTCAGGAAAGACTTCTACCAATTAAAAGGCTACAGACTATCCCAAGTAATCCTTTTAGGTACCATATATCCTTCTTAAGCTTAATAAGATTATCGAAATGTGATCGAAAAATGGACAAATTGATCTCGAAAGGAGGGTCTAGGGTTTTTTTTTTTTTTTTTTTTTTTTTTTTTTTTTTTTTTTTTTTAGCTTGATAGAGGTTTAGCGTAGAAACTAAAAATTACAACTATACTGTATATATATATATATATATATATATATATATATATATATATATATATATATATATATATATATATTTCTAGTCTCTCAGTGGGGATCGAACCATCGACCATCAGGATGATAGCCGACGCTTTAATCAATTACACCACGGTAGTCTAAAAGACACTCAGCCTTCTATCCTATTTATGTTAGGGAGAAGGGAAACCCACTAGGCGAATATATTTCAATTCAAACCTAGTTGTAGGATCCATATTTCCAGAATACCATACACGGATTTTTGAGTGTCCCGACGCAACTCGGGTAGAAACTGATTTCATTTAATTCTAACCCACAAAGCATGAGAGTTACAAATATTGAGAATATAATTATCACAAATACACGTGGTGTAATTGATTAAAGCGTCGGCTATCATCCTGATGGTCGATGGTTCGATCCCCACTGAGAGACTGGAAACATTTAGTGGCTCACGTGTATTTGTGATATATTCTCAATATATATATATATATATATATATATATATATATATATATATATATATAAAACAATACCAGTGTATATCTCCCATAAGCAGTATGATCAAGGAGCTTGGGTAAGAAGGGTTCGCTTAACTTAATATTGCTACCCACGTCAGTTGTACATTATGTGTGTGTGTGTGTGTGTGTGTGTGTGTGTGTGTGTGTGTGTGTGTGTGTGTGTGTGTGTGTGTGTGTGTGTCTCTGTGTGTGTGTGTGTGTGTGTATATATATATATGTAGGTGTGTGTGTGTGTGTGTCTGTGTGGCTTTAATTAATGTAGCTTAGGAAACTTAAACTTTAATGCCCCTAAGATGCTTTATTGATACTACTATGAATTTTGTTTTCTCCAATTCTAAGATGTATATTAATTTATATCAGTTAACCTATAGCTATATATAGTGTGTGTGTGTGTGTGTGTGTGTGTAAAGCTGATGAAAACTCCAATATATGATGGTCTCAACTAGGTTTCCAGTCTTGTGAATTTGCGTATTCATCCAGGAATAAGTACTTCGAAATTAATTATGATTTTTATTATGTAGTAATAGCATGTTTGATTAATGAGAGGTTGGGTTTTTAAAGCATCTCTGACTTATGTATTATGTATGTATGTATGTATAAGATTTCCATACATCAGCTGCATCTCTCAAATTGTGTTACTGGTAATATGTAAATCCTTGATATTATAATATGTATCCCTTTTATTTCCGTGTGTGTGAGTGTGTATGTGCGTGTGTGTGTGTGTGTGTGTGTGTGTGTGTGTGTGTGTGTGTGTGTGTGTGTGTGTGTGTGTGTTAGTAGAATAAGAGTGAGTGGTGCATGTGCGTGTGTGTGTGTGTCTTGCTGGTAGAATAAGAGTGTGTATGTGTGAGGGTGGTATGTGTGTGTGCGTGCGTGTGGTGATAAATTACTGATTGGAAGCTATCAGGGTGTGGCTATACCGTCTCTCAATTTCTATATATCCTTCTTGTAACACTAATCGTCCTCCGGCTGTCTCCCTTCAAATTTATAGATAGGGGGTAAAAACTGCCAACAGCCACGAATTGATAGTAGTAGCCTATATAGAAAAATAAGGTTGCGGTATATTGTATGTTTGATTTATAGACATGGATAAAAACTCTTCAAATACCCACATATTGTTAGTTTGTATATGAAAAAAAAAACGAAAAAAAAAAAACATTATATTGAATGATGAATACATAGATACAGTATAGGTAAACACTCTTCAAATAGCCGTGAGTTGATAGTTAGTATATGTAAAAAGAAGCTTATATTGAAAGATTAGTCAATTAATAAAGTATAGGTATAAATTAATAAAGTATAGGTATAAATTAATAAAGTATAGGTATAAACTCTTCAAAAATACCCACAAATTGAAAGTTAATATATGTAAAAATAAGCTTGCATTGAAGGATTACTCTACAATCCTCGTCCTCCCTAACCTTCATTGAATATTTAGTTATACACATTTGCATATTATACATGTAACTTGACCCCAGTCAACAAAGCCGAGGCTGAACGAAAAATTACCAAACTCGACATTTTGGCGATCGCTACTGTATTTAAGGGGAGAAGGGGTCGTTTTTCTGGTCCTCCTTCTCCCTCATGCTTAGCCCCCTTTAGTTTTCAGATTTTAAGACGCTCAGGCCATTAGTTTGAAGATTTTAAGACCTTTCGCCCCTTTTCTTTGTCAATGTTAAGACTTTTCGTGTCATTTAGGTGTCGGGTTTGTCCTGGCGAGCGATAGCTGGGGTTGTTGGGTTTTTTTTTTTAGTTTGATAGAGGTCTAGGGAGGAAACTAGAAAAATAATAAATAAATTAAAAACAAAAAATCTACCAGAAAGAGAACCTACATTAAGATTATATATCCAGTAAACTTTAAGAAAATCCATGGGCTTATTGAATTTCACCCCAACTTAGTGGCAGACATACGAGGTCAGATTACTAAGCATATTTGGCTGCTTCTATCTGTCCATTCAC
Organism: Paralithodes platypus; assembly: GCA_032716605.1. NCBI lineage: Eukaryota > Metazoa > Arthropoda > Malacostraca > Decapoda > Lithodidae > Paralithodes > Paralithodes platypus. The sequence goes on along the minus strand of CM064503.1, from coordinate 5,586,689 downwards.
CTTGTTTACTACACAAGACCATATGTAACCCCTTCTGTACCGGCGACGTATTTTTAACTTGATTCTGGCTACTATGAGACGATTTTATTCAGTTTAAAAAGGGCCTCCAGCAATGACTAGACTTCGAACTATCTCACTTAACCCTTTTTACTACCACAGACCCTTCTTAACCGCACATTATCATCTAAATATAGCTATAATATAATGTAATAGACGTTGCCGGTACATAAGGGGTTAATGTGAGATGCTTGATTAGACACAAACAAAATAATAATAATAATAATAATAATAATAATAATAATAATAATAATATCTGAATGTAGCTACCGTGCAGTGTAATCATTTGTATATAACCTTGATGAAAAACTGTAATATTGTAAAGGGGGGATGAGCTTATTTATTTGTTCAATTATGTATATATGTAAATTCAATTATGTATATATTTAAATTCAATTATGTATATATATTTATATTTTTTCTAGTTTACTCCCTAGACCTACATCGAACTTTAAAAAAAAAAAACATCCATTAGATCCACTTTCTAGATTAATTTGTACATTTTTCGGTAGCAAAAAATTCCCGGCCAGAGGCCGGTTCTTCCAAAATTACAGGCTCTCTATAATTCGTTAGGGAAAAAACAAAACAAAAACAAAAACAAAAAAACTAAATAGCACTAAAGGTCTTAATATTGACAACTAAATGAGGTGAAAGGTCTTAAAATCTGAAATCTAATGGGGCTAAACATGAGGGAGAAGGGGATCTAGAAAAACGACCCCTCTCCCCTTCAATGGGTAACTTAGCATTTACGTTTGCTCTTTATTCGTTTCTATTACTGGAGCTCATGTTTAATAATAGATAATAGATAATAGATAATAACTAATAAATACTAACTAATAAATAACGAGTGTGCCAATTTAGAGGGGTAGCGCACGAGAGCTTTAAGGGGAGACTGGTTTTTTTATTTTTTCCTGGCCCCCCTTCTCCCTCATGTTTAGCCCTATTAGTACTGAGATTTTATGACGTTCAGCTCATTAGTTTGGCGATTTTAAGACCTTTAACCCCTTCTCTGTGTTATTATTAAGACTTTTCGTGTCATGCAGGTGTCGATATTTACCTGGCGAGCGAAAGCGAGCCTGTAATATAGGAGGAACCGGCCGATTTTTCTTCTGAAAAATTTACAAATATGTCTTGAAGGGGGATCCTGGGGTAGTAAGTTTGATGGAGGTCTATGGAGGACACTAGAAAAATAATATAAAATATACAGTATAATAAATAATATATATATACTGTATATATATAAAAACAATATTAATAATAATTATAAAAATAATATCGACTGTCGAAAAAAAAATGAGAGCCACTTTAGAATTGCATTATGTATGAGTAAGATTTTGGGTGAACTATATTAATTGTGCCTGTACCTGTGAGTCAGTGCAGGTAAACACAAGCTTCTTAGAACTTGTGAGAGCAAAACATATATTGGCGGGAGGTCTAAAGTGATGGCATGTGTTTAAGGAAACTTATTTTCTATTTAGTAAATGTATATATTATCTTAATCTGTTTGTTTTTAGTTTGCTCCAAGCTTAAAAAAAAAAAACAAAAAAAAAACACACACACCCCCGATACCCCCTTCGAGATGAATTTTTAAAAATCGGTAGAAAAATGTTCGACCAAAGGGCGGTTCCTCCTAAAGTACAGGGTCACTATCGCTCGCCAGGAAAATAATGAACACCTATAAATGGCACGGAAGGTCTTAATATTGGCAAAGAATTATCATCAAACAAATGGTGCGAACGTCTTAAAAATGTGAAAACCTTCCCATTAAGGAAAGATACATCTAAAGCTTTAATTTCCCAATGTTGATCGGCACTTTATATATACAGTATATATACTTTGTATATATATATATATATATATACATACATATATACTGTATATATATGTGTGTGTGTGTGTGTGAATCGACCAAAAATATCCTAGAAACACAGCTGGGGTTATTAGTCATGTTTACCACAGTTTAAATACTTTTAGCTACCGATACTCATTAATACTTTTAGCTACCGATACTCATTAATACTTTTAGCTACCGATACTCATTAATACTTTTAGCTACCGATACTCATTAATACTTTTAGCTACCGATATTCATTAATACTTTTAGCTACCGATACTCATTAATACTTTTAGCTACCGATACTTATTAATACTTTTAGCTACCGATACTCATTAATACTTTTAGCTACCGATACTTATTAATACTTTTAGCTACCGATACTCATTAATACTTTTAGCTACCGATACTCATTAATACTTTTAGCTACCGATACTCATTAATACTTTTAGCTACCGATACTCATTAATACTTTTAGCTACCGATACTCATTAATACTTTTAGCTACCGATACTCATTAATACAAAATATATTTACATGCAGGATTACAACCTTTCAAAATACAATCCGCGATGTTATAGAAGGTTTATTTATGTGTATGTGTTTTTGTGTGGGTGTGTGGGTGTGTGTGTTTGTGTGTGAGTGTGTTTGTGTGTGGGTGGGTGTGTTTGTAGTTCTTGTATATTAAAGGCGTTAGGTACATACTGCTTGAATGTGTGATAAGTATTGAGTCTATAATGAGTGAATGGTAATCGTGACCCAACTTACTGGACTGATGATGAACAAGGCATATTTTCAGGGCCACCACCACCCCATAAACTCCTTATTATGTAAACTGGATCATACACTCTCATTGATTTTTTTTTTTTTTTTTTTTTTTTTTTTTTTAGCTCTATTTGCAACTTAATGTATGATTATTAATGGGGTAGTGCTTGTTTTTCAGTCCATATATTTATCTATTAATTATTTTTTGAGTGTCCTTAGAACTCCACTAAGCATAAAAAATCACCCCCTAGACCCCTGTTAAGATAAATTTGTACATTTTTCGGTTGAAAAATGTCATGACCGAAGGCCGGTTCTTTCTCAAAATTTCAGGCTTGCTCCCGCTCGCCAGGAAAAAAAATCGACACCTATCAAAAAATAAATGGCACGAATGGTCTTAATATTGACAAATTATTGAGGCGAAAGGTCTCAAAATCGCCAAACTAACGGAAAGAACGTCTTAAAATCTCAAAACGAATATGCTAAACACGAGGTAGAAGGGTGTCCAGAAAAAGCCACTACCTTCCCCCCCTTAACCTCGATCCTCTCACCCGAGGGACAGTTAGTGGGGTAAATTATAGTCATTATTCGCATCCATGAGCGTAATATGATTATCTTAACCCGTTCAGTGCCGTTGGCGTTTTTTCCATTATATTCTGGCTACTATTAGATGATTTTATTCGGCTTTCGAAGAACCTCTGACAATGAAAACCCACAGACTATCTCGATTTAGCTACCACAGATCCTTCCTAAGCTGAATATAATTGGGACCTGGGAGTCTTTTGCTGGCGTCCTCAAAAGGGTCTTTATCTTTTGGTCTTCTCCTGGACGATCTAGATGTGTGTGAATTTGTATTATTGTTTTTTCTTGTTTTTGTTCTAGCTCTGTCTTGAGTCGGCCACCCCCAGCTATGGGGTATGTGCTTGAGTGTATACATACATACCGGTATACATACATATTTCAGTAACGACAAAATAAAGAGATGCAGAAGAAAGTTGTAGGAGTAGGCGCTGGTGTGATAGCGTATTTAAACCTGTCAATAAATAAGGTGGTAACAACATCCAACTGACTCATAATGTGGCCGATAATGAGACGCCAAAGATACACCTGATCGAGTGGGAGAAATCATAGGAGAGAGAGAGTGTGTGTGTGTGTGAGAGAGTGAGGGAGGGAAGTTCTATCTGGCATCTACGCATATCTCTTAAGTAATAAGTATGAATGGAGAGAGAGAGAGAGAGAGAGAGAGAGAGAGAGACCAACAACCAAAACGGTTGAAAAATTATCAACTGCGTAAGCAGAGTTTGGTATCCCCCCCCCCCCCCCCCCGTATAGTGGGTACCACACGAACAAATTGTCTGTCGTCGTCGTCGTCGTCGTCCGTCTGTCTGTCTCGGAACTCCTCCTAGACCGTTGGACGGATTTTCACCAAATTTCACACGAACATTTGTTGCGTGAATGCGAACGTCAGTCAAAAAATATGTTTTGAATTTATGCAATAGTTATGATTTTAGGTCCAAAATATGGTTCCCCCCACCCCCCCCACCCTTCTAGCAATGATGGCGTTTTTAGTGTGTGAGCCCCGAAGGGGCTCACACACTAAGCACGCATTCGTTCTGGGGGCGAAAACATCTCGCTATGCATTTGCTTGGTTAATTAAGTTAGTTTAGTTGGCATTAGAAGTGATGGTAGTAATAGTGGGATTGATGGTGATAGTAGTGATGATGGTGATAATAGTAGTGATGATGGTTGTAGTTGTATTGATGATGATGACAGTAGTGATGATGATGACAGTAGTAGATATGATGGTGACAGTAGTAGATATGATGGTGACAGTACTAGTAGTAGTGATGATGGTCATAATGGTAGTGATGATGGTGACAAGTAATGATAGTTGTAGTGATAATAATGACAGTAATGATGATGGAAGTGACGATGGTGTGAGTATTAGTGATGATGGTGAGTAGTAGTGATGATGGTGAAAGTTGTAGTGATGATGACTAGTTGTGATGAAGATAATAGTAATGGTGATGATGGCAGTAGTAGTGATGATGGTGACAGTAGGATACATGATGGTGAGAGTAGTAGTGATGATTGTAATTGTAGTAGTGATGATGATCATAGTAATGGTGATGATGACAGTAGTCGTGATGATTGTGGCGGTTGTAGTGATGAAGGAAGTAGTAGTGATGATGGTATTAGTAGTGATGACGGTAACCCATCGCAAAGTTGGGTATGCCGTTTTGATTTTGGGCAAAACGGCACGTCTACTTTCATGGTCATGTATTTATATATTAATTTATGTTTTAGTTTCCTCGCTAGACCTTCATCAAGCTTTAAAAAAAAAAAAAAAAAAAAAAAAAAATCACTTCCTAGAGCACCCTTCAAGATAATTTTTTAAATTTTTCGATATAAAAACGTCCCGGCCGAAGCCCGATTTCTCGTAAAATACAGGCTCGCTTTCGCTCGCCAGGAAAAAATTGACACCTAAATGGCACGAAATGTCTTGATATTCATATAGAAATGGGACGAAATTTTTTAAAATCGACAAACTAATGGGGCAAAAACGTCATAAAATCGGAAAACTAATGGGGCTACACATGATGAAGAAGGGGGACCAGAAAAACGGCCCATCTTCCCTTAACCCATTCAGTACCAGCGACGTCTTTTGAATTTTGTTCTGGTTATATTTAGATTATTTTGTGCGGTTCTGGCCAAATCTGTGGCAGTGAAAAGAGTGAAGTGAGATAGTTTAAAGCCTGTTTAATTGCTGGAGACCCATTTTAAACTGTATACAATCGTCTAATAGTAGTTGAAAGGACGGCACTGGTACTGAAAGGGCATACAGAAAGCGAAGAGTGGAGTAGAAAATGAAATAGATATCTATAAATAGTCGCATCAGCTAAAAAATCACAAAAAGACGCTATTGAAACTCGCATCCATTAAATTTAAAGCTATAGAAAGTCACATCAATAAAGTTAAAAGCTATAGAAAGTCACATCAATAAAGTAAAAAGCTATAGGAAGTCACATCAATAAAGTAAAAAGCCATAAAAAGACCTCAATAAAGTAAAAAGCTATAGAAAGTCACATCAATAAAATAAAAAGCTATGGAAAGTCACATCAATAAAATAAAAAGCTATAGAAAATCACATCAATAAAGTAAAAAGCTATAGGAAGTCACATCAATAAAGTAAAAAGCTATAGAAAGTCACGTCAATAAAGTAAAAAAGCTATAGAAAGTCACGTCAATAAAGTAAAAAAGCTATAGGAAGTCACATCAATAAAGTAAAAAGCTATAGGAAGTCGCATCAATAAAGTAAAAAGCTATAGGAAGTCGCATCAATAAAGTAAAAAAGCTATAGGAAGTCACATCAATAAAGTAAAAAGCTATAGGAAGTCACATCAATAAAGTAAAAAGCTATAGAAAGACACATCAATAAAATAAAGCTATAGAAAGACATCAATAAAATAAAAAGCTATAGGAAGTCACATCAATAAAGTAAAAAGCTATAGGAAGTCACATCAATAAAGTACACACTCCAGATTCCTTCCAAATTCCTCATCTGCTCTTTTCTCTTACTTTCCTTCACTACTCGTCTTTCTACTGCGCTCCTGTACTCTTCCCTGATTTCTTCCTCCTCCTGTATCTTCTCCACCCTCCTCGCCATTCCTACTACTAAACTCAATTAATTAACCCTTTCAAGCTCCAACATGCATTTTTTTCTGTGTTCTGGCAATTATTAGACGATTTTATTCAGATTAGGAAGGGTATTTGGAAGTCAAAGGGTTGATTGAGATAGCATTTACCCTTTTAATACCCACAGATCCTTCCTATCTATCTATCTATTGCCTGACGCCGTGATCCCCGAAGGGGTGGCCACGAACGAACCGTTCCTAAGCTGCATAAAATCGTCTAATGATAACCAAAACAAACTGCTATAACGCGTCAGAGCTTCAAGGGGTTAAATCATCAAATACATGTGGCACTCCAAGGACTCGAACCTAGGATACTCACTTACAAACTCTTTGTATGCACTGGTATTCTGTCGTCCCGGCAGAATTTCCCGGCCAAAGGCCGGTTCCTCTTAAATTACAGGCTCGCTATCGCTCGCCAGGATAAAATCGACACCTGAATGGCACGAAAGGTCTTAATATGGGGTGAAAGTTCTTAAAATCGCTAAACTAATGGGGCAAACGTCTTAAAATCTCAAAAGCAATGGGGCTAAACATGAGGGAGAAAGGGGTCAAGAAAAAAATCCTTCAAGTGGAGATCTCCCCTTAACCTCATCTTAATTATCTTTGCACCTTGCACTTATTAAGGGGAGACGGGTCGTTTTTCTGGTCCCCTTTTTCCCTCGTGTTAAGCCTCGTTTATTTTGAGATGATGAGGCGTTCGGCCCATTAGTTTGGCGATTTGTACACCTTTTGCCCCATTTCGTAGTCAATTTTAAGATCTTTCGTGCCATTTAGGTGTCGATTTTTTTCTGGCGAGCGATAGCGAGCCTTAAATTTTAAGAGGGAGAATTGTTTCTACCGAAAAAATTACAAATTTATCTTGAAGGGGGGTTTAGGGGGTGTTTTTCTAAGCTTGATGGAGGTCTGTCGAGGAAATAAAAGAAATACTGGAATACGTTAATTATTAATACACCAACAAAAACCGGCCCATCTCCCCTTAACCCATTCAGTACCGGTGATATTCATTGTATTATATTCTGACAACTAGTAGACGATTTTATATAGCTTAGGAAGGACGTCTACCAATTTGAAGGCTACACACTATGTCGATTGAGCCTTTTAGCGACACTATATCCTTCCTAAGCTTCATAAAATCGTCTAAATGCAGCTGAAATAAAATTAAATATATTCGTCACCGGTACTGGAAGGGTTAACCTACTTTGGGATTGATGGCGCGTTTTGAGGGGGTACTACTCGCTTTTTCTGGACTCCCTTCTCCCTCATGTTTAACATATTGTTGAGGTTTTAAGACGTTCCTTCCGTTAGTTTGGCGATTTTGAGACATTTCGCCTCATTTTGTATTCAATATTAAGACCTTTTGTGCCCTTTAGAAGGAACCGGCCTTCGGCCGGGACATTTTTCTACCGATTTTTTTTACAAATTTATCTTGAAAGGGGGTCTAGGGGGTGTTTTTCTAAGCTTGATAAAGGTCTAGCGAGGAAACTAAAAAACAAGTAAATAAATAAATATATAGACCAAAAACAAAGCACTATCTCCTTAAACAGTTTACTCTGGTTACCATTAGACGATTGTATGCCGTTTAGAAAGGATCTCTAGCAGTCACTAGGTTCAAATATAGCTCAATTAATCCTCTTAACTCCCTCAACTCCATCCTAAGCTGAATAAAAACCGTCTACTAATAGCTAGAAGAAAGTGAAACCAAGGCAGCTCGCAACCCACCCTCCAGTAGGTCTCGAAACTTATAACTCATCGTACCCGTCTACCTGTGTGTACCCTCTCTCTCTCTCTCTCTCTCTCTCTCTCTCTCTCTCTCTCTCTCTCTCTCTCTCTCTCTCTCTCTCTCTCTCTCTCTCTCTCTCTCTCTCTCTCTCTCTCTCTCTCTCTCTCTCTCTCTCTCTCTCTCTCTCTCTCTCTCTCTCTCTCTCTCTCTCTCTCTCTCTCTTATCCTCCCTTCTCTCTCTCATCATATCCTCCCCTACCTCCCTTCCCCCCTCCTCCTCTTCTTCTACCTCCCTTCACCTCTTCCCCCTAGCTCTCTCCCCACCCCCTCTTCCCCCATGGCATCAGGTTACCAGTCAGCCCTCGCAGCCTCTCATGGGGTACTAATTAAAACCCCCCGTCCCTCACGCCGATCGCAAACAGGGACTTTACCTTGCTCTCGACCGTCAGAACAAGTCCGTTCGCTGTCTGCTGGCCTAGGATTATATTTAACCCCTTCTGTACCGGCGACGTCTTTTTATATTGTATTCTAGCTATATTAAGAGGATTTTTGTGCAGTTTAAGAAGGATCTGTGGTGGTAAAAAAGGGTTAAGTCAGATATTACCAAGTCTGTTATTTGCTGGAGGCCTTTTTTTAAACTGAATAAAATCATCTAATAGTAGCCAGCTTACTGTTAAAAAGACGTCGCCGGTACAGAAGGGGTTAATTTATACTTGGTTGCTATTTTTGGGTTGAATAGCCAATTTGTACGCAGTGGTCCAATTAACCCCTTCTGTTCCGACGACGTCCTTTTAACTACTCCGGCTATTATTAGACGATTTTATTCAGTTCCAAAATAGCCTCCAGCAATTAACAGGCTTCGAACTATCTCACTTAACCCTTTTTACTACCACAGATCCTTCTTAAGCTGCGCAAAATCGCCTAAATACAACTAGAGTATAATTAATGGAGCCCACCTCGCTTTGTTTCTCTTTCTCTTTCTCTCCCTCTTTCTTTGGCTTGTATTAATTCGGCCCCATTCAGCCTACCGTTTAAGACGTTTACCCCCATCCAGGTGTCAATATTTTTCTGGCGAGCGGTAGCGAGCCAGCATATATATATTTTTGTTTTTGACAGCAAGGTAAATTTGTACATTTTTCGATAGAATTTTTTTTCCGGCGAAGCCGGATTTCTCCATACAATGCTGGCTCGCTATTGCTCGCCAGGAAGAAATCGACACCTGGATGGGGATAAACGTCTTAAAGCAGTTGGCTGAATGGGGCCGAATGGATACAAGCCAGGGAAAGAGAGAAAAGGAGAAAAAGATAAAACAAAAAAACCGGTGACCCCCTCTTTAACAGACGTGACCGGTACAGAAAGAGGTAATACGCCAGAACAGAGCTGCGTGGAAGGTTAATATGTTTGTATATATATAGTCTATTCATTATAATACGGCCAAAAACTGTCACCACTAACTTCTATAACTGATAAAAACGACTAGAGTAACCGAGATGATATTTTGGCCATTTGGGAAGAGTCAGCCAGGGTATAGGTGCGGAAATTCACAGCCCATATGTTCTAATATGCTAAACATGAGGGAGAAGGGGGTCCATAAAAAGCGACTACCTCCCCTCCCCCCCCCCCCCCTTTAAGACTGCAGCTAAGTGATGGTAGCCTACCCTGAATGAAAACGACGCTCTAAAGTCATTGGAAAAAAACAATCGTTTGAATCCGCTTTAAAGGGGGGGGGGGTTGTTTTTCCTGGACCCCCTCATGTTTAGCCCCACTAGTTTTCATAATTGAAGACGTTTGACCCATTAGTTTGGCGATTTTAGGACCTTTCGCCCCATTCATATGTCAATATTAAGACCTTTTGTGCCATTTAGGTGTCAATTTTTTCTTGGCGAGCGAGAGCGAGCGTATAATTTAGGAAGAAGCGGCCTTCGGGGTAAAAATGTACAAATTTACCTAGACTTGGGGATGTATTTTTAAGCTTGATGGAGATCTGGGGAGGGAACTAAAAAAATATAGAATATATTAATAAATCGACCCATGAATAAACCCTTCCCCCCTTAATAATCACCTCTCTCTCTCTCTCTCTCTCTCTCTCTCTCTCTCTCTCTCTCTCTCTCTCTCTCTCTCGCTAAAATTTAGACGATTTTATGCAGTTTCAGAAGGACCTGTGCTATTCAGAGGGTCTATGGAGATCGTATTTACCCATTTGAGTCGTAGAGGTAGACTATAAACTTAGGACAATCGTCTAAGGGTAACCAGAATATGATGACAATTACGTAATGGTGGTGAAGGGGTTAAGGGGAGATTTCCACTTGAGGGATTTTTTTCTTTACCCCTTTCTTCCTCATGTTTAGCCCCATTGCTTTTTATATTTTAAGACGTTCGCCCCATTAGTTTCACGATTTTCAGAACTTTCGCCCCATTTATGTCACTTTTAAGACTTTTCGTGCCATATAGGTGTCGATTTTTTCCTGGCGAGCGATAGCGAGCCTGTAATTTAAGAGGAAATTTTTAAGATTAATTTAAGAGGACGTCCGGGACATTTTTCTATCGAAAAATTTACAAATTTATCTTAAAAGGGGATCAAGGGGGTGACATTTTAAGATTGCTGGAGGAGTAGGAAACAAACTAAAAACCTCCCCTTAATGAGAAGATTCCCGTGTTCGTGATTGCTTTGAAAACAACAACAACTCCAGGGCCACGATATAATTATGTGTCCTAGAGCGTACGTACACCTTACAGCCGAAATACCTGCTGCACATCAACCCCTTTGAATCTTTAAGGGGAGCCCACCTCGCTTTTTTTTCTCGTTCTCTCCCTCTCTCTCTCTCTTTGGCTTGTATCCATTCGGCCCCATTCAGCCTACTGTTTTAAGACGTTTACCCCCCCAGGTGTCAATACTTTCCTGGCGAGCGGTAGTGAGCCAGCATATATATATTTTTTTGTTTTGACAGCAAGCTAAATTTGTACATGTTTCGATAGAAATATGTCTTCGCAGATTTCTCCAAACAATGCTGGCTCGCTATCGCTCGCCAGGACGAAATCGACACCTGGATGGGGATAAATGTCTTAACACAGTTGGCTGAATGGGGCCGAATGAATACAAGCCAGGGAAAGAGAGAAAAGGAGAGAAAGATACACAAAAGCTGGTGACCCCCCTTAAAGCCAAATTGTGAAGCTTCTGGGGTGTAATGGTTTAGATGCTTATGTTCTGGGTGTGGTGTCCCGAGTTCGAATCCCGGGAAGATCATATGCTTTCATTAGTTTATTCAAGTACGTACATTGGAGTTTGTAATGGATGATTAATGTTAAGAATAGGGTGTTACTTAATATATAATCGAACGTTAGATGGTCTCGCTTGGGTTCAATTCAGATTCCAATGGGTGTATTATGGCTCCTGACTGTACCTATCAGAGTTAGAGTGGGGCTGAAATATTATTGCACTGCACTCTCGTTAAGGGGAGATTTTTAGTTTGTTTCCTAGACTTCCATCAAACTTAAAATTACACCCCCTTGACCCCCTTAGTGTTCAAGATAAATTTGTAAATTTGTCGGTAGAAAAATATCCCAGGCGAAAGCCGGTTCCTCTTAAATCGCTATTGCTCGCCAGGAAATAATTTACACCTAAATGGCACGAAAGGTCTTAAAATAGGCAGAAATGGGGAGAAAGTTTTTTTAAATTATCAAATTAATGGGGCGAACGTCTTAATATCTCACAATCAATGGGCTAAACATGAGGGAGAAAGGGGTCCAGAAAAATATCCCTCAAATGGAAATCGCCTACCAGAAGTGAGTAGAATCAACTGGCAGTAGTATATATATATATATATATATATATATATATATATATATATATATATATATATATATATGGTCAGCTGATTGGAGAGGCTAATGTCGAGAGTAGGGAGTCGAAACTGGAAAAGTGAAATATCATAACCGAATGATGTAATTATGCAAATTTGACGATCTTTTTCTGCAGTGATGTCGTGGTTGGTCACTGGGGCATCACGAATTCAGAAGCGGCTAATCAAAATGGAAGTAATCATATATTCTGGAAGAGTCATTTTACTTCTTATATTAATATCGTGTGCCGTATGTCAAATTGGAATCCAAATTTAAATAATTATCTTAGTTCAACCAAATGTTCTAGTATGGGCATAGCGATTATACTTAAGGGGAGAAGGTTGATTTTTCTGCCTCCCCCCCCCCCCCCCCATTCCCCCATGCTTAGCCCCATTAGTTTTCAATTTTTAAAGACGTAAGGCCCATTAGTTTGGCGATTTTAAGACCTTTCGCCCCATTTCTTTGTCAACATTAAGACTTTTCGTGTCATGTAGGTGTTGATGTTTTCCTAGCGAGCGGCAGAGAGCCTGTAATTAAGGAGAGATCGGCCTTTGGCCAGGACATTTTTCTACCAAAAAAATTACAAATACTGTATAACCTAGAAGAGGGATCATTGGGATGAGTTTCTAAGTTTGATGGAGGTTTAGGGAGGAAACTTTATATATATATATAGGCATACAGTATAGTTAGATACAGAATCCTGAAAGTATAACATCAACACTTGAAGCAACATAAAATACCACAACCAATTTTAAGTTAAGTCGAAATTCCCCTTCGAAAAGTGGACCAATATTCTTTTGAGTTGGGTGTGGGTTCCAACAGGTATAATTATAGACATCCCGTACTTTACCAGCCCCCCTGTCTCCCACCACTCTCAGACCCCAGGTATTACAGCCAGCCCTCATTAGCGGCCTCACCTGTAGTTTGGGCTACTTCAGGTGAACTTCTGTCACAGTGGCCTGACTCTTAGAGCTTGATATATGCTTTAAGAGACATATGGATATTTTTTTTTTTTTTTTTTTTTTAAATCATGTTGCAATTTGGGGAAGTCGACACGTATCACACACACACACACACACACACACACACACACACATACGTACACACACACACATACGTACACACACACACATACGTACACACACACACATACGTACACACACACGCACACGCACACGCACACCACAGCCCCTAGTAGGTAGAGCTCTCATCTCACACACGAGGGGTCGGGGGTTCAATCCCCGGCCGGGCGGAGACAAATTGGGCTTGTCTCCTTTCATGTGTTAGCCTCAGTTCACCTAGCTGTAAATAGGTACCTGGAATAAGTGGACGACGTTGTGACGTCCCATCTGGGGTTGGCAAAAATGGTACAAGGCGAGATGGGTATCATATGGTTCACCTAAGCTGATGGCTACCTAAGCCTTCGGGCGAGACGGTACCGTCTATAGTGAGAATGGTACCATACAGATCCACCCTAAGCCTTCGTTTCCGATGTCGCCAATTGGCTAAAACAAAATACAGACTACACACACATCCACAGCCATTCCAACGATACATATAACACCTACACTTATAGGAGGCGGGAAATAACGAGCATGCTCACTCCCGCAATACAACTAGAGTAAGTACACACACACACACACGCACATAGAGAACAGGTAAGACAGTTGTTCCTACTCCTCTCACTCCAGAGCCTCCACTTACCACCTTTCCCTGTGATTCCAACTTCGCGGGCTGTGCTTTCCGACTCTAAAATACCCAATAATCGCCGGTTTTTTGTCAGTTAGTTAAAATAGGACTTCAGAGGCTATCAACCATTCTGGATTATTAAGCCAGCACACTGTAAGTCAAGAATACCGTCAGGACTGAGCCCCTTTTCGAGAACCCCAGTACCTTCCTATGTCCCTGACCTATCCTTTAGACACCAGAGCTACAAGACCACTTTCTCTGGCAGATGTTGATTGACAATTGCATCCTGGAGATATATGATGCCTATTTTGCTTCGGTATCGACAACTAGACGTATGATAATTATTAGTTAGTTAGGTAAAATAGGACTTCAGAGGCTATCAACCATTCTGGATTATTAAGCCAGCACACTGTAAGTCAAGAATACCGTCAGGACTGGAGCCCCTTTTCGATAACTCTAGTCCCTTGTTGGGGGTAGGTAAACTAAAAAAAAAAATGGACGTCATCTGATTAAGAAGGTTAAATACAAGAACGCAAAAAGAACACATTTTCATAATTACACCATTTGGTTTGATACTTCAGAATTCCAGTTTCGAATCACTACCCTCAACAATACATACTGTAATCGAATTTTCATGATGAATTTATTTGGGTACGATACTTCAAACCACACACGAACTTAATACAAGAACGCACCATAGTAATTAATTTGCATAATAACATTATTTGCACGTCACTTCAGATTTCCAGTTTGAACGCACTATACGCAACATTAATTCAAGAAAATAGTCATCAACTTCTTACAAGGGACTAGAGTTCTGGAAAAGGGGCTCCAGTCCTGTCGCTATTCTTGACTTGCAGTGTGCTGGCTTAATAATCCAGAAGGGTTGACAGCCTCTGAAGTCCTATTATAACTAACTATCAACTTCACATAATTACAGCATTTGGATATAATTCTTCAGATTTCCATGCACGATATTATAACACAAAAGGACAGTCAATGTTACTGAATTACATCAGTTTGATATGTTAATCAGAAATGCATACAGGACATTAATTCAAAATATTTATATGATGGTCAATTTCACATAATCACACGATTTGGATAGGGTACTCAACATTCATTACACGATATTAAACCACTCACAACATTGGTACAAGAAAACAAAATACTAAGCAATGTGCACAAGAACATTATTTGCATATGTCACTTCCAGTTTCTGCGCACCAGATACGACATTAATGCATTAAGGTAATTACCGGCATTTTGATACGTTGCTCAGAATTCTATACACGATTTGATTACAAGAAAATATAATATGTTAATTTGACATAATTACATCACTTACTGCAGAATTCCACACACGACATGGATGCAAAAAAAAAAAAAAAAAAAAAAAAATATATATATATATATATATATATACCGTATATATAATCATTGTAGTGATTAAAGGCACAGTGAGGTTCAAAAGACGTGTCTCCAGTCTTCGCAAATTCATCTTTATTGTTTTTATTGAAAACTATGACAAATATATCAACAAACCGATACTAACTAAAATCGAAATATTATGTTAACCCTTTGAAGATTATGACGCATTTTGACAGTATATACTGGCTGGAGATTGTATACAATTTACGAAGGATCTGTGGGAAATATAAGGGTAAAGACTATCTAAATTACCCCTCTGACTTCCATACACCCTTCCTAATATGAATAAAATCGTCTATTGATAGCCAGAAAGCAGAACAGAAATGCGTAATCGGAATCGGATCTTGAAAGGGTTAAATACAGACTCAGTTAATCCTTTAAGGGGGGATGGTTCACTTTTTGGGCGATTTGTGCATATATTCATTATTTTTCTAGTTTCCTCCCTAGACCTCCATCAAATTTAAAAAGACATCCATTAGATCCCCCTTCTAGATTAATGTGTACATTTTTCGGTTACTCTGATATTACGTTGATTTTTTTTTTTTTTTTTTTTTTTTTTTTTTTTTTTTTTAGTATGTAAATTTGGCATTAATACGACGCAGAGACATAGTAGATTCATATTTGTTTATTAAATATCGATAGATCAGTTGCTAAGGGATCCAATTTACCATCAGCTAAAATATAGCCGACTATAGGAAAACTATGACTGCTACACTAATAAACTCATTAAGGGAAGATGAGTCATTTTTCTGGTCCCCTTTCTCCCTCGTGTTAAGCCCCATTTGTTTTGAGACTATAAGACGTTCGGCCCATTAGTTTGTCGATTTTAAGACCTTTTTGCCCCATTTATATGTCAATATTAAGACCTTTCGTGCCCTTTAGGTGTTAATTTTTCCTGGCGAGCGATAGCGAGCCTGTATTTGTGGAGGATGTGTATTTGTCTACCGAAAAATGTACAAATTAATATAGAAGGGGGATGTAATGGATGTTTTCTTTTTTAAGTTTGATGGAGGTCTACGGAGGAAACTAAAAAAAATACATATAATTAATATATATTATAATATATAAATAGACCCCCAAAATAGCCAGTGTTCCCTTAATATACCTAGAAACTCACGTATGGAAGTCCGACAAGGACAGCAAATGATGAGGACCTCTATACACTAATACCAGTATCACACGAGCGCTTTTTCCCTCAACATCTATCCTCAACACTGGTCTGGCAGCTTATGAGGTCAACATTTACAATATTTTGGCTACCTACAGTATATTCATCCATCATCAGTCTAGAGTCCGATACCAGTGTAAAATATTCCAGAAATGTTGCCTGAAAAATGTTGATCATCGAATGTTGACTATGATATATCTCGTGTGATACCGGCTTCAGAGCGGTAGAGAGGAGTTACTTGAGAGTGGCATCTGGTGTGAACAGTCTGGATGATCTGGTGTAATTAGGTGATGTAAGGGTCTTTTGGGGTGTTAGTGCAAGCTGTGGGCATTGATTGTGGGGTGGGTGATTGGGTATGGAAAAGTACACTCGGATACCATAGTCTCTAGCCCACTCATAGATATTAGTGGACTTCACCTCCATCTAATTATGGAAGTATATCTCTGGAAACAAATTTATGAATATAATTTTATATACATCAACTATATATATATATATATATATATATATATATATACTGTATATACTGTTTATTGAAAAACAAGTTCTATCCAAATTTCAATCTAGATAATTATAATTGCATACAGAAAAATATAGGGGGTTCACGAATGTTCATGAGTGGGCTAGATACTATGGTATCCGAGTGTACCATGATGTGGTCTGGCCGTGTGTATAAAGTGGATGAGGCCAGCATGCCAAGAACGATACAACATACACCACAAGTAAATTGAACAGCTGGTAGTCTTGACCACCAAAGGTATGGGCAAAGAAAGTGGGAAACATTTATTGAATGGAAAGAGCATTGTGGCACTGGCAAAGGAAGCTATCTCGACCAAGTAGCCTGGAGGCGTTTCTGTCATGGCCATCGTTTAGCAGGGGTTTCCCAGAAGAAAGCAAGGCGTCGTGAACGATGATGACGTGAAAAAAGCTATATGCATATACTGAATATTAAGGGACCCCACCGCGCGTTTTGTTTCTTTTTCTCTCCCTCTCTCTTTGGTTTGTATCCATTCGGCCCCATTCAGCCTACTGTTTTAAGACGTTTACCCCCATCCAGGTGTCAATATTTTCCTGGCGAGCGGTAGCGAGCCAGCATATATATATTTTTGTTTTGACAGCAAGCTAAATTTGTACATTTTTCGATAGAAAAAAAAATCCGGCAAAGCCGGATTTCTCCATACAATGCTGGCTCGTAATAGGGAAAGAAATCGACACCTAGATGGGGATAAACGTCTTAAAACAGTTGGCTGAATGGGGCCGAATGGATGCAAGCCAGGGAGAGAGAGAGAAGAAGAGAGAAAGATTAAAAAAAAGAGGGTGACCCCCCCCCCCCTTAATCCAAATGGTTGTATTTCCATAAAAAAAAACATACTTTTTCATAAAATATTTATGAAGTGACAGAAACAGGTTCATGTGTTCCCAACTGTGCAACAGGATGTAAACAGAGCCCGTGATTGGTTGACGCAGACCGTGGGGGGTGGGAGGGGTTTGCAAGGTGGGGGGGGGGGGGGGGGTAGGAAGGAGGCACACGTCACAGGAGATAGGTGCGAGATATGAGAGTAAAATATAATTACCACATTCCACTGGTCCCGGGTTCGATAATATGTGGATCATTAGGGCTATTATACGAGCGATAATTTTTCCCGCGCCAGGTATTCATGTGGCACTTTGACCATGCAGGTGCGCGCGCTTTTTTTTCCCCCCAGGTGCGCGCGCTTTTTTTCCCCGCGTTGTTTGTAAAGGTGAGAGGAGGTCCCTTGTCCATAGCGGGAAAAAGGAGAGCTGTGGATTAACCTAGACAGCTACAAGGACAGCCATTATGTTAACCTTTTGACTCCCAGTACCCCTGGGACGAGAAATGTACGCCTTTAATATTGAACACATTGACTTTAAGCAATCTGTTAATTATTTATTGCCTATATAATTAGACAATTTTATTTATTTTATTAATGCTATTGCCAGAGGATTATAAGAACAT
>CM064503.1:5561519-5568415 GCA_032716605.1 Paralithodes platypus | reverse complement strand
CGGAATTTTAAATGAAATCAACGTTGCTGCAGTCTATCACGTCTCGGGGACCGCCCATTTCCCAATGTTGACAACTCGATTGAAGAAGAAAGAACCAGAACATTCTTAGATTCGTGTGAGGTTAGGTTTGTGGGGTGAGGGGAGTTTTTTTTCGTGGGTTGGTTGTGTGGTTTGGGTTTTTAAAAAAGATTTACCAATAATTTTTGCAACCGTTTCCCCGCGTGTAATTAGACTTGCGTACTATAAGAAGTACTTACTACCAGTTCATATTTTTTGTCGTTGCTTCTTCTGATGATTTTGAACACTTGAATTAAGTCACCTCTTAATCTGCGCTGGGAGGGGGTAAAGGAAATAGATTTAAATTTCTCTAAGACGCTCTTCGTATGGTTTGTTCTTTAGGCTAGGTATTCCATTTTGGTATACTATACCGTTGAACTCGTTCTAGCTTGTTTATGTCTTTTTGGTAATAAGGGCACCAGCATTGAACGCAGTTATTCCAGAAGAGGGCGGAATAAGGAATTGTAAAGGGCTAGGATTAAGGTCTTTGGATTTATGCGCAAATGGATCTGCCGATAAAGCCAATTATTTTGTTTGCCCTTCTTAACAACTTCTGAACATTGTTGACTAGGTTTTAGGTTAATCGATTATGTTACTCCCAGATCGGTTTCTCTGTTAACACTAGACCTCCCAGCTGAGTGCCATTCATCGTAATAGTTTGCTTTCTCATTTTTTAGGTATCCGATATGTAGTACTTTACATTTATCCGCATTTTTTTTTTTTTTTTTGAAACTCATTTGCCAAATTTGGGCCCAATGTGTGACAATTTATCTAGATTGTGTTGCATATCGTCAACGGATTCTTTTGAGAGACAGTACGCTATTTGCAATTTTTGTATCGTCAGCAAATTTTGGAGATTGTACAAGTGGGACCCTCGTCTATGTCGTTGATGTAAATTAGAAAGATAATTGGTCCTAGTACCGATCCCTGGGGTACACCGATACTTACATTGGTCCATTTAGATGCCTTACCGTTTCTGACTACTCTTTGCTTTCTGTCGTCCGAGACAAATTTTCTATCCATTTTCACCACCACCGTCTTGTAGTCAATGCGATTTTAGTTTTTATTGCAGTAAACGTTTGTGGGGAACTTTGTCAAAGGCCTTTTGAAAATCAAGGGATATCATACTCTACAGCTTTACTCCTAACTCGTGAGAGGTCTTTTGTGAGATATTATCGTGTGAGGCAGAAGGCTAAGAGGGTTTGTTAAACAGGAACGTTTTTTACGAAAGCCGTGTGAAGTATCTTTTAAGTTATGGTTATTTTCCTCTACAGTGATTTACGAGTCTGGTCTTCTTATGAACGGTTCTAGAACTTTACATACAACTGAGGTTGTTTTAAGCTAATTGGACAGGATACGTTACTGGGTGGTAGGGATTTGATGCCTTTTTTTACATATCGGTGTTACGTTGGCTAGCTTACACTGATATCAGGCGATAGTTTCCAGACCCTGCAAGGGATTTATTGAATAGTAATGTCAGTGGTTTTGGGGAGCTCATCCTTAGCTTCCTTTAGAACTCTAGGCCGAGATTGTATCAGGTCAAGGCGTTTTATTAACTTTGAGGTTTATCTAAACAATTCAATACTTCTCTCTCTGTACACGGTGCTATTGCTCTTAGAACATCTGAAATTATCAATCTGACTCGTCGCATGGTGGTAGGGGATATCACTGAGGTCTTCTGTTGTTTGTATTAATTAAAAAATGATGCAAAGAAGGGTACTTGAGGGCATTACTCATTTGTACTTCGTCTTTGGTGTATTCTCCATGTTCATCGACTAAACGTCCAACATTGTTTTGAAGTAATCTACCTTTTTCTTTCTGTTAGAAAACTATAGAATTTCTTTCGGGTTGTTTTTTACTTTGATTCGCAATATGTAACTCTAGGGTGTCTTTTTACTTGGCTTAATTAACTTTTTGGCTTTGCGTTCGTAGCTCTAACAAAAAAAAGATTTCAACTCGTTCTTCGTCATTTTTGTGAGGATTTTAATCTATCATTAGCAAAAAATTTAGCAAGCATGGCAGTTTGAAATATCTTTATTCCACCATTTGGGCTTATTTATAGTGGCAGGGACGCCGTATTTTCGATGGTATGCAGTATTGCACTGCTTTTAGGTACGTGGATTTCGAAATAAACTTCCAAGATGTATTTATGTCGTTATTGGTAATTAAAAAGCTCCAGTAAGTTTCTTTAAACATAGCTCTTAAGTTTATGAAAGTTTGCTTTCTTGAAAGTAGGGACTTTTTCGATGCTACTATTTGGTTCGCGTACTAGTACAAGTTTAAAGGGAACGTTATCGAACGATACTAGAGGGGGTTGGTGAGATTGAGGCAAATAAGATGGGGGTGTGGGCGGAGGGGGGGAGAATAAAGAGGGGGTGTGTGAGATGGGGGAGAAATTTATAGATGGGGGTGTGGAGGAAAGGGGAATAAGAGGGGGTGTGAGAAAGGAGAATAAGAGGGGGTGTGGGAGAGAGGGGAGAATAAGAGGGGGTGTGGGGGAGAAAGGAGGATGAGAGGGGGTGTGGGAGAGAAAGGAGAATGAGAGTGTGGAGGGGGAAAGAGACAATGAGAGGTATAGAACAATATAAGCGTTTATGTGTAGAGTATATACCCATTTACTGTGTTTGATTAGTACGAGTTAATTATGTTGATAATGTCGAATTGTCATATTAAATGTGTTCTCTTTACTTTCAGGTACGTATTGCAGCCTTGACGTATTCGTAATGTGCGCTCATGTTGGTGAGTTATTGTTTTCTTATTTTATATTGTGTGTATGACTGATTGTTGGATTTGTTTTTATTTATTTATTTATTTATGTATTTATTTATTTATTTTTTGTAATGTGTATGAAGGAGACAAATGGCAAAGCTGCTTGTAAGTGTCCCCCCCCCCCCCCTCCCCTCCCTCCTAAAGGTGAAAGAGTGATGGGGAGCCAAATTCAATGTGCGTTTATAGAATCTAAATGTCGGGTCACACTGAACTTGAAGCAGTGTAAGTCATAGGGTGAGGGAAAGATAGATTGACAGTAGAATAAGATGCAGAATGGCTATAGTCTAATCACTAGGCTGAAAATCTTGACCCCCTAACCTCCTGTAGCTAAACAAAAAAGGGAGGGGGGGATAGAGTAAAGCCGGTATCACACGAGAGCTTTTATAGTCAACATTCGATGATCAACATTTTTATGGCAACATTTTTGGACTATTTTGCACTGGTATCCGGAAAATAGTAATGTTGGTAGATGAAGTTAGGTAACCGAACTATTTTAAATGTTGACCAATAAGCTGCCAGACCAGTGTTGGGATAAATGTGCGTTAAAAAGCGCTTGTCGTGTGAATAAGGCTTAAATGGCCTGTGAAATTAAACCCTATTTCCTTTTCAACTCCAAATAGTAATACTGTCAGCTTGATTGCTCTCTTAGTTCTCTGTAATCCAGCAAATATTTCTACCGGGAAGGGTCAGCCTGGGAATAGGTGTGGGAATTTGCAGCCTATTTGCTCTCGCCCTTGTTTAGTTACAGAGGTTGGGGTTCCCGATTGCTGGCCTACCTACTGTATGTGGAACAGGGTATAATTCATATTATGTACAGGTAAGATACTATAGGATTAATATGGGAGCAGGTAATGTGTAATTACTTAATTCCTCCAACTAACTTGGTAGCATATTTTCCACAATCCACGAACGCCAGAGATAGAGAGAGAGGGAGAGAACTTGTGTTTACATAGATTTATATAGATACACTGGCCACACAGACCTTGCGATCCAAATGAGGTGGTCAGGCATTAATTCTAGTAGAGATGGCATATCCGATAGAAAAGGAAAGTTGAAGTAAAGGATAGAAAAGAGAGAGAGGAGGAGAGGAGACGAGAGACGAGTGAGAGGGGTCGGAGAACGGTGTGAGGGGGCGAGGCTGAGCGTTGAGGGAGAGAGAGGAGGAGAGGACTAGAGCAGTGTGTGGACTGTTTGCGCGGTGCCTGTGATTCTTGGAGGGCCGGTTGACCGTCGTTATGAAGCCTCGGGACTCTGAAGCTGAAATTATGAAGCTTTGAATATACTGAAGCTGAAACATTGAGACAAAATCACTCAAGGTGGAATACTGAAACTGAAACACGAGCTGAAACAGTAAATCATTTACACTGCTGTAGTCTATTCATTTTAAGTAGGCCAGAAATGGTGTCCTATATCCTCTGTAGGTCAAAAAGGGCTAGAGCAAATGGGCTGTAAAGTTCCACACGTAATACCTGGATGTCCCTTCCTAAATGGTAGAAATATTAGTTCGTTTACTATAGTATTTTGTAAAGGTATAGTGGTTAAGTGTGTTCAAGATATAGGCTAGTATATATATATATATATATATATATATATATATATATATATATAATTATATTTATTATATATGTGTGTGTATAATCCGAATAGTCAGTATACTTTTCATTCTGATTAAAAGGATTATATTCAGCTTATAAGGAATCTCTCCCTAGTTAGTCCAGTAATGTACGAGTAGATAACAGTGTGTGTACTAATTTTCTGTGTTCAAAAGTTGCAGGTCTCTCATAATCTAATTTTCACATAATTCCCTTAAGGTAGAGTACTTAAGTACTTAAACCCATGTGTCAATGCCCTATCTTAGCTTAGTGTAGGTCAGCAGCCACAAACACACCGCTCACTGCACTGGTGGGAGGTAGTAGTCGATTTTTTCCTGGCAAGCGATAGCGAGCCTGTAATTTAGGAGCAACCGGCCTTCGACTGGGACCCCACCCCACTCTTTTTTACCGATAAAATTGTAGCAAATTTATCTCGAAAGGGACGGTCTTGGGGCAACAACGCTGCTTCAACCATTAGTTTTGTGGACGGACACCGGTTAATGGAGCAAAGTAAAACATATAAACATAATAATAATAATAATAATAATAATAATAATAATGAATATATAAATAAATAAAATAAATCTGGTCTTACTTAAAGTTTGAGCCAGACATAAGCAGCGGTTGGTACGGGGACGGGTTTAAGGGAAGCCTAGTTCAGGTCTAGAGAGAGAGAGAGAGAGAGAGAGAGAGTTACATAGAGTTACTTAGATACACAGACCACACAGACCCCGAGAGAGAGTTACATAGATACACAGACCACACAGACCCCGAGAGAGAGATAGAGAGAGTTACATAGATACACAGACCACAGAGAGAGAGAGAGAGAGAGACTGACTATGTATGGGGCTATAGTCTGGTTATAGTATAGTGTTATGTGTGTGTGTGTGTGTGTGTGTGTGTGTGTGTGTGTGTGTGTGTGTGTGTGTGTGTGTGTGGCTTCCTGTAGACCACTTCACGTACATTATAATACTGTACACGTGTTGTTTGTACACACCTTGTATGGTTTTATAGTCGGTACATGATAGGTAGGCCAGGGGTAATGTGATCCCTAACCTCTTTAATTAAATCGCTTTTTTGTAGACCCCTTATTTTGTTTTAGAGTCCATTCATTGTAGGTAGGCCAACAGTCGTGATCTCCAACCTCTGCAATTAAATAAGGGTGTTTGTGAGGGTTTTCTTGATTTCCCTGCCAATAATTTAGATGTTCTTTTGCCTTTTCATATCTAGAGGTTCTTCCTTATTTGAGCTGAATCTGTATTATTTAAGCATAAGAACATACGTATTATTATTGGCTTGTCCCTCTATCTTGTTTGAATGCATATGCAGTACAAAGGAGTACAAAGGAAATCAAGCAACAACAGATCTAGTGACCCCTCTAGGCTGCTGGTCCTCCAAAACACTGAGGATCAAGTGTCTAAACAGTGGTTTAGAGTGGGTAAGGGAAAATTGGAAAGGGAACTACTGCCTGGAACACTAATGTCAGTGGCAGGAATTAGGAAGATAGTAGGGAACAGATGGGTTGAAGTAAACATAACACGGTTATTATTAAGTGATCTTTCGTCTATCTGGGAGGAAAAAAAGAAAAAAAAAGAGTAACGTCTTAGTAATATATATACGCAAAATAATCCTTGCGAATTTGAGGGGGGAATAAACTTAAAGTTGGATTCATTTACACAAACGCAGTCAGTCGCGGGTTGAGGCATTTGATGGGGCAAGAGATTTGTTAGGCAAAAAGTTTAAAAGACATCAACGGTTAGTGCTTGCAATCTATAACCGTCGCGGGGAAGCCCATTCCACCAAGTTGACAACCCTCGTACTTCTTGAAGTACGAACAAATTCTTAGATTCGTGTGAGTTAAAAGATTTACCAATAATTTTGCAACCGTTTCCCCGCGTGTAATTAGATTGGTCGATAGTGAAGTACTTACTACAGTTCATATGAAGTATGTATGAAGGAGTCATTACATTTAGATTGTATCCCTTACAATTACAAATTTACTTCTAAGACTGCAATCTTGAGAGAAGCTGAACAAGGAATATAGAGTCGTCATATTGGCGTTAGGGTCAACAGTTTAACCCTTTCGTTACCGGTGATGTCTGTTTGATTGATTTCCATCTACATGTATACGTTGTTATAAAACTTAGGAAACATATGTGGTGGCTAAAGGATTAAATGAGATAGGCTGTAGCCTTTTAATGGGTAGATGTTCTTCCTAACCTGAATAAAATCGTCTATTTTTTGTCAGAACATAATGAAAAGGATATCCCCGGTACTGGATGTGTTAAAAGGGTTAGATTATATTTGCTATGACTTGTCAAAGCTGAATACCAAATTGTCCCTTATAACCGCAAACCGTTCAGGACAATAGACCATATGGCACGATTCGAATCCTTAAGAGGGTAGTGGATATTTATTGGTCTATATATTGATTCATTCATTTATGTTTTAGTGTCCACGCTAGACCTCCATAAAGCT
>CM064503.1:5469019-5554019 GCA_032716605.1 Paralithodes platypus | reverse complement strand
CCCCCTCCCTATAACTCGCTGGGGTAAAAATCTGGTGAATCAATAAGTGCAGTGAGCAAGATTCGTCCATGAGTCACTGTGTGTGTGTGTGTGATATATATATTGCTTACTTGCGGCCCTGAGGTCGAATATTATTAGTTTCTTAACCTAGGTACGCTCCAATGCTTATTCTAACCTTAACTTAGTATAAAATAAGAGCATCATCAACAACACCATCTAACCTTAACTACGAACTCAAAGCAACCTTTGGCGGCCGTGAGGTGCCTGAGTTCCAATCATCGTACACTCTACCAAAAAACAATCTTTACACTAACGCTCTAAACATTCTGGAAGTGGGTCGAAATCTTATGATAATACCTCACAGACGTAGGTTTCACCCGATTCATTCCGTTCACACTAGATTATTTACAGCTCACCAGTGTAAAGATTGTTTTTTGGTCGAGTGTGCGTACGCTGATTCACTGCTGAAACGACGTGTGGGCTAACCTTGGGGCTAACATAAGCTGATAGTTGAGCATCTTGGCTAGGGACAGATCACGTAAATCCTTCTGCATCGGGATAACCCAAATAAAACTTTTGGATTGAGAGACTCAAACCCTCGACCCCAGTACTAGGCCATTACTGCACAGCGCCTTAGACCACGGAACCATCATGATCCGTGTGTGTGTGTGTCTGTGTATACAATATGTATTTGCTTCTGTATATTCAGTTTTGTACAGCTTAGTAGAATTATTATTACTTTCAAATAATTGTATACATATACACACTATGTATATTTACATTACATTATAATAGCTGAGGCGGATTTGCCTATTGACAGTTGGACTTCAGTACAACTAAATCTTGCCACAACCTGTCCCTATCAGTCAGCACTGTCCCTGATGCTGGCTTAGTGCAAACATTACTCCAGCAAGATTCAACAAAGTGACCCTATCTTTTTCTATGTGTACGAAGGAGACAAATGGCAAAGCTGCCTATAACAAGTGTCTGAACCATACCAGGCTCAACAGTGCTACAAGACAGTGGTATGACGAGACTTAACTGTTCAGAATCACCGTTGGTCATCATGTATTGATATTGTAGTATTAATTATATGCGAGAAGCAGCATTAAATATAAAATAAATCCAATGTATTAACACTTTTTACAATATATATATTATATTATATACAGTATACAGTATATATATTTTTATTTTTATTTTATTTGTTTTGTATTTTGTTTTTCTATTTTATCTAGCATTTAGGTTCTGTCGGTTACTTTTCTGTTTTGTCTTAGTAATCCCTTTCATGTGTGTTTTGGCCCGCTACCATTCCCACCCTCTTGTTCAATTGTTCCCCCTACGATTACCTTCCTTCTATTATGGCTTTGTTTCTACACTCTCTCTCTCTCTCGCGCACACACACACACACACACACACACACACACACACACACACACACACACACACACACACACACACACACACACACACACACACACACACACACACACACACACACACACACACACATACACACACACACACACACACACAAGCGCTGCAAAGCCCTGATAGCCTCCGTTGAACGCTCTCAATCACCCAGCCGCTCTGGACCTCAGCCTGTCACTCTTACTATCAACTTTTCCAACATTCGCGGCCTTTCCTCTAATTTTCACTCTGTAGAACACCACCTCTCCTCCTACAAACCTGACCTTGTTTTCTTCACTGAAACTCAGGTGTCTGAAGCAACTTCCAGCAGCCCCTTCTCTGTATCCTCCTACTTTCTCTATCCTAGTTCCAAAGCCAAAGGCGGATGTTGTACATACGTGCACAACAAACTCACTTGCTCGATTTCGATTTATCTTGAAGGAGGGTCAAGATGTGTGTGTGTGTTTTGTTTTTGTTTTTGTTTTTTAGCTTGATGGCGGTCTAGCGAGGAAACTAATTAATGAAAGTATGAATAAATACACCAACAAATAACCACTACCCCCTTAAGAACAACTATTGATTCCGACTGTAGCTCTTGTTTTCCACCTCTCTATTTTCCCTAGCCCCCGTTTTTATCCTTCCTCCCACCATTCTATTGTTTACACTTTCATTTGTTTTTAACCTTCTTCCCACCGTCTATTGTTTACACTTTCATTTTTTGTTCACCGTCTATTGTTTCCACTTTCATTTGTGTTTAACCTTCCCAACACCGTCTATTCTTTACACTTTCATTTGTTTTTAACCTTCCTCCCACCGTCTATTGTTTACACTTTCCTTAGTTTCCATGTCTTTGGTGTCACCATGTGTTTCTTCTGACCAATGTGCTCGTTCAGACGTTAATAAGCTAATATAAGAACCAAATTTGTATAGGTCTAATTTCCTCGAGTAAACCTATATATATATATATATATATATATATATATATATATATATATATATATATATACTGTAGACAGTGAATGATTCTATAGACGTTAAATATTCTGAACAGGGATAAGCTTTATATTTAGCATATTACTTGATAAACAGGGCGTGTCCTAAATAGCAGGCTCACAATCGCTTGCCAGGAATAAAATCTACACCTGAATGGCATGAAAGGTCTTAAAATCATCAAACTAGTGGGGCGAATGTATTAAAATCGCAAAATTATTGGGGCTATAAAAATTAGGGAGAAGGGGGTAAATAAAATAGTCTAATAGTACCCAGAAAAGGTTAAAAAGACGGCACCTTTAAGGCACTAGTTCTGAAAGGAGCGCAGACAGTGTCAAATCGAGGGGGAAAGCTGGTGGTAGTTTGGAATCGACGGAAATGTGATAAATTAGCTTCAACATTAGGTTTGCAGATCCTTTTAGAAGCATCTAAGAAAGTTATGGTTGAAGTGGTGGCAGAGGAAGGCCCAGCTAAGTACCGGTATCTGAAACATCCAGCTCTAGTGAGTACACTTTCAAAAACTGGAGGTATGTTTAGAACAGTTTCAACTAGGGAAGAGATAATAAATTATTTACAGGCCCCTACCTTCCTTCCTTGGGGTATAGATGCCAGGCTGAAGGTAGTGTGCCATCCAGGGTTACAGGTGCATCATGTTTGGGGGCGGGGTGTGACTTCCAGAGATGCGACAATCCGTATAGTGTCTTTAGAAGCAGTGCCGCTGGTGAGATTGGAAATTAATGTTGATGAGGATAAACTGGCTAAAACCACCCGGCTCACAGATCCTGATGATGATCGGCTTCACTTTCAGCTCCAAATTATTTATACTGACCCCGCTGGCCGCATTATCATTTCTATTTACAACCGGTTCTTGAGCAACAAGAACCAGTCAAAAAACCCATGTAACTCACCTCCCTACCTCACCTCCGTTTATGAATATGAGGCCCAGTCATACCAAAGGTTTCATTACCATGAAAGCAACCTCCACCCAAAATATGATAAGGCCACTGAAACACGGGGTGTGGTCTGTGATTAAAAAGGATGTGGCCACCCGAATAGATGTGGCCACCCGAGTAGATGTGGTATGTGATGAAAAGGATGTGGCCACCCAGTTAGATGTGGTACCTGATGAAAAGGATGTGGTATGTGATGAAAAGGATGTGGCCACCCAGTTAGATGTGGTACCTGATGAAAAGGATGTGGCCACCCAGGTAGATGTGGTACCTGATGAAAGGCCTGGTTGAGGGGGGGGGGGGGAAGGGAACAATGTTTTTTACCTAAAATCATAACTATTGCATACATTAAACAAAATAATAATAATAATAATAATTACCGTCGCATTCACGCACCGAATGTTCGTGTGAAGTTTGGTGAAAATTAGTCCAACGGTCTAGGAGTTATCGGACACACAGACAGACATTTCGGCCGGCATTTACCACTATACGGGGAGCGATACCACTCTGCATACGCAGAGTTGATAAAGTAGACGTGCCATTTCGCCCAAAATCAAAACGGCATACCCAACTCTGCGAAGGGTTACCATCATCACTAATATTACCACCATTATTACTACTATACTATCATCACTACTACTACCATCATTAATATATACCACCATCATCACTACTACTATAATCATCACTACAATTATTGTCACCTTCTAATGTCAACTAAACTAACTTAACCCTTTCAAGCTCCAATACGCGTTTCTATTCTGTTTCTGGCTACTATTAGACGATTTTAATCAGATTAGGAAGGGTATATGGAAGTTAGAGGGTTGATTGAGATAGAATTTACCCTTTTGATGCCTCTAATGATAGCCAGAATACACTGTCAAAACGCGTCAAGAGCCTCAGGGGGTTAACCTAACAAATGCGGGAAAGTTTTTTTTTCGCCCCCTGAACGATGGCGTTCTGCGTGAGTGTGCCCCTATGGGGCACACACACACAGAACGCCATCATCATTGCTTGGGAATAGGTACAGGGTGGGAGGTGGGGTTCCTGAGGGGAGGGGGGGGGGGTCAAAACCATATTTTGGACCTAAAATCATAACTATTGCACAAATTCAAACAATATTTTTCTAATTACCCTCACATTCACATTCACACAGCGAATGTTATTGTGAAGTTTGGTGAAAATCCGTCGAACGGTCTAGGAGTTATCGGACAGACAGACAGACAGACATTTCGGCTGGCATGTACCACTATACGGGGGCGATAACACTGCTTACGCAGAGTTGATTAACAGGCTTCTAACTATCTAAATCAACTCTGCGTAAGCAGAGTGGTATCGCCCCCCGTATAGTGGTACATGCAAACCGAAATGTCTGTCTGTCTGTCCGAGAACTCCTCCTAGGCCGTTTGACGGATTTTCACCAAACTTCACACGAACCTTCGGTGCGTGAATGCGACGGTAATTTAAACAAATTTGTTTTGAATTTCTGCAATAGTTATGATCTTGGTCCAAAAACATGTTTCTCTCTCTCTCTCTCCCCCCTTCAGGACACCCACCGCTCACCCTGTACCTATTCCCTGTGTGTGTGTGCCCCATAGGTTGAACACACATCATACACATGTCTCAGATGTGATGATAATAGTGAGACGTAAGTCTGTCTTTCCGAAAACTCATCGTAGACCGTTCGACGGATTTTCACACAAACTTCTAACGAACATTCGGTGCGTGAATGAGACGGTCAGTCAAAACAGATTTTTTGAATGTATTCAATAGTTATGATTTTAAGTCCAAAATATGGTTTCCCCCCCCCCCCCCACCCAGCAATGATGGTGTTCTGCGGGCGAAAACATCTCGCTACGCATTTGCTAGGTTAAGTTAGTTTAGATGGCATTATAAGTGATGGTAGTAATAGTGGGATTGATGGTGATAGTAGTGATGATGGTTGTAGTTGTATTAATGATGATGACAGTAATGATGATGGTGACAGTAGTAGATATGATGGTGACATAACTAGTAGTAGTGATGATGGTCATAATAGTAGTGATGATGGTGACAAGTAATGATGATAGTTGTAGTGATAGTAATGACAGTAGTGATGATGGTGTGAGTATTAGTGATGATGGTGAGTAGTAGTGATGATGGTGAAAGTTGTAGTAATGATTACAATACCTGTAGTTGTGATGATGAAGATTGATGGCATTAGTAGTGATGATGGTGACAGTAGTAATGGTGATTGTAAGATGGTGGTGATGATAGTAGTAATGATGGTTGATAGTTGTAGTATCAATGATAATAGTAGTGATTAAGATGGTAGTGACAATGGTGACAGTAGTAGTGATCATGGTGAGAGTAGTAGTGATGATTGTAATTGCAGTAGTGATGATCATAGTAATGGTGATAATGACAGTAGTCGTGATGATTGTGGCAGTTGTAGTGATGATGGCAGTAGTAGTGATGATTGTGATTGATTATGGTATTAGTAGTGATGATGGTAACCCATCGCAGAGTTGGGTATGCCGGTTTGATTTTGGGCAAAACGGCACATCTACTTTATTAACCCTTTTTACTACCACAGATCCTTCTTAAGCTGCACATAATGGTCTAATTATAGGTAGAATTAAATACAAAAGACGTCTCCGGTACAGAAGGGGTTAACACATTCCTTGATTCTTCCTAAGCTGAGGAAAATCCTCTGGCTGTTCGCTTTATATTTTGGAAAGCCGCAGCGGGCTGATCACGAGCAGCATTATATGCGGGGGTTGTAGTTTACGGAGGGGCTTAAGGAAGGATTAGGATTAAGTTTAATATCAATATTATAAAGAAATCTTCGCATGATTGAAGTGCTTAAGGGGAGGCAGACCGTTGTTCTGGACCCCCTTCTCCCTAATGTTTAGCCCCACTAGTTTTGAGATAATAAGACGTTCGGATCCATTAGTTTGGCGATTTTAACACCTTTCGCCCCATTTCGTTGTCAATTTTAAGACCTTTCATGCCATTTAGGTGTCGATTATTTCCTGGTGAGCGATAGCGAGCCTGCAATTTTAAGAGGAAGCGGCCTTCGGCCGGGAAATGTTTCTACCGAAAAAAGTACAAATTATCTTGAAAGGGGTGTTTTTCTAAGCTTGATGGAGGTCTAGGGAGGAAACTAGAAAAAATATATGAATAAATTAATTAATAGACCAAACAAACGGTCAGTCTCCCCTTCAAGTTTAACATCAATGTTATAAAGAAATCTTCGTATGATTGAAGTGCTTAAATTATTACGTTCTCTCCACCAACCAACTTTACTCCTAAACTCGATTAATGAAATAAACGGCAACATTTACGCGACTAACTACATGCCTTTAAATAGACGCTATACACAGCTCGTATGTACGATTCTTGTCAAACAATTAGTGTGACGTCTTCTACTGGGAGAGAACCGGCAGTAGCCATTTTGTAGGAGGGAGAGTTTTTTACCGACCAATCCTTGCTGGTTGCGTCATCGGTGAGTTGCCGCACGTCGCCACCTTACCGAAGCTAGTTGCGGGGCTTCACCTCCCTCCTAGGGCTTCACACACGATTTTTAGAACAGCATATTTTGTTTACACTGCTATTCAGACATTCGAGCAGCGAAAACATTTATTACCGATGAGCGATTTTTTTTAAGTGGAGGATTCGTTATTATTGACGAGAGTTGACAACACATAGAGGGGCGTTTTTTGTGCCTCCCTCTTTTTTACAGCGTCACATGAATGCGCTCTGTATACCTCATTCCTGCCCCCAGGTGGATCAGAATATCAAAATACGCGAAGAATTTGACCTTCCTCAACGCTTATAATAACACCCGATACGCGAAAAGGTTACTTTAGCCAGCGAACTTCCGGAAGGTATCGCGCGTTTCATTTTTTGTTGGCACATAGAGGGGTGTTTTTTTCGCGCTCTCCCAGGCGGTAACCAATGAGCGTAGAGGGTCGCCATGTCTCACGCGGATAAGGCCTCTGATTGGTGGAGAGGTTAATGTGATTATAGCGTAGGCTTAACTAACGCCGGGTGCCAGTGTTACCACTACCATCTGCACTGTAACATTCCGGTGTGCAACATTTTTTGTACAAAACGGATGCACATAGAGAGAGAGAGAGAAGGAAATAAAAGATAGATAGAGAGAGAGAGAGAGAGAGAGAGAGAGAGAAGAGGAAATAAAAGAGAAAGAGAGAGAAACAACAAAATACAAAGAGAGAGAGAGAGAGAGAGATCAATAAAGATAGGGGTGCCA
This sequence comes from Paralithodes platypus, assembly GCA_032716605.1. Classification (NCBI taxonomy): domain Eukaryota; kingdom Metazoa; phylum Arthropoda; class Malacostraca; order Decapoda; family Lithodidae; genus Paralithodes; species Paralithodes platypus. The sequence goes on along the minus strand of CM064503.1, from coordinate 5,546,414 downwards.
TGTGTGCCGGTGACATCCTTTCATTATATTATGGCAACTATTAAGCGATTTTTATTCAGATTTTGAGGGACGACTACCTATTAAAAGGCTACAGACTATTCTCAAATAATCCTTTTCGCTACCATCCTTCCTAAGCTTAATAAAATCGTCTAAATGTAGCTGAAATAGAATAATAAAGGCGTCACTGAACAGGGTATTAAATGTAAAGTGTTCGTAATGCGAGGGTTTTGGAAGACTATGGGTCCTAATATCATGTGTGTTCCGTAATGCATATACCAGATTAGTGAGACCTTCTATGTGTTCAAATCAATACTTAAAAGGGGGGATGATTGCTTTTTCTGGACTCCCTTCTCCCTCATGTTTGAGATTTTAAGACGTTCTTTCCATTAGTTTGGCGATTTTAAGACCTTTCACTCCATTTTTGTTGTCAATATTAGGACCTTTCGTGCCATTTAGGTGTCAATTTTTCCTGGCGAGCGAAAGCGAGCCTGTAATTTTAGGAGGAATTTATCTTGAATAATGGGTCTAATGGGTGTTTTTTAAACTTGGAGAAACTAATAGATAAATATATAATATTGTATTAATTTCACCACAACACCAAACACACCCAATTAAATCATGTATGTGATCCACCGGGATTCGAACCTGGGTTATCACACACAGATTTGGAAACACTCTAACCAGTACACCACCAAGACGGTGAAAATATATATACCAAAAAACAACCAGTCACCCTTAAAATGTGTAACTTAATAATATGGTTACAGCAATGTGTACTAAATTGAATTATGTTAAAAGGGTTCCCAGATGACTCAACCAGTGCCAAATTTACCAGGGCTAACTAAACAGGTATCACATTAAAGTTTTAACCTAAATCCACCTAACCTAAGCTAACAATATTGGATGAGCTGGTACTGGTTGACAGCTGCTGGTTGAAATGGTCTACTGGTGGAAATGGTCTACTGGTTGAGAATTACTGGTGGAAACTGTCTACTGGTTGAGAGCTACTGGTTGAAATGGTCTACTGGTTGATATGTACTGGTTGAAATGGTCTACTGTTTGAGAGCTACTGGTTGAAATGGTCTACTGGTTGAGTTACTGGTTGAAAGGGTCTAGTGCTGACTGATATATAGTAGTAGTAGTAGTAGCAGCAATAGTAGTTGTAGGCTAGTACAAGATATTCTTATTATTACGATTATTATTATTGTTATTATTGGCTTAGTGCAGGAAACTATATTTTATTTTAATTATTATAAAACTAATGTATATACCCTACTATTAGATGTCAGTAAAGCCTTCGATAGGGTTAACTATTGTAAATTGTTTAGAAAAATATTGTTTAGGAATGTATGTCCTTCAATCTGCAGGCTTTTATTATATATGTATATTAACCAGAAACTAAGAGTTCGATGGGGCCGTGAAATGTCAGAGGAAACTATTTGACGTCGTCAGCAATAGTGTAAAACAAGGAGGGGTAATTTCGCCAGTACTGTTCTGTATATATGTAGATGATTTGCTTGCGCAGTTACGTAACAGTGGCGTGGGTTGCTATATGGGGGGTTCATTTGTTGGGAGTTCTTGCTTATGCGGATGACCTTACCTTACTAGCACCGAGTTTAGAAGCTCTTAACATATTGGTATCTCTTTGTGAGGCCTATGCTCAAGAGCATGACATCATATTCAATGCAAAGAAAAGTCAAATAATGATTCATAGCTATAAATTAGATAATGCCACTAATCCTAATATTATAATTAATGGTGAAAAGGTTGAAATGATTGATTCTGCGATTCATCTGGGTCATGTAATATACATAAGAATATAAGAAAAACTGACGTGACAAAATGTATAAAAGATTTTAACCGGCAATGTAATATATTTTTAGGAAAGTTTTGTAATGTTACTTCTCATATAAGAAACTATCTATTTCACAAGTATTGTACAAGTTTTTATGGAAGTCAAATTTTAGCACTGTATGATAACAGTATAAAGGATGTTTATCGAACGTGGCGAGTGGCAGTAAGGCGAGTCTGGAGAATACCTTGGACAACCCACTGTCATCTGCTGCCACACCTGTCACAAGTCATGGATCCAGAGCTATGGTTTGCTAAAAGGACTGTCAATTTCCTTAATTTTATTGCCAATTCTAATAATAGAATAGTACAAACTATGTATAACATGGCTCGCCTTGGCTCCTACTCTGTCATGGGCGGTAATATTAGACATCTAACAGCCCGATATAATATGTCAGAAAAACAGATCATTGAACAATGGCATGAAGAATGTAATAGACAGGAGGATTTTAGTCGAATTTGTAGCCAGATCAGAGAACTATGTCACATGAGAGATATGGGGAGTAATATTCTATCAAGAGAGGAGAGTAATGAAATTATAAACAATCTATGTACAGAATAATATACTATTATCACAATTGGTTCTTGGGTAGGCCATTTTATGTATAATTAGTATATATATATATATATGCGAGTGAATGAATTGTATGAAATTTTTGTAAAAAAAAAAAAAATTTGAATATAGAATTTTGAATTGAATTGAATTGAATTAGTAGTATGTAGTAGCAGAGGGTCGCATAGGGAGGCGACTGGATTGAAGTTGCATGGTATAGAGTAGTAGTATACTAGAATAGTAGGAATAGAGTAATATCTGATGTTTGTAAAATATAATGAATGTACTATATTAAATACAAATCAAAGACAAAAAAGTAGTAGTAGTAGTAGTAGTAGTAGTAGTAGTAGTAATATATTGTTTTATTAATATTATTTGTGTATGACAGCTGCCAAGGATGAACGGAATACAATGCAAGCGATAAGATCTGCTCATGAATATTGTCCACAAAGAGTGTACTATAGTGATGACTGTGATACAGCGGAAGACCACCAGTGTGTTCAGTGTTACGCTTATAGTCCTGTCACGTCACCATTACCATTATATTATAAAAGTTAGCATCATTAAGAGGGGATGGTTCATTTGTTGGTCGATTTTTTCATTTACTTATTATTTTGTTCTAGTTTGCTCCCTAGACCTCCATCAAACTTAAAAAGACAACGCCAGGATCCCCCTTTAAGATATATTTGTACATTTGTCGGTAGAAGCCGGCTCCTAAATTACAGACTCGTTATCGCTCGCCAGGAAAAAATCAACATCTAAAGAGTATACCCTATTCCAGATAAAGTAGGCCAAAACTCTTGAACATTAACCTCTATAACTCACAAACAACTAGAGTAATCCAGCTAATATGTCTACCATTTGGGAAGCGTCAGCCAGGAAATAGGTGTAGAAATGTACAGCCCATTTGCTCTAGCCCTTTTTTTTTTAGTTACAGAGGTTAGGGTTGAGGATTTCTGGCCTACCTACTTGGAACAGGGTATAGCACCTGACCAGCATGATCGAACTTACTACACTGGTTACAGACAACACTCATAACCTACCTATCTACGCCATTCATCTAGTGACACCGAGGAGCGCGCCGCCCCTCGTTCTGGGTGGTGATTTGGTGCAGCAGACTGTTTGAATGGGCAGCACGCTCCCCTGCGAAGATGGCACTTTTTGCAGTTCGACATCGAGGGCTCTCTTGAAGTTGTCCAACGAGACACCCCTCATGTCTCTTACTCGCCTTGGGAGTTTGTTGAAGAGACGTGGGCCTCTGTGTGATAACCAGCCCTCTCGCAGAGAGCCAATAGCACCCCGGTTATTCATCCGCGGGATATCGCATTCCCAGCCTCTCCTATCACTGAATTTCATGACTCGGGGTATGTAGGTTTGTTACTAAACCATCTACGATTTTCCACGTGTATATTATTAGGTAACGTTCTCTTCTACGCTCCAACGAGTACATTTTCAGTGTTCTTAAACGCTCCCAATAGTGTAGCTGTTTTACCGAACTTATATGCGAAGTGAAATTCCTTTGTACAATCTCTAAGTCATTTATTTCATATGCTTTGTATGGAGATGTTATTACGCTACAGTATACAAGCCACGGTAGCACTAGAGATTTGAAGAGCGTTATTAACCCCACCAACCATACAATAACGTACAGTTGGTCACATGAATTTGGATACACTCTATTATTTTATGAATGGAAGTAAAATGAGTATGGTTGATTTACAAGAATAATTTTCTATTAAGTGTACAGCGGTTATTTTGTTGGGTCTATATATTTATATATTCATATATTTGTTTAGTTTACTCGCTAGACCTTCATCAAGCTTAACAAATTTCTTCCTAGATCAATTTGTAAATTTTTCGTTAGAAAAATTTCCCGGCCGAAGGCCGGTTTCTTTTAAAATTACAGGCTCGATATCGCTGGCCAGGAAGAAATCGACACCTAAATGTCCCGAAAGGTATTTATATTGATAAAGAAATGGGACATAAGATTTTAAAATTGACAAACTAATGAGACGAACGTCTTACAATCTGAACAGTAATGGGGCTAAACATGAGGAAGAAGGGGGGCCAGAAAAACTACCCATCTCCCCTTACACCGTTAATTGATCACATGAATTAACTTATGCATTACCATTTTAAGATCTAATTCTATCATACTATAGTCTGTTTTTTCCGAACTGATGGTAAATTGAATCCCTTAGTAGCTGATTTCTCGATACTTAATGGACAAATATGAAACTAGTATGGTTGTGTGTCGTAGTAATGCCAAGTTTTCATAATTAGCATCAGATTTCGCTACAAAATCTACCTTATGACTGAGTAACAAAGATAGATACATGACAATTTACCCTCAACTGGATTTTTTTTTTACTATAGTTTCCTTCCATACACACTATCACTGGGCGTATGCAACTTAACCACTTCTGTACCGGCGCCGTCTGTCTAGCTTTATTCTGGCTACTATTAGACGATTTTAGTCAGTATAGAAAGGGCCTCCAGCAGTTGACAGGCTTCGAACTATCTCACTTAACCCTTCCTACTACCACAGATCCTTTTTAAACTCCACCAAATCGTCTCTAAATAAAGCTAGAATATAATTAACCCTTTGAAGCTCTGACGCGTTTTAGCAGTTTATTTTGGCTATCATTAGACGATTGTATGCAGCTTAGGAAGTATCTGTGGGTATTAAAAGAGTAAATACTATCTCAATCAACCCTCTGACTTCTATATACCGTCACTAATCTGAATAAAATCGTCTAATAGTAGCCAGCAACAGAACAGAAACGCGTATTGGAGCTTGAAAGGGTTAAAAAGACGTCGCCGGTACAGAAGGGGTTAATTAATGTGGCCATCTGTACAACATGCACTTACCATATCACACCTAAGAGGAACTGTTGCAAAATGATTTAATCTCCGGCATTAATCTGATCTGAACTTCTGATTTACTTTGTGTCAACTGTGCAACAACATAAATAACATGAATATTAATAAGTTACCTAAATGAGCGTCATTTTTTTTTTATTTCTGTATCTTATCCACCCATCATTCCAAACATATAAAAGCATCCAAGTGTGTGTGTGCGTGTGTGAGTATGTGTATGTGGGAGTGTGTGTGTCTGTGTGTTTAGATATATAGATAACACAATAAAGAGTGTATGTGTGTGTTTGTATGTATGACTGAGGGTACAATATCGCGCGTGTGTAGGGTACGGGGGGGGGGGGGGGGGGGGGGATAGGAAGAGGGTAGGGGTACGGGAAGGGGGGTAAGGCACATGACAGACATTGAGCCGATATAAAAGCCCCTTCTCTATAAAGCCTGAACGGTATAAAAGCCCCGTCTCTATGGTAGGATCAACACCGGGTAAAGAATGGCGTTGTGTGTGTGTGTGTGGGGTTGGGGGGGGGGGGGGGGGTGATGATGGATGACCTCGCTACCCTTACCTCATTTATGGTCGGTTCGCCATTAAGTCCTACCGCCCACAAGTAGGCTACAGTCACGGTCAATATTGCGGTCTATAATTTTGTACAGCTATTATGTTGTTGTTGTTGTTCCCCAGGCTGTCTGGCCGAACAGCCCCAAGGTCTCGAGCAAGGCCAAGGCCATAAACGAGCGCCCCCACAAAATCCTCCCTGCTTACCACTAACAAAGCCCGGGTGACCGAAGCCACTCCAAGGCAGGGAGCTGAGGAAGGTGCGGAAACGCCCGGGAAACTAAAGCCCCACCCAAGGCCCTGTGCCCCTCAGCAATTATGAAGGGAAAGTTGAGGGGTAAGGGAAAAATGTGACGCTTTGGCTCCCAATCTGCCAACTTCTAGGTTGGCAGTAGGGAGGTCAATCCACGGAAAAGACGCCGTCACTTGAGATCTAGAAGATATATAAGTAAAAGGAACAGTCAGAGTAAGCTATGGGTATGGCAGAGATCGTTCAGTTCTCACTCGGATAGACCAGCCCATCACCACATGACTAGAACCCAATCCTCTCAGCATCAGCTAGGAAAGGCCCTAGAAAGCCGCCTTTGGCGGGGGGATAGCTCCCCTATTTCAACCCTTTTCGGGGTTGGGCACCCGCTGGTCAGGGAGATAGTTCCAGAGTTCAGCTGTTGAAAAGATGAAAGATTGGGAATGGGAATATCGTTTCACTCTTAGGTTAGATAGTTGCACAGAGTAGGGGTGGGATTGTATTGCAAGACGGGTGCTAAGTACTCTACGTAAAGGAGGTGGTATACATTGAGAGAACTCTGAGGAACACTGATTATTGTAATAGCGGTAGAATAGCGAGAGAGATGCAACATTGCGGCGAAGAGCGAAACATTGCAGAGAGTTGGTGAATGGACGTGAGTTAATGAGACGAAAGGCTTTCTTTTCTACTTAGTCAAGAAGTGCTGTGTGAGAGGATCCTCCCCACACATACTCAATACATGGATGCACTGTGCCTCTGTACTGAGCAAGAAGCTGTGCAGGAGTAAAGAACCCCTTGGAGGCGGTTGAGCACACCCAGCTTCTGGGAAGCCGTTTTAGCAAGGGTGGTAATATGGTCTTTCCAAGTGAGATCAGGAGAAAAGGAGACCCCGAGAATACTGAGAGAAGATGAAGGGTTGATTTTTGTATTGATGAAGAATAAGGGAAAGTCCCATAGCCTCCACCTAGTCTAACTTATATATATATATATATAATGTGTGTGTGAGAGAGAGAGAACGAGAAAACAGGAATATTATGATCATCTTTATAAGACTTCTTATTCTATTTCAGATTGAGCTGGTGAGCGTTAACACCACCAAGTACCTTCAATACTCCTCTGACAAGGTAAATCTCCCAGGGTTCTGTTATCATCTGTCCTATTCATACAGTCAACAACAGTAGTTCGTAGAAAATCTTCCTTAACAACTATATTTTTAGTTACTATTACTTGTTATTAATAGTGTTCACGTCTTTCTAACAGCCTATGGCTATTACTTGTTTTTATAACGTAGCAATAGGAGAAGAGCAGTGCGGTTTTAGGAGGGGAAGAGGGTGTGTGGATCAGATTGTTGCAGTAAGACAGCTATGCAAGAAGTATTTAGAGAAGCATAAGGAGATATTTTGAGCTTTTATGGATTTGGAAAAAGCGTATGATCGTGTGGATCGAGAAACAATGTGGAAGGTGCTAAGGATCTATGAAATTGGAGGAAACTTGTTAAGAGCAGTCAAGAGTTTTTATGAAGAGAGCAGAGCATATGATAGAGTAGGAAATGAGTTGAGTGAATGGTTTGAGGTAAATGTAGGTCTGCGACAGGGTTGTGTAATGTCACCGTGGTTGTTTAATGTATATATTGATGGTGAGGTGAGGGAGGTGAAAATGAGAACTATGGGTAGAGGATTGGATTTAATTGGAAAAAATGGCGGAGACTGGAAGTTGAACCAGTTGCTGTTTGCTGATGACATATCGTTGGTGGCGGATTCTGGGGAGAAACTGCAGCGAGTAGTCAAAGAGTTTGGTGTGGTATGTGGGAGGAAGCTGAGGGTGAACGTCAATAAAAGTAAAGTGATGGTAAGTAATAGAAGTGCTCGTAGGGTGAATCTAGATGTGCGGCTGCATTGGGAAATACTGGAACAAGTAAAGTGTTTTAAATATCTTGGAGGAGTGATAAGCAAGGATATAGGTGTGGAATTGAGGTAAAAAAGAGAGTATGTGAAGGAAGGAAAGTTATCGGAGCAATGGGAAGTATGTGGAAGGTGAGAAATCTCGGAATTAAAGCTAACAATGCAATGTATCAAAGGATAGTTGTACCAACAGTGATGTATGGGGCTGAGACATGGGCTCTGAAGGCAAAAGAGAAAAGAAAGCTGGATGTGATGGAGATGAGCTGCTTAAGGAGTATATGTGGAGTGACTCGTAGAGACAGATTGAGGAATGAAGAGGTATGTAGGAGAGTAGGACAGCAGGAACCTTTGTCGGCCAGAGTGGCCAGAATGGTGCTGTGCTGGTATGGACATGTTGAGCGAATGGGAGATGAAAGGCTTACAAAGCGAGTATATGAATCAGATACAAGGGGAGGTAGAGGGGTAAGAAGACCTCCGTTGAGATAGAGAGATTGTGTAATGCAAGCGTTGGAAGATAGAGATGACTGTAGAACAGGCAAGATAAGTGATATAAATAGGAATGAATGGAGAATGCTTGTGAATAGATGAGTGATAACGTGGTCTTTGGGAGAGGGGGTCGGGTGCCAGTTGGACTAGATAATAGTCCGTCAGGCGCCTGGCCCTGGGAGCCGGCATTTATGAAGGGTCATGCCTGAATGTGAGGTGGGCGGCCATTGTGGTGTGCTCCGCTGCATGTCTGCCTGCTGAAAACGGATAAATTTCACTCCCAACACCAGTGTCAAAACAACATCAAGGTTTTCGACGCACTATTGATTTTGACGGTACAGTACATTACTCTTTCTTTGGCTCTTCTCTTATCTTAATTCTGTTTTTCTGCCAGCATCTTCTATTGATTTTTGTTTTTTTTTGTTTTTTTTCGAGTGGCACTAACGGTGAATTGTTTGGTGTACATTACTATTATACTATGTGAAGACAGCTGAGTTACTGTTCATGGGAAATTCGACTATGCATTATTCAGATTCTTTTTTTCCAACTTCTACCTCCAATTCACCATGACGTCAGTGTTTTTTAATGCAAAAAATGGACGCTCATCCATTCTATTGTCCAGTTGTTCGTTTGAATTTTGCACATTTATGTCCAATGATGTTATCTTTCCTGCGCCATTGTATCATATTTTTTTTTGTTACTCGACTTACTTAACCAAATTGAACAAAAATAGTTTTGGAAAGTTGCTGTGTCAAAACATTTCGTTTACTTTAGATAATGACAAGTAGGTCAAACACGAAAAACTACCAACATTGTAAGATAATAGTAAATTTCCTATTTTACAAAAAAATAGTACCACTATTTATTTAATGGTCAATCAATCTATTGACCAATTAAACTATATTTTGTTATATAAGTATACCGGTACATGAAAAGAAAAAGGCACTCTTTATCATTAAACAGTATATGCTTCAATAAAAGCAGTTTGAATATTAAGAGAACGACTTAATACCTATTTCTTAACTATATTTAACAATACAAATATAGCAAGTTGATTATGATAGCATTGATATATAAGTATTATTATTTTAATTTATTTATTATTGTTTATGGTCATTGCTTAGTTAATAATAATTATTTGTTTATGTTTACTGTGCATTTGGTGTACGTTGTTTCGTTGATGTTCATTAATTATCTGATGTTCAAAGCTTAGTTGATGCTTATTGTTTAGTTGATGTTTATTGTTAATTGGTGTTTATTGTTTAGTTAATTGATGTTCTTGTTTAGTTTATGATCATTGTTTAGTTGCTTGGCGTTTTTGCTTTAGTTGATGTTCATTTTTTTTATTTTTTTATTTTTTTATTTTTATTTTTTTTTTTTTTCCTATGTGAGTGAGGGAGGCAAAAGGCAGAACTGCCTATAGCGAGTGCCTCCCCCAAAGTTGAAAGAGTGACAGGCCCAAAATCAAGGGACGTTCGAGCCAAAATGCCTGGACACACGGAGTTTGAAGCAATTTACGTCATAGGAAGAGGGAAAGACTGATTCTGGGAGAGAGTTCCAGAGCTCAGCTGTTGAATAGAAGAAAGACTAAGAGTAACTTTTCACTGTGGGTTGGAGAGTTGCACAGAGTAGGGGTGGGATTGTGTTGCAAGACGGGTACCACGTGCGCTACGTAAAGGAGGTGGTATACACTGGGAAAGCTCTGAGGAACACTGATTATTATAGTAGCGATATAATAGTGAGAGAGATGCAACATTGCGGCGAAGAGAGAGAGATTGCAGAGAGTTGGTGAGTGGACGGGAGTTCATGATACGAAAGGCCTTCCTTTGAATTTTGTCTAGGAGAGCGATGTGAGAGGAACCTCTCCACACATGTGAACAATACTCATTACAAGTTGCTGTTAATTGTTTACTTTATGCTCATTGTTTAGTTTGGTTGATGTTCCTTAGTTATTCATTGTGTTGATGTTTATAGATTAGTTGATTGATGTTTTTGTGTAGTTGATGTTTATTGTTTAGTCGATGTATATTGTTTAGTATGTTCGTTCATAACAAATAGGTGTTCTTAACTTCTTTATTTAGTCGATGCTCTTAGCTTAGTTATCATGAATTGTTATGTTCATTAAATGTTTACTAAATATTTATTGGGCGGTTAATGTTCTTATAATGCTTAGTAGATGTTGAGCGTTTCCTAAAGTACAATCGATTGTTTGACATTTAGTTTTAATTTAGTACTTAGTTGAAATTTATTGTTTACCTGATGATCATTGATTAACCCTTTGAGTACCAGCGATGTGTTATATTTTATTCTATCTATATGTACACGGTATTATGCAGCTTAGGAAGGATCTGTGTTAGTTGTTGTTGTTGTTCCCCAAGCTGCCTGGCCGAACAGCCCCAAGGCCCCGAGCAAGGCCAAGGCCATAGCCGAGCGCCCCCACAGAACCCTCCCTGCCGACCACAATAAAGCCTGGGTGACCGGAGCCACTCCATGGCGGGGAGCTGAGGAGGGTGCGGAAACACCCATGAAACCAAAGCCCCACCCAGGGCCCTGTGCCCCTCAGCAATTATGAAGAGAAAGTTGAGGGGCAAAGGAAAAATGTGATGCTTTGGCTTCCAATCTGTGTTAGTTAAAAGGGTTGGTTGAGATAGTTTGAAGCCGTATTATTGCTAGAGGTCCTTCCTAAGCTGAATAGAATCTTATAATAGTTTTCCAGAATAAGATGAAAAGGAGGTCCCTGGTACTCAATGGGTTAAGGGGGGTGGCCTGTCATTCGCCCAGAATCGAAAATATTTTGGTCGAAAAACCTTGGGTTTAAGCCCAGGCAAATCGGTGATTTTGGTCGAATTTTGACTTGTCAATATTATTACATATTAAGCCCAGGCAAATCGATGATTTTGGTCGAATTTTGACTTGTCAATATTATTACATATTTGGATTCGTCTCGCCGTTGCGGTTTCAATGGTGTAATTATTTCTTAATTTTGACCAATGTTCAGGCCCAATAGGCCTATTTTAAAGTTTAAAAACTCCATAGACGAGTTATTTATGTACGGATTTTGTTTAAATTTATACCATAAGTACACTTTGGCAAGCTGAATCGAAAGGCGCAAACAGAATTGAAATCGGACCATTAGTTTAGGATTTCGATTTTGACTTGGCCTTCCTGGAGGACCCAGGGGACCGTTTTTTGGACTTTAAAAGTCCTCTGTAGCCCAAACTATAAGTCCTAGAGAATTATAACTGGTGCCATTCGTTTTTTCTCGCCGAGCTGCTTCTAGATATGGTCGTAGATTTCATTTTCGCCCAGTCATTCGCCCAGAATCGAAAATATTTTGGTCGAAAAACCCAGGCTCCTTGTCGCTACACTTCAGACCCTATTATGTATGACTTATTAACCCTGAATTAACCCTTTCAGCATGTTGGCCTCCTTTTTAATGTATTCTGGCTAACATTAGACAACTTTATACATCTTCCATGCCACCGCTACGGGGGACTCCGTAATAACCACTTGATAACCTTATACAGCATAAGATAATAAAAATGTAAAACTTGCTAAACATACCAAAACAGGAACAGCACAATATATAGACAAGAGAACTAATCAAAATCACTATGTATGTAAGATAGATTTCAGACATTAGCCCTGTGTCTATAGTACTGTACTGTTTCCTGAAATTTTAGCATAACGGTACACAATGTCCTTTATCTCAAAACTTATTTTCACAACATAACTTGGAAGGTAAATAAATAAACTAAATATTTAAGTGAAGCCACTTTATTTTGTCTCTTCTATTATCTCTATTTGGGCTACATTCTACACATAATGCTCTGTTACAAGATACCAAGGTTACAATTGTGACAATAAAAACGTAATTACATTGAGGTTAGATAATCACAGAAATACACAAGATTAATTGTATATTAGACTTGCTTTATCTGAAGCACTTTGGAAACAAAAATAGAATATGCAAGTCATATAATAATCTTGTAAGGAATAATAAATATGGTCAATTTGTAGAAAACAAAATCTTACAATTATGAAATTAACAAGATAAACTAACAAAAGCAAGATTTACTAGGGTAGAGTAACCATTTTGTACGCGGTCATTCAATTATGTAAAATTGAACAAAATACAACCTTTACAAATTCGTAGTTAGTAATATATTTGGTGTCAAAATGAAACTTTACCGACCGTACACTGCGATACTAAATGTATTCATCTATAACTACCGGTACTTAATTTGGGGACAGTATTTTTATCAATTTTGTATACTAATAGGACAACTACATACAAATTAAGTAGCCTACCCTACACCAGTTGACATTCTCACGTAGCTAAACTAACAAACTATCAATATAAAAGAATCTCTGGTAATGTATAGGATATGGAAGAAATTAAGCATCTTTGCTGGCCAACCGTACCAAATTTAGGTCTCTCTCCACTTCAAGCAAAGATATCGTAAAATAAGGTGGGCGGGGGGGAATGCAAGAAAGAGCTAGAATACCAATTTTCTCTTCGCATCTTAGAATAGAACCTATCTTCAGAAGGATTGGTTCTGCATAACCCGAAACGTTAAAGAAATGAAGAATCCAAGCGCTCCTCAATGTTTTCCCCCCCGCTCAGTTTATCCAGTTGTTATAATGGATCAGCCACATATAGAATACATAACTCTTCCCAGGTTACCATCTTTCTTCCCCAGTCAGCTTGGCTCTTGTAGTAAAGGCGGAGACATACGAGCGCTTTTTCTGGCAGTTTAATATCAACAATTTTTCTCTAGCAATATTTGTTTATTTTTGTTTGCATTGGACTAACTAATAAACTGAAGGTGGATTATAATTGTTGGCCGAATGTTTACAAAACTTGAAATAACAAGCAGCCAGACATTGCTGAATAGTTCTCTCATGTGACTCCTCCTTTCAGTTGTACACCTTCAGCGGTTGGTAGGGGGAAAAAAATCCCGGGGAGGCCAAACAATTGCCTCTTTTCCTTTACAGTTCCGGACTACATTGTACTGTCATGGACACTTTAATACACTCCACCTATACACTGCATATACACATTTATCAACTAAGCACATCCTAAAATGAGATAAGTATGGTTAGCATAATTGTCCACTGATCATGCACACGGCTTCATGATTGTTGGGTTTTACATTGATCAACTTCCTATTAACAATGTGTTGAAAAAATACAACCCAGACTTGGTGAATGTCGGGGATAAAATCTTTTGCAATGGCTCCTGAAGCTGGTAGTTAATAACCCCTTCAATCAGACGACAATATTTTTACTATATTAATGCTGCTGTTAGATGCCTTTACTCACATAGGAAGAGCTCTTGGAATCAAAGGGTTAAAGACTATTTCAATAAACTCTCTAAGTCTGATAGGTCCTCCCCAAGTTGATTAAAATTGTCTTCTTAAGGTAGCAACAACATAATAAAAATTGGGAGTCATCTGATTGTTAGGGTTAATATACAACATGTGTGTAGTTTAACATTACATTAATTGATACCTGTATTTAGTGCAAACAATAGATATATATATTATGATACATTATATGCAGTATAAATTGTGTAAACCTTTAAATGTACAAGTAAAAGCCAACTCCTAATACCTGCATGTTTTTTCTAATAGATTTCCTTTCATTTCTGCACCTTTATTTGAACAAGATAATGTATATATAAATGTCATGTTTAAGACATATAGCATTATATCTTTATAGCTATGGAGTTTTACTTTCTTTTAAGCACAGTAGCAGAGCCCATAAATGAATCATGTCTTTATACAGTATAAATTTGCAAGCACACACAGTATTTATAGCATATATTAAAGATTACATTTTGCGAAAGTATAAAGTCCTTTAACATAAGTGCCCCGTTTGATACCTGTACAGTGCTGATGTAGATACACTAGCCAAGGTGTACGCAGTTTTCCAATTAGTACGCAATGTCCATTATATACCCACAATAATTACTAGTTAGATTATTATATTCTTTGTCGAAATGTACCTTAAATATCGTACATTTTGATAACTACAGTACATTATTAATCCAACTATTTGTTATTTGTGGGTACTATTTTTTTGTTTAAGTACTAAATGGAGAACCGTGTACGAATTGCCTAGTCTACCGAATCAAAGTCAGGATCCAGCAAGTTGTACAGAGGAATTCCCCTCTTAAGGAAAACCCACTTAGTCCTCATGGCCAAGTATTTTTATGTATGCTAAGGCTATTTCATATTATCAGGTAACAAATTAAATTAAATATTATTGCAGCATAGAATACTATGCATGTAATATGCAATTGACGTTCAGTAAGATGACTCTCATTACGTTTTGTAAATGTCTCTGTTCCAGACTTTCCTCGCTCTAATATCGGAACATATAGTATTCAATTAAAACAACTACCTTGGGTTTTCAAGCTTTTACATACAGTAAAACCTCGCCCATCCAGACTAATTGGGGGAGAACCCTGTCTGGATCTGCCAAAAGTCCGGATCTGCCGAAAGTCCGGACATATATTCAGCCATCCAGACAAATCCGGATGGCTGAAACTTGAGTCCGGATATCTAACTTAAAACAACCAGACTTAGGTTTCAGCTATCCAGACAAATCCGGATGGCAGAAACATGAGTCCAGATATCTAATTAAACAACCAGACTTAGGTTTCAGCCATCCAGACAAATCCGGATGGCTGACATACTGTACAAGTCTGGATATCGAACCCTGGATGTAAATAATATGTGTGGAAACTTGTATTCGTCTCAATCGTTTCCGGATTGACTTATATATTTCCCAAGCCATCCAGACAAGTCTGGTTGGCTGAAACATGAGTCTGGATCTCTTGGGTTTCCGGATCTGAGGGCTCCGGATGGGAGGGGTTTTACTGTATATCTTCCAGACAAAATTTGAAAGACCCGTGGTATTTGACACTTCCAAACAGGGTCTTCCCAGACTATTTCAAAAGAGAAATTGACATGGTCATAATTGTGAAATAAAATATATGACATATGGAGTGGATCTCCTTAAACGAGGACTCCCTGTACATTATTGACAAATCCCAATCTGCCGGGGTCACTGACAGTGCAGCATAAACCCACACTCCTCCCTGGACGCAGTTAAGGCAACATCACAGAGGCATTTTTATTACGCATTCTTACCAGCCACTGACCTTTTCTGCTTTTGTGGTTTTAGGTGAAAGATTAAAAAACATCCATTCTGGTAACAAACTGATGATTGTGCATTAGTCTAGTAATCAAAACCAAAATTATTGGGCTGACGGAGGTCAGTACCATTACCAGCTAGTAAAAATGCTAAAGAAATGCCCGAGTTAAGTGTCCTTTAGTGATTCTGTGTTTTTCTATTATCAGTTTCCATTACACAACAGTATATGGGAGCTTAAGGAGTACTGTACTGTGAACCCTTTAACTAGAATTACTAAGCTCTACATTTCCCAGTGTTGCTCTCATTGGCAGTACATGCTCACGTATTGTTTAAGTAGAATTGACGGTGGGCAGCAGCCAGCAAAAGTTCCACTCATGCCCATTACTGTATGTTCCTTATGCCTGTATGGTAGGATATTAAATAAATAGTGCGTTTTCACATCCAGTGTGTTAATGAATTTGTTATTATCTTGGTTTTCTGCGAGCACTAGTAAATATCTTTGGAAAGAAGTGCCGCTTTTGATAAATAAAAAAATTGAAGATCATTATTCTACAGGAACTTCATAATATAATTTTTTTAATGAGTGGAACATACGCAAGCAACTGCGCCGACTCGTGTACCTTAGAAAATTATGTGGGCTTATCTGTACACTCTGGCCTTAGAAAAATAATTTGATTCTCATCTATAGTAAAAACAAAACGTAAGGCTAGAGATGAGCATGTACCGATGCCAAGACATGAACCAGGGACACTTGCTTTATAAAGGCCGACAAGATTTAATGCTCTCGGGGTATAATTATAATTTGAAGCTGAGAATATCATATTGTAATGAATGAATGAAATAACAATTTACTCTATAGCCTACTGGGCCAGGGCCCTAATAACTTTTAACTCAACAAATTAAAGAAGGCAAACTACAGATGCAAGAACTAAAAGGGGAGAGGTGAATTAGTTGTTGTCGTTCCCTAAGCTGCCTGGCTGAACAGCCCCGCTGGTGAATTAGTAGCATTACCCTATTGTAATAAAAGTTAATGGAAGTGAGTAAGACCATTCATTCACATTCATATTCTGCATTAATGTATTATGGTGGACAAAAAACAGCCAGCACTTAACAGTTGTATGTACCAGGTTCATGTCTCTGCAACTGTACCCAATGGCAACCAGCTGATGAGTAGGTTCGAGCTGTGGAAGAATCAACAAAAATTTGGTTTCTCTAACATACAAGGCAAAAACCTTTATCGCATTTCAATGATAGTGACATTAAATATGCTAATTGTATAAATACTTGAAGGTAGAGCTGCAAAAGCATCAACATCATTATCATCATAATCCCCTCAACCTTAACCCTCAGCCAGATGTCGACTTATATTCCATGGCTACCTCCAGGCAATTTAATCAGCTTAGACCCCTGGGCGCAGGGAGCCAGGAATCCTCCTCCCCTTGTAAAAGTCTCCTACTCAACGAGACAGAGAAACGGGCTAAGGAACGCGAAAGTTGTCCCGGACCATGAGAATAGAAACTTTAAATGTTGTTTCTGTTCGGGCTCTGCCTCGTGTCGGCCACCCCCAGCAATGGGATATGTGCCCGAGTATATACCGTACATATTGTACATACATAGGAATGACCTCTAAGGATGGAAAGGGTTAAAAATTACCATAATGAACCCTTTCACTTTAATGAGTGATTTATGTGTTAAATAAACTTGCCTGGTGGTAGCCAATGCAATTTGATGTCTTCTGACTGAAGAGGTTAAAAACTATGTGCTCAATATTCTTTATAAGGTACAGTTAAGGCCTAATGAACCTGGTACATGTGCTGTCAAATGGTGGTGGGATTTATAGCTCTCCCAGGTTATTAACAGTTTGAAGGTGAATTTATCAGTCTACCCTTTTGTAATACAGTGGATCCTTGAGATTTGCTGATTGATAATTGGCGGGATTTTTAGGCTGATCATTAAAAACTGTTAAAAATGAATGAAAAAAAAAAAAATTGTTTAGAGTTGGTAAGACCATTCCTTCCCATTAACACCACGCATTATGGTGGTTCAGTACAGCTACCACTTCACAGCAATTGTACCAGGCTCATTTCTCCATAAATATACCGACTTGCACTGAAAAAAAATGTTGGAACTGAATAAATACATGTTCAAATTATTTCTTTTAAGTCTAAGCACACATTCCATTTAGGATATATGGGTAATGATGGAGTATATATGTACAGGGAAACAGTTGGAAGGTACTGTACAACAGACTACCTTCAATCATGGAGACAACTTGGGCCTTTCTGGGTAAGATGCAATGAACTATAGTCAATCGATGGGAAAAACACTACTTATGTTTGTTTTAGTTTTTCCATAATATCAATTTATTTTCCCACAACTGTAGCTCATTCCAGTTTATCCACATACATCCAAAGTTCCCTCCCTGTCCAAAGTTAGCCTGTTTTACTGGTATATAACATTTAATTATATTCACATTATGGTAAGCTTTAATCTGTTGGCTCTGGAGAAAGCATTTACATACCGGAAATTATGAAAACTAAAATTAAACACTTCAAAGTAAAGAGCTTATACACAATGTAAGAAATAGATAAATAAAAACGGAAAATTAATTAAGTACATAATTTGAAAAATGGCACAATTCTCTCTAGTTGTGCAATATGTTTCGTCTGAATATATACTGTATGTAGCAAAACCATATCAAATTTATCAAGTGGCTATTTATTTACATTATCTGTATGGATATATATAGTACATTAAAAATATATATATAATTATACTATATGGTCACACTCCCACATTTAGTTATACCTGTACTAGTCACACATGCGGTACCACTGGACTGCGGAATGTAGCTCGGGTCTTTGGCTCTTTTTCGCACTTTATATAATTTACACCCCACATCAAGAACATCAATGGTTATTACATGGCCTTACAAGTAGATGAGACAGGATTACCAACATGAATTACCCTAAAATTTACTAACTTTCAATGGGAAGGTAACATCGGACATTTCTGGATCAAAACTTAATAACCTGCAGTTATGGGAAAATGGCTTAATGTTACGGAAAAACTACATACATACAGTATTTGTTTTTTTCCATAATATCGGGCCATTTTACCATAACTGCAGCTCGGAAAATGTTATCCAGAAATGTCCGACATCACTTTCCTCCCTAAAGTTAACCCATTCCACCAGTACTATTGGAATAAGACGACCAATAAAGAGAATGTATTAAACTAAGAACATGATAAAAGAGTACAGTAATCATGACAAAGGTGAGCTATGAAGATCATTACTACTCTGTTTATCCTGTTTCAGAAAAATCTGTAAGTGTTCATCATTATTATGATGTAGGAAGAGTTTATAAATATGCAATATTTGTGAGCTTCATAATATATGAATGTGTACTGTAGTGTGAAATTTGATTTTAAAGGATGTTCATATTATGTTGTAATGAAGTAATAGCCATTGTTCTTATCAAACAATGTTATCTTGTTTAACTCAGCTGAATTACAGTATTGATCTTGGTAAGATTGGGCCTGAGTAAATAGATCGATAGATAGAAGAATCTCAAAGCAGCTACAAGGATGTTTAATGGATTGATTTATATTGTTTTCATAAATGGTGCCAGAGAATATTCCATGGATACAAATGACTATATGGCCAGTAGTCTTAAAACACAGAAGGTTCACTTTTCCCTTCCAGAAATAGTGCAAGCTGTATTAACAAAATTAAAAGTTTACAAGTGAAGTAGCATTAAACAGGGCTGCCAGGAATACCGCAATTAGGACATGGGAGTGAAACCGTACTACTGTGGATCATCGAGTCTTTGAAGGGTATGTGTATGTATTTGTGATTAAGAAAAATGGTAAGTGTGCTGATTGAAAAGGGGGTACATATGAGTAATGTAGTATGAGGGTGATCTGTTCTTTAATCATTACTATTTTGAATAATAACATCTTAATTTCCCTATTAAAAGCTGGAAACCTTAGAGAAGGGGAAGGAAAGTGTCCTACATGTTTAACTCTTCGATCAGACTACAATTTCTTTACTTTATTAATGCTAATGCCTGATGATTATACTCTACGTAGGAAGGAGCTCATCAAATTAATGGGCAAAAGATTTCTCATTTAACATTATTATTCCGACAGATCCTTTCTATGTACAATAAAATCATCGGCAGGTGGCTAGAATAAAAGAAATTGGTGTCATCCGTTTGAAGCGGCCAAGACCGAAGCCATATGGTCTGGTGTCTATTTACTGCTGATGCTCTTGTGGTGTTTGTTGTGTGACTGTAAAAATAACCCCTTCAGCACGATGACATAATTTCCATCATATTCTGGTTACCATTAGACAATTTTTTTCAGCTTATAACCTACTTCTAGGACTCAGAGGGTAAATAACTAAATTCACCCTCTGAATAACATAGGTCTTGCTTAAACTGCATAAAGTCGTTCTATTTTAGCGTAAATAACTAACTTAATTAACCCTCTGAATAACATAGGTCTTGCTTAAACTGCATGAAGTCGTTCTAGTTTAGCCAGAATCAAAGATAGAAAGGTACCATCGTGCTGAAGGGGTTAACCCGTGGAGCCCCAGCGACGCGTCTGGCGCGTCGACGATGTATGTAACGCACAGCCCCAGCGACGCGTCTGACGAGTCGCCCTAATTGCTCCGACCGTAACCTCAGGTGTAGCCACTCGAGGGCTCAGATTTGTATGGGAACTGTGTACGTATCCCACGCAACCGTGCCGATGGTTGAAAACTCTCAAAGTCCACGTGCGTGCGCATGAGCGCGCAATAACCTGGTTTTTTGGGGGTAATTGCCTTCAATTTTTTACTCTTGTAAAATACGTTTTCGGGGGCTCTGTAGGACCATTCTTTAAGCTTTTTGAGCGGTTTTTCCTTCATTCCTAACCCATTCGCTATTGTTTCTGGAATAAAACCATTTTTTGAAAACCGGCCGGGTTCTGGTGAACAAACAATACAAAACTAGCCGGGGCTCCACGGGTTAAGGACCTCGCACCATCATCATAAATCATATCAAGAACTAATGGTAGGCTATATAGACCATCACACTAGGCTTTTCTTTCACATGGGTAAAGGATGACATAGGACCAAGATTAAAAGATAACATTGAATGAAAGTGTTTTATATATGGAGCATGTGAAAATGGATCGTTCCTGAACATTGCTGTACTGTACAGTGCTCAGTGATACATATCCCTTCTGTACACAATTGTCCAAATACAGTAATGCATCTTGTACAACTGTGAAAGGAGAGAAAAGACAAGAAGATAAGAATAAAGAAAAGAAGAGGAGAAAATAAGAAAATAGAGAAGAGCTATATTTGGTCCGGTCCAGCTACAGACAGTCGAGTACTCAAGTGTGAGGATAAGAAGCCTATTCTGTGATGGTCCCTCAACCTCCTGGCTAACACTTATACTCTCATTACCCAATATACTGTATATGAAGTATAGTACAGGCCTCATAGTAATATCTTCTCTGTAAACTTAACAGTGCAGCTAATCTTTCTTCAAGATATTTGCCTTTATAATAGCACAAGGGTGATTAACCAATTCATACGTAGTGAATGGTAATCCAATTACTATGACAAAATAACAAAATAAAATCATTAACTGAGATTAGTATATTTAGTGTCAAACGTATGATAATTATGGTACACTTTGATAAATAATGTATTGATCTAGTCCCACTCGTCTATTTTTTGTGGTCATTTCTTTTGCTAACTAATTCAACCACTGTGTACGAATTGGTTAGACTACCCAAGTTGTTTTGTGGTACTATGGTCAACAAATGCCAAGACTTAAAACTGCTTATGTCCATTGAGGAGTTGGTAGTGTTTCATGAAAGTGGCAGCTTGTTCCAATACTCTTTCAATAGCTGCTGAACCTCGGATTAAATACAAAAATAATTTTAACCCTTTCAGTTTACTATAACATTATTCTTTCATTATATTTAGGCCATTACTACATGACTTCATGCAGTTTAGGAAAGGCCTGTGGGATTCATGCAGTTTAGGAAGGACCTGTGGGAGTCCAAGGGTTAATTGAAATCATTTCTACCTCCAATTCCCAGAGATCCTTTCTAAGATCCACAATATCTTCTAATGTTAACCAAAATCAAAGCCGAATGATACCCTCATATACTGAAGGAGTTAATTATACTAGAGTACAGTAGATTCCATAAGATCAGGAAGAATGTTCGAACAGTCCTAACTCTATACAGGATATTCAAGATTTTGAGAATTCAGATGAAAATTACATGTGTATAAATCCCAGCAGCAGTGAGTAATGGTTTCCAGACAACTCAACCAGTAGATCTCAACCAGTGCCATACCAACCAGGGCCAACCAAACCAGTACCAACTTAAATTACTAGCCTAACTTGACCTAACCTAACAAGGCTAACAGTACTGTACCTGTATTTCAAATCAAAATTAAATACATTTATTTGAAAACAAAACTAAAACAGTAATGGTACAGAAGTTTGTACATAATGTAATGTTGCCAATGTCTACCTAGCAATAGGTTTTTTGAAGACCTATGCAGTATTGGTTGAGTTGGCACTGGTTGAGTTATCCGGTCACCAAGAATAATGTACTATACCTACGGTATTGTTCAAAATATTTTGCTTCATGGCATACACTCAAGTTATGGCGGCACCACATGGCTAATTTTTTTGTTTTTACTAGACAATAACCAATTTTGGCGAATGATTCATTGCGTGAAAATACCAATTCAACGACAGGAGCCGCCCAATTATTTGATGTACAGTACAGTAATAATAAGAATCTGGTACTTGATATTATTGACAATTGTACAGAAATCCGGTAATGGAGGGAAAATTTGAAAACCTTTGAACCAGAGTCGGCATCAGGCTAGAACAAACCTACCCGTGTGGAGCCGCTTTCAGTGTTCCCAAACCAGCGGCAATAGCCACACAAATCATCATCACACATATGTACAGTTGGTCACATGAACTAGTATCCACTCCATGATTATAAGGACAGAAGAAAAAACAGGATGATTGACTTACGAGAATAATTGGTCATAAATCGTTAATTGATCATAACCAATCTACACTCGTAATTCAAGCATGCTATATTTCTCTCCACACATAAAATATTAGTGGGTACAAATTCATTGGGTGAGGGCTGGTCCTATTGAGAGTGAGGTTTGGCATCCTCTACCCAACCTTAGCCATTTCTGTCTGTCTCTTTTACTGTCCTATTTTTCCTTCTGTAGGCTTCACCTACTAGACGATACAGAGGAAGGGGCGAGGGAACGCAAAAGTGGTCCCGGACCTTAAGAACTAGAACTTTAAAGGTTATTTCTGGTCGGTCTCTGTCTCGAGTCGGCCACCCCCAGCTATGGGGTATGTGCCTGGGTATATATATACATACATACATACAAATTCATATGGCCAACTGTACCTCGGTCAAGGAATTCTTAATTCTGATAGTAAAGCTGCACCAAATGAATCCACCCAACATTCTGCACATTATTAAACATGCAAAGATTATTAGCAATATTCCAGATCCATATAACGCATCACCAGAATATGACCAACAATTTCACAATGTCAAGTTAACCCATTCAGTTCCGGTGATATCCTTGTCATTATATTATAGCAACTTTTAGATTATTTTTATTAAGCTTAGGAAGGACCTCAAACAATTTTATAGCTACAGACTATCTCAATTAATCCTTTTAGCTACCACACATCCTTCCTAAGCTGAATAAAATCTCTAATGCTTGCTAGAATATGATGAAAAGGACGTCACCGGTACGGAATGGGTATATTATCAGTGTTTATTGTACACCGAGTAGGATTCTTGCATTTTGTCATAATGCAGTATAGTGTACAAAATCATTACAATCATTTCACGAGCTTCCCGGAACTTAGCCCTTTCAACAAATGAGGACCTTTTTTTCAATATTTTCTGGCTGAAATTAGAGTTTTGCTCAGCTTTGGACGGCCATGTAGGTATTCAAGGGAAAATGTCTATCTTAACAACCCTCTGAATCACACAATTCCTTCCTAAGCCAAATTAAAATGTCTAATGATAGTCAGAAATTAAGGAAGAAATGCATCTTTGAATGCTGAAAGGGTTAAATTTACTCCGATATCTCCAATGCCAGGTTACAATTAGGTATATTTCATTAAACCTATAAACCAAAAACTTATACTGTATAAATGTTTATCTCCAGCTTTAAATATTATACTCTCAGTGACTATAAATTTACATTATTTTATATACATAATAAATTAGGTGTTATAGTCACTCCGAGAGCAGTAATGAAACTGGGCCATAATCATACTTGCACAAAACTTTGGCAAAAATAATATTAACTCTTTCCTTTACATTTTAGTGATGTAAACTTATGAAGTGGATCATACACACAACTGGGAGACACTTGAAGACTCCCAGTACAATATCCTCTCACAATTTAGCATATCAAAAAGTTAGAGAAAATATGAGAGTTGGCTGTAGCAAATGGTCTGGTCGGATAGGTACTCCCACCGACAGTACAAAACCATATTTGTCATGCAATATTAGCTATTATGTTCTCTCCACTAACCAACTTTACTCCTAAACTCGATTAATGAAATTAACAAACACATGTGGCAGTCCGGGGATTTGAACCCAGTACTATTTAAGAGTCTGACAATGGCAATCAAAATATCCAGATATAACCAATATATTGGATTGTTAATTTTGTTTGTTATATTTGCTATTACCATACTCATATGAAGCTAAAATAGCATAATAATACAGTATGTAGCTCTGTAATGGTTATGTGTGTTTGTGGAAGTACATTCTTCAGGTTTTACATTTCATTGAATCAATATTTCATAATTTCATTTGAATCAATAAAGTTTTCTGAATTACACCAACAATTGTATAATTGTGTTGCTCTTGAAATGCATTCAGTGTTGGAATAAGCAAATTTAGACCCATCAGTAATAATTTGAATACATTGCAGAGTAATTTGAAATCCTCAATTGTTACATATATTTTAGAGATAAGAGTAAGTATAAAATTAATTCTCAACTAGATCAAAGAAACATTCTCACTAACTTCTTAATTCTAACTAGATTTGGCTTGTTAACCTTTAAAAAAGCATAATAATTTTAACACTTCACAAAGTTGAGTATACTTTAACTCAATTAATTAAGTAAGTTTACTGCCATGTATCATAATCAAGTCACTGCACATGGCCAAAATAGCTAAAGAATGTTTAGTAAATAAAAGGTTTATAAGTAGTAGGCCTATTTAGATTTGTGGTTATTGAATTATAATCAAAAATGTATTTTAAATACCCAGTATCCTAAAAATCATATATATTAAAGAATACCTCCAATATACAGGGTATATACAATCAGAATGTTAGCACCTACTTGTTAATCGTTTTATATTCATGAAAACAAAACCTAAATAATATTATCCAAAAAACACTAGTAATATGAATACAGTAGTTTGAAAATTAACAAAATATTTGTTTCCCATTTTATCCGCAGAATCTAATCCACAACACACTGCCCCAGCACTGTACAGTCAAAAGTAATAGTTAACCCAAAACCTTGATGAGGATTTGTGTGAAATCTAGAGAAAGGGATATTAACTCAACACCGGAACGACACAGCCCGTAGCTCGGTTGGTAGAACACTCGCCTGTAAACTGTGAGGTTGACAGTTCGAGTCTCGGGCCAGCCAGAGTGTGTTATTGGCAGATGCCAGTGCTGTTGGTGGACGGCGCAGTCTAGCAAGCTGTGGCAACTATTCATTGAGGTCCCTAATCATCAGGGTACCCACCCTAGCCCAGCTCTTGAGCAGGAAGTGCATGGTTGTAAAATCTGCATCACAGGTACGACCTGATACAAAACATACTATTTGTCATGGGCTATTATACACATGTGAGGACCATCAAGGAAAACTTATAGTAACTTAAAATGACACTCTTTATAACCAAGAATTTCAGTGAACTATTGATTTTGACTGTACCTGTTCTGTTCAAACGCCAGTTGATACTTGATAAGCAGAATACAGTACGTAAATTACAGTACAGTAGGCCTAAAAGTTTTGTAATCTAGCACCCAACAGTCGGGATAATGTAACAGTACGGTATCTGACGAGAATCAATTTTCTGTTCAAAATATATATAAATTTTTATCTTATGTATATAATTAGTGTTTTTTTTTTTTGGTAGCAAATAGCAGTATTTTCTATACCTTTTCATACAATTTGTTGACAAGTACAGTAAATATAACTTACTGTATGTCTCTCACTGCCTGGTTTGTAAGCCTCAATAGAACTGAAGGAGCCAGAGGGTAGGGGCATCAATATCATCTGTACCGGTATATGTATATTAGCCACTCTTGAGGTGTTCAGCAGTTAAACAGGTGTGATAAAGAGATGATATCCAGTTATATTTACTATCCAATTGTCCAGCGAGTTTGATAGTCCTAGATTCCCTCTTTGCTGGATTACAAGACTTATATAGTACTGTAATATCTTATGAGTGTCTTAAGAGACTTTATATATTCCAGAAAGTACACCAATAAAGCCATTCCCTTCAGATGACAATATTCATGTTTTATTAATGCTACATCTAGATGATTTTACTCAATCTAAGAAGAACCTCTAGGAAATAACTGATTCAATAATATCTAAATTAACCCTATAAATCCGACATGGCCATTCTAAGTTTAATAAAACTGGTAGTTGGTAGTAAAATATAGCACAAAATGGCATCATCTGATTGAAATGGTCATAAGGTAAAGATGAACATAGGAAAAAAACTCACTGAAGTGTACATACAACCTGTGCTGGTAGAAATAATCTTTATGGTACAAAGATTCCATTACTCTTTCAACATGGTGCTGTTATAGTTTCCCTTTTATATTTTCCAGCAACATTTCAATTTGTGTTGCCACTCTGCCTGCCAGTGTGAGTGAAGCAGTTAAGGTTGATATTGTTGGAGTGTATAGATGTTGGTGAACCTGCTGGGAGTATAGTGGTTCAGGTCAACAGTCTTCTTCAACGATCATCACAACCTGAAAAACACACCACTCTTTAAGAAAACAATAATCTATAATACAATATAATATTATTAATATTGTTCTTAAAACCAATATAATACAATATACTGTAATACTGTACAATATAATAATCTATAAATTAGAAGAAATTAATATACCTTTACCTATTCATTCATGTATATAATTTTAAATAAAAAGTCCTCCAATGCTAGGGGGTCAATTGAGATCCTCTTTAACCCATTTATTCCTAAAGATGTTTCCTTTTAAGTTGATTAAAACCCTCTGGTTATAGAATTACATACATACATACATACATATATATATCTATCTATTGCCCGACGCTGTGATCCCCGAAGGGGTGGCCACGAACGAACCGCCCCCATGCACCTCTGTCCCCAGTCAGTCGATGCCCCTCCCCCCAACCAGCACCGCCCTCGTTCATATACTTCCTCACTCCATCCTTCCACCTCTCCTTCGGTCTACCTCTCCCTCTGTTCCTCCACCTCGCTCTCGTACATCCTCTTAGTCATTCTCTCGCTTTCCATACGTTCCATATGGCCGAACCATCTCAATTTGTTCCTTTTCACACTTTCCAGCACATCTACCTCCACACCACACCTTCGTACTTCTTCATTAGTCTGTCTATCCCTCCATGTAACTCCGCACGCACTTCTTAAGTAATTAATTTCCACTGCTCTCACTCTTGATCCGAGTCTCTTCTCAAACGTCCATGCTTCGCTTCCGTATGTCAGTGTCGGGATTACCACACTGTCATGCAAGGACTTCTTCACTTCCATACTGACCACCCTATTTCTTGTTACTGCTTTCAGCATTCCTACAACCCTCTTCCCCTGTTGTACCCTCTCCCGCACTTCTTCATCCATAGTCCCATCTTTACTCAACACACTGCCCAGATACCTAAAAGAGTTGACGATCTCCATAGCCTGACCGTTCAGCTTCACCTCACACTCTGTGACTTCACCCCTTTCGAAGACCATAACCTTGCTCTGCATTTACCTTTAAATTTTGTTCCAAACTCATTTACCAGACCCTGCAATTCATTATCACTCATCAGAACTGTATCATCCACAAACAGCAGTATAGGTAGCTTCCACTCATTTCCCTCCCTTTTCAGCGATACACCAACATCCACTGCTCTTGATAGTATTTCTTTCAGGACTCCATCCATATATACAGTAAACAACCACGGGGACATCACACATCCCTGTTTCAAACCAACATTCAAGGCAAAGAACTCGCTCTGCTCACTCTTCACACGTACTGCCGCCTTTGCACCCTCATACATGCTCTTCACTGCTTTCAGCAACTTGCCATTTACTCCGTATATTCTAAGCACTTTTCAGAAAACCTTCTCTATCCACTCTGTCATACATACATACAAGTTTAAAGGCTTTTTTGTCCACAGGCAATGTGGTTACAGTCTCAACACACATCCTAAATGGCGGCTTTCCAGCTGGCCCAGTCAAGGGCTGCCTTTCTTGTCAAGTTCTTTATTTTGAGATCGGACCGGAGAACCTGATCCCATGTCATTCTAGGTCTACCCCTAAGCGCAGCTCCCCCCACGTTCACAGTCCGTCATTTCCTCACCGTTCTGATCATCCATTCTCTCCACATGTCCAAACTAACCAAGTTGGTTCGTGCACATCACTTCACCGACACTCTTAATGCCCAGACGCCATCTGAATTCCTCGCTCGATATAGAGTATAAAATTATTGTATGATTGAAGGTGCTAAAGGTATCTGGCAACAACAAGACCCATATCCTCCCACCAGCCTGCCATGTATAACCGCCTGCACAAGTAGCTGGTACAGTCCTATATGATAAACTTAAAACCATGAGCATGGACTCAGGCATGTGCTTAAAGGGAATGTTTCAAAATATTCTATCAACATGTCAGAATTGCTAAACAATATTTGTACCACCTTTATCTGTTAGCAGTTGTTGCTCACCTTCTACTTGTGCTGTTCACTGGAACTCGTCATCGGAGCTCAGCAACATGGTCTTCTCATTATATGCAGCCCGTCCGTTGCCGTTATTACCCCGGCCGTTCTGTGAGACCCTACCACCAGGGCCGCCTCCCCCATTGTTGGTGATGCCCCCTCCAACCCCCCCATTACCACCCCCGGCACTGCCACTGTTGGGGCGCGGCGTCTCGTCAGCATCGTAGGTGCTGACTGCTGTGTGGCCAGAGCCTCTCGTGTTCCCTCCTGCAATAACACAGTGGATTGTGACTCGTCATACTGGTTGGGTTCTACATTAGATATACTGTATAAATAGGGTAAGGAATAACTTTAGATTATAGTGTTCTGAGTTACCGATAAGATGTTACCAGTAAGGTAATTAGTTATTCATGTTCAGGGTTACCATTAATTTAATCACTAGATTAAATCTATATTATTTGATTTGTTTTCTAACCAAACTTCAAAGATTATGTTGTATATAAATTACAATTTAGATTATTTATAAATCAATGTCTGATACAGACACTTATTGAACATGTCTCAACATGCTACAGTAGCAAAAATATTGTTATAAGATTAATGTTCTTAATGACTTTCAATTGTTTTTAATACTCTCTAGTAAAAGCAAATAGCCAACCCTGCTCAAGACACTTAGGACACCTGTGATTAGCCAAGGTATTTTCTAGGAATTGTAAATGACTAAGACCTTAGTTATTTCTATCATTTGTATACTGGTATCTATTTTGCTATGCTAAAACACATATCACAATATGGTTGGTTGTCTCATATCCACATTAAAAAATCTTAAATTTGTTTAGTAGTCTACACTGTATACAATTTAATGTTCCTAAAACTTTCAGTATAATGTTAATAGTCTGACAGGAATGCATTATTTAAATAAATATGTAAAAAGTTCTTTTCTTTCTCTTATGTAAATTACAATAATTAAATATACTGTTATTGGGCTCTGGTTAATTAAAGTTTGGTAAGTATTTACCATATAAATTAGGTAATCTATCAGTACTGTATACTCTGACATGCTGTGTTGAAAATGTCAATACAGTTTGTTTCATGCAAAATTTATTTATACACTTATAAAATAGTTTAAAGAAATTATATAGTACAGTAACTCCATTCTGTAAATTTAGATAATTAAACGGCCACAACACAAAGCTAGCAAATCAAATCAAACCAACAAGCATTGCAGGCATATTATAAAGCCAAAGCCAAAATAGACTAGGAAAGCATGCTCAATATACAGTAAGAACACTACAACACTAAAGTACATACAACAGACTCTTCATATACAGACATGTACAGTTGCCCACATTCATTTGTCTACAGCCTTATAAGGTATTTTGCTCAGTAGGCTGTTGACAAATAGTTTATTATTATTATTATTATTATTATTATTAAACATGAATTTGTATCCACTTATTGATTTTATGTATGAAAATATACTAGCGTAGTTGACTGGCAAGAATATTTTTTTTATAAAACAGTTAACTGACCATATAAATTAACTACTGTATTGCACAACAACCTGCACTTTTTGTTCTCAATAATACGTCTTTTCCATCCATACATAAAATCAGAGTAAGTACAAATTCATGTGGTCAACTGTACAATACAGTCAAATACTACATAACAGAGTAGGCTACAGTAAAGTATATTACTAACTACTAATGTATGTAATGCTTCACCTTTACCTATATATACCTGCATCCCTACATAGAAACCTGTATGTTATATTCTTAATGCTCTGACCCAAAATACCAGTAGTGCCAGCACATATACACCTGGAATAAATAATAATAACGAAGAAATGTAATGTAAAGAAAAAGGGATATGCCACTTGTTGCCTCAGACCCTATTACAGTATTCTACAGTACAATAAAAAGCAAAAGTTCCTTCCCACCATTACACAGCTGTGGAAATTTGGAATACATTAGCAACTGCATCAAAATAAGGGGTGACCCCCAAAAATGCAACCCACATAAACGCTAATAACACATACAAACAATGAGTAATCATAAAACGAGGGATAATGTTCACGCTCTATCCATAACATGATCCAAATGACGCCTATGGCATTGCAACCAGACTTGGGAGATGGGAATATTCATTATCTTGGATACAATAGCTGCTCTTAAGTCATCGATTGTCTTGGGATTGTCCTCGTACACACGCAATTCTTAAAATAACCCCCAAGGTAAATATATAGGGGCTTATAACAGGTGAGTGGGGCGCCCTCTCGATGTCACATCTGCTAATGAGTTGGCCGTAGAATTGTTGTCTGACCCACATCAGAGTTTGATTTGACGTGTGAGGGGTGGCTCCATCTTGTTGAAACCATTGGACAGCTCTTGGGATGTTCCTACGTCGCATTGGGAGTTGCATTTTTGGGGGTCACCCTGTAGTTGGGTCTGCCTTTTATGTTTATGTGTTTATTTATTTGTTGTGGCATTTTGAGCTTCTATGATCTACCTTGCACAAACGGAGACATAATTAATGCATAGAAAACAGGAAGGACAGTTGTGTTACACTTATTCAAGGTTTCAATAGTCTAAATTTACTTCATTGGGAGCAAAGGTGGGAAGGAAATTCAGCTTCTGACTGTACCATTGGGAAGGGAAAATCACACGAACACTGTACCCACCAATTTTGCTTAGCAATTTTGATCTGGCAATTTATGAATTAAAGCTTTACATGATTTTAGCCTCCTTAACCCCTTCTATACCGGGACACAAATACTAATAAATTCTGGCTAAGATTAAATTATTTTATTCAACTGTGGAATAAGCTCTAGAAATTAATGGAGTACAGTATAAACTACCCCAACTCACTTTTTAACGCCGACAGAACCTTCCTAAGCTGCATATAATCATCTAACCACGACAAAAACAAAATAAGAGACATCACCAGTACTGCAAGGGTTAAATTATCTCCCTTCAGCCTATACTCTGTTCATCTTGACCCGGTAGAAATGTTCATGTCCTTATTTCAATTATGGAGTTGTGACTTGATTTGAATAACAGAATATGTTGTTAATCATGAAAACAAACTATTGATATGTACTGTAGGTATTTAATCATTTTATTTTCTACATTTAAATGTCAGTAAGTTAACCGCACAAGAACAAAATTTCTTTCCTGGTTAATTGAACATAGTACTGTATAGTTACCAAAATCAATGAAAAACACAGAGACTCGGAAAACAATTGTCGGAGAAAGCGTTCATGTGATCCCGCACTAAGTTACTAACTATGAACCCTCAGCCTCGGATCAAACCTGAGCCACTGGAAGGATCTACTAATCTACAGGGAACCCTTCCACAATATTTCGCAAGGGACAAAACAATGAACAGTACAGTCAGGGTCTATACTCATATGTCACCTGCATAACTTGAAGTTTAGCATTGTGTACTGTATGTCAGATAGCACCAAAGCTGAGGTGATAGAAGTGTGACATAACTCTTGAACATATATACAATACAATACAAACAAAGATCCATAGATCCACCATACTTGGAATACAATCTTTCTCTGGAATAAACACCACAACCATATTAGTACTGTACAAAATATTAAAGTAGACTTGTAGAGCTGCCCATACACTTAACTGGTACATAACTAGTTGTACTTGTATTCTTGTAATTCTGTTATTTTGTTTTATTTGAATAAATAAAAAAAACAAACACAACAGAATTTAATAATTCAATGTATAGGCTATGTTTGTATACTTTGCCATTGTGAAACTCAGAGCTAAAATTGTATAACCATAATTTGTTCTGTAATAACTGGTATTGTTGGCATAATACATGTCAATGAAAAGATATTGGGAGAAAGAGAACCTCAAATACAGTAACACATGAATTTGATATGGCTAACACTATATTTCATAGACTCGACCTAAATTAAATATATTACAGGATATTGTTATACTGTACTAATGTTAATACCACAGGGCATAGCGCGGTTGGTAGAGCACTCGCCTGCAAATCGTGAGGTCGAGGGTTCGAGTCTCGGGCAAGCCAGTATGCTATTTGGCAGATCCCAGTGCTATGGTGGACGTCGCAGTTTAGCAACCTGTGGAAACTGTTCACTGAAGTCCCTGATATATCAGGGCACTCACCATAGCCCAGCTCTTGAGCAGGGTTGTTGTTAAAGACGTGTTTAATTTAAACTAGCCCTCTGGGCCGAGGCCCTCATAAGGCTAGTGGTCGGCGGGGGGATAGTAAGTCAAGTCATATAGGTCACTGGTCAGATTTCACCGTAGAGATTAAGAGCTGCTAAGAAATGACGGATGGCTATGAACGAGAATGAATCTGAGTCAGAAAGGATGTCTTTTAAAGAGGTGTGTCGCAAGAAGCGACGTCTTTCAGGGCCGTACATGGGACAAACGCATAAAATGTGAGGGATAGTAAGAACTGTGTGACAATGGTGACATTCTGGCGGAGGACTACGGGGAGTGGTCATTAGATATCCATGAGTGAGTCTCGTGTGTCCTATGCGTAATCGAGTTAAGAGGGTTTGGTCAGCGCGACAGGGGCTGAGTGAAGAGGGCCACATGTGAATGTCGTCTTTGATGGAACGAAGGTGACCTCCCAAAGGTTGATCCCTCCATTCTGAGTGCCACTTTTCATGAATATGCCGTCGAACTACAGGAATTAGGTCATCCGATCTGAGGACAGTGGATGCCGGAGCACCTAGACAGGCCTGTTTAGCAGGGCGTCAGCACGTTCATTTCCCGCAATGCCTACATGAGCGGGGATCCAACAGAGGGTGATGGATCGAGAGCTGCATTTTAATTCGTGGATTTTCAGGATAACATCGATGATCAATGGGTCACGTGGGGCGTACTCTCCCAATGCTTGCAACACACTTTTTGAGTCACTGCAGATAACTATGTGAGGAGGATTGTTTGGAAGTGCAGAGATGAGGGTCAGGGCACCATGAATAGCCCACAACTCTGCAGTGAAAACGGTGGAACAAGGATGTAGGGAGCTTTGATGGATACCATGCTCAGAAACCGCTGCACTACCGACGGCATCCAGAACCTTCGAACCATCAGTGTAGATGAAGGCAGCTGGAACATGACTATCAAGATGTTGTAATGCTAAAGTACGGCGTTGGACTGGAGTCACAGCCTCTACTTGGTCAGTCAAATGGAAACAAACGTCAGGGTGTTTAAGGATCCAGGGGGTAATTGAAATACAGGGGAGGGGCGAATGAGGTGTTGGAATATTGTAAGATGCGAGTAATTGGCGGGAGAGGAGGGTAAAAGGCAAGGTAGTAGTAGGAGTAACACAAAAATCTTGGGAACGGAAAAGGTCCTTCAATGTGGGATCCTGTTGGAGACGGATGGCAGTTCGCAGCTGAACCAGCTGACGATGATACGTTAATGGCAGGACCCCAGCCTCACTGAGCACACTGTACACACGAGAGGACCGGAAAGCTCCTGAGCTAATACGTATGCCAAGGTGATGAACGGAGTTAAGTGTCTGCAATGTGGATGCCGAGGCAGTGCCATATACCGGGCAACCATAATCTAGGGCAGATAGAATGGTGGATCTATAAAAGAGTAGTAACGTAGATCGGTCAGCACCCCAATGAACACGTGCCACAGACTTGAGGACATTCATGCGCTGAAGGCACCGAGCCTTCAGAGTGGCAACATGGGATTTCCAATTTAGGTGGGTATCAAAGATAAGGCCAAGGAATTTAGTGGAGGCAAGGAATTTAATCTTGGAAGAACCCATAGAGAGGGTGATGGACTGCTTACGCAAGTGTCTAAGGTCACGATAGAAAACGACAGCATTGGTTTTGTCAGTCGAGAAGCGGAAACCAGTTGAGGACGCCCAAGCTTGTATGGAATGAAGAGCAGTGTTTAGACGACGTTGAATGTGTGTTAAACTAGGAGACGTATAATAAATAGCTAAGTCATCCACATAGAGGCTATGAGAGATATCAGGAGGGAGGCATTGTGTAACACTATTTATTGCAATATCATAGAGTACACTACTTAGGGAACAGCCTTGGGGTATTCCATTAGTTTGAGGTTTTATTGCAGATAATATACCGTTGTTTTTAACCTGAAATGTGCGGTTAGAGAGAAAGTTCTGGAGGAATTGGGGAAGGGAGCCCCGCATACCAGAGCTATGGAGGATATTTAGAATGCGATAACGCCAAGTGGTATCATAAGACTTCGCAATGTCGAAGAAAACTGCCACTGTGGGTTGTTTCTTCGAAAATCCTTCACGTATTTGGTGCTCCAGGTGGATGAGAGAGTGTAATGTAGAGTGGCCGGGACGTGAACCATGTTGATACGGGGATAATAAGTCATGCGCCTCTGCATAATGAAGAAGGCGTGGATTGATAATTTTTTCCATAAGTTTACAGAAACATGAGGTGAGCACTATGGGCCTATAGTTTGTCGGAAAACTATGATCTTTGCCTGGTTTTGGGACGGGTATGGTATACGCATGTCGCCAATTTGGTGGGAAATAATGTCTATCCCATAATTGATTATAAAGTTGCAAAAGATAAGTTAGTGCACGTGGATGAAGATGACGAATGAACGCATAGGGAATGGCATCAGGACCCGGGGTGGAATCCGAGCAGTGGGCAATGGCATGTTGAAGTTCAGGTAATGAGAAAGGAGCGTTATAGTCATGAGTGCGACCTCCGGAAAACGTGATCGGGTGGGACTCCTTCTCTTGTTTCAAGCGGAGGAATTGTTGAGGTAAAGATAGGTTAGAGCTAACTTCACGGAAATGGTTTGCATGCATAGCAGTGATGACGTGGGGATCATGGGTTAAAGAGTCCGAATCAGTGTCCCGTAATGGAGAGAGTTGGGGACGGACAGTTCGCCCGTCAACACTACGAAATTTTCTCCACAGAGTAGAGATAGGGGTGCGACTAGTGAAGGACGAGATGTATAAGCGCCACGAAAGCACTTTACTTCGGATGATATTGCGTTTGACAATAGCGCAGACTTTATTATAGAAAGTTTTGAGGGCAAGTTTTTCAATGGTGATGGTGATGAAACGGAAGCATTGAGGATGAGTAGCAAGATTGGAGAGGGAGGTTTTAATTCTCCGTTGCTTATCACCCACCCTGGTGAGAAGGCGCTCTACCCTGTGTTTGAATTTGATCATGCTAGCCAGTTTGGGTGACCACCAAGGGACTCGTCGAGGATGTTGCAAGGAGGAGGTGAATGGTATGTGATGCTGTGCAGTAGAGGTTAAGAAAGACATGAAATATTCAAAGTTAACTTTGGGGGTGATCATATCCGAGAAATCTTCAATATCAGCTGTGGATTCTGTGTATGTCAGCCAATTAGCTTTGGAGAGATTATATTGAGGTAGTTGTGTAAAGGGTGCAGGGGATAAGTAGTTTAAAAGAATCGGGCAGTGGTCGCTGGAGAATCGTTCCTGCAGAACCGACCACTCAAATAAAGGGGCGGCGTCAGTCAAAGCAAGTGAGCAGGGAATGCATAGTGGTAAACAAATAATAAAAACGCATCAAATACTTATGTTGTTGTTGTTGTTGTTGTTGTTCCCCAGGCTGCCTGGCCGAACAGCCCCAAGGTCCCGAGCAAAGCCAAGGCCATAGAGCGCCCCCACAAAACCCTCCCTGCTTACCACTAACAAAGCCCGGGTGACCGAAGCCACTCTAAGGCAGGGAGCTGAGGAGGGCGCGGAAACGCCCGGGAAACCAAAGCCCCACCCAAGGCCCTGTGCTCCTCAGCAATTATGAAGGGAAAGTTGAGGGGCAAGGGAAAAATGTGACGCTTTGGCTCCCAATCTGCCAACTTTTAGGTTGGCAGTAGGGAGGTCGATCCACGGAAAAGACGCCGTCACTTGAGATCTAGAAGATATATAAGTAAGAGGAACAGTCAGAGTAAGCTATGGGTATGGCAGAGATCGCTCAGCTCTCACTCTGATAGACCAGCCCATCACCACATGACTAGAACCCAATCCTCTCGGCATCAGCTAGGAAAGGCCCTAGAAAGCCGCCTTTGGCGGAGGGATAGCTCCCCTATTTCAACTCCTTTCGGAGTTGGGCACCCGCCCATGGAGTACACTGATATTGGAATATTTTCGGATATATATATTATAGGCAGTCCTGATTTTAAAATAGTATACAGCACTTCACTATTGTTCCAATACAGTACAGTCAGGCTCTTGGTAACGTGGTTATTTTGTCCTTTCACAACACAGTGTTACCCAAAAACACTGTACCCAAATAATAGAACCTATGAAAAATGGGCCATTTCATCCCAGCCAAAATCCCAAAGTCCCCTTTTTGACACAAAAAGTAAATATCACGCATCATAGAAATACAATAAAGTACACATCACACTTATACAATAAGATCACGGGGGGGTGGGGTGGGGGGGGGATCACGGTTACATAATAGTGACACAGATCCTTGTAATCACCAAGAATATTCAGGCACATGCGGATCAACACAGATAAACAGACTGGTAAGGAGGGTGTGAAGCCGAGCGGATCCGAGTGTGACTTCGCCGGGCCGAGTCGATTCCGCGGTAGATTGAAAATATTCTGCGTTAGAATAGAGCTTTCGTATTTAATGTATCCATGTTAAAACAAAAAACGCGTTGCTCAACAGCGCATTACCGAGAGCATGACTGTACTGTATTAGTTTAACAATAGTATCAGTACGGTTTCGCCTAGTTCAGGTTGATGTACTGTACAGAACAGCAAAAATTGTGAATTATGATATTTCAAGGCATAGGTTTCTTTTATTAGCATTACCAATTCAGTTGATTCAAAATCACCCTTCTTAGAGTCTTTATTTGTTAAAATTATACTTTTGATTTTGATTTTCAAATGTTTAATGTAGTGCAACTTTATTGTGTTAAGCTCTGT
The DNA here is from genome assembly GCA_032716605.1 of Paralithodes platypus. NCBI lineage: Eukaryota > Metazoa > Arthropoda > Malacostraca > Decapoda > Lithodidae > Paralithodes > Paralithodes platypus. The sequence continues at coordinate 5,508,839 of CM064503.1, read as the reverse complement.
CTACTTCCTGGGGCAGGTATCTACATCGCTTACTTTGAGCCTCAATCCAGTAACCAAGTCACGATAACATTGATAGTACAAAGGTTTATGATTTTCTTGTGTGACAGTAACAGTAGTGTCACAAGATGGTTGCCAACATCATCATCATCATCGACGCCTTGGTTTCCCCTTGGGAAACCCCCCCCACTAAGGATGGCCATGACAGAAACGCCTCCAGGCTACTTTGCCAAGACATGCTCCCTTTGCCTATGCCACAATGCCCCTTCCACTAAATGGAAGTTTTTCCTCAATATATTTTTCCACTTTCTATTCCCATACCATACATACATACATACATACAAGTTTAAAGACCGTTTGTCCACAGAGACTGTGGTTACAGTCTCACGTCCTAAATGGCAGCTTTCCAGGCGGCCTTGTCAAGGGCTGCCTCTGTTGTCAAGTTCTTTATTTTGAGATAGGACCGGAGTACCCGAGCCCACGTCATTCTAGGTCCACCCCTACGCGCAGCTCCCCCCAAGTTCACAGTCCGGCATTTCTTCACCCAGTTCTGATCATCCATTCTCTCCACATGTCCAAACCAACCAAGTCGGCTCGTGCTCATCACTTCACTGATACTCCTAATGCTTAGACGCCTTCTCAATTCCTCGCTCGATACCCTGTCCCTAAGATTAACCCCACACATCCATCTCACCATTCTCTTCTCATTCCGTTCCATTCTATTGACATCCTCCGCTTTAACCGGCCACGTTTCAGAGGCATAGGTCATCGCGCTCCTAACACACGAGGTATACACCTTCCCTTTAAGGTGGGGTGGGAGCCCTCTCATGGTCAGGAGTGGCAACAGCTCTCTAAACTTTCCCCAGCCACTTCTGACTCTAGCAATGGAGCTAGCTTTAGCGCCACCTCCAGCGGAAACTGTATCGCCCAGGTAGCAGAACTTATTCACACACTCCAGCGTTACACTGTCGAAATCAACACTGACAGGCGGGTCATTTAATACAAGATCTCCCTTGCACACTGCACATTCAAAGTCTATGATTCTTGTCAAAGGTCCTCTAGCTCCACTACATCTCTTGTGTACCCAGTCACTATGGACACAACATTGAATTGAATTACTTCCCACCCCCTTCCCACATACTGCGCATGGATAGTCGCCGCTTCTTTCCATAGCTCCACGCCCTACTCCACTAATCATGACCTTTGTTTTATCTATGTTAACTCTTAGACCCTTATTTGCCATATCTTCCCTCCATCTTTTGAACTTCGCCTCTGCTTCCTGCGCACTATCTGCGATAAGAACTAGATCATCTGCATATAACATCTCCCATGGGAGTCCTGTCCTAAATTCCCTTGACAGAGCCTCCAGGACTAAGACAAACAGTAATGGGCTCAGAACTGAACCTTGGTGAACTCCAACTTTCACTGGGAACTCTTCACTCAGGCCCCCGTTTACTCTAACTGCTGCCCGTGACCCCTCATACATTCTCATTATCACACGCACCAACCACTCTTCTACTCCTTTCTCATAGCCCACTGCACTACCTCCCTGGGCACCCGGTCGAAGGCCTTCTCCAGATCTAGGTATAACTCCCTGTTTTTCTCCCAAGTAATAGGTGGTCTTCCACTACTAGCTTCTCCACTCACCTGACTCACATGTATCATTCTTGGCATTCTGTCTGAATCCAACATAAACCTAATAACAATTTCTGAATCACTCTCTCTCACTAAAATCACTCTTAAAATTCACGACGGTACAAATTTATCTTCCTCCAATAACTGTTCAGCCTTTTTTAAGCACACTTATTACAAAATGACTATTAAATGCATTCATCCATTTACTAAGAATGTTGGGCCAGTTATGTTTAATTCTCATATTTTTATTTGATTTTTTTATATTCACAGTATAAATACAGTATTGTAATAAATTTTTGATTGACTGCCAGAGTAAATTATGGGAGATAACAAGAAGCGTGAATCGTGAATGAAATTCAAGCAATAAACGATATAGAAAATTAAGTCTGAAAAGAAATATAGGTTAAGGAAAGGAAAATGTGAAGAGATTTAAGCAAAAAGACTGATATGAAAAAAAGTGTGACAGAAAAAACACTTAAGCTGAGTGAAGTAGAAGTTATATAAAATCTGAAGCAGTTATCCCCTTAAATATATGATATTATTTTATCTTATTCTGGCTAATACGAGACAATTATATTTAGCATAGGAAGTACCTCTAGGAAAGGGGCATTATCTAATAATGTACTTATAACTGTCTTGATGGTGTAATAATTAGAGCGTGTAAGTTCTGTATGTGATATCCTAGGTTCGAATCCTCGGAAAATCACATGCTTTCATTAATTTCATTTGGGATGTTATTGGTGTTAAGAACGATGTTAAAAATAGCCAGAATAAAATTAAGAAACACATCATTGTTTACTGAACGAGTGCATGTGAATTTGTGAACGAAGCTGTGAGTGAAGAAAGGAAGTATATCAAGACAAAAAGTAACGAATGTAAATATAATTTTTAGAGAGCAGCTAGATGACTCAGCAACTCGGTAGTTAAGGTATACTCACGAGCCATGATAATTAATGTATAATATCGTAGTTCATTATATCTGTAGGTTTATCAGAGAAAACCTCTGGTATCGGTCCGTGGACCTGGTGCAGCTCTTGGATTGAACTCATCTGTGGGTCAGGTTTTACTTTTTTGCGGCACTCATCTCCATATGCCTGCCCTTTGGAGGTTATGTTGGCTGAGTGACCCAGCCTGGTACACACAGGCTAATGTTCATTGTCCATTATTATTGGTTGTGATGTCTTTGATTACAGGTAAATATTAGGAACGAGTTGCCGATATCAGGTCATAAGTCTCAAAATTAATTGTGAATCAAATCCTTCCTGTATAGTATATTTACCTTTACAGATTATTTTTATAAACCACTTTTAACTACTCGGTAGAACTAATACTGTACTGTACATATTAAACATTTTTTAGTTTTAGAACCTTAGAAGGGGTTCCTATATAGTTCTACACCAGTAGTGTCATATCTGGACAATAACAAATTACAAATACAGTACTGTACTGTAATTTACATGATACTTTAACGGCACTACCACCCACAAAAATATAAATAATAAGCAACATAACAATACAAACATAACAAAAAGTAGAGTACAAAAATAGCACGATAAAACAAAAAACTTAAATTATTCCCCATTACAAATACAGACAAGGGATTAAACAAAAATTAAACTTGATCCTTTCACCCAATATGAGACCCAAAAATATCTAACATACCCTTACACCATAACATTTCATAACACAACCTTCACTAATAAACTGAAATAATGTACTGTGTTCGTATACGTTTTGGTTTGTTTATTTTGCAAGTTTTACATTATAATTAAAAGTAATTTGTACAATATCCCACATTTGAAGACTAACGGACTGAAAATGATCCAAATGCAGTACTGGTGACAATACTGTACAGTAATATCATTGTAATTATTTTATGTACAGTACCAATACAGTAAAAGTCTCTAATCTCTATAATTATGTGATATATAGTACTGGTACCATTTCCTGGCATATATATATATATATATTAATCTGTATAATCAAAGTTTTTATATACTGTACACTCATATCAATAATGTTGATAAGTTTAATCAATGTAATTCCCGCACTAATGATACTGTGGAATTTACTGTAAAAGAAGACTATAACCTTTTGGAATTTTGGAAAAGTTACGTAATGTGAGCGCTCTTGAATCTGCTGATGTGGAGAATTGCAGATTATAGCAATATAAAACATCAGCTTTTATCATTATTATTATTTATATTTGTATTATTATTAAGTGTATTAGCATACTGTAATGTGTTCAAGAAGTATTTACTGCCTCTGTGTATGCATATTATGTATGAAATTCAGTACATCTTAGTGGTGAACAAATCCTATATTTTTCATGTGTATTTCAAGGCACATCACATTTACTAACAGACTGAACATTACAGCAAAATTCATGAGCATATGCTGAACACTGACAATTGGATGCAATCCACTACCATTGTTGTAGGAAATACTGAATTAATTGGCCTTAGAATATACAGTAATATAACTTAAATATTTTACAAAATTAACTTCTGATACTGTGTTGGGTTTGTATTTTGTATTACAGGTACTGTACTGTACACTCAAATATTCAGTTTTGAGATAAAAGACGTCTGTGTTATGAAAGGTTGATAAAAGTTACCCTTGCAAGACCCCAAACTACCCCAAACTGAGTGTCCCATCACCAGGCTATTAGTGGTAAGGTGTGAACATGCCTCGAGATTTACATTTGTAAATTATTTTGCAAGTTTTACATTATAATTAAACAGTCTTTTACTGATAAACATCAACTTGATATATACCATCAACTGTGTAAACAATATCAACTTGATGATCTTGAAGTACTGTAGCATTTTGGAGCTTTATTTTAATGTATTTTAATGTAAATCTCTGGCATGATCACGGTCATGTCACTACAGGTACTTGTGTAATACTCTTGAGGAATCATTTAGGTAGCACAGTCAACGTAAATATAGTACATGAATATTTAGAACCAAAAAAATTATAATCAAGCAATACAAGCTAATTTCACTCTATGAGAAAGTCAAAAGTTTGTAATAGGCATTTTCAGTTACAGACATTTTGTCAAATCATGTGATTGATGTTTAGATATGAGTCAGAAGTGCCAATTGAGGCCTTGATTAATTCTTATCAGAGCTCATCAAGGCCATCCAAGACCAACAAGTAGCAACAGTAAAGATATTGGATGGCATTGAATGCCCCTGGAAGGATTGAGCACGGCCAAAGTGGACCCTTGTACCTCATACCTAGCAATTAAGGGGGCCCACCTCGATTTGTTTTCTCTCTCTCTCTCCCTCTCTCTCTGGGTTGTATTCATTCGACCCCATTCAGCCTACTGTTTTAAGACGTTTATCCCCATCCAGGTGTCAGTTTTTTCCTAGCGAGCCAGCATATTTTTTAATGTTATCGACAGCACGCTGAATTTGTAAATTTTTCGATAGAAAAATGTCTCCGGCAAGGCAACCAAACCAGATTTCTCCATACAATGCTGGCTCGCTATCGCTCGCCAGGAAGAAATCGACACCTGGATGGGGATAAACGTTTTAAAACAGTAGGCTGAATTGGGCTGAACTGATACAAGCCAAAGAAAGAGAGAAAAAGAGAGAAAAAAAGCAGGTCACCCCCTTTAACCATACAGTTCACACAATACATCCACTACAGTCTGTTCATAACGACAAGTCTACAAATCTCAATCCCCACCCTCTCATAACTCGAAACAAATCTGAGCAACTGAGCTGATATTCTACCATTTAGGAAGAGTCCAACAGTAAAAAGACATTTGCTTTATTCTTCAGTGTTTCAAGAGGCTTGGGGTCACAATTTATCGACTTATTATAATGAACATACTCTAGTGTGAAGGTGCCTATTTGGAGAGAGTGCTTCATTACAATATATTTCTTTGAGAGTGACCACTGTACTGTGTGCCTAAATGTGACCTGAAGTAGGATGAAGGCAAAATCATATCAACATTTTTCAAAGCACTTTTTTGAGGGTACTGATATGGTTGCTTCTGAATTTTTAAGTTTTATAAGAATTCAGACATTTCAGACATTTAAAGTAACCTACCATTAATCTACCAGGAGTGATGATAATTGTGCAAAAGGAACTCAAAATATAGATAATTTAAAATTGTTGGAAAAAAACAGTGATGTGACCTTGCCTTTAGTCTACAATTGTGAGGTGAGTAAGGTAGACTAGCCAATTTGTACGTGGTGATCCCTTTATTAATCTAATAGTACTTATATTGGTGTGTGATTTACTTTTTTATAGTAGATTGGTTATTTAACTACCTCAGGGGTTAGCATCCCTGCCTTATGTGGGTCACTAGGGAGGACACCAACAGCACTACAGTGGATATAGGTTTCCATACCTCAATGCTATATTGTGGCAAATGAGTGGACTTCTTTCCTACTACTGCAGTTAATCCTATCTCCTATTGTCTTGTAGGGAAAACTCCATTGAGCAAAAGCTAGAGAAGATAATGCCAAATGATAAACCTCTGTTGCTCCCTATGAGCACCAAAGTTAGGCCAATTGTCGAGGTCAACAAAGGCATACATTCCTCTAAAACTGCTCTACTGTTGCCTAATGGCAGCCTGCTGGCTTTGAATTATACACCTTGGGAATATTTCTTTGCTGGCTAACTGAAGAAACCTTACTCAGGGGTGTCCAGTAGGATGTGAGACTGAAACCATACTTCTTATGGCTCCCTCAGTCTTAACTGTCTTGATAGCGTAATGGTTAGTGCACGGAGTTTCGGTGTGAGTATCCTAGGTTCGAATCCTTGGGAAACCACATGCATTTCTTAGTTTCATTGATTTCATTTATTAGGTTTATTTGTAAGTTAATTGGTGGATTGGTGATAATATGAATTACATACATACACTTTAAAGAAGGTACGGTTTCAGTCTTAGGCTGCAAGTAGGCAACAGTGGTGCTTTATTAGTGGGATGCATGGACTTGCTGACCCAAACCACAGTGATCAGCAGTGGGCCTAACTCTTGGCCATAGAGAGTATTTTATATACAAGGCAGCAGTGGTTATCATCTTCTCTACTCCCCTACCCTTTGCCTAAGAATTGTATGTACTGTACAGTATGTATATACTCTGGCACAGACCCCACAGCTGGGAGTGGAATTCAATACAGAGCCTTAAATTAGAAATCCAATTAGAAAGGCAGGAGGGGTATATTCCACTAGTTGATATAAGGTAGAGCTAGCTAGAGCTAGACATTCATTTCCCGAGAAACACCTTCGGGGTATAGAAACGTTCATCCAGGAGCGTCGTTGGTGTCCTCCCCAGCAACTCATGAAAGATAGGGACACTACCTACTGAGATGATTAAATAACATCAGCTACCCAAAGTATATACAGTATGTTTATAACATACTAATTGGACCATCATGTACTAAGTGACTAGTGTACCCTAGTGAGGTGGCTGCTGTGAAGTGATGTGAGGTGACAGTGTGAGTGTTGACCCCCCGGGGGTGGTGGGGCACAGCACCTTTAGAGGGTGGTGGAGGTAGCCTCCCAAGCTGCTGGGACTGTTGTTGTGAGATGGTGGAGAGACCATTGACCCCCGCCCCTACCACACCACCAACACCATTAGCACCAGTATGAGGGGCCGTGGTGGTGGTGGTGTTAGGGATGGTAGCGGGGGTATTAGTAGTAGAGGACACAGGCAGTAGGTCCGGCCGCAGTTCTTCCATGTCATGGCTCTGTGTCAGCACCTGGGTGGGACGACCTCCACCGCCTAACACACCAATGGCACACACAGTTATATCAGGTGCAACAATTCTCATAGAAACTAAAAAAGAACTAGTTAAAATAATATAAGCATGCATAGCTACAAAAAATAATGCTGAAATAGCTAAATAGCAGCAGCTATGATGTAACCTAATAGGTACAGTAAACCATTCCAGAACTGTACTTCAAAACTAAATCAAACTTAAAACTTGAAAGGAAAAAGGGAATATTTTAGTGTTAATCTACCTATTAAGCTATAGCAAGATGTGCTGGATATTGCAGAATGAACAGGAATACCTTTCTTCATCATCAGGCATTCAAATGCAATAAAGAATTTAATAGATGTAACATAAAGATACAGTATAGTAATTACTGTAAAACAAAACAATAAATAAGATAATTAAGTTTAGGGAGTAAATTTGTTACAGACTTAACAGAACTAAATCAGAATGCCACATATACAGTATGGATATATGGATGTAAATATCTCCAGTAAGTAGCACTCAAAACACCTGAAAGGTACTTTTTATAAACACACAACAGTACAATAGCTAACAGTACAGTACAGGGAATACCAGCATATCAGTATTGTACTGTACTTAACCCCTTCTGTACCGGCGACGTCTATTTAACTTTATTCTGGCTACTATTTGACGATTTTACTCGGTTTGAAAAGGGCCTTCAGCAATTAACAGGCTTCGAACTATCTCACTTAACTATTTTGACTACCACAGATCCTTCTTAAAATGCTAAACATCATCTAAATATAGCTAGAATGAAATCAAATAGTCGTCGCCGGTACAGAAGGGGTTAATGCCTCAAGATAATCATATGGGGTAAGCATAAATGGTTGTAGCTAATAGAAATATAGTTGCCGCTTAAATATACTATAGATACCGGTACTGAGAATCTTATCCACACCAGCATAATGGAGAAATTGTAATCTCATGACAGAAAAAGTGTTTATTTAAAGAATGGACAGTTTTGCCCACAGAGTTATAGACTAGAGTGAGAGTCCCCTATCCCAGAGCATAGAGAGGAGGGTAATGCAAGCACGCTTCATTGCACACCAACTTAACGTGACCATAGCCTCATCTTCCCCCATTATTAATACTTTATAAGAAAATATAAATTCAACAAAGTGTCAAAATGTCCGTAGGTAATTATGAAACTTAATAATTATTGTACTATAATTATGTAAACAAAAATGCAAATTAGTGAAGTAAGAATATATTTTCACTTGTAATGTGATATTGATAAGTAATGACATGGGTTGGGTAGAGTATTATGGCGGCCGCTGGCATCAGAGTCAGTATATAACTAGTATATAACTCAATAGTTTGGACTTTTCTGGAGTACTCTGTAAGACTCCAGAGAGAGTCAAAACTGTTGTATCTTTACAAAAACATTTGTTGTATCATATAGGTAAAATTTCTCTATGCAAATATGCACAGCTTTGTGAATTCCAACACTTCATTATAATGTAGATACTAAGTATATAGTTGATGCTTTAGTATAAAGACTTCAGTAGCTACTAAAAATGTATCCAACATTTTAGCATAAGTTTAGCCACTAATGAATGCTTCAGCATCTACTTAATCTCCAACCTTTAACAGCTTCCAACTCATGCTCCAACTCTTGAAGGAACACCCGAGCACTCACTGTATGGTTGCCTGCACACACACATTACAGCTCATTATTTCTTTAGTAATATTGCAGAAATACTTGAGAAGCCAACAAACTTTATACTGTTAGTTTTGTATGTATATATATTTGTTGTTCATATATCACAGACTCCTGTCATAGGTTACATATCTAGCTCAAAATGTGTTAAGTATGTTTGAGTCATTAAAGTTACTGTATATGTATGAATTCTATAGACTGCAGCTAACCAACTGCTTCCACCAGTCACTCCCAGAAAAATGTTATGGATAGAATTTTATACTGAAGGACTATCTGTATTGTGTATAGTTAGTAAGCGTTGTTTCCACATAGCGATTTTGATGTTATTTTGCCTTTATATTGTCTTTGTCCCATTTTTGGTTTGTTTAGTTTGCAAGTTTTACATTTTAATGTGTATGAAGTGCTTATTTGTGTTTCACAGTAATGTGATTGGATACCATACATTAAGGTGGACAAGTTGGGTGTTGTGCTTGTGCTCTCTCATACTGTGACTGATACTGTATTGGTATATGGAAGGATGGCAGCCATATCTCGGTGAACATTTATGAGAACTGTGATTGCTCTGGGACTCTCGGTAAGCTAGTTTCTAAGGGGTGTAACTCAGGTGGGGCAAATATTTTGTATAGGTCAACATTCATGACAGCATGGCTCAGACTGTGTGTACCTAAAGACAGTTCAACTAGGGGAAAATTCATTGCTCTGAAAGACAGAGTATGTGTGATAGGAGCTTGGAGTTGCCATGAGGCAGGAATTGGCATGCTAAAATGTAGTACAGTATGCTATTACTGACACTGGGTACCATAAGACTAATGACCCAATAACTTCAGGTTTAGTTTTGAGGTAGCCTTTACATAAATGGAATTGCCTTCATGATTGTTGGAGAATGTTTCAAGTAAGATAAGGATAAGCATTTCTTTTTCAACCAAGTTATAATCGTTTGGAAGAAGCTTCCATGAGATGCTATTGATTATGAGACTGCAAGAAACATATACTGTATATACATATAGGAAATCTAACTCCTCGCCTAGCTAATTTTATAGCCGAGTAAGTGAAGTAAATTAAGTTATGCATATGTAAGTGCTACTTCTTTAACTTAAAAATTAACAGCCTCATTAGAGCCAGTCAATTTGTTGTAGTTTGCATTCCTTTGTATTTCTTTGTATGGGATTCCTGTCCAGGATAATGTGTGGTATCCATCTGGTTCTTTTCTTCACCTCACATGACATTAGTTCTTATATGGGAAGTATTCTATTTTCTCTGTTATATGGAGGTCACCTTTCTCCAGGGGGGACAAAGGAAATACATTCTGAGTGGATGTTGCGGCAATATTGATAATGCTTATGTTGGTAAATGGTAGTTAAAGAACGATGCAATTTATGATTTATGATCAGTATTAATATGTAGTTAGTTATTTTGTGTAGTGGTTGGCAGTTAATAAAGTTGCATGGTTGAGTTGAGGCTCAAGCTTCTTAACATATTATTAACCATCGATTATATAAGTGCTGCTTTTTAATGACTACCTAATAAAGTAAAATAAGTTTCCAAACATTCAGTAGCCTCTATTCCTATTGTAAATATCAGTAACATCCAAGATATTCTATCATGCTGCAATCAATTTCACACAGATATAACATAAACTACCGGTACAGGGAATCCACAAGACCATGCTACAGATATACGGTACTGAATTAAAATATGCATGGATCCAAGGGGAGGGGACTAGTGACATTTTAGCGTGTTTGAGTCCAGTGTTATGTACAGTGACGGGTGTAAAGCTCTGGTCTGTAGTGCCTCCAGGGATTCAAGTCAAGGGGAGAACTTTGCTAACATGTTACAACTGCAATACGTATACAGTATATTGTAGAGGGTTATGGCATGCATGGACAAGCTTTAGTCAAACATGATTCAGTTGGTGTGCAGGTATCAACCATTTCTCCTGGTCCTACATAACACTATACTGTAGTATCACTATCAACAGTTCTGAACGACTGTCCCTATTATCATTTATATTAGTATGTATTAACTATTTCCCATATCTTGTAATTAAACCCTGCACCCACAGATAGTAAACCAACATCTGATACTATTAACTTGGACAGGCCCCCACTCTGATTGTAATGCAATTTTCTATACGACTGTAGTTCTATGGTTTATAATGAATGCACTGTATATTATAATATTATACTAGTGGTGACAAGAATAATCTGCCTATGGTGACACCACATAAGAGGGAATACTCATATAGATTCCTAAGATAAAAATAACCTCAACTCGTGGAGATAACAAGACATGGTGCCTCAACCTTCCTCACCAACCAAGTCCTTTGACTGGGCCTGGAAGCTTAATTAATCTTATCTCCAGGTAGTCAATCCTATACCCCAGGATTAAACCTCTTTGGTGCAGGGTTTTCAAAAAGGGTTCCATAAGGCAGCTAAGTAAGAATGCCATATAACAAATTTGTATGCATTATAAATTACAAATAGTTGTGCTGCTCATGTTGAACTGCTTAACGTTTCTCAAGTCGGTCATCAAACTACTGTACAAGGTATTTACAGTATGAAATAATTAGCAGAAAGATGTTGATTTTAAATCCCCTTACCTGGAACTGTTTCAAATATATAATGTATTAAAGTAAAACAGTTCCTCACTTTGATTACAGCTTCTCTGTTGATGCAATACTGTACAGTGTACGGTACTGTATTGTCTTACTTGACTAAAGCTTTTATGAATAAGTACATGCAAAAAAGGTGAGTGGCAGAACTAAATTTAAAATGTAAATAACAAACCTTATATAATATTTCGAAACAGTCATCAAGTGCAAATATTAAAATTGTTCTTAGTATTTAATAATGCGATAGAATCTTTATATTTTAACTACCGATATAATTTATAGGAGGCAGAATTACTTGAATATTGGTAACACGACAATCTAGAAAGGAAGTATGTAAATATTGTATTTTTAAAGTAAGTTTTCAAGTTAAAACCCTGCGGAGTAGGCCTACATAATACCCATCTCAAATGCACTGTCACCAGAGAACTTTCATACAGTACCATTTTTATCAGTCTTCATGATTTATAGGAGGGGACCCAGACCTATGAGAGTTCCGTATGGAGCTCAGTGGTCTGGTTAATCTGCTCTACATAACTAACTAACTGCACCAGTATTCCAAAAGTGAAACCATACTAAGAATCATTCACTCATACTACCAGTAGGAATCAGCATCTTCCCAATACAATCTATATTAGTGTAAATATTGACATGCATTTCAAATAACACAGCTAAATGTGACTGTAACACATATTAAAAAACTACCATATTTGATTATGTAATGTTTATAGTTAATCAGTAAACCAATCAATCTGCAGCCAATTTGTATGTGATGGTTCAATTAGTATGCGATATGGATAAAAATACTAGCGACCCACAAATTATTAGAAAAGTTTGATTAATAAATTAAAAAAAAAAAAAAAAAAAAAAGGAAAAGTGGGGATTGGGCCTGAGTATAAATAGATAGATATAGTGTTGAAATGTAATTTTAATTATTGTACAGTACACTTTAATGATAAATGTATTAGTTTACCTCTACAAATTGTAGGTGGTATTTTTTAAGCAATAAGGCATACTAATTGAACCTCTGCATACAAATTTGCAAGCCTATTCCTAAACTGAATAAAATTGTCTCATGATAACCAGAGTAGAATACTATGCCAGCCATACCGAAAGGGTCATTATGCAGTACCTCTTTCCATGTCCTATCTCAATGGAGGTCTTCCTACCCCTCTACATCCCCTTGTATCTGACTCACATATCCTCTTTGTAAGCCTTTCATCTTCCGTTCGCTCAACATGTCCATACCAGCTCAGCACCCTCCTGTCCACTCTGGCCAACAAATGTTCCTACTGCCCCACTCTTCTACGTATCTCTTCATTCCTCAATCTGTCTCTACGAGTTACTCCACACATACTTCTCAAGCAGCTAATCTCTATCACATCCAGCATTCTTCTCTCCTTTTTCTTCAGAGCCCATGTCTCAGCCCCATACATTACTGTTGGTACAACTATCCCTTGATACATTGCACTTCTAACTTTCATTCCAAGATTTCTCACCTTCCACATACTTCCCATTGCTCCAAAAACTTTCCTTCCTTCACATACTCTCTGTTTTACCTCCATTTCCATAACTCCATTCCTGCTTATCATTCCTCCTAGATATTTAAAACACTCCACTTGTTCCAGTATTTCCCCATCCAGCCTCACATCTAGATTCACTCTACGAGCATCTCTATTACACACCATCACTTTACTTTTATTGACATTCACCCTCAGCTTCCTCCTCCCACAAACCACACCAAACTCTGCAGTTTCTCCTCAGAATCCGCCACCAACGCTGTGTCATCAGCAAACAGCAACTGATTCAACTCCCAATCTCTACCATTCTTTCCTACTAAACCCAATCTTCTACCCATAGTTCTCATTTTCACCCCCTCACCACACCATCCATATATACATTAAACAGCCACAGTGACATTACACAACCCTGTCGCAGACCTACATTTACCTCAAACCATTCACTCAACTCATGTTTCCCTACTTTAACACACGCTCTGCTCTCTTCATAAAATCTCTTAACTGCTAAATCCTTAGCACCTTCCACATTGCTTCCCGATCCACTCGATCCTACGCTTTTTCCAAATCCATAAAAGCCCAAAATATCTCCTTATGCTTCTCTTAAATACTTCTTGCACAGCTGTCTTACTGCAAAAATATGATCCATACTCCCTCTTCCCCTCCTAAAACCACACTGCTCTTCTCCTATTGCACCTTCCATACCCTTTATTATCCTCTCCATCAACACCCTGCCATACAGCTTTCCAACCACTGATAATAAACTACTGTAATACCTCTATAACTAGAACACTCCTGCCGGTCTCCCTTCCCCTTGTACAATGGCACAATACATGCACTAACTCCTCCAGTCTAGTGGTACCATTGACACAACAAAGCACACATTGAATAGTCTCACGAAACAGATTAACTGGTTTGTTTAGTTTGCAAGTTTTACATTTTAATCACATCTCCACCCTTCTTAATACACTCCACAGCACTACCATCCATACTTTCTGCTTTTCCCGCTCTCATTTGTCTCACTGCTTTTTTCACGTCAACAAAGAGCTGATTCATATTACTATCGACCACCTTGGAAATCACACTGGTCATCAGTCTTATTGCGATCGATCAATACAATGTGCCAGACATATTGCAACTACAGTATTATAAATGTTGTTGTTCTGATAATATAAAGGCCAGACCTTTATGAGAGTTCCGTATGGAGCTCAGTGGTCTGGTTAATCTGCTCTACATAACTAACTAACTAACTAACTAACTGATAATATATAATCGTTGTGTGCAGGTGCTGTACTTACTGAATATGAATTATACGTTTGTATCAAAATATTGTGTCTTGTTATGTTTGAGATACCAAAGTTGTACAATACTGTACTGTAGTTCAAATATAATATCTGTCTAGATTCTCTAGAAGCTACCGGTAACTGAAACTTGTACCATATTTCCTATCATAAGAACAATTTTATCCTTAAAGTACTTAAGCATTGAATATACAGTATGTCTGCTTGTAAAATAGGAAGCTCTAGAGCTGCATTGAGCGGTCACAGAAGTTATAAATTGTAGAAATGAGGCAATTACAATATTTAGATGTAGCAGCAATCAAGTCAGAATTAAATAGTTTGAAATGTGTCTTAATATAAATGCTGAAAACCAACTTTGGCAAAAATATGGGAGCAAACTATAATGTACTGTATAAGTGATATTATATACACTGATATATATACCAGTACAGTATAGTGTATATTATAGCTATATTTATATAAGTTTTTCTTTATCTACCTGTAGGTTACATCTCTTAACATAAATACTTGACTGAGAATGCATGCAAGGATAAGCATAAAGATATGTTACCATACCCTAGTATTCTTAACCCTTTCAAACAGATGATAATGTCTTTACTTGATTAATATTACTTCTACACAATTTTACTCAGGTTAGGAAGGACCTCTGGGAATCATTCAGACTATCACAGTTAACCATCCAACTGTAAGAGATCCTTCTTAAGTTGATTAAAATAATCCGGAGGTAGCCAGTATAAAATAAAAAATGGGGTTTAAGACAATCACAATTAACCTTCCCATCTGAGAGGTCCTTCCTAAATTTAATTGCCTGGAGGTAGCTTGAATATATAAAAAATCAGCATCGTCTGATTAAAGGAGTTAAGTAAAGATCCGGTGAGAGTGAGTTGAGTTGAGTTGAGGTAGTAATAAACACCATACCTGCACTGTACTGCGTGTACTGCTGGTACTGGGGGTGGAAGTTGTGGATGGCGTCCGTCATTATGTCCTTCGGGTTCATCGTTTCCTGTAAATAACGCATCAATATTACTCGCTGTGTTAATCATTTCTATGCATTAAGAAAATATACAGTTCATCATTTACTCACTGAGTTAAACATAATTTTTTGTGCATTACAAAAATATATAGTTAAAATTCCTCATACAGTATTGACATACGGGAGTGAAGCAAGG
Organism: Paralithodes platypus; assembly: GCA_032716605.1. Classification (NCBI taxonomy): domain Eukaryota; kingdom Metazoa; phylum Arthropoda; class Malacostraca; order Decapoda; family Lithodidae; genus Paralithodes; species Paralithodes platypus. Next base: position 5,493,189 of record CM064503.1, on the reverse strand, counting down.
ACATAGTTGGAGAGACATGAATAAAAAAACTACCGCCCGGTAGCTCTAACCTCTCACATCATTAAAGTTTTCGAGCGAGTCCTGCGAAGCAAAATTTCAACATTTATGGAGACAAATGAACTACACAACACCGGTCAACATGGGTTCAGAGCGGGAAGATCATGTCTCTCACAACTTTTGGAACACTATGACAAAATTCTTAAAGCGCTAGAAGAAAAGAAAAACGTGGATGTCATTTACACCGATTTTGCTAAGGCATTTGATAAATGTGACCATGGTATAATAGCCCACAAACTGAAAGCAAAAGGTATAACTGGGAAAATCGGACGGTGGATATACAATTTCCTCGTAAACCGAAAACAATCGGTAGCAGTAAACCAAGTCACTTCTGAGCCTTCGGATGTCAAAAGCTCAGTGCCCCAAGGAACAGTGCTAGCGCCCCTTCTGTTCCTCATACTAATTTGCGAAAAAGATACAAACACCAGACACAGTACGGTGTCGTCTTTTGCTGATGATACAAAATTAAGCAAGATAGTAAACACACAAGAGGACACGGGCCGACTGCAGGAAGACATGAATGTAGTGTTCCAGTGGACCAGGGAAAACAACATGCAATTCAATGAGGAAAAATTCCAATTAATACGGTACGGAGATAATAATGGTGTTAAAGAAATTACAAATTACTTAACAGAATCTAACCACATAATAGAACGGAAAGACAGTGTGAAAGACCTTGGGGTATTAATGTCTGAAAATATGGGTTTCAAAGTGCATAACCAGGTCAAAGTGGCGGCTGCAAAACGTCTAACGGGTTGGATTCTGCGTACTTTTAAAACATGCGGTGAATTGCCTATGATAACGCTCTTCAAATCTCTAGTGCTACCGCGGCTTGAATACTGTAGCGTATTAACATCCCCATACAAAGCAGGTGAAATAAATGACGTAGAGAGTGTACAAAGAAATTTCACTTCGCATATAAGTTCGATAAAACATCTACACTAATGGGAGCGTTTAAGAGCACTGAATCTGTACTCACTGGAACGTAGAAGAGAACATTACCTAATAATATACACGTGGAAAATCGCAGAGGGTTTAGTACCAAACCTACATACTCCGATAGTCATGAAATTCAGTGATAGGAGAGGCTGGGAATGCGAAATCCCCCGGATGAATAACATGGGTGCTATGGGCTCTCTGCAAGAGGGCTGGTTATCACACAGAGGCCCACGTCTCTTCAACAAACTCCCACGGCGAGTAAGAGACATGAGGGACATCTCGTTAGACAACTTCAAGAGAGCCCTAGATGTCGAACTGCAAAAAGTGCCAGACGAGCCCATCCTCGCAAGGGAGCGAGCTGTCGCTTCAAACAGTCTACTGCACCAAATCACCACCCATAAAGAGGGGCGTCGCGCTCCTTGGTGCCGCTAGAAGAGCGGCGAACACATCTAAAGGTATCTAAAGGTAAAGGTAAGAGTGAGAGAGGTGAAAATTAGTTAATTGAGAAGTGCAAGTGGAGTCATATGGCAAAATAGACATATGAATGAGGAAATCCGAGAGTGATGTGGTGTAGATGTGGACGTGCTGGAGAGTATGAAGAGGAACACATTGAGGTGGTTCGGTCATCTGGAGTATATGGCAAATGAGAGAATGACTAAAAGAGTGTATGAGAGTGAGGTGGAAGGACAGAGAGGAAGATGCAGACCAAGAGTGAGGTAGAAGGATGGAGTTGAGAGATATGAGTGAAAGGGGTGTTGGGTGGGAGGAAAAATGCTGACTAACAGAGGTGTATGGAGGAAATTTCATTCATGGCCACCCCCTCGGGAATTAAAGCATCTGGCAATAAATAAATAAACAATATACTGTACTAAAAGTAAAAAAATTAGCAGTTATGAAATATACAGACATTGTTACTGTAGCGGCAGCCTAATCAAATATTTCAAATAATAATAGCAGCATTAAAATTTACCTATACTATTATTTATTACTCCTTGTAGCCAGCTCTACCTTCCTTGTAAGAGGTAATACGAATAAATGTAATATCCCATGAGAGCTTTTATCATCAACATTTTCTAGTAACATTTGTGGGATCTTTTGCACTGGTATCGGAAACTATCTATCTATATATTGCCGGACGCTGTGATCCTCGAAGATAGAGGAATGACTATAGATCAGGCAAGGGAAGTGGTAATAAACAGGAATGAATGGAGAATGCTTGTGAATAGATGAGTGAAAATGCGGTCATTTGGGAGAAGGTGTTGGGCGCCAGTTGGACTAGATAATGTCCGTCAGGCGCCTGGCCCGGGGAGCCGGTATATATGAACCACCACCTGGAAGTGTGGTGGCCAGGCTTTTGGTGGCGGCTTCGCTGCATGTCTGCCTGCTGAGACCATAACTTCTCCGGGAGGTCGGGGGCCGGGGGAGTGCTGGAGTGACCTTGGTGATCCCTGGTCTCTGGGTCTTCTCCTGGGTGACCTAAATATGTGTGAATTTGTGTTTTGTTTTTGTGCGTGCATTATTTTTCTTTTGTGTTATGTCATCCCTGTTCAGGCTCTGTCTCGAGTCGGCCACCCCCAGAAAAAAATAGAAAAATGGGGGATGTGCCTTAGTAAAGAGATAGATAGATAGAATAGTGATCCCCGAAGAGGTGGCCACGAATGAATCGCCCCCATGCACCTCTGTCCCCAGTCAGTTGACGGAGTCCCCTCCTCCCATCCAGCACCGCTTTCACGCATATACTTCTTAACTCCATCCTTCCACCTCTCTCTCGCTTTACCTCTCCCTCTCTGTATTTCCACTTCACTCGTACACTCTCTTAGTCATTCTCTCGCTTCCCTTACATTCCACATGGCGAGTGGACGTCTGCTGTACCCAGGAAACACTCTGGAAGAGGCATGGGGTACAGTGGATTGTCAGAAAAAAGAAAAGATATAGGATATACTGGATGGGAGTGGAGACTAATAAAGCAAAAGGAGGAGTGGGTGTTCTGGTGGCTGAAGAGCTGGCGGAAAGTGTGCTTCAGATTACGAGAGTTAGCGAAAGGCTAATTATTCTGAAGTTGAAAGTTGATAAAAGAATTCTGAATGTGATATCTGCATATGCCCCACAGGCTGGTCTACAGAAAGAGATAAAAGAGGACTTCTGGAATGACACCGTCAGTGTCATTTCAGGCCTCTCGGAGAATGAAATAACAATCGTGGAGGGGGGGGGGGGGGGGGGGGGGGCTCAATGGTCACGTGGGAGCATCTGCAGATGGATACGAGGGGGTACATGGAGGAAATGGTTACGGAAGGAGAAATCTGGAAGGCGAATATATATTGGAGTCCTGCGTTGCACTAAACATGGTTGTGTGTAACACAAAGTTCAAGAAAAGACAGAGCCACTTGATCACATATAACTCTGGGGTCTCCAGTAGCCAGATAGATTACTTCTTGGTTAACAGGAAAGACTGGAAACTAGTTCGAGATGTAAAGGTCATCCCGAGCGAAGAATGTATCCCCCCAGCATAAGCTACTTGTGTGCGACATGAGCTTATATAGAGATCCTAAGCGCAAGAAGGTATACATACCCAAAAGGAAAGTGTGGCTGCTGAAGGACAAGGAAGTTAGGGATAGGTTTCATAGTGAACTGGAGGAAATGAATAGAAATAAGGAAGCTAGGCCTAACGAAGTAAATAGTCAATGGAACTTTCTTAAGCATAGCCTTATCGCTGCCACTGACAAAGTCTGTGGGAAAACAAAGGGTCACCCCAGGAATAAGACCTCCTGGTGGTGGAACGATGAGGTAGAACATGCTGTGAAAGAGAAAAGGAGATGCTTCAAAGCATGGAAGAAAGGAGGCAGCAAGGAGGAATACCAGGCAGCTAAACGAACTGCCAAAAGAGTTATTTACAATGCTAAAAATCGCATTAAGGACCTGGTCCTCGAACAAGTGTGTAACACTGACAATCCCAATGGGATCTTCAACCTAGCTACGGTAGGCGAGTTAAAAATTACAGTAGGGATATTATAGGTGAACAGTGTGTTAGAAACGATAATGGGAAGATTGTGTAGGCAGAAAATTAAATCAGAGAAGCATGGAAGGTACACTATGAACGATTGCTAAATGTAGAGTTTGAATGGGATAAGGAACAGCTTAGTATCGAAAAAACAATATCTGGGCCCCCTCCTTTGATAGCACCAGCTGTAGTGAGCGACGCAATCAATAAAATGAAGGACGGTAAAGCTCCAGGTTGCTCTGACATTGTCGCTGAGATGATAAAAGCCTCAGGGGAGACTGGTGTAAGCTTAGTCACTGAGTTGATAAACACCATTATTAAAGATGAGAAAATCCCAGAGGATTGGCTCAAAAGTGTAATAGTAAATATATACAAAAGAAAAGGGGATGCACTAGATAGAGGAAATTATAGGGGCCTGAAAATGCTTGACCAAATCATGAAGGTCTGTGAGAGAGTCCTTGAGGGTTTTATCAGGCAAAGCATCTCTATTGATGATATGCAGTTTGGTTTTATGCCGGGACAGGGTACAACCGATGCTATCTTCATAGTCAGGCAGATACAGGAAAGATACTTACTAAAAGGCAGGGATCTTTACTTTGTGTTTGTAGACCTGGAGAAGGCCTTTGATAGGGTGCCTAGAGATGTTGTGCAGTGGACTATGAGGAAACTTGGTGTGGAAGAGTGGCTGGTGCGTGTGATAATGAAGATGTATGAGGACTCGCAAAGTGCGGTGAGGGTGAAGGGTGTACTGAGTGATGAGTTCGCAGTCCGTGTTGGAGTCCATCAGGGTTCAGTGTTAAGCCCCCTCCTCTTTATTATGGTCTTGGAGGCACTGTCTAGAGTTTTTAGAGGCGGACTCCCGTTGGAACTGTTTTATGCAAACGATTTAGTCCTAATAGCTGACAGTATGCAATATGCTGAGGCCAAATTCAGAGAGTGGAGAGAGGGCATGGCGAGCAAGGGTTTAAGAGTCCATATTAACAAAACCAAGGTTATCCATTGTAGATTGAGACGAGGCAATGTGGAAAAGAGCGGTGCATACCCATGTGCAGTGTGGAAAGGGAGTGGGCGTTAACTCAATTCAATGTAGCATCTGTCGATGTTGGGTACACCATGGGAGTAAGCGCTGTAGTAGAATAAAGGGACCCCTGCCGAAGGATAAGTCAGAAATAGAGAAATTTGAGTGTGTAGTGTGCAAAGGCGAGCTTGTGTTAAGTGATGATCCTGTGGCTGTGAATTTTGGAAATGAGTCTTTGGAGCTGGTGAACAAGTTTTGTTACCTAGGAGATACCATCTCTGCCAGTGGTGGGGCCGAGGCTGCCACTGTTGCTTGAATTAGGTGTGGCTGGGGAACTTTAGAGAACTGATGCCAATCCTGAGCATGAAAAGAATGCCTCTCCCCCTGAAGGGAAAGGTGTATGCCTCATGTGTTAGAAGTGCAATGACGTATGCCTCAGAAACATGGGCCGTTAAAGTAGAGGATGTCAACAAAATGGAGCGTAATGAGATGAGAATGGTGAGATGGATGTGTGGGGCCAGGCTACAGGATAGAATAACGTATGTTGAGCTGAGGAGACGTTTAGGTATAAAGAGTATTAGCGAGGTGATGCGTACAAGTAGACTGGGATGGTATGGACATGTGGAGAGAATGGATGAACGAAATTGGGTGAAAAAAATGCAGGTCTGTGATTGTGGAGGGAGCTGCACCAAGGGGTGGACCGAGGACGACCTGGGATCGGACTATACGTGCCGATCTCAAATCCAAGAACTTGACAAGTGAAGCAGCCCTTAACAGGGTTGCCTGGAACGCCGCCATTAGGACAAGAGACTGAAACTGCACTTATGTGTGGAACACTCAGTCTTAACATTTTATGTATGTATTTATGTATGAACCATCTCAAGGTGTTCCTTTTCACACTTTCCAGCACATCTACATCCACACCACACCGCTCTCGTACTTCCTCATTCGTCTGTGTATCCCTCCATGTAACTCCGCACGCACTTCTCAAGTAATTAATATCCACCCCTCTCACTCTTCGTTTGTGTCTCTCCAACAACGTCCATGCTTCACTCCCGAACGTTAATGTCGGGATAACCACACTATAATGCAAGGAATTCTTTACTTCCATGCTGACCACCCTATTTCTTGTTACTGCTTTCAGCATTCCTACACCATCTTCCCCTATTGCACCCTCTCCTACACTTCTTCATCCATTCTCCCATCTTTTCTCAACACACTGCCCAAATATTTGAATGAGCTGACATTCTCCATAGCCTGACCATTCAACCTTACCTCACTCTCTGTGACTTAACCCCTTTCAAAGACTATAACCTTATACTTCCCCGCATTTACCTTCAGATTCCGTTTTTCACACACTGTTCCAAACATATTTACCAGACCCTGCAAACCCCATTCACTATCGCTCATCAGAACTATATTGTCAGCAAACGGCAGTACAGGCAACTTTCACTCATTTCCTTCCCTTATTAGCGGTACACCGACATCCACTGCTCTTCCTTGTATTTCTTTTATGACTCCATCCATATGTATAATTATATATTTTGACAACCACGGGGACATCACACACCCTTGCTTTAACCCAACATTTAGATCAAAGAACTTGTTCTGTTCATTCTCGACATGTATTGACATGTATTAACCCACCTTGACACCTTTGCACCCTCATACATGCTCTTCGCTTTCAGCAACTTGCCATCTACTCTGTACATTCTCAGTACTTTCCACAGACCTTCTCTATCAACTCTGTCATAGGTCTTCTCCAAGTCCATAAGGGCAGCATATAACTTTTGTCCCTTCTCCAGAACACATTTCAAGGCAAAAATCTGGTCTACACATCCTCTTCCCTTCCTAAACCCACCCTGCTCGTCACTAAACTGATATATTTTGGTGTCAGAATTATTTTATAATTTTAATTTCATAACCTGCCAGACAAATGTTGAGGAAAAAATGCTTGCATGTACCAGCTTAATCAATACCTTGAGAGAGGATGATATACTCTGCATGGTAACACTACGGCCGGGCCCTGACACAGTAAAGTCACCGTAGATCTGGTAAGGGAAGGCATAGCGCAGAGCCACCGAGGCGAAGAACATCTCAATACAGATGATGAAGTTCTGGTAGCCAGCTGACACTGTGCCCGTGTTGAGGGTCGGGTTGCCCTCGATCACCTTAGCCTTCTCCAGAACAGCCAGAAGTACCCCTGCAATATCAAACATTACATTACTGTACTGTCGTGATCATAAATGCTGGATATAAACAAAATAATCAACAATCACTAATAAATCTCAGTAATTTGATATCTGTGAACCAAGTAGTTTATCAAAATTGTTCACCAGTGTGCAGTAACGGTATTGTAAATACGCTCCAACCTATTGTCCAGAAATTTCTGTTCACAGCTGTACAGTACCTTAAATAATCAATGGGAAACCCCCTCAGCTTTCAGAATTCCCAGAAGAACCCCTGACATACCAACATGAAATTACTTTTGGAGTAATTTTTTAAAACACAATTTTCATTTTGATACTTACAAAAATGAATTTTCAACCAGTATGTTTTTGGTTTGGTCATAATTATTGTAGGTATTCACGAATACTCTATTAGAGGCATATATAACTGAATATGTAATAAATAATGTAATAAATATGAGACAAGAATATTAGTTTTACAGGAGTAAACCAGAAAATAGAGGTCTAAAAAATTACCTACAGTCATCAATAAGACACCCTCTGGGGCCTGGCGCTCATTGAGACAAGGGCAACATACGTGAAACAGCACAGAGCAGGCAAGAAATATGCAGATACAGTAGTTATTTTAAATTAGACATACGCCTGCACTGCCCTACGTCCTAATTTGTTTTTGTTTTTCTATATTTCAACTACTCCCTCTCGGGCATAGGCTGATAGCCTTTACACTCTACCGCTGAACACGGTGAGGCCCGTGAGGTCTTGCTCCAGTCTAGGGAGTGAGACATGCGAAGCTTCACGGCTCGAAGCAATTCCATCTCTGAAGCCGCCTCGCCTCCGCACTTCACAGTCTCATCCCCCAGGCTCGGACCCTCACTCTCAGAACGCCACCTATTGAGCAATTAACTCACTAGGCATTGCCCCCCTGTAGCATATTTTTGAATATGGGAATATTTATTCAATGCTATTTAATCAGGGAACAATGAGGGTATTTTTGGGGCATTTCGGTGTGCTGTGGTAATGCACTGAAACTAGGTACAGCACAAATTCAATCCCAATAATATCTTCCCATTGACATATTGGGATTCGACCCCGGGTCCATTGGATTACCAGTCCAGTGGCAAGACCACTCCGCCACACCTCCCCTTGTTTGCATGTTTCTGCCCTTCTCTTTGCTGTGTCACCTATGTTGCCTGCATCTTAGTGTGTGCCAGCTTTAACTTGTCTAGATTAGCATGGAGTACGCTGCAATGTCATATATAAATAACTTACTGTCAATGAATACTAGAAACGTTCCATTCCACTATACTGTATATCAAATAAAAACTTATATTTATGCAGAGTATTTTCAGTTACATGGACCAGCATATAATTTTCTGAACTAATCAAATTATATTTAAATAAATATAATAAGTAGGATCAAGAATTTTAGAGAGAACTCTCCAAGATAAAGTTATATAAGCATATGGACGAGGTGGGCAGGGTGTGAGAGGGATCTGCCTTGTGTGGGCCAGTTGGTCTGTGCAGACTTCCATTTTATTATGTTCTTACGTATATGCAATGTTCCTTCACTTACCTTGCCAGAACGACAAGAAAATTACAGACTTGATCGTGAAGAACTTTAGGACGGGGTCGTAAGGCTGGAGGAGGTCTCGGGTGGCGAAGTAAAAGAGGAAGAGACTGTAGAGTGCCAGGGACACAGAGATGTTGTAGATGATGATGATGTACAAGTAACCACCTTCGGGACTGTTAGGAGAAAACATTATTAGACAAATTGGAGTTCAACCTTTCACTATAGTATGAGGTTATGAAAAGTGGGGAATGGGCCTGAGTATATACAGTATACTGTACTGTACATACATACATACATACATGAGGTTAAGCCCTTCGATATGGTGGTGCCATTTGTTCACTTTATTCTAGGTATTAGTATAGGCTACAATATAATTTAGCTCAAAATTATATTATGGGATTCAAAGAAAAATTAATTATGACATTCAACTTGTAAGTTCTACGCTAGGAAGTCTGTTACCTATATTGACTCCATACATACTGTACATCTCATCATTTTAATTTAATTTAGTTTCAGAAGATCACTTGACACATCTGGCAAGCCTGGAATGCATGGTACTGTACTAGTTGTAAAGTGAATGATGAATTTGCTTAACCCTCTCACATCCGGACGCGATTTTTGAGCCTATTAGGGATACTTTAAATCCTTTGTTACCATCAGGGGTATCTATAAACCATTAGTTTGTTTACTTCAACCTCTGCAGTTGTCTTTGAGTTAGCTGTGGGCAGAAAACTAATTTTGGAGAGGTAATTATAACAGTGAGAGTAATCTTTTTCTTATTGCTAATCTGGCAACCTCTGCGTCCTATGGTCGTGAGAGGGTTGATAAAATTCCAAACTATTTAAGATTAAACATTGAACAACATAGGCTGAATGTCAATCTTCACTGAAAGTGAAAAGCTTGATAACAAAGTTATTTGTATGTTTCAATCTAAAGAATTTCTCAATTATAATGTTATTATTGGATCTTGCCTGTACTATACTCAAGCTTATACCGGTAATAAGAAAACCAATACCAGGATAACCTTGAACACTAATTATAATGTAAAACTTGCAAAATAAACAAACCAAAACTGGGATGATACAAGATAAATGCAAAAGAACTACAGTAATCAAAATCGCTATGTGGAAATAACGCTTAATAAAATAAATTTTTGAAATAAAAGAACACAATCCACCACATAGGGTGTACACAACTACATGAGCAAGTCAATTTATTTCCCAAGCAAACTGATCGCACATATAACAATGCATCATCGTCATGTTCAAGGAATTACTGTACAGTACTGTAGTCACTTTGGGAAGTCCGGGACATTCTGGTAAATTTTACTAAATTCTGCATGAATAAAGAAACTACAATTTATATCAAATTTTATATCAAGCTAAATTTGCAATATGTAAAATTAAGTATGCACCCATTTTGAATAAATAAATCATTAAAAATGTAATCCTGAAGCATCTGGAATATAATAAACACTGAAGGGTCTATTTTGGGTTTGATAGAGATTCAAATGGGTACCTAACAATTATGGTTGATGGCTGTACATGTGATATAATACAACTAGGTTAGTATGTAATATTTGTGCTCACCTCCAGTCACCATCCTGGTACTTGTCGGAGAACTGTAGAATGATGGTGATAAAGGCCATGACGGGCTTCACCAAACAGAACTGTAGTGTGGCTTGTTTACAGAACCTCAGGAACCCAATGGTGTACGTCTTACCCACCAGGCAGCAGGTCCCGTACATGCACGACGACCTGCAAACGGACAACATAGTTAAAGGGGAGGTAGTCGCTCTTTAGGGATCCCCTTCTCAGATCAGATGGTGAGTTCGGACAGGTGGTGAGTTAGGTCAGGTGGTGATTTAGGTCAGGTGGTGTTGTGAGTTAGGTAGTATTGTGGAGTCTGGTGGCATATAATTTTTACAAAAAATATTTGTTACTGTTGCTGATTATATTTCAATAGCCAGCTCCAAAACAATATCAATATATTAAATAAATTGCCTGTCTATAAACTTTTAATGGATGATTAATTATTTCAAATACATTTTAGCCTATATTTGAAAAATATGTTCTGAAAAAGGCTTATGATTTCATTTATATTTAAACCCCACAATAGACTACCGGGTATGTGCGTTATATTGAAAATATCTATCATAAAACAGTAATATTGGTCTACAAAAATGTATCTAAAGTATCTACAAAAATGTATCTAAAGTATTACAAACCTTTACATTTGTTTACAACTACTGTATAGATAAACTGAACAATATAACTTAAAATGTAATTATTGACATTGGCAATGAGTTATATACTGTATTTATGCCACAACATATCGGTCAGTAATCAAAATATACCAAACAGTTATATTAGCTAACCAATTTCAATCACTTCACTCCAATCGTTTCCCGTCTAACTTCGGTACCTACATATGCTTTTATTCAAATTAGGAAGGACATGTCAAAATTCCAACTGTCAATTTACATAATATAGTCTGTAACTTTTTTGAATTTCTAGAGGTCCTTCCAAAAGTTGAATGAAGTCATATATCAGTTGTGTACTATTATTAAATATGGATATCATCTAACGATTGACTATCGTCCATTCATTATAAGTACAGTAGGCCAAAAATCTTGACCTCTATCCTCTATAACTCAAAAAGGGCTAAATCAAATGGGCTGTACATGTCTACACCTATTCCCTGACTGACTTTTCTAAATGGTAGAAAAATGAACTTGATTACTCTAGTTGTTTCTGAGTTATAGAGGTTAGTGGTCAAGGTTTCTGGCCTACCTATAATGAATAGAGTATAGGTAGTACTCCATAATGTATTTATATCAACTTTCTTGACTGACCTAATGGGCTTCCCTCGAATTTCACTCATGATGTTGCCTTCTCCTCCCAGGTATTCATAGCACAGACTCAGGAAGTTGTAGATCACAAACGCTGGAAACCAACGAGTACAGTATGAGTTGTAACATTATGCACTTACAAACTGTCAATAATAATAAGGTATGTATGTATAGCCTACTGTCTGTATGTATGTATGTATGTATGTATGTATGTATGTATACAGTACTGTATATATATATATGTATATACCGTATATATATACAGTATATATATTATATACAGTATATAAATATATATACTGTATATATACTGTATATATATATTATATATATACAGGTACTGTATAATATATAAACCGGTATATATATACCGGTATATATATATATATATATATATATATATATATATATATATATATATATATATATATAGATATACACTGTATATACTGTATATGGTAGATATATAAATAGTTAAATAAAAAAGCTGGGGTATTTTTTTATATGGATTTACCTTTGAATATTGATACCTGTATTACCATTTAGTGGAGAGAACATAATAATCATTACTGTATATCAAACAGGTTTACGGGTTTATTACTACCAATACAGTATACCTTGAGTGGGTAAATTACTGTATTATGGTAACTTGAATTGGCCATACCTACAATGTACAGTAGTTTAAAGTGACAATATAGTAAGTGTTTAATACTGGGATTGGGAGACAAGTAAATAGCTGTTTTGATTGAAGTTGGTATTTGTTATATTATCAATTTGAACCACCTCCTACAGTATTCCTTTGTTGAAAGTTTGAATCTGATCAGGTAAACCATATAATAATTACCAAAATTACTTATGTAATGGTAAAAAAAACATTGTTGAAATATACTGGTATCTCTACATGTGAATTATGAGTGAACAAACAAGGATACATAGTTAAAACTTGTATATGTATTTAATCCATAATTGGCATTCTATTAATCATCGATCTATTGTACACCGATGTTCACAAAAATTGATGGGTAGGTAGGATATGCATCAAGGAAGAAGTGATTCAATTTCGGAAGTGATCGGTAGAGTGCATACCTCCACCAGCGTAGGCTTTGTTACACGCTCTCCCGAGTGCCTCTCTAGTTTATACAGTATATATACCGGTACTATACAGTATACTGTATACACTATATATACTGTACTGTATATATATATATATATATATATATATATATATATATATATATATATATATATATACCGGTATATATATATATATATATATATATATTGTGTGTGTGTGTGTGTGTGTGTATTGCTCTGAAAATTGTGGCCAACTTAACCCTTTCAGACTCATATGACACAGAGGTTGCCAGATAGCAATAAGAAATAAGAGTTCTCTCACTCTTATAATTACCTCTCCAAAATTAGTTTTCTGCCCACAGCTAACTCAAAAACAACTGCAGAGGTTGAAGTAACTAAACTAAAGGTTTCTAAATACCCCTGATGGTAACAAAGGCTTTAAAGTATCCCTAATCGGCTCAAAATCGCGTCATATGTCGGAGAGGGTTAATAGGACCACTTTATGTCAAAGGCTTATAATCCTCTACATTAACAGTAATATTCAAGTAACAAATTTGTTCATCTCTACCATATTCTCTTAGTTTATATTTTGAGCAGTCCTAAATAGTCTCGAAGTAGATGTAGTACCGGTAGTTGTCTTAGTTGAAGAAAAGAAGGGGAAATCAGCAAGGAATAGATCGGCAAACTATGACTAAAAGGACATTTTTATCCAAGGCTATTATTGGACAAGTGATGCAAATAGACAAGCATCTCACGCTCATAACAGTCCCTGATAGTTTTAGAGTCTGATGTAGTAGTTGTCCTTATTGAAGCAATGAGAGCCAAAAGTCGAAGGGTATCAGAGTGAAAGTTATTATGAGTGAATGAATGAATGTAATGATATTCTCCTCACTCTCATAACAGTCCCTGATAGTGACACTCTAAGAGTAGACGTAGTAGTTGTCCTTGTTGAAGTAGAGAACGAATGAATGCATGAATGTAATTATATTCTGTTCACCCTCATAACTGTCCCTGATTGTATAAAAGATGTACCGGTAGTAGTTGTCCTTGTTGAAGAAGAGAGAGCCAAGAGTCGAAGGCATAGAGAAAAGGTTATTTTGAATGAATGAATCTACAGTAATTATATTCTGCTCACCCTCATAACAGTCCCTGATGGTGTTGAAGTAGATATAGTAGTTGTCCTTGTTGAAGTAGTGAGATACAAGAATAGAAGGGTATGAAAGTGAGAGTGAAGGTTATTATGCATTAATAAATTAATGTTATTATATTCTGCTCACTCTCATAGCAGTCCCTGATGGTGTCGAAGTAGATACCGGTATAGTAGTAGTAGTCCTTGTAGAAGAAGAGTAGAGAGAACCAAGAGTAGAAGGGTATCAGATTAAAGGTGATTACGAATGAATGCATGAATGTAATTATATTCTGCTCACCCTCATAGCAGTCCCTGATGGTGTCGAAGTAGATGTAGTAGTTGTCCTTGTTGAAGAAGAGTAGAGAGAGCCAAGAGTCGAAGGCGTAGATGGGCACAAAGAGCAGGATCCTCACTATCCATCTCTGCTCTGCTGGGTTGCTGTAGTACCGCAAGTGCTGGTAGATCTGTCGAAGGAGAGAAGAAAGATAGTGTTAAGAGAGTTAATGTTATATTGGTTTAAAGGGGGGGGGGGGTCATTTTGAGGTCGATATTTTAATTTATTTATTAGTTTTCTAGTTTCCCTAGACCTCTATCAAACTTTAAAAATACATCCATTAGATCCCCCTTCTAGATTAATTTGTACATTTTTTGGTAGAAAACCGGGTCTTCCAAAATTACAAGCTCACTATCGTTCGCCAGGGCAAAAATCAACACCTAAATAGGGCGAAAGGTCTTAATATTGACTAAGAAATAGGGCGGAAGGTCTTAAGATCGCCAAACTAATGGGCCAAATGTCTTAAAATCTGAAAACTAAGGGGGCTAAACATGAGGAAGAAGGGGGGCCAGAAAAACGACCCATCTCCCCTTAAATAGTAATTTCAACAGATAATGATAATGTTTGTTTATGTCGAGGGATTTTAATAAGACAATGGTTAGGTGGAATGTGTTTGATGGTTATATAGAAAAGTAGAGGGTTTGAATAAGACAATGGTAATTATCAAGATATCAGTTGTAATTATAAAGATATCAGAACTTAGCTACAAGCGACTGTTCTTCAAAAAGTTAACATGCATACTGTAGTTTCCGTCATTATTAAACATTTCCACAACACACAGAGAGAGAGAGAGAGAGAGAGAGAGAGAGAGAGAGAGAGAGAGAGAGACAAAGAGAGACAGGAGAGAGAGGAGAGAGAAAGAGAGAGAGAAAGAGAAGAGAGAGAGAGAGAGGAAAAAGAGGAGAGAGAGAGAGAGCTGAGAGAGAGAGAGAGAGAGAGAGAGAGAGAGAGAGAGAGAGAGAGAGAGAGAGAGAGAGAGAGGGGGGGGGGGGGGGAAAGTAGGCTAATAAGAGACTGAGTGGCAGTGAAAATAATGACGCAGACAGAGGGATGGGGTGGGGTTGGTTAGGGTGGAGAAGGAGGGGTTTACCTGGTTGTCATGGCAACCTCCGTATCAACAGGTGGGGCCAGCCTGCCCACGTCCTTGAGTACAGTCGTGATCAAAATGCATGTTCTACTACCACAAATTCAACTTCGGTTATCAAGTTGAGTCTTACCAACAAAAATTCAACTTTGGTTACTTACGCCCTGCCTAATTCCACAATGCCAACTTTGGTTAGCAAGTCCTTTGATACTTCTGTAATTCAACTTAAGTTATCAAGTTCTGTTCTACATCCACATTTTCAACTTGAGTTATCAAGTTGTGCCCTATTTCCGTAATTTGAACTTTGGTTATCTCTATTATAAATTCAATGTTACACAATGGTTTATTTAGATTGCTAGAGAGTAGGCCTATGGTATTATTTTGTTTAACACCAACACTTTTGAGCGAGAATGCGCGCGCGCGCGCACACACACACACACACACACACACACACACACACACACACACACACACACACACACACACATAGTCACACACTCTCTGGCCAAGAAGACTAGGTCTGGACGGACCAGTCTTAAGTCTCCTGCTCACGTCCTACTCCCTAGGCCTAGGGGATATGTAGGCGCTCCCATTAGCAGCCAGGATCAGTCTGTTGATCCATTAGCATAAGATCTAGTTAAGTTTGTGTCTGTTCAGCCTTATTGGCTGCCGGCTAGAAATATACTGATTATTTTTTTATTACTCACTCTCTCTCTCCAATGAGCGCAGTGGACTCGACATTGATAATATATCTTTTCACCTAGAATAACCTCATCTCCCCAGAATGGACCACAAGGTCTTTGAGATACTAAATATTCCTTGTTACTTACATGTAACTCAATATATTTTCCCTGACACCCACACCCACCATCTGATATGAGAGTTAACGACCACAGCCTCTCCCTCGTACCATAAACATAACACAACCAATGTTACTATTATGGCGGTCTGGGTCGTGGTGGCTGTTGTAAAAGGGGAGAATCTCAGTTTTACGGCCATATAACGTATTCATGAACGTTACCATAATGACATACCGTACCTCATATGAATCAGTGTAATATACTGTATGTACCGTTAGGTATGTACAGTACAATCATATCCCAAATTCCTTGACAATTGGAATCGGCAAAAGCTGTGCCCGAACACATTTTCACTCTCAAATATAGTCAAATTTCATCCCGAGTGATTCTTGGGAAACACGCAGCATGATGATATTAATTATAAATCCTTGAATATCGCTAGCCTGTGTGTGGACGGAGCAATAGTTAACCATTTTGGTCAAGGTCTTATTGGTGTGACTGTACCAACTGTACGTAATCCCAACGCATTGATGAACCAAGTAGAAATATACTTGCGACAAGTCTTTAACGGGGGATGTGCTCATATATTTGATGACTTAAACTTAAAAAACACCCCCAAGACACCCCATCAAGATAAATTTGTACATTTTTCGATAGAAAAATGTCCCAGCCAATTACTACTATATTACAGGCTCGCTATCGCTCGCCAGGAAAAAAACGACACCTAAATTGTAAGAAAGGTCTTAACATTGACATTAACGACTGGTGATGGGCTGGTCTATCAGAGTGAGAACTGAGCGATCTCTGCCATACCCATAGCTTACTCTGACTGTTCCTTTTACTTATATATTTTCTAGATCTCAAGTGACGGCGTCTCTTCCGTGGATTGACCTCCCAATCTACCAAGATTGGAAGCCAAAGCGTCACATTTTTCCTTTGCCCCTCAACTTTCTCTTCATAATTGCTGAGGGGCACAGGGCCCTGGGTGGGGCTTTGGTTTCCCGGGCGTTTCCTCACCCTCCCCAGCTCCCCGACATGGAGTGGCTTCGGTCACCCAGGCTTTATTGTGGTCGGCAGGGAGGGTTCTGTGGGGGCGCTCGGTTATGGCCTTGGCCTTGCTCGGGGCCTTGGGGCTGTTCGGCCAGGCAGCTTGGGGAACAGCAACAACAACAACATTGACAACGAAATGGGGTGAAAGGTCTTAAAATTGTCTAACTAATGGGTAAAACATCCTAAAATCTCAAAACTAATGGGGATAAACATGAGGGAGAAGGGGGGCCAGAGAAACCAAGCATCCCCCTTTAATAAATTGAGTGATGTCAAGTTGCTGTTCTCAGACGATCAACACCACCCCCAGTTCCTTATAGTCTTTGCTGAACATGCTATTATACACGGTGGCCTTCCATCGTGTTTATGAATACAGTCTTAACCCGTTCAGTACGGTACCAGCGACGTCTTTTCAATTATATTCTGACAACAATTAGACGTTTTAAGTCAGTTTAGGAAGGACGTCTACCCATGAAAAGGCTGCAGATTATCTCAATTAATCCATATAGCTACCATATATGTTTCCTAAGCTTCATAAACATTTCTAAATATAGCTAGAATCAAATAAAAAAGACGTCGCCGGTACAGAAGGGGTTAATGGATAACCAACCATCGTTAATATGAGCTAAGCTTGTTTTGATTATCCAGTACCGTATTTATTGTAGACATTTGGAATTAGCATGGCATACCCTAGATACGGTATCACAAACACGTTCACTTTCGGCCTCCACACCTTAATTAGATCCCAGAGAGGCAAATGTTTTTGTGTTTAATATAATACTGTATATGTTTGCTTTGTACATATAAATTAATATTTTGTGTCATGCCCCAGCGAGGGTTCGAACCCAGGCCAGTAGTGCAGCACTCCAGCACCTAACCAACTAGACCACCGAGGAAGGAAAACAAAATCCATGCAGTACGTCCTCCATTCCCCCAAAATATATAACGAATGAATTTGAACTGTCGTGGATTGAAGATTGTTGGAAAGTTACTGTGAAAGTTAATCCCATACAGAGGTGATTCTGAGTCTAACTGAATTTACAGAAACAAACGTTCTGCATTGTAAAGAAATTATTAACTAGTCAAGTGTGCTACCGGTATTATAATTATATTGAACTGGTAACACGATATTCTGATGCAGGTTATTATGGTTGAAATGGGACGCCAACCCTGCTTTGCTTAGTTTTGTTAAATTGTTCGTTTCTGTTTATCAAGTGAGGAAACTAAAGTTGTAAAAGTGGGCCATGACTTTTGAACGTGACTGTACAATGGCCACTACTGTAAACACTTTGGGCATAAAGTTTCCTATAGTTGACTCTGGGTTATAGCTCCCCCGTCTGTAAGGGGGGATGAACTTATTTATTTGCTCATTTATGTGTGTTTTAATTTATTTTTTCTAGTTTCCTCCCTAGACCTCCATCAAACTTAAAAAAAAAAAAAAAACATCCATGAGATCCCCTTTCTAGATTAATTTGTACATTTTCGGTTGGAATATGTCCCGCCCAAAGGCCGGTTCTTCCAAAATTACAGGCTCACTATCGTTCGCCCGGAAAAAAATCGACACGTAAATAGCACGAAAGGTCTTAATATTGACAAAGAAAAGAGGTGAAAGGTCTTAAAATCGACCAACTAATGTGGCAAACATCTTAAAATCCGAAAACTAATGGGGCTAAACATGAGGGAGAAGGGGATCTAGAAAAACGACCCATCTCCCCTTAACTTTTGCTGGATTTGTGACGTCATTTAAACTTTCGAGTTTGAAGGAGCGCATGGGAGTAGAGACGAAATTTGGTAACTTAATATTGCCTCCTTAACCCTTTGAAGATTATGATATATTTTGACAGTTTATTCGGGCTATCATTAGACGATTGTAAACAGTTTAGGAAGGATCTGTTCAACATTAAACATTCATACCCTAAACCTAGATATCACAACAGAACCCCCAACGCTGTAACAAAGCCACCGTTACCACCAGGAGACAGTTGCATTATAGCTGTTCCTCTCCCTCCACCACCACTCGTCCATCCTCATCTCACACTTTCAATGCCTCAGTAAAGCCGTTTTAATGCCGATATTATGACTGACTTCCGCCGTGATGGAGTTTCGCACACATGCACATTCAAGCGAGCGTGGAAAAAAAAAAACACATACACACCACTAAACTAGGCACACAATGTTTAAAACAAATTTTGAACAACAATCAATAGACCAAACTCCCTACGGTATACCAAGGCCAACCTGATCACAATATTTATATTCTACAACACCAATATACCCGGTATCAAAATCACCAACACAGCACCAAACCTATCATTACTACAGGCTCTCTAAACGTACATTTACTAAAGCATATTTTCCATTCGCATATTCTCTAATCTGACGTTTAAAACATACGTTTATCAGGATTTGCTACAGCATTCTTTGCTATTATTTTGGATATCCTTAGATGATATTTATTAAACTTTGGAAGGGCCTGCTGTGGGAGTCAAAGTTAAACGAGCTACATATTAGCACTTTAGATTCCTAGGGGTCCTTCGTAAATAAAATCGTCTAATGTTAGCCAGGATAAAATGAAAAATTATGCACGATACTGACAGGGTTAAGGCGATAATCCCTATAGAAAACAAACACCGTGAACCATCTTTCAGGTCTTCCAGGAAAGACCACTGTCGATCCACGCAGGCGTACACTATGGCCTATTTACTCACTAATTCATTTATACTATACTCACCCACTCACTTCCTTGTCTACACTCCTACAACATTCACCGTAGCATTCAATCAACAGCCTTACCACTCATTCAACCATAGTACCATTCAATCAACAGCCTTACCACTCATTTAACCATAGTAGTAATTCAATCAACAGCCTTACCACTCATTCAACCATAGTACCATTCAATCAACAGCCTTACCACTCATTCAACCATAGTACCATTCAATCAACAGCCTTACCACTCATTCAACCATAGTACCATTCAATCAACAGCCTTACCACTCATTCAACCATATCATACCGAGGGATATTGGTGTAGCAACAACTTAGTATTTTATCAATCTCTTTTGAACTCATTATAATAGATTATACGATTATACCTGGCACATCAAAGCATTAGCAACAGAAATAAAACTGGTCTAGATCTGTAGTCAAGATAACTCTAAGTTATGAATATTTTGGCAAATTTGGGTAAGTCGGGACAAGAAAAAAGGAAAAAAGGAAACACAAATAATAAAATAGAATAAAATAGAAAATAAAAATAAAAATCGGAAAAATGGGGATTGGGCCTGAGCATATAGATAGATACATGTATAGGGACAGTCGGGGGATACAAAAACTTCGTCCAGTCTAGTACGGACACTACCGACTAATATAAGTACCGGTAGTTATCTTAACCCTTTGAGTACCAGCGACGTGTGATATATTTTATTCTAGCTATATTTAGACGATATTGTGCAGCTTAGCAAGGATCTATGGTAGTTAAAGGGGTTGGTTGACATAGTTAGAAGCCTTATTATTGCTAGAGGTCCTTCCTAAGCTGAAGAAAGTGGTCTAATAGTTGACACAATATAAAGAAAAGGACGTCACCGGTACTGTATGGGTTAACAATATATAAATACCCACCTTTACTCCAACTCAATGGAAGCAAGTCAAAAGTTAGTCTGAAATCCTGACATTTAAGGTACCGGTACGCTATCAGTCAGAATAATTATTAACATTAATATATACTCATTTTGATTTCATATAACACCACACGTAAACTTAAAAATTACTTGAACATGCACATCCCTATTAACGTTTACATACCCCATTCAACATACGCATCATTAATACCATTTATAGACCCCATTGAACAGACACATCCTTAGTCTCATTTATAGACTCCATTGAACAGACACATCCTTAGTCTCATTTATAAACCCCATTGAACAGACACCTCCTTAGTCTCATTTATAGACCCCATTGAACAGACACATCCTTAGTCTCATTTATAGACCCCATTGAACAGACACATCCTTAGTCTCATTTATAAACCCCATTGAACAGACACCTCCTTAGTCTCATTTATAGACCCCATTGAACAGACACATCCTTAGTCTTATTTATAGACCCCATTGAACAGACACATCCTTAGTCCCATTTATAGACCCCATTGAACAGACACATCCTTATTCCCATTTATAGACCCCATTGAACAGACACATCCTTAGTCCCATTTATAGACCCCATTGAACAGACACATCCTTAGTCCCATTTATAGACCCCATTGAACAGACACATCCTTATTCCCATTTATAGACCCCATTGAACAGACACATCCTTAGTCCCATTTATAGATCCCATTGAACAGACACATCCTTAGTCCCATTTATAGATCCCATTGAACAGACACATCCTTAGTCCCATTTATAGACCCCATTGAACAGACACATCCTTATTCCCATTTATAGACCCCATTGAACAGACACATCCTTAGTCGCATTTATAGACCCCTTTGAACAGACACATCCTTAGTCCCATTTATAGACCCCATTGAACAGACACATCCTTAGTCGCATTTATAGACCCCATTGAACAGACACATCCTTATTCCCATTTATAGACCCCATTGAACAGACACATCCTTATTCCCATTTATAGACCCCATTGAACACATCCTTAGTCCCATTTATAGACCCCATTGAACAGACACATCCTTAGTCGCATTTATAGACCCCATTGAACAGACACATCCTTAGTCCCATTTATAGACCCCATTGAACAGACACATCCTTAGTCCCATTTATAGACCCCATTGAACAGACACATCCTTAGTCCCATTTAAAGATCCAACTGAATATACAGTATAGTTGTTTACAGATGCTCGCAGTTGGTGGCAATGGTGGTTGTAGCTAAACCTTCATTAGTGTAACTGTAATGTCTATATTGCCATAACTCATACACTTCATTAACTTACGAAGCGGCAGCTGTATTAACTCTTGCCACAGCGCGCGCGCACGCGCACACACACGCGCACACACACACACACACACACACACACACACACACACACACACACACACACACAGTCCGTAGCCTAGTAGGTAGAGCTCTCGTCTCACACACGAGGGGTCGGGGGTTCAATACCCGGCCAGGCGGAGACAAATTGGGCTTGTCTCCTTTCATGTGTTAGCCTCAGTTCACCTAGCTGTAAATAGGTACCTGGAATAAGTGGGCGACGTTGTGACGTCCCATCTGGGGTTGGCAAAAATGGTACAAGGCGAGATGGGTATCATATGGTTCACCTAAGCTGATGGCTACCTAAGCCTTCGGGCGAGACGGTACCGTCTATAGTGAGAATGGTACCATACAGATCCACCCTAAGCCTTCGTTTCCGATGTCGCCAATTGGCTAAAATACAGACCACACACACATCCACAGCCATTCCAACAGTACATAAAACACTTAACATGCATTTCACGCAATACATTCCCAGTTAAGGAGGCGCGATAATAATGAGCTTAGCTCGCATTGCGTGGATTCCCCTTGACGAACAAGTAACTGAGTAACACACACACACACACACACACACACACACACACACACACACACACACACACACACACACACACACACACACACACACACACACACACACACACACACACACACACACACACACACGTACAGTCACGAGCATAAATGCTGCGACATCAACTCCTTCATCACGAGAGGTTCATACTAAGCTAAATAAAATCGTCTGACGGTAGCTAGAATGAAATAAAGAAATCATTGTAAGTTTGAATACAAAATTTAGTAATACCTTTGGAGACGGAGGGGCGAACATTGTCTGGTTGGTGTTGCAGTATTTATGCTCGTGACTGATAGGTAGAGGGGGGGGGGGGGGGGAGTATGAAATTAATGTTTATCTTTTTCTATTCTTGCTAGTTTATATTTTCGTTTCATTGTTTGTCTTTCCTCTCTTTCTTATATGTCTGTGTGATTGCATTTGAGGAATAACATTAAGAACACTAATGATGTTGCCGAATGTCCTTTATTGGTGTTTGCATGTTTTTGTTTCCTACCTAAGTTCTATTTTTGTTTGTAATTGAATTAAGGAAAATTAACATTAAGTGAATCTCAGTCTGGAGAACGAGAGAGATGAGAAATATTTGTGACGTTAGCCACTGTCTCTCCTTTTTTGTTTTATCTTTCTTTTTCCAAATCTTTGTTGTTTTCTGTTTCAGGGAGGGCAGTGTATCTGTATTTATGTTATGTCTTCTTTCTTCTTAGTCTCTTTCCTTTCTTTTTATTTTATATTTTCATACCCCCCTCCACAACCCCCGCCCCTCTCGTTGTGTGTGTGTGTGTGTGTGTGTGTGTGTGTGTGTGTGTGTACTTACTCTAGTTGTACTTACTCTAGTTGTATTGCGGGAGTGAGCATGCTCGTTATTTCCCGCCTCCTATATGTGTAGGTGTTATATGTATCGTTGGAATGGCTGTGGATGTATGTGTAGTCTGTAATTTTTAGCCAATTGGCGACATTGGAAACGAAGGCTTAGGGTGGATCTGTATGGTACCATTCTCACTATAGACGGTACCGTCTCGCCCGAAGGCTTAGGTAGCCATCAGCTTAGGTGAACCATATGATACCCATCTCGCCTTGTACCATTTTTGCCAACCCCAGATGGGACGTCACAACGTCGTCCACTTATTCCAGGTACCTATTTACAGCTAGGTGAACTGAGGCTAACACATGAAAGGAGACAAGCCCAATTTGTCTCCGCCCGGCCGGGGATTGAACCCCCGACCCCTCGTGTGTGAGACGAGAGCTCTACCTACTAGGCTACGGGCTGTGTGTGTGTGTGTGTGTGTGTGTGTATGTGTGTGTGTGTGTGTGTGTGTGTGTGTGTGTGTGTGTGTGTGTACAGTATGTGTGTGTGTGTGTGTGTGTGTGTGTGTGTGTGAAAATACAAATGGAGACAAAATAAAATCCGAAGAAAACGACTTGAGAGGATAAAACCTAAATTAACAGAGAACCCGATTATAAAGGAGGATATACGAGATAATTATACAGACATTACCCAGGATCATTACTAATGT
>CM064503.1:5450220-5467720 GCA_032716605.1 Paralithodes platypus | reverse complement strand
CGATATATCGTCAAGGTTATTACCTTTACTTAACAGTAGTAGCATAGCTAATATGAATGTTGAGGATCGCGATATAGCTAATGCGGAAGTCATAATCCGGATATCAGCTATCATGTAAAATTCCAGAATAAAGGGCCCTATACCCCCAACAAGAGGCCAAAGGAAATATGCAAGACCTAATTGACATGTCAACCCATGACTATACCACACAACTATGGGAACAGATCAATAGGTCTACGATCGTGACCTAAAGAAGACAACGGTATTCCAGGATTTAACTGGAAGCCAAATTTATCTGCCAATATAAACCAATATATTTGAACATAATTTGACCTATGTACTAGAATAACAAATTGAATCTATACGAGAAACACTTTTACGATGTAGTGACGTTCACATTTCTTTAAAATATAGCTTAATCGAGTACCTATACCACATTTGGATTATTGACATAAGTGATTCCTTTTCTTTTATAGGGTGATTAAAATTATAATTTAAGTTGTGATGAAATAGTTTCACATATAAAAACACACACACACACACACACACACACACACACACACACACACACACACACACACACACACACACACACACACACACACACACACACACACACACCACACACACACACACACACACACACACACACACACACACACACACACACACACACACACACACACACACAGCAGAAACTTGCAACAAGCTTCACACACATTAAAGGAGAACAATAAGGGATACAGGCTCACACACAAGCCTCAGTCTCAGATTAAAGCTTGGGAAGAATTCAGCCACCCAAAATATTTGCAACATGCCCCAGCTGTATCCTATAGGCTGTATTCCATTGTGTATGGCACTGCTTCTTTTTTTTGGACCCCCTTCTTCCTCATGTTTAGCCACATTAGTTTAGAGATTTTAAGACGTTCGTCCCATTAGTTTGGCGATTTGAAGACCTTTCTCCCCATTTCTTCGTCAATATTAGGACTTTTTGTGCTATTTAGGTGACGGTTTCTTCCTGGCGAGCGAAAGCGAGCCTTAAATTTTAGGAGGAATTGGCCGGGTAATTTTTCTATCGAAAAATGTACACATTTATTTCAAAGGGAGGTTTTGAGGATGTTCTTTAAAGCTTGATGAAGGTCTAGCGAGGGGGAAAAAAAACATATATATATAAATAAATAGATAAAATATTAAACCCAACCCCCTTAACGTGGACAAGGTAACTATTGTAGTATATTATTATAGATAAAACTATGAATAAATAACAATGTATCTGACAGTGTACAGTTGGCCACATTAATTTGCACAGGTATACACTAGGCCTAGGTGATTTTATGTATAGAAGGAAAATTATTACAGTATGATTGAATTAGGAGTGTGTTTTCTTATGCAATAGTTAAATAATACGACCAATTAACAGCTTTATAGCAAAGTATTCTTGTAAATTACCGTAACCATACTATATTTCCTTCTATACATATCATGGAGTGTATACATATCAATGTCCGCGACTGTACATGTGGTCTATGGTGCAAGATATTTTTCGCGCTCACATGTTTACTGATCCGAAAAAAATATCCCTATTGTTCAAAACTATGGGAAGAAAGGATTACCCGTAACTCCTTCAATACGATGGAGGCATATAACAAAATCCTGGCTATCATTAGACGATGTTATTATAGCCTACTTGCGAAGAACCACCACGATTCTAAGAGGGTATGGTAATAAAAATATAATATATAATTTATAAATCCTATAGGTCTTTTCTCAACATTCAACAGGATACTCAATAATGTTGTCCAATGACGTAAATATATGTTGAAATGACGTCATTGGATTCAAGGGATTTAGGTGAAGGAGAGAGGGAGGAAGGATGTAGGATAGAGGGATACCGATATAGCTTACAAGACAAGCCACTTCATGATCCAACCTACTGGAGCTTATCCTATACTCAGGGAAGGTTGGTGAGGAGATACTGTTGGTGGAGATGAGAGAGTTGAAGGGAGGTAAGGTGAAAGGTGATACAATTTAGATATAGATAATCATATTTAAGTAATGATAGACAGAATGAAATCAGAAAGGATGAACGACAGGATAGACGGAGAAGGAACAACAGAATAGAATAATAGAAACAGACAAGAGAAAGGCAGACAACAAGGCCACAGAGGAAGGCTAGTGGGGGCAAAGTGGGGCAAGCTATAGAGGGGTGGACGAAAGAAGAGATAAACAGAACGAAATAGTATGGCCACAGGAAAGAAGAAATATAGGGAGGAGTAGTGAAGGAGGAATACACGGGAAGGAAACAGAAATACAGAGAGTGAGACCACAAAGGAAGGAATAAAGGGCGAAGGAGTGAAGGATGAATATACAGGAAGGACAAAGAAAGGCAGACAGAGAGACCAAAAAAAACAGGATAAAGGAAGGGAGGAATATGGAATATACAGAAAGGAAGAACAGAGACAGTAAGTGAGACCTCAAAGGAAAGAATAAAGAGAAAAGGAGTGAAGGAGGAACACACAGGAAGGAAGAAGAATGGCAGACAGAGAGACCACAGAGGCAGGATAAAGGAAGGAATAAAGGCCGCAGGAGTGAAGGAGGAATATACAGGAAGGAAGGAGAAAGCCGACAGAGAGACCACAAAGGAAGGATAAGGATAGAGGGATAGCGACAGATGGACCAAATAAAAGGCAGAAATAACGAAACAAAAAATTGGATAGAGAGGGGAGAAGGAGCACAAGGAGGGAGGGAAGGAAAAAGGGCAAAGGAATAAAGAGGAGAGGAAGGACAAGGAAAGATGGACAAAAGAAAAGGCAGATAATAGTCAGGGAGGGAGGAAAGGAGAGAGGGAGGAGAGGAAGGATAGGGAAGGGCAGGGAAGGAAAGGCAAACAAAAGGACATTAGATGGCCAGGGAGGGAGGGAAAAGATAAGATGGAGAAGGAATAGAGAGCAGAGGGAAGGAAGGGTGAAAGAAAAGGCAGAAAGAAGGAAATGAAAGAAAAGGCAGACAAAAGGAACAATAATTACCAGGGAGGGAGGTAAGGAGAGAGAGGGAGGAGGAGCAAAGGATGGCACTGGTGGGTTATGAGACGAGGAGGAACAAAGGAACAAGGACAGCCATGGAACGCAAGTGTGTGTGTGTGTATGTGGGTGTGTGTGTGTGTGTCCTACATGTGTATGCGTGTACCCAGGACGTACCCTTCGTGCGTGTATGTCTGTGTGTGCGTGAGTGTGGAAGCTGGCAATAATCCAGCTTCACGACTCAGCGTGACTTGTGTGGAGGCCAGGGAGAGAGAAAGAGAAAGAGAAAGAGAAAGAGAGAGAGAGAGAGAGAGAAGAAGAGAGACATAGGAGAGAGAGAGAGAGAGAGAGAGAGAGAGAGAGAGAGAGAGAGAGAGAGAGAGAGAGAGAGAGAGAGAGAGAGAGAGAGAGAGAGAGAGAGAGAGAGTCAGCAAAAAAGAGGTGTGATTGATCTTTATTTCTTCGTACATGAAGGTAAGTACTGTATTGTATTACATAGTTAATTAATCACGCTATAGGCTCGGGTACCTTGATTAGGGTTGGGCATACATAGGTTTACCACCGGCTGTTTATATCAGCATTATATAACAGGGTTTATACAAAAGTGTATTATATATTTTTGGTGATGTACCGTAGCTACTATATTTAAATTATATCAAACCGCGCATTACTAATCATTCTTTATATCTATCCAGGTGAATGTGGAAAACCTGTCCTGTGATAGTGGTAAGGTGTGTGTGTGTGTGTGTGTGTGTGTGTGTGTGTGTGTGTGTGTGTGTGTGTGTGTGTGTGTGTGTTACTCAGTTACTTGTTCGTCAAGGGGAATACACGCAATGCGAGCTAAGCTCATTATTATCGCGCCTCCTTACCTGGGAATGTATTGCGTGAAATGCATGCTAAGTGTTTTATGTACTGATTGGAATGGCTGTGGATGTGTGTGTAGTCTGTATTTAGCCAATTGGCGACATCGGAAACGAAGGCTTAGGGTGGATCTGTATGGTACCATTCTCACTATAGACGGTACCGTCTCGCCCGAAGGCTTAGGTAGCCATCAGCTTAGGTGAACCATATAGTCCAGTAAATCTAGCAATCATTTAACTGGACCTAGAACAAATTGTAATAGAAGGTTTTTTGGCTTTAACTTGTTTATTAGGTCCCTCTGATGAACATATAAAAAGTCTCCAACTTTTGGACACCGGGAAAGTGGTTAATTTGCATAAATTCAAGATGGCCGCCGTCCAAAGCTTCAATTTACAGATAACTTTTTTCTGGTTGCTCCTAGACCCTATAAATGTATTACAAACAACGTTTTTTGGCTTTAACTTGTTTATTAGGTCCCTCTGATGAACATATAAAAAGTCTCCAACTTTTGGACACCTGGAAAGTGGTTAATTTACAGCCGAAAAACCTTACAGACAGGCTGAACTGTCTCTTTCACAAGGGTGACACAGGCACTTTGTGCTTGTATGGGTTTTTTGACCTGTTGTCCCTCTTTTTTATAAAAAAAAAAAAAAAAAAACCATGACGTAGTATGACGTCATTCAGAGCCAATTATGTAATTCATGATAGGAGTTCGTATTCACTTGGATCATCGGTGCTTGCATCAAAGTTGCTATTTTGACAGAGTCCTTTACATTGACCACATGCACTGGAACATTCAAGCTCATTCCGTTTGCAACTACAGCGTTGAGTGTCACAGTTGCCCTTACACTGACATCTGACCAATTTCAGTAGTGAATCAGGAGCCACTGGCGAATCCATCGTCTTCGGTTCAAGCTGTCCCTTCCGCAGACACCAGCCCCATTTCTCGGGGTCCACACAGTTCCCCATCCATTCCTGGACCTGACAATAAACTCGGAACGAGTGGTATTTGGCTGCATCGGTTGTTGGGGGAAGGCTGTGAACTTCAACGGTAGTTGAACTTTTTGCCACCTTGTTGCAAAACTTTGTCTTTCGCAGTCCGTCAAGGGTGTCATTTCCTTTTCCCCCGTACAAATAAACCAAGGCCTTTTCACCAGCTGATGATATCGCGTCTTTACTTCCACTTTGGCAACAGAATGCTTCTATACATTTCAAGAAACCGTTGTCTTCCCTCACTTTCCTCAAGGCAGCCCCTTTACCAATACCATACAGTCGTGAGGTTGTGTCACATCCACAGAGTGCATGGACAACTGGCAGGACACGACAGATGCTTTCACCGAGAGCTTCTGCTACTGAGTTAATATGCCAACATTTCCCACCTTCCTTGCTCGACTTGAAGTACAAATCATTCATCCCTCGTTCCGCATAATGACACAACAGCACCAACAAGTCTGTGTCCTCACCTATCACATATGTCACGGTTTCCCTTGCATGCTCAATTCCCTTCTTCGCAATCATGACATCTGCATCTGCTGGCGCATTGACACAGTCAATTCCATTTGCCTTGAATGTTTCACACAATAAGTCAATGAAGTTTTGCTTATTGTCCGAGTTTGACAAGAAGTTTTCCTTTTTTGACCGAAGGGGCATGGTTGGAGTGAACATCACCTTTTGACCAAAGACTCCTTTTGATCGTCGATTGTGTGTCATGTCCTTGGTAGTAGGTCCTGATTTATAACCGTCAAATACAACCACCAGGTTGAGAAAGTTTTTGGAAACATGCTTCATGTACATGCTTGCAATGTCCTCAAATGTGTCACCCTTCTTCCATGGAATCCTTTGCAATAAGGAACCACCATCCAGAACATGGGTCACAGTCCTTTCTTCCTCAAATGATTCCAATGACGACTTGGGAACAACAGCAGCTATCTCATCTCCTAGCTGTGGTTTGTTGGCTTCCCTGAGCCTCCCCCACTTATCGAACAGAGCAGTAGGGTAGCTAGACAACTCATACGCAAAGACCTCTTCAACACCTAATTCCCTGTTATTAGCAAAGATGAGGAGCCTCTGGAAAAGGAGCTGTGGGTCGATTGGTACTTTTTCAGCACTGATTGTAACCTTTGCACCCAACGACTCAACTTGATCTTTCTTCCTAAATGAAAAGTCAAAAGCATTGCTACCTTCCATCTTCTGCACAATGTTCATACCAACCTCATACAGTAAATGAGGATTGGCCGAGGCTGGTCCTGTCACACCGTTGGCAATATTCCTGAGTTCATTTGATTCTTGAAATGGATCATAATCCTTGAAGAATGCGAGAACCTTCTCTGTGTCCTTCCTATCTCGTTCACGCCTTGCTTCAGTCATTTCTTTGTGCTGCTCAGAGGTGTGGAAATGCTTCCCTGTCAGTTCTTGCATAACTTCACTCACCTCAGCGCAGGCTGGCATAGCAAGTAACCAGCGCAGGCGTTGCGTTTCCTCCATGCCCCTACCACGTGTCAATCCACCATTCGTTTTCAAAGAGCGCATCAAAACCTGCTCTATAACCAAGTCGCTTGGCAGTCCTGCCCACAGCCGATCACTTCGGCGGATCACAAATAGACCGGAGTTCAATTGACAGAACATGTCTGGGTTGAGCTGCTCAAGTTCAATCATGTCTTGAATGTACACATGGGCTGACTTGGCATAATTGTTATGACCACACGCTGCAAAGTACGGCAACATCTCCTGGAGTGTTCCGAGGTACAGTAGGAAATCGCCCATTCTCAGTGCCCTCAGGAAGCGACGCAGCAGGTCAATCATGTCCATGTATTGAATCCATAGCTTTCCCATCTTATGCTCTGCTAAGGAGCTCTTCTCAGCTTTAAGTTTTTCAGAAATTCTGTTGAAAACGTCTTTACTGCAGACTTCATCCGGTGAAACGTCTTCACGCAACAGCTTATCCAAAAGATCTGCAGCCTCCTGGAAGTCCTTGCATGAAACAAGAAACAAGATGATGGGATTAGTATAGGCCTAGGCAAAATGTAATAGACAATAATGTGCAGTAAAGGTAGGGCTTGACCTAGAACAAATTGCAATAGAAGGTTTTTTGGCTGTAAGGTTTTTTGGCTGTAAATTAACCACTTTCCAGGTGTCCAAAAGTTGGAGACTTTTTATATGTTCATCAGAGGGACCTAATAAACAAGTTAAAGCCAAAAAACGTTGTTTGTAATACATTTATAGGGTCTAGGAGCAACCAGAAAAAAGTTATCTGTAAATTGAAGCTTTGGACGGCGGCCATCTTGAATTTATGCAAATTAACCACTTTCCCGGTGTCCAAAAGTTGGAGACTTTTTATATGTTCATCAGAGGGACCTAATAAACAAGTTAAAGCCAAAAAACCTTCTATTACAATTTGTTCTAAGTCCAGCCCTACTTTGACTGGTCTAATATGATACCCATCTCGCCTTGTACCATTTTTGCCAACCCCAGATGGGACGTCACAACGTCGTCCACTTATTCCAGGTACCTATTTAGAGCTCTACCTACTAGGCTACGGGCTGTGTGTGTGTACTTACTCTAGTTGTATTGCGGGAGTGAGCATGCTCGTTATTTCCCGCCTCCTATATGTGTAGGTGTTATATGTATCGTTGGAATGGCTGTGGATGTGTGTGTAGTCTGTATTTTTAGCCAATTGGCGACATCGGAAACGAAGGCTTAGGGTGGATCTGTATGGCACCATTCTCACTATAGACGGTACCGTCTCGCCCGAAAGCTTAGGTAGCCATCAGCTTAGGTGAACCATATGATACCCATCTCGCCTTGTACCATTTTTGCCAACCCCAGATGGGACGTCACAACGTCGTCCACTTATTCCAGGTACCTATTTACAGCTAGGTGAACTGAGGCTAACACATGAAAGGAGACAAGCCCAATTTGTCTCCGCCCGGCCGGGGATTGAACCCCCGACCCCTCGTGTGTGAGACGAGAGCTCTACCTACTAGGCTACGGCTGTGTGTGTGTGTGTGTGTGTGTGTGTGTGTGTGTGTGTGTGTGTGTGTGTGTGTGTGTGTGTGTGTGTGTGTGTGTGTGTGTGTGTGTGTGTGTGTGTAAGTGTGTGTGTGTGTGTGTGTGTGTGTGTGTGTAAGTGTGTGTGTGTGTAAGTGTATGTGTGTGTATGTGTAAGTGTGTGTGTGTGTGTGTGTGTGTGTGTGTAAGTGTAAGTGTGTGTGTGTGTGTGTGTGTGTATGTGGAGGAGTAGTCTTTGTGTGAGAGGCGAGGGAAATCTGTGTGACTTTATTTTGGACTGTCTGTATTGATCTACGGTAAGTATAATAGGCCCAAACTGCACATGGCTATAAGCCCATAACATTGATATTTTCTGCCCAACTGTAACCGAAGTAATGTATCAAAAATATGTATCGTATAGAAATGTATGATTGTCTGCCCGCATCAACTCTGGGGGGCGGTAAATTAAGCCAAAACTCACTCACTCACCCACTCACTCTCACACACTCTCTCTCTCTCTCTCTCTCTCGTGTGTATGTGTGTGTGTTGGGGGAGGTGTTGCAAGGAGAATCAATGCTGAAAGGGGAGGGGTGAAAGGAGATATATTATGAGAGAGAGAGAGAGAGAGAGAGAGAGAGAGAGAGAGAGAGAGAGAGAGAGAGAGCGAGAGCGAGAAATTAGTCTTGCTTTCATAACACGCAGATTAGACTATATAATCTAACAATCCGTTTTTTGTGTGTGATTGAGGGAGGCAAAAGGCATAACTGCCTATAGCGAGTGCCCCCCCCCCCCATAGTTGAAAGAGTGACAGGGCCAAAATCAAGGGACGTTCAAGCCAAAATGCCTGGACACACGGAGTTTGAAGCAATTTAAGTCATAGGAAGAGGGAAAGACTGATTCTGGGAGAGAGTTCCAGAGCTCAGCTGTTGAGTAGAAGAAAGTTTGAGAGTAACGTTTCACTCTTGGGTTGGAGAGTTGCACAGAGTAGGGGTGGGATTGAGTTGCAAGACGGGTACCCCGTGCCCTACGTAAAGGAGGTGGTATGCACTGGGATAGCTCTGAGGAACACTGATTATTATAGTAGCGATAGAATAGCGAGAGAGATGCAACATTGCGGCGGAGAGAGATTGCAGAGAGTTGGTGAGTGGACGGGAGTTAATGATACGAAAGGCCTTCCTTTCAACTTTGTCTAGGAGAGCGGTGTGAGAGGAACCTCCCCACACATGTGAACAATACTCAATACAAGGGCGCACTATGCCCCTGTACAGAGCAAGAAGCTGTGCAGGGGAAAAGAACCCCCTAAGGCGGTTGAGCACACCCAGCTTCTGGGAGGCTGCCTTAGCAAGACTGGTAATATGGTCCTTCCAAATGAGAGCAGAAGAAAAAGAGACACCAAGAATATTGGTATAGAACACAAACCAACATGAGCTCAACAATAAGACCTACAGTACGACATTATTCAAGTCAGATAGTAGCGAGTCTCCACCCTAACAGGCCACCTATTATCAGATATAACATATTTATGTTGTATTGATGAAGGCTAGGTATCATTATACACTAGAAAATTCAATTGTGTAGATGGTTATAACGCACAGATAATACGATATAAATAATAAAGTCCTTGACGTCCTAGCCATATATATACATTACAATCGGATCTTAGCTAATAAAACTATATCAACGATAATATTAATTATTATTAATACTCTCTCTCTCTCTCGCTCTCTCACTCACTCACTCACTCACTCTCTCTCTCTCTCTCCCTGTCAAACTACCTTAACAAGCCATCGTAATGACCCAGTAAACTAGTGGAGCAAACAGCCTGGGTGCCCCCCCAAGTCATTCGACAAATTTAGGTTCGTGCACCTAACCAATTTACCGTCCTCACAGTTGCGAACATTGAGATTAACCCTTTCAGTGCGATGATGCCTGTATCGCTTTTATCCTGGTTTATCATCAGACGGTTATATTTAGTGTATTAACCCCTTCTGTACCGGCGACGTCTTCTTCATTTTATTCTAGCTAGGCTATATTTATACGATGTTGTACAACTTAAGAAGGATCTGTGGTAGTAAAAAAAAAAAAAGGGTCAAGTGAGATACTTCGAAGCCTGATAATTGCGGGAGGCCCTTTTTCAACTTTATATTATCAACTAATAGTAGCCAAAATATAGTTAGAAGGACTTCACCGGTACTGAACGGGTTAAGTACCGTCCCTGTGGAAGTCAGTGGGCTAAATTAACTTTTACTCCTTCGATTCCTTAACGTCCTTCCTAAGCTAAGATAAATCGTTTGTCATTATCCAGAATACAGTTAAAAGGGCATCATCGTACTGAAAGGGTTAACAGGCCATCGTAATGGCCTAGTAAACTATTGGAGCGAACAGCCTGGGTGGCTCCAAGTCATTAGACAAGTTTAGGTTGATGGGTGACAGGGGACCGATGAAACAAATCTAGTATATGTTTTCGTGGAGGGAAATTATCTTACCTAATCATATATTGCTTTGTTTTGAGTGCCAGTGGGGTGTTTTGAACGTTTTTTTTAGGCCTTGGCTCTTAACCCTTAAAGATCGGGGTCGGACTTAAGTCCGGTTCCAATTTGCAGCAAGTTAGGAGCATTATTAAGGCTTTTAAAGGGTTAAAATAGAGTGCAAATGGCCGGGAGCGCAGCGGGCCAGACAGCCGACTCCCAGGGCTTACCGCCGCCCATTAACTCATGTTCCCTGTGTTCTCGAGAGGCCAGCAGTGAGTATAGCTGGGAAAAATATGCCGCTATACGCTAAACTCCCATGTTACTGGTATCACTGTATGAGAACCACGAGTCCTACGTAGCTCGTTCTGGTCTCATTTTGAAGCTTTTAGCGCCTAGTTTTTTGCTAAATAATGTTTTTTTTATGCAGATACTTGATTTATCATGCAGGAGGGCCTGAATATGCCCAAATAAGCCCAAAAAACCCCGCTAGACAAGGGTTAAGAGGACCTTTGCCTTTGCCCACCAAACCTCTTATGAGGTAGGCTAGTTCGCCTTTCCCAGGTTAACAAGTTTGGAAAGGCTCTGGGAAGACGGAGGGGTAATCGAGAGCTTATTTTTCCTCTTTGACTGCTTTAGAGGTCCATTTTAACCCCTTCAGTATTTGAGGACGCATTAATTCCTTGTATAATGATAATCGGTAGACGATATTATCTAGTTTAGAGAGGAAAAGTGGAAGTCAGAGGGAGACCAGAAAAACCAACCATCTCCCCTTAAATCGCACACAAAAACAGACGACCTCCCCCTTAAATCGCACACTTCCACCCCAATGCGTCACCCATCGGCACCTGGTTGATTAATTAACGGGCAGGCACCGAGGCGTCCACAATTTATTGATCTAATTAGCCTAGTAATATATTACAGTTATTGCATCACATGAGAGAGAGTGTGTGTGTGAGAGTGTGTGAGTGAGTCAGAGTGTGTGTGTGTGTGTGTGTGTGTGTGTGTGTGTGTGTGTGTGTGTGTGTGTGTGAGTGAATGAGTCTGACTGGAAAGTGTATTTATTTGTTTGTGTTTCGATCTTTCTTTATTTGTTTGTGCTTCGAGCTATTCTTTAACCGTTATTTCATCCCTTTACGTCATCGCCGAGTAGCCATTTTATCAACCCTAGCCCCAACACTAACATCCATGCCTTGTTGACCGAACGATAAAAGGGTGGGCGAGAGATACCACGATAACACAAAGGCCACCACGGCTGTGATAAGATAATATACCATGATAACAAAAGATAATAAAGCTGGGCCAACCAACCACACCTCGATCCACGTTATCCACCCACTGGCAAAACATATATAATAATAACACACACACACACACACACACACACACACACACACACACACACACACACACACACACACACACACACACACACACACACACACACACACATTCATACCGTACTATAGTTTATGCATTGCCATTAGATAAAATAGCTGGTAGTAGAAATGGCTAGGCTACGTGAGATATATGATAGTAGAAATGGTTAGGCTACGTGAGATATATGATAGTATAAATGGTTAGGCTACGTGAGATATATGATAGTAGAAATGGTTAGGCTACGTGAGATATATGGTAGTAGAAATGGTTAGGCTACGTGAGCTATATGATAGTAGAAATGGTTAGGCTACGTGAGCTATATGATAGTAGAAATGGTTAGGCTACGTGAGCTATATGATAGTAGAAATGGTTAGGCTACGTGAGCTATATGATAGTAGAAATGGTTAGGCTACGTGAGATATATGGTAGTAGAAATGGTTAGGCTACGTGAGATATATGGTAGTAGAAATGGTTAGGCTACGTGAGATATATGATAGTATAAATGGTTAGGCTACGTGAGCTATATGATAGTAGAAATGGTTAGGCTACGTGAGATATATGGTAGTAGAAATGGTTAGGCTACGTGAGATATATGATAGTATAAATGGTTAGGCTACGTGAGATATATGGTAGTAGAAATGGTTAGGCTACGTAAGATATCTGATAGTAGAAATATATGGTAGTAGAAATGGTTAGGCTACGTGAGATATCTGATAGTATAAATGGTTAGGCTACGTGAGATATATGATAGTAGAAATGGTTAGGCTACGTGAGATATATGATAGTAGAAATGGTTAGGCTACGTGAGATATATGATAGTAGAAATGGTTAGGCTACGTGAGATATATGATAGTAGAAATGGTTAGGCTACGTAAGATATCTGATAGTAGAAATATATGGTAGTAGAAATGGTTAGGCTACGTGAGATATCTGATAGTATAAATGGTTAGGCTACGTGAGATATATGATAGTAGAAATGGTTAGGCTACGTGAGATATATGATAGTAGAAATGGTTAGGCTACGTGAGATATATGATAGTAGAAATGGTTAGGCTACGTGAGATATCTGATAGTATAAATGGTTAGGCTACGTGAGATATATGATAGTATAAATGGTTAGGCTACGTGAGATCAATCAAAGCCTGAATAGAATCGTCTAATACCGGTAATTGCCCAAGTATTACGTAAAGGAGGTTGCCGGTACATAAAGGAGGTTGCCGGTACATAAAGGAGTTTGCCGGTACGTAAAGGAGGTTGCCGGTACATAAAGGAGGTTGCCGGTACATAAAGGAGTTTGCCGGTACGTAAAGGAGGTTGCCGGTACATAAAGGAGGTTGCCGGTACATAAAGGAGGTTGCCGGTACATAAAGGAGGTTGCCGGTACATAAAGGGTTAACTTCCTTATAGCCCAAAACTCGTAAGTGATCAATTGCAACTACAACGGGTATAGGCAAACACTTTTTTGATTTCATCATCCAATAATAAGCTAAACGAAAACTGTGGGAATTCGTGCTGTTTCGGAGTGTAAACGGATTACTATTGCCATTTCTAAAAGCCAGTTATTTCGTACATTAATACTATCTGGTCCGACGTCTTGTGGGTTGTTATATGTTTAATTAATATTGAGGATCTTGCTTGCATTTGCCATTTTCGAGCAATGTACTGTAGTTTGTCCCCTAGGCTAACAAAAATGCCTTCCAAGACTTCAAGCTAAATGTTTAAATTTTTCGGCTGATGGTACAGAATGGGTTAAGAATACAAGGACTTCACTCCTATACCCTGTCTACAATCCAGCGGCTACAACGGGTCCAGGCCAAATCACTGGTGGGGGTGCTCTGTCAGCCTACAATCAGGAACACGGGGGGAATTTGATAGTCTGGGTATTTATGGCCCGTTTCTCCTTGTTTCTGGGATATTCGTTCTTTTAAAGGTGGGTGGTTGGGTGTAATGGCGGGGTGTGTGTGTGTGTGTGTGTGTGTGTGTGTGTGTGTGTGTGTGTGTGTGTGTGTGTGTGTGTGTGTGTGTGTGTGTGTGTGTGTTAACCCCTTCAACAAAATTACGTCATTTTCATCATATTCTGGTTACCATTAGGCGATTTTGTAAGCTTATAATCTACCTCTTGGACTAAATGGAGTAAATACGATCCCAATAAACCCTCTGGATAACATAGGTCCTTCTTAAACTGCATACAATCGTCTATTTTTAGCCAGCATTAAAGGTATATAGGCGTCATCGTGCTAAAGGGGTTAAGGGGGGTCACCGTTTTTTATTTTATCTTTCTCTCCTTTTCTCTCTTTCCCTGACTTGTATCCATTCGGCCCCATTCAGCCAACTGTTTATCCCCATCCAGGTGTCGATTTCTTACTGGCGAGCGATAGCGAGCCAGCATTGTATGGAGAAATCCGGCTTCGCCGGAGAATTTTTTTTATCGAAAAATTTACAAATTTAGCTTGCTGTCAAAAAAAAAATATATATATATGCTGGCTCCCTACCGCTCGCCAGTGAAATATTGACACCTGGATGGGGGTAAACGTTTTAAAATAGTAGGCTGAATGGGGCCGAATGGATACAAGCCAAAGAGAGAGAGAGAGAAAGAGACAAAAAGCGAGGTGGGCTCCCTTAACCATGAAGCAGCAGGTACCGGTGTACTGGAGTAGGTCACCTCCTCTATCATCCCCCCCCCCAACACTTCAAGTGGGTATTTCCCTTCATTAGCCTGGTTAACCCTATCTAAACTGTAGGTGGTCTTTGTTACCACTCGTTTCACCTCATTCGTTGGATTATAAGCCGTTTCATCCCATTCAGGTGTTAATTTCTTTTGGACGAGCAATAACGAGCCTGCAAATTAAAGTGACGACATAATATACAGTATAGGGAATCATCAGATGTCAAATCTCAATTAACCCTCTAACTCTGACAACTACCTCCGAAATTGAGTATCATTATCTACAAGCAGCTTAAATAAAACATAATTGGCTTTAAATAATTGAAAGTTTCCTCCCAATACACTCTTAATTACTTGAGGCGGTTAGGCTATCACACTACCCTTAAGTTTAGTGCAAAAATATTCGTAATACACATAATTATATATATATATATATATATACCTTGAGACTTCTGTTAATTGATTATAGGCTATATAGGATTTTTTTTTTTTTTGTACACCAAACTTCAGTTACAACTTCAATATATGCATGTTAGGTGTACTTTATTCAGTCTTGATAAACTGTATACCGATACTCAAAACTATGGACAAAATATGATATTACCAATCTAAATAAACTTTAAACCGGTACTTAACATAATGGACAAATGATGATATTACCAATCTCCAAGAAAGTTTTCCTCCTTTGATACAACCTCTCTCTGGCGTCCTGGAAAGCGTACCTGGAAAGACAGAAAACACTGGGTGTTACAGATGTAGGCTATACAATAATATGTGGCACAATACATTTATATCAGGAACAATTTACTCATATTGTTTAAAGGGAAATTTTCACTAAAGGGATTATTTTTCGAACCTCCTTCTCCCTCATGTTTAGCCCCATTAGTTTTGATATTTTTAGACGCTCCCCCCGACAGTTTGGGGATTTTAAGTAATTTCGCCCATTTTCTGTAATTTTTAAGACCTTTCGTGTCATTTAGGTGTCGATTTTTTTCCTAGCGAGCGATAGAGAGCCTGTAATTTAAGAGGAACCGGCCTTCGGCCAGGACATTTTCCTACCGAAATATGTACACATTCAATTCGAAGGGGTGTCTTGGGGTTATCTTTTTTAAGCTTGATGGAGGTCTAGGGAGGAAACTAAAAAATAATAAATATATATACAAATAAAGTAGGCGTGCCGTTTCGCCCAAAATCGAAACGGCATACCCAACTCTGCGATCGGTCACCATCATCACTACCAGTCACTATCATCATTAATATCATCAGCACTACTACTATTATAATCATCACTACTACTCTCACCATCATCACTACTACTCTCATCAGCACTACAACTTTCACCATCATCACTACTACTTACCAACATCACTAATACTGTCACCATCTTACAATCATCATCATAAATACTATTATGACCATCATCACTACTACTAGTACTGTCACCATCATATCTACTACTGTTATCATCACTACCATCAATCACTACTGTCATCATTATCACTAAATCTACGACCATCATCACTGCTATAATCACCATCATCACTACTATCAACATTATCCCCAGTATTACTACCATCACTTCTATTGTCAACTAAACTAAATTAGACGTGCCGTTTCGACCAAAATCAAAACGGCATACCCAACTATGCAAAGGGTTACCATCATCACTAATATTACCGCCATTATTACTACTACTATAATCATCACTACAATTGTCACCATCATCACTACTACTACCATCATCACTAATATTATCACCATCATCACTACTACTATCATTATCTATACAATTGTCACCTTCTAATGTCAACTAAACTAACTTAACTTTACAAATGCGGGCAAGTTTTGTTTTCTCGCCCCCTTAACGATGACGTTCTGTGTGAGTGTGCCCCCTACGGGGCACACACTCACAGAACGCCATAATCATTGCTTGGAAATAGGTAATAGGGTGGGAGGTGGGGGGGTCCTGAAGGGGGGCGGGGGCAAAACATGTTTTTGGACCTAAGATAATAACTATTGCACAAATTCAAATTTTTTTGTTTTAATTACCGTCGCATTCACGCACCGAAGGTTCGTGTGAAGTTTGGTGAAAATCCGTCAAACGGTCTAGGAGGAGTTCTCGGACAGACAGACAGACATTTCGGTTAGCATTACGGGGGGCGATACCACTCTGCTTACGCAGAGTTGATAACATAATTTTGTAGTGCAATAATATCCTACTGCCTTAACCCCTTTAGTACCGAGTTGTCCTTGTCTTTATAATCTGGGTATTCTTAGACGATTTTATCCAGCTTAGGGAGGATGTGTAACATTTAAAAGGCTTCAAACTATCTCGATTACCCATTTTCAATACCACGGTTTCCTCCTAAGCTGCATACAATCGTCTACGCTATATACAGCTGGAATAACACAAAATGCATCCTCGGTACTGAAGGGGTTAATAAGACCCAGGAATGTAGGGAATTTCTAAGTTTGAGACAAATGGCCCATACAGTACAGATATTCATGTAGGGAGAAAAGAGCCAGTCAATGCAACAATAGAGAGAGAAAGAAGAAAGAGAATGAAGCAAGAAGGAGAGAAAGAAAAAAAGGCTGAAGCAAGAAGGAAAGAATAAAGCAAGAAGGAAAGAATGAAGCAATAAGGAGAGAGAGAAGAATGAGAATGCAGCAAAAGAGAGAGAGAGAGCATAACCCACAAGATGATATATACGAGAACTAACAACGTCTACTCCATTGTCCCGTCGGGGCCTTTTTTTTTTTTTTTTTTTTTTTTTTTTGTATGTGATTGAGGGAGGCAAAAGGCATAACTGCCTATAGCGAGTGCCTCCCCCATAGTTGAAAGAGTGACAGGGCCAAAATCAAGGGACGTTCAAGCCAAAATGCCTGGACACACGGAGTTTGAAGGAATTTAAGTCATAGGAAGAGGGAAAGACTGATTCTGGGAGAGAGTTCCAGAGCTCAGCTGTTGAGTAGAAGAAAGTTTGAGAGTAACGTTTCACTCTTGGGTTGGAGAGTTGCACAGAGTAGGGGTGAGATTGAGTTGCAAGACGGGTACCACGTGCCCTACGTAAAGGAGGTGGTATGCACTGGGATAGCTCTGAGGAACACTGATTATTATA
>CM064503.1:5415220-5445220 GCA_032716605.1 Paralithodes platypus | reverse complement strand
CTGCCATCATCACCATTACTATGATATTGTCATCATCACTACAACTTTCACCATCATAGGGGGGTTGAGGAGGGGGCTGTTAGGGGGGGGGGGTTTACCTAAGATCATAACTATTGCACAAATTAAAAAAAAAAAATTGTAATTACCGTCGCATTCACGCACCGACGGTTCGTGTGAAGTTTGGTGAGAATCCGTCAAACGGTCTAGGAGTTCTCGCCCTCTTCTGGAATACTGCGTTCAATGCTGGTGCCTTTATTACCAAAAAGACATAAACAAGCTAGAACGAGTTCAACGTAGAGTTACCAAAATGATACCTAGCCTAAAGAACAAACCATACGAAGAGCGTCTTAGAGAATTAAATCTATTTCCTTTAACCCAGCGCAGATTAAGAGGTGACTTAATTCAAGTGTTCAAAATCATCAAAGGCATCGACAATATGAACTGTAGTAAGTACTTCACTATCGACCAATCTAATTACACACGGGGAAACGGTTGCAAAATTATTGGTAAATCTTTTAACTCACACGAATCTAAGAATTTCTTCTTCAATCGAGTTGTCAACTTGTGGAATGGGCTTCCCCGAGACGTTATAGACTGCAGCACCGTTGATTCATTTAAATTCCGCCTAGACAATATCTCGCATCAAACCCGCGACTGACTGCGTTTGTAAATGAATAACTTTATTTTATCCTCCCCTCAGTTACTAACCCATATGTCCCCTACTAACTTCCTAGTCCTG
The DNA here is from genome assembly GCA_032716605.1 of Paralithodes platypus. Classification (NCBI taxonomy): domain Eukaryota; kingdom Metazoa; phylum Arthropoda; class Malacostraca; order Decapoda; family Lithodidae; genus Paralithodes; species Paralithodes platypus. Next base: position 5,444,481 of record CM064503.1, on the reverse strand, counting down.
CCACGTTAGTGGCAGGGCAGTAGTTCCCTTTCCAATGTTCCCTTACCCACTCTAAACCACTGTTTGGACACTTGATCCTCAGTGTTTTAGAGGACAAGCAGCCTAGAAGGGTCACTAGATCTGTTGTTGCTTGATTTCCTTTGTACTCCTTTGTACATTTCGGTTAGCATGTACCACTATACGGGGGGCGATACCACTCTGCTTACGCAGAGTTGATAAAGTAGACGTGCCGTTTCGCCCAAAATCAAAACGGCATACCCAACTCTGCGATGAGTCACCATCATCACTTACTAGATTTATTTCCAGCTGAGAGTCGAGAATCGTGGATGTGGCAGGTGCGTACTAATGTTCCGTGATTGGTCGGAGTGAATGTGTTTTATTCCGTGGGCTGTTTGTGATAAACATTGAAATAACTGTTTCATTGTAATTATTTGACTCATCATATCTACAAAGTATAATAGTGTCTTCTATTATAAATCTCGTAAATGCCGTTTAGCATGATAGTTTGCAATACAAGCAGGCATTAACCAAACATGCACCTGTACCAAAGTCAACTGATGCCCGAACGAACACTTGCAGTTCAGTACACTAATCGTATTTGAAAATTAAATGACATTTGACTGTTTAAGCGCGTATAAAAAAGTAGTAAAACACTTTAGTACATGTAATATAGGGGTGCAATGCCTGGTGAGTTATCTGCTCAACAGGTGGCGTTGTGTGTGTGTAAGTGTGAGAGTCCGAGTGTAGGGGATGAGACAGTGAAGCACGGGAACGAGGTGGCTTCAGAGATGGGGTCGTTTCGGGCCATGAGTGAGCACCGTGCCTCATGTGAAGGCAAGATGGCAGGTGCTCGTTGTACTCTACGTGCTTCACATGTCTCACTCCCTAGACTGGAACAAGACCTCACGGGCTTCACTGTTCATTGTAAAACGGTGAATGTTAAGGCTCTCAGCCTATGCCCGAGAGGAAGTAAGTTGGAATATAGAAAGAAGGAAAAAAAAAAAGTACTACATTTAAAGTAAAGTGGTTGGAACAGCCGTTCCTGAGGCGGGAAGTCTAAATCTATTGAACAGACTGTTATCAAGCTTCTCACTCAGGGGTATATTAATGTAAATATATTCATGGGTATACACATTTATGTAGCCAATGCTATTTCTTGTATTTTACTTGTACGAAAATCGGGTAGCCTACAGCTGTGAAGATATTCATTCTCCTTTTGTTTACCCTCAACACTGCCTCACCAAGCCTAAAAACCACTTGCGAGTTTCAGGCTATAATCAATTGGTTAAGTTATCACTGGTTGGGATGGTATTGGTTCAGATGGTTACTGGTTGAAATGGTAACTGGTTGACTTGAGACTGGTTTGGATGTCAGTGGTTGAGGTTGCATGGTTAAAACTGACATGGAACCAGCTTTCTCAGCTAAATCGTTTTTGTTTCTACTTTCTCTGCTTAGCCTAATCTTTTCTATTAGGCTTATATCTTTTTCTGATTAATCTTTTCTGTTCTATCTTATCTACAATACTCATTCATTGAGCTTTTTCTCTTCCTTCTCGCTGCTTTCATTGGATGGGTGGATGTGAATTGACTGCTTGTGATGTTCAGGGCAAAAGGAAGTTGGAGCTGTAGACATCGATATTTAGCAGAATTAACAGCGAAAATGCGGTTGTAAATTAAATTATACATAACCATCATAACCCTACATTATTATTGTACTTTTGTTTAGTATTTATTATAGCCTGAAACTCGCAAGTGGTTCATAGGCTTGGTGAGGCAGTGTTGAGGGTAAACAAAAGGAGAATATCTTCACAGCTGTAGGCTACCCGATTTTCGTACAAGTAAAATACAAGAAATAGCATTGGCTACATAAATATATGTATACCCATGAATATATTTACATTAATATACCCCTGAGTGAGAAGCTTGATAAGTCTGTTCAATAGATTTAAACTTCCCGCCTCAGGAACGGCTGTTCCAACCACTTCCCCCCTCCCCCAACAGTACATTTAATAAATTCCATGAACATGTAGGCTACTTTAAATGTAGTACTTGCCTTAGATTACATGTACTAAAGTGTTTTACTACCTTTTTATACGCGCTTAAACAGTCAAATGTCATTTAATTTTCAAATACGATTAGTGTACTGAACTGCAAGTGTTCGTTCGGGCATCAGTTGACTTTGGTACAGGTGCATGTTTGGTTAATGCCTGCTTGTATTGCAAACTATCAATGCTAAACGGCATTTACGAGATTTGTAATAGAAGACGCTATTATACTTTGTAGATATGATGAGTCAAATAATTACAATGAAACAGTTATTTTAATGTTTATCACAAACAACCCACGGAATAAAACACATTCACTCTGACCAATGACGGAACATACAGTGCGCATCTGCCACATCCACGATTCTCGACTCTCAGCTGTAAATAAATCAAGTATAGTCACTATCACCATTACTATCATCAACACTACTACTATTATAGTCATCATTACTACTCTTACCATTATCACTACTACTCTCATCATCACTACTACTGTCATCATCACTACAACTTTCACCATCGTCACTACTACTCACCATCATCACTAATACTGTCACCATCATCACTACTGTCATCATTATCACTACAACTATCATTGCTTGTCACCATCATCACTACTACTAGTACTGTCACCAACATATCTACAACTGTTATCATCATCACTGCTGTCATCATCACTACAACTACAACCATCACTACTATTATCACTACAATTACCATCATCACCACTATCATCACCATTATCACTACAATTACCATCATACCCACTATTAATACCATCACTTTTAATGTCACCATCATCACTACTGTCATCATTATCACTACAACTATCATCATTGCTTGTCACCATCATCAATACTATTATGACCATCATCACTACTACTAGTACTGTCACCATCATATCTACAATTGTCATCATCACTACCATCATCATCACTACAACTACAACCATCATCACTACTATTATCACTACAATTAGATGTGTGTGTGAAAATCCGTCGAACGGTCTAGGAGGAGTTTTAAGAAAGACAGACAGACGTCTCACCATTATCATCACATCTGTGATCTCTCTCTCTCTCTCTCTCTCTCTCTCTCTCTCTCTCTCCATGAACCATAACTTACCATTGGGAACTCTTTTCTACCCACCTACCTTCCTTCCAACAATTGTTTCAACACTCCTTCCTCCTTCTCTCTTTCCCCTCTCCCTCCAACTCTTTCTCACTTTTCTCTTTACTCTCTCCCTTCCCCTCCTCCTCCCAATCCCTCTCACCTCCTTCACTACCTTCCTCTCTTCTCCTTTCTCCCCTCTCTTTTCGTACTCCTGATCTTACCAACTCTGGACCCCTCTGTCCATAATTTAGAATTGGAAACTACGTCCTACCTTTCCTTCACAATTGTTCCAAAACTTCTTCATCGCCCTTCCCCCTGTTCTACTCACTCTCACTCTCACTACCTTCTTCCTCTCTTCTACCTTTTCCTCTTTTCCCTTCTCTTTCCTGCCCCGTAGGGTCACACACACAGGAAATAGGTACAAGGGGGGGGGGGGGGGCATTTTTGTTTTGTTTTACCTAAGATCATAACTATTGCACAATTTCAAAGTCTTTTTTTAATTACCGTCGCATTCACGCACCGAAGGTTCGTGTGAAGTTTGGTGAAAATCCGTCAAAAGGTCTAGGAGGAGTTCTCGGACGGACAGACAGACAGACTGACAGACATTTCGGTTAGCATGTACCACTATACGGGGGGCGATACCACTCTGCTTACGCAGAGTTGATAACCAATAAACACGCTCATCTCCCCTTAAGTTGGGATAGGCTAAGGTATGCTGTGTTTCTCTACCCATTCTATTTCCCCGTGCCATATCTTGCAACATTCGGGGGAGGAGGTAATGAGGCAATAGATTACCGGTATGTAAATGAGAAGGTCCGGGGTCCCAAGTGTTTTACGTGGACAAGGGGGAATGGAAGGAACTGGCTCCCACTTAATTAAAACACTTATATATAGCATTTAATTATTAAAATACCCGCTACCTAGCTAGATTAATTTCAGAATACATAACGCATTTTTATTATCAAAGCTGTAGAACTTAAATATAGTATGTGGAATTAATATAGACAGTATATACTGTGTGTGTGTGTGTGTGTGTGTTTCAAATTCCGAAGAAGAACACTGAAAATTCGTGCACACGGCATAAATGTATTGACCGTACCTACATCAATGAACATGTTAAATAATATCAAGATATAGTCCATTACTACGATCCTATTTAGGTTTTTGTTATTAACGAAAGTATTGTACCGGTACATATTTAGTCCACCGTGAGGCTAAACATTCAAGTAATTAAGGGGAGATCGATTGTTTTTCTAGATCCCCTTCTCCCTCATGTTTAACCCCATTAGTTTGCATATTTTAATACGTTTGCCCCATTAGTTTGTCGATTTTAAGGCCTTTCGCCCTATTTATTTGTCAATATTAAGAACTTTCGTGCTATTTAGGTGTCGTTATCCCTGGCGAACGATAGTGAGCCTGTAATTTTGGAAGAACCGGCCGGGACATTTTTCTACCGAAAAATTTACAAATTTATCTACAAGCGGGATCTAATGGATGTGGTTTTTTTTTTTTTTTTTTTTTTTTGTATGATGGAGGTCAATGGAGGAAACTAGATTTTGTTTTTTGTGTTTTAAATCGACCAAAAAGCGAACCATCCCTCCTTAAACAAGTACTGTAACTAATGTGTACAATAACGGGAACTTGTAAACAAAGGAGATCAGTTCATAAAATCATCCACAGGTATAACGTATATTGTACTAGTGATTCTTAGCTTAGTATGAGTCAGAGTATGAAATATATTAATGTAATTGAATGTAAATAGATAAGTTACCCCATTACATAATACTGTCCTCAAACTACAAATGTCTGACCAACATTTCGTAATATCTGTCGACACCTTTAGCTATACTAAAAAAATATATACGTTTATACCGCTCCATATACGGTACGGTACATAAATATATACGTTTATACCGCTCCATATACGGTACGGTACATAAATATATACGTTTATACCGCTCCATATACGGTACGGTACATAAATATATACGTTTATACCGCTCCATATACGGTACGGTACATAAATATACGTTTATACCGCTCCATATACGGTACGGTACATAAATATATACGTTTATACCGCTCCATATACGGTACGGTACATAAATATATACGTTTATACCGCTCCATATACGGTACGGTACATAAATATATACGTTTATACCGCTCCATATACGGTACGGTACATAAATATATACGTTTATACCGCTCCATATACGGTACGGTACATAAATATATTACAATGCCATTTCAAAAATCCATTATCGGAACAACTTGAGTGTATTTCACAGATATTAACCAAGCATATGCATGCAAGGAATAGCGAAAACGGCATTATTGGATTATAAATTTGCAAGAACCTAATACGGAGAAGGTTTATCATGCGTGGATTTCAGAAGACACTACTAATATGTTGAGAGAGAGAGAGAGAGAACACATTCATGCACCTCGTATATATATATATATATATATATATATATATATATCTTCAAATGAGAAAATTTATTGTCATTACGACTTCAATCTCTCTCTCTCTCTCTCTCTCTCTCTCTCTCTCTCTCTTTCAAAGTTTTTCGCAAGACCGATTACAAAAGTTTGAAAACTTTCTTTTCTAGGCTCGCTTTTTCCCAACTGGTTCATTTAGAAGCGCTTCCAGGACGAAACATTAATCCATCACTAGATTTAGTTTATATTAAAACTTAAGATTCGTAGATTTGGTTAATTATTCTATAATCCTGTTTCTAGCATTTTGAATAACCCCTTAAATGTGACTAGTGTGTTTATGTTAATGATTATGTATATATACTGTGTGTGTATATATATATATATATATATATATATATATATATAATATATATATATATATATATATATATATATATATATATATATATATATATATATATATATATATATATATATATATATATATATATATATATATACCGGTATATATATACACACACACACCTAATTTAGATTACCGTAAGTATTTGATAAAACTCTCTAAATGTGACTCATATGTTGATATTTTGTTCACTGTAATATTAGATGAATGTGATAAGATATACAGATTACATAGTTAATGAGTTTGATAACCAATAGGCCTACTGGTATTATAAAGATGTTCAGTTACATAATATTCTTTTTGGTGCACAAAACGTCCAAGATGAATCAAGGTATTTTACTCAACATCAATGCCAAGTACATGACTTACAGTAAAAGCAAATAATATCGCCATAAGAAGCAAGTGTGTGTGTGTGTGCGTGTGCGCGTGCGTGCGCGTGTCTGTGCTATGTGTGTGTGTGTGTGTGTGTGTGTGTGTGTGTGTGTGTGTGTGTGTGTGTGTGTGTGTGTGTGCGTGCGCGTGTGTCTGTGCTGTGTGTGCGTGTGTGTGTGTGCGTTTTTTTATAGGTCCTTCCTACAAGTTGCATGGAGGAGAATCTGCCATTGGACACCTATAATGAATAACTACATAAATAAATATATTAGCATATGAAAGGGGTGACCGTACTAAACAATGCACACTTTTCAAACCAAAACTCTACACACAATTACTACCGCAATTCTTCCTAACTTTTAAAGAGTGTCATCGAATCTTGTCCAGCTGCCCTTATCAAACTGTCTTATCTTTGACCAACATATAACCTTCTTTTGGTGTCCCCCATGCACTCAAACGCGTTTTTTTATTTTGCTTTTGTTTTGTCAATACACATTATCATACAGTAGCTCGTTGATTACATCTTCAAATTGTGATGATGGAAAATTAGGAATCTCTAACTAGAAGTGCTTAGCTTAATCTGCGTATGATATATACCTGTTGTTTTATGTAAATATCGTAGGTAACATACCTTAACATAATGTCATCAAGCTACAAACTCAGACTAATGCTAATAGTTCCTGACGTTTATAACCCTTTCAAGATCCGATTACACATTGCCTTTCTGTTTTCTTGCTATTACTATACGATTGTGTTTAGATTAGGAAGGGTATATAGAAGTCAGAGGGTTGACGAAGATAGTCTTTACCCTTATAATTCCCACAAATCCTTCCTAAACTGCATAAAATCGTCTTAGTAATAGCCAGAATACACTGTCAAATTGCGTCATAGTTTTCAAAGGGTTAGAGTTCTTGGAGGGAGGTAATGGATTTTTTTTTCACACCATCACATTAACTATCCCCCTCACGCTATTGCCCCCCCCCCCCCCCCACACACACACACACCGTTCCCATCTCCCTTATCTCACAACTGCGGCAGACTCCCCTCTCTTCCACGTAAAAAAAATGCAAGAGTCGGATATAAATTCACGGGTTTTTTGGACCCATGGCAAGGTAGTGTGTGTGTGTGTGTGTGTGTGTGTGTGTGTGTGTGTGTGTGTGTGTGTGTGTGTGTGTGTGTGTGTGTGTGTGTGTGTGTGTGTGTGTGTGTGTGTGTGTGTGTGTGTGTGTGTGTGTGTGTGTGTGTGTGTGTGTGTGTGTGTGTGTGTGTGTGTGTGTGTGTGTGTGTGTGTGTGTGTGTGTGTGTGAGTGTGTGTAAACCATGGAAAATCTATTCTCAAACCATTTTATACCTGATGTTATATGTAAAGTGGTTCACGATATTATGTCTGTTTATCTTTAATATTTGGTAATGTGTATGTAATAATATGAAAGTGTTTACCTTTAATGATTTGATATTTTATAAATAAATAACGATATTAATATTATGTTGGACTACAGTTGTAGTTTAAAATTCTAAAGTTCTATATTCGAACTTTGTAAAGTGTTTGTATTATATACTAATGTAAAAATGTAAGCTGTGGTCAATAAACTATCTATCTATCTATCTATCTGTGTGAGTGAGTGAGTGAGTGAGAGAGAGAGAGAGAGAGAGAGAGAGAGAGGTAATCTGAGTCTCTTGTTAATGATGAAGGCTTTTACCTTCGAGTCACCAGACACCACTGGAACATTTTACATCCAGGAAAAATGTGAGGGGGTGACAGGAAAAGGAGTAAAACTACCGATATATATATATATATATATATATATATATATATATATATATATATATATATATATATATATATATATATATATATATATATATATATATATATATATATACACAGTATACAGGTACAGGACTCTTCTAAATACGAGTTATGGTACGGTATCAAGTAATATACGAACAGTTGTGTGGGGGATTTTCCTTAATAAAATAAATAAAATATGAGAATTACGTGGAGAGAGAAATGTGTGAGATGTAAATTCAGTGTTTGAGTGTAAAATGTTGCAACATGGAAGATGCGGGTATGTGGAGGTGGATAATAAGACGGTGGAACATGTAGGAAAAGATGGGCATTACTCACACCCACCCACCCCCACACACACCCACACCCACACCCACACCCACACCCACACCCACACACACACACACATTAACTCACTCTCACTCTCTCTCTCTCTCTCTCTCTGTTTACGTTTACACTTGACACATTTAAACACATTAATAGTTGTATTCCATCTACCTCTAGGCGATTTCCTTCAGGTCATGATGGCCCTCTTGGAGTCAAGGAAAAAAAATAAAGGAACACAAGATTAGAATGCGAAAAATAGGCAAGTGTGAGATGACAGAGTGGAGGCCTTGACAATGTAAGCAATACAATGCAAGGTGGAGGGGGGGTGTGGGGGGGAGGTGAAGGAGAGGGATAGTGGGGGTGGAAGAGGAGGAAGATGCCAGATGGGGAGGAAGAGAGAAGGAAAGGGGAAAGGATAAGAAGGATGTAAATGAGGATAACACGGAGAAAGAGATGGGGAGGGAGAAGAAGGAGGAAGAAATGGAAAAGAAGACCGAAAATGAGGAGGATAAAGAAGAGGGAGACTATTGGAGTAGTCAGAGTAAGGGGATGTAGTGAGGGAGGTGCAGGTGCTACAGTAAACAAAGACTCATTAGACTACCTGTCGTGTCACCTTGGCCCACATAATAACAACCAAGACTTTACTGCATAACACTAAATATACCTGGACAATCACGGTCAGAGGAACAGTAAATGAAGGTGAAGGAGAAGAAGCAGAAGGAGGATGGGAAGAAGGAGTAGATGGAGGGAAACGAAGGAGTCACAGTAAGAGGGTGTAGTTGATGTAGGTGCAGGTGGTACCGGTACAGTAAACAAAGACTCATTACCTGTCGTGTCACCTTGGCCCACATAATAACAACCAAGACTTTATTGAAAACACTGAACTAGGTGTACACTCACTCATAAAAACAAGTGGACCTCATATTATGTTTTCCATTTTGCAAACTTGGCATTGGTTTGTATTATTGTTGGCATTGTACAACTCAATTTGAGTTGTGATTTGGATGTATTACTGCTAGGTTGGTAATGTATATTCGTAGTACAATGTTATTATGATATACTATACCCTGGTCATTATAGGTTGGCCGGAAATACCGACCACTCACATGTATAACTAAAATAGGGCTGGAGTAATTAGGCTGTCATTAATACCATTTGGAAAGAGTCAGCCAGGAAAAAAGTGGGGAAACGTACAGCCCATTTGTTCTAGCCCTTTTTGAGTTACTGAGGTTATTGGTTACGATTGCTGGCCTACTTGTAATGAATGGACTATAAGTAGTATTAGGTTATCCATGTGGTGTAATGCGTCAATCTATGATTACGTGTATGATGTCATATGGTGTGATGGGATAAGGCTTGAAGTGATAATCTGAGAGTAAACGCTAGTGCACACTGTAATAATTAGTTTGTTAGGTAGACTAGAAATAGCTTGTATTATTATAGTTAGTGTGTGTGTGTGTGTGTGTGTGTGTGTGTGTGTGTGTGTGTGTGTGTGTGTGTGTGTGTGTGTGTGTGTGTGTGTGTGTGACTAAACATATCTTTCTTCACCGTTTCTTCTAGTCAACCTTTCCCTTATTCGTATTAACAAATTATGTTGATGGCTGTATCACGTAGCCTAAATTACAAATAAAAGAAAACACCAGAGAACTTTAAAAGGGGTTGATCCTCAGGTTGACAAAAATATATATCCTCAGGTTGACAAAAATATATATTTAAATATTCCCAGTGCATTGTTGTGAGGTTGGTGTGGTTTCGATAAACTGCATGGCTGTGGTTTAACGCAAAAGGAAGATGCGGAGACTAAACATGTTGTATATTGAGAAGTGTGGTGAATGAAAATATATGTTGTGGTGGAGGGCGTGGTTTTATGGTGAATGAAAATATATGTTGTGGTGGAGGGCGTGGTTTTATGGTGAATGAAAATATATGTTGTGGTGGAGGGCGTGGATTTATGGTGAATGAAAATATATGTTGTGGTGGAGGGCGTGGTTTTATGGTGAATGAAAATATATGTTGTGGTGGAGGGCGTGGATTTATGGTGAATGAAAATATATGTTGTGGTGGAGGGAGTGGATTTATGGTGAATGAAAATATATGTTGTGGTGGAGGGCGTGGATTTATGGTGAATGAAAATATATGTTGTGGTGGAGGGTGTGGATTTATGGTGAATGAAAATATATGTTGTGGTGGAGGGCGTGGATTTATGGTGAATGAAAATATATGTTGTGGTGGAGGGCGTGGATTTATGGTGAATGAAAATATATGTTGTGGTGGAGGGCGTGGATTTATGGTGAATGAAAATATATGTTGTGGTGGAGGGCGTGGATTTATGATAGGCTGTGTGGTGGAAGATGTGGAAGGGAGTGCAGGCGTGTGGCGGTAGTGTGCTCCACATATATACATATCAATACATGAAAAGACAATCCTATATCCTATTCAAAGTAAATAGGCCAAAACTCTTAAATATTAACCTTTATAATACACAAACGACTAGAGTAATCGAGCTACTATTTTTACCATTTGGGAAGGGGCAGCCAGAGAATAGGTGTGGACATTTACAGCCCATTTGTTCTAGCCCTGTTTGAGCTACAAAGGTTTGGGTTCACGATTTCTGGACTACCTATTTGGTACGGGGTATAGTCTACTTACTCCTGTATATATACTGTATATATATATATAATTCCAAAACTAGTTAGGGTTACTAGTTCTGAATAGAGATGTACCTCAGCCTTCATACATACCGTATTGATTAAGTAGTGACTAATTATAAATATAGTACCGGTAATGTCTATATTGTTAGTACCGGTATTCACACATGAGCCTATTTCCAAACAAATAATGAAAGAATATCAAAGTGAAATAATCCCCAAAATGACACACACATCGATACCCCCCTACCCCCACACACACACCCTCAGTACTCGTGGGTGTGTGATAATGTTCGTGCGTGGTGTATGAAACAATATACAACAGCAGGGAGTCACGCACACAATGTATTAAAAGTTATAACAAGTAGCCAGTCTGTAATTGTGATAGGGGGAGTGACAGACAAGTGACAGGGGAGGGAGACGGTGACTGGTGGTGCAGACAGGCGCCACTCAGTCTTGCAGTCGCTACAGAAAACTCTATTTGGCCGGAGGGGGGTCTTATTTTGACTCCCCTGTTTCGCTACATTAGTTTGGAGATATTAAAATCATTTGACCCATTAGTTTGGCGATAATAAGACGGTTCGTCCCATTCAGGTGCCGATTTTTTGGGGGGAGGCGAACGATAGCAATCCTGTAACTTAAAATAAATAGGCTTTCGGCTGGGACATTTTTCTATCGAAAGAGGAACAAATTAAAGCTTGAACACACAACCCATAAAATATCCGATGACGCATATCTGTTATGTTTTCTAGCTAGCAAAAACTATTTTTATTCAGATTATGAAGGGTATATGGAAGTCTGAGAGTTGATTGAGATAGTTTTTACCCTCATAATTCGCACAGATCCTTCCAAACCTGTATACAATCGTCTAATGATAGCCAGAATACTGTCAAAACGCGTCATAATCCTCAAAGGGTTAATAAAAATCACACCAGTCGGTTAAAATAGAATAATGTTCAGGCGACCGAACGTGAGGTAAGGTAGTGGAAGCCCCTCGCCGTAATTGCATCGTAAAATAGAAAAGTATCCATTGCAAAACCCAAATACAAACTTTTGATAGTCGATGCACAGTCAGCAATAAGGACGCAAGAGTTAATGTGCTTTTCTTATGTTAACATCACACGAGAATACACCCACCCACACACTCACTTTCACTCTCTCTCACACACACACAGACAGACAGACAGACACACACGCACTCTCTCTCACACACACAGACAGACACACACACACTCACTTTCACTCTCTCTCACACACACAGACAGACACAGACACACACACACACACACACACACACACACACACACACACACACACACACACTATCTCTCTCTTTTCAATTTCTCGACTATATATTGTATAGGAATTCGGTCACATACATGTATCTTTCTCAGGTTCAGTGGCCAATACCAGTGATCTAGGCCTAGTTGCCCATCCCAGTGGAAATTAGTCTCGAACTGTTACCAGAAACCCAGAATAGAGCTGCGGGTGAAAACTTGACGACAACAGCTCTCGTGTTTTTTTTTTTTTTTTTTTTTTTTTTCTATGTGATTGAGGGAGGCAAAAGGCATAACTGCCTATAGCGAGTGCCTCCCCCATAGTTGAAAGAGTGACAGGGCCAAAATCAAGGGACGTTCGAGCCAAAATGCCTGGACACACGGAGTTTGAAGCAATTTAAGTCATAGGAAGAGGGAAAGACTGATTCTGGGAGAGAGTTCCAGAGCTCAGATGTTGAGTAGAAGAAAGTTTGAGAGTAACGTTTCACTCTTGGGTTGGAGAGTTGCACAGAGTAGGGGTGGGATTGAGTTGCAAGACGGGTACCACGTGCCCTACGTAAAGGAGGTGGTATGCACTGGGATAGCTCTGAGGAACACTGATTATTATAGTAGCGATAGAATAGCGAGAGAGATGCAACATTGCGGCGGAGAGAGAGAGATTGCAGAGAGTTGGTGAGTGGACGGGAGTTAATGATACGAAAGGCCTTCCTTTCAACTTTGTCTAGGAGAGCGGTGTGAGAGGAACCTCCCCACACATGTGAACAATACTCAATACAAGGGCGCACTATGCCCCTGTACAGAGCAAGAAGCTGTGCAGGGGAAAAGAACCCCCTAAGGCGGTTGAGCACACCCAGCTTCTGGGAGGCTGCCTTAGCAAGACTGGTAATATGGTCCTTCCAAATGAGAGCAGAAGAAAAAGAGACACCAAGAATATTGAGAGAAGATGAAGGGTTGATTTTTGTATTGTTGAAGAATAAGGGATAGTCCGCTGGAGATCCTGACGGGTAGATAGATGGAGAAATTGGGTTTTGGAAGCATTAAAGTTAACAAGGTTTTCTCTGCCCCAATTGGAAATAGTATTTAGATCAGAATTTAAGAGTTCTATGGCTTCATTACGTTTGTCGTTGAGGGATTGCTGGCTGGGGCGTTCTGAAAAACTAATGGAGTAGTGTAAGGTTGAGTCGTCTGCGTATGAATGGATTGGAATTAAGGTACAGTTAAGGAGATCATTTATAAAAATTAGAAAGAGAATAGGAGATAGGACAGAGCCCTGAGGAACACCGGAGTTTATAGGGTGAGGAAGTGAACAATGGCCGTCCACAACCGCAGCTATGGAACGGCCGGAAAGGAAATTAGAGACAAAGGCACAGATGGAGGGATAGAAACCGAAGGAGGGTAGTTTAGAAATTAAAGATTTATGCCAGACTCTATCGAAGGCTTTCGATATGTCCTAGTGCAATAGAAAAAAGTCTCACCGAAGTCCCGAAAGGAGGATGACCAAGAGTTAGTAAGATATGAAAGAAGATCACCAGTAGAGCGACCCTTAAGGAAGCCATACTGGCGATCTGAGAGCAGATTATGAGAAGAGAAATGCTTAAGAAATTTGGAAGCAAGAATAGTTTCAAAAACTTTAGAAAGACAGGAGATAAGAGCAATTGGACGATAGTTGGAGGGTTGAGAGCGGTCACCCTTCTTTGGGACAGGTTGAATGTGAGCAAACTTCCAGCATGAAGGGAAGACGTTAGAGGATAGACAGAGACGAAAGAGTTTGCCTAGGCAGGGAGTCAGCACGGAAGCACAGTTTTTGAGAACAACAGGAGGAACACCGTCCGGACCGTACGCCTTATTAGTGTTAAGCCCAGAGAGGGTGACATCCCCTTCAACCCCTTCAGCACGAGGACGAAATGTTCATCTGGGTATCGTTAGAGGATTGTCTTTAGCTTATAATCAACCTCTAGGACTCGAAGGGGTAAAGACAGTCACGATAAACCCTCTGAATAACATAGGTCCTTCTTAAATTGCATAAAATCGTCTAATTTTAGCCAGAATTAATGTCAAAAAGGCGTCATCGTGCTGAAGAGGTTAAAAACCAGCACCCACCGTAATGTCTGTCAATAACCTTTGATAGTGGTGGTGTCGGAGTTCATTGCGGAGTTTTGTGAGGCGCGGTAAATGAATATGGGAAAAGAGTACGGAGAGAGAGTGAGTGAGAGAGAGAGAAAGAGATAGTGTGTGTGAGTGAGAGAGAGTGAGTGAGTGTGTGTGTGAGAGAGTGAGTGAGAGAGAGAGAGTGTGTTTGTGTGTGTGTGGGAGGAGAGAGAGAGAGAGAGAGAGAGAATCAAGGCAATGAACTCGGACAAAGGAATACTGGAAAGAGTGAAGATGGAATAAAAGAGAGAAAATGGTGGAAACAAAGAACAAATAAAAACAAACACCATAAAATAACAATAAGGGTGACACTTAAAAGCCAATACCCGGCAATATAACCCTTAATAACGGGGCCATCGGAGTTTAATATGGGCGGACCTTTGTAACGCGCGGTAAAGGGATATGTGGAGAGCAGCAGCAAGGAAGAAAGAAAAGGAAGAAGAAAAGGGGGGGGGGGGGAGTAGGAAACAGAAGAAAATGGGGATAGGTACAAGAGGAAGAAGAAAAGGGGTAGGAAAAAGAGAAAGAAGAAAGGAGGGATAGGGAAACAGGAAGAAGAAAGGGGGGACGGAAAAGAGGAAAAAGAAAGGGGGAATAAGGAAGAAAGGAAGAAGAAAGGGAGGAGAGGGAAAAGAGAAAACAAAGGAGAAAGGAAAAAAATAATAGAGGAAAGAGTTAAAATGGGAATATATCTATTAGGGTTTAAAGCAGCAAGGTCAAGGTAGGGTATTGCAAGACCAGAAACTCCATAGTGCGGCGCATGATGGGTGGTGGTGGGGAAGGAAGGGAGGAGGGGGGTGGATGGGGGAGGGGGGGGGGGCGGTAGAGTGAGTCATCCTCCTATCCTTGCCTCCTACCATGGTGGTGCTCCTACCCGTCTTCTCTCGATATATATATATATATATATATATATATATATATATATATATATATATATATATATATATATCATAGGTTAGTGTACCGTATGTAATTATGGTACCCGAAGGTTATTTTAGTTTGGCTCTCACCTGTGCTACGGTACCATGACATTGTATCAACTGACCCATTACGATTTGATAACAAATAAATCAAATACTTAACAAATATATATTATATACCGGTAAATATAACTAAACATAAAATAAAACTAAACTGTGAACTCCCTACCTCTCTCACTCTCCAATCTATACCCCCCACCCGCACCCGTCACCGCTGCCTTCCCGCTTGTTCCCCCAGGTTATTCAAGCATAATCCATGTGGTGGCCAGTTATACCTCTGCCTCAACTTTACCCTGACTCACATTTATTTAGGGGGGAAGTGGGAAGGGTTGCATATATTGAAACAAATATGGAGATGTATACAGTATATGGTTAAAAGGGTAGATGATGATGATAATGATAATCATATGGTAAATATAGTAATGGTCGTGATGCTGAAGATGGTAATGGTGATAGTGACGATGATGGTAATGATGATCATAAGGTAATTATAGTAATGGTGGTGATGCTGCTGCTAATAATGGTGATAATGATAAAGATGACTGTCAAAATGTTTCCACCCACTGACAATATGTATTTCAAGTTCTTCCTTCCCGTCATTGTCTCATTGTGTCCTTTCAATAATATTATCCCATCTCGCTTGTATTCGTCAACCATTCTTTCCTTTCGGTGCGATCTTAACCTTAAAAACACAAAATTACCCTAGGGGCTAGGGTAGTTATTTGTGAACTTCTAGCCTTGGATTCTGACAGAATACCGGTACATTATATTTACGATATTTAGCATTATTTTTTTCAATGTGCTTTTATTTTACATATATGATGAATATATGAACCTTAAAGAGTGATAAAATAAGTGGGGAAAGCATTTGGGTGAGAAAAATCGTAAATATTCGCCGCCTGGTCGCAGGTGGAAAACAGACATACATCTTTCCCCTCCATGGTCTCTCTCTCTACTGAGCCAAGTGGGCGATGTGTTAGTTTTATATAACACTCTTATGCAACCCACTTAAATTATGAAAATAAGAGGAAAAATAGGTGATAATTAAGGAGAGGGGAGGGGGGGAAAAGGAGGGGAAGGGGGGTGAGAAACATATGGATGAGTGGTAGGAGGTACTAGAGGGGAATTATCTCATTTAATGATATATTAATTTGTTTTGAGAGCCCCTGGGGTGTTTTGGAAGGGTTTTTTTATGGTCTTGCTTTCGTGAGGCTTATTGCGTTTGCTATGGCGACCCTTTCCGTGAGGCCTATCGCGGTTGTAGGGTTAATGGACGAAAAGACTAGAAAAATTACGTTGGCTTTAAAAATGGGCATGCTAATCCGTATAGTCTCTGTAAACAACACTCATTCCCACAGTATTCGTTCGGTTTCATACGTTGCGACAGGAAAGAATTGCTTAACCCCTTCTGTACCGGCAACGTCCTTATAGTTTTATTCTAGCTATACTTAAACGATTTTATGCAGCTTAAGAAGGATCTGTGGTAGGAAAAGGGGTTCAATTAGATAGTCGAAGCCTGTTAATTGCTGGAGGCCCTTAATAAACTGGATAAAATCGTCTAATAGTAACCAGAATAAAATTTAAAAGATGTCGCTGGTACAGAAAGGGTTAAAAATGCAAGCGCGTCTCTCTCTTTCTCTCTCTCCACGCCCTCAGTCAACATCTAAGCCGCTGATGACCTGACCTTTCATATACATTATCTTTTAACGCTTTCACAACGATGGGTCTTCCCTTTTTAGTCTGGATAACTACAACTACAACTATAAGATACAAGAATGAAAATTCAAACTACTCAATGAATGGTAGTCAACTCAAAAATACTGATAAAGAAACTGACTTACGACTAACAATATCAAGTAGTAGGCCTACTTTAAAACCCAGCCAACAATGTACCGAAGTAGTTAAGAAAGCAAACACAATAGTTGGCTTCATTGGAAGGTCGTTTTAATATAAATCTGAAAATGTCATTTACACCTTATACAATTCTTTAGTTCGCCCCATCTGGAATACTGTGCACAATTTTGGTGTCCATATTATCAAAAGGACATACTGTAGATAAACTGGAGAGAATACAGCGGGGAGTGACCAAAATTATCCCTAGACTGAGAAAAAAGTCATATGAAGAGCGTCTAGAAGAGTTAAATCTGTTCAGTTTAACAAAGCGCAGGCTGAATGGGGACCTAATGCAATCTACAAATGTTTAAATCCAGTTGTTACAAACATTTTATGAATGGAGGATGCCTTTAGGCACATGGACCTTTTTGTTTTATCTGTGTTTTTCCTTCCTCCGTTCATTGTCTCTTTAAAAAAAAAAAAAAAAAAAAAAAAAAAAATGTTTAAAGTTATCAAAGGTATTGACAATATGAATGTCAACAAATATTTCACAATCAATCATTCGAATTACAGTAGAGGAAATGGTTGCAAGATAATCGGAAAGAATTTTAATTCCCAAGAGGCAAAGCATTTATTTTTCAATCGAGTAGTAAAGCTATGGAATGGACTACCCAGTTATGTCATTGAGTGCACTATGCTACTGTACTGATGAAACTGTCAAAATACGCCCAGATAAATATCTTGCTCTTAATCCACGATTAACTGCATTTACAAACGAATAGCAGGACTTTTTATTGAACTACCGTTATATTTTTCTCACATAAGTTAGGTACGGTAGTTTAACTACAAGGCAAGCAGCCTCGAAAGGATCAATAGATCTGTTGTTGTTTGTTTTCCTTTGTACACTAAACGATGTTGGTAAAATTAGGGAGGCCCGTGGTATTCAGAGGTTTAATTGGGAAAGTTTGTACCTTTCTGATCTACACAGTTTCTTTCTAAGCTAAGTCAAAGGGTTATTTTAGACAGCGCGATAGCGAGCCTGTACTTTAAGAGGAATCGGCCTTCGGTCGGGACATTTTTCTACCGAAAAAATTTACTAATTTATATTGAAAGGGGGTCAAGGGGGTGTAACTTTTAAGCTTGATGGAGGTCTAGGGAACAAACTAAAATCCTCCCCTTAAAATTGTTCACATAGCCTATGACCCGGCCGGACTTCGAACCAGGGCCTGTCGCGATTAGACCACTGAGGAGCTATACAAGTGGTATTTCCACCTATTAACTGAGCAAAATCGTCTAATGCTAGCCAGAATATATATAGAGACACTCGTTACAGGCAGCCTGACTTTTGCCTCCTTCGTACACTTACAAAAATTATATAAGGCCTCAGTTACAAAAATAAATAAATACATTATAAATAAATGAATAAAGAAAGAAAGAAAGAAAGAAATAATAAATAGATGAATACATGAATAAAGTAATAATAAATAGATGAATACATTAATAAAGTAATAAAGAAATAAATAAATACATAAATAAATAAATAAATAAATACATTAATTAACAGATAAAACAGGGCTTCCAGTTCCAGCATAAAAATCCACACATGAATAAAATAACCGAGCCAACAGCGTGACCTTTACTGTAATCTGCAATATACTGTACATGCAAAAATAATACACACATCGGTTTACGAATAATTGAGTCGACAAAATAGTGTATTTAGTGGTGCTGCCTGATGGGGGTCGACAATATTGGTAAAACTAGTGCGTGTGCGTGTGCGTGTGCGTGTGCGTGTGTGTGTGTGTGTGAACATAATTCGTGGAGCTGAGTTGAACGTTTTAGATAGATATACAGATAGACAGGCAGGCAGGCTGGCTGGCAGATCGGTAGATAGATAGATAGCCAGATAGATAGAGAGAGAGAGAGAGAGAGAGAGAGTGTGAGAGTGAGATAGACAGACAGACAGACAGACAGACAGACAGACAGACAGACACAGACAGAGAGAGTGTGTGTGTGTTACTCAGTTACTTGTTCGTCAAGGGGAATCCACGCAATGCGAGCTAAGCTCATTATTATCGCGCCTTCTTAACTGGGAATGTATTGCGTGAAATGCATGTTAAGTGTTTTATGTACTGTTGGAATGGCTGTGGATGTGTGTGTAGTCTGTATTTTATCCAATTGGCGACATCGGAAACGAAGGCTTAGGGTGGATCTGTATGGTACCATTCTCACTATAGACGGTACCGTCTCGAAGGAAGGGTTAGGTAGCCATCAGCTTAGGTGAACCATATGATACCCATCTCGCCTTGTACCATTTTTGCCAACCCCAGATGGGACGTCACAACGTCGTCCACTTATTCCAGGTACCTATTTACAGCTAGGTGAACTGAGGCTAACACATGAAAGGAGACAAGCCCAATTTGTCTCCGCCCGGCCGGGGATTGAACCCCCGACCCCTCGTGTGTGAGACGAGAGCTCTACCTACTAGGCTACGGGCTGTGTGTGTGTGTGAGAATGAGTGTGAGAGAGAGAGTACGAGAGAGAGTGTGAGAGTACGAGAGAGAGTAAGAGTTAGATAATAATTAATAAGTAAATGTTAAGCCTTGCACGGTGACCTTCTCAGATACCGGGAAAAGATTCACACACCTGCATTGTTGACAGCCTTGCCTCCCGCATTAAATTATTCATATTTTGTATTTGTTTACATAATATTATAACCCCTTGAGGATTATGACGCATTTTAGCAGTTTATTTTGGCTATCACTAGACGATTTTATTCAGACTTAGGAAGAATTACTCCAAAATATTGCCGGAAAAACCGCTCGTGCGACACACCTTTATAGTTTGCCATTCGTTTCTTTTACCCCTACGCATCTCTCTCTCTCTCTCTGCCTTGCGTTATTAGTTCTTCCTTTATTGTGTGTCTTATAGTATTATAATGTACTCGTATCTCCCCTCATGACCCCTCTGTTCTGTGTTATGCCTTCTTACATTCACTATTCCCCTTCTCTGTATTCTGATTCACGTTTCGTATCACGTGTTACGCCGCTCTTTTAGCTCACACAGGAGTAGACGAGGGGAGGAGGTCTTACGTCATTCCGGCCGCGAACCAAAGCGGCCGCGTTTGTTCTTGTGATGTAACCGCGAAGTATATTCTTGAAGTTTGGACGGGCTTACGATCTCAGTTTTACTTTTCTTTGCAGGACATCTAAGGGCTCTATTGTCTAACGAATGTCCTAGGTTGGCCATACTTCGCCCATGTGGGAGTTTGTTGAAATCTCTAGGGTTTTGTTTCTAACCCTCCCTCTCGCAGAGCCATAGCAACTCTGTTATCTGTGTATTGATAGCTCTCTGCACATCTATTGTATGATCCTAGCTCTCTACCTTAACATTATCTTCTTGATCCCCTCTCCTTACACATTATCTTGTATTGATCCTAGCGTTTTCATCTTGTATTCATCTAGCTCTCCTTACATTCTCTTGTATTGTCCTAGCCTCTCCTAACACATTAATTGTATGATCCTAGCTCGCTTACACATTATCTTGTATTGATCCTAGCTCCGACACATTATCTTGAATTGATCCTAGCTCTCCTTAAACATTATCTTGTATTGCCTAGGACTCACCTTACACATGTTGTAGAATTGATTAGCTTGGCTACTTCGCACATTATCTTCCTTGATCCTAGCTCTCCTACATTCTTCTATTGATCCTAGCTCTCTTACATTATCTTGTATTGATCCTAGCTCCTAACACATTATCTTGTATTGATCCTAGCTCTCCTTAACACATTATTGTATTGATCCTAGCTCTCCTTACACATTCTCTTGTATTGATCCTAGCTCTCCTTACACATTATCTTGTATTGATCCTAGCTCTCCTTACACATTATCTTGTATTGATCCTAGCTCTCCTAACACATTATCTTGTATTGATCCTAGCTCTCCTAACACATTATCTTGTATTGATCCTAGCTCTCCTTACACATTCTCTTGTATTGATCCTAGCTCTCCTAACACATTATCTTGTATTGATCCTAGCTCTCCTAACACATTGTCTTGTATTGATCCTAGCTCTCCTTACACATTATCTTGTATTGATCCTAGCTCTCCTTACACATTATCTTGTATTGATCCTAGCTCTCCTTACACATTCTCTTGTATTGATCCTAGCTCTCCTTACACATTACCTGGTATTGATCCTAGCTCTCCTTACACATTCTCTGGTATATATTCCTAGCTCTCCTTACACATTTTCTTGTAATTATTTCTAGTTCTCCTTACACATTCTCTTGTATATATTCCTAGCTCTCCTAACACATTCTCTTGTAATTATTTCTAGCTCTCCTTACACATTCTCTTGTATATATTCCTAGCTCTCCTAACACATTCTCTTGTATATATTCCTAGCTCTCCTTACATATTATCTTGTATTGATCCTAGCTCTCCTAACACATTCTCTTGTATATATTCCTAGCTCTCCTTACACATTATCTTGTATTGATCCTAGCTCTCCTAACACATTCTCCTGTATTGATCCTAGCTCTCCTAACACATTCTCCTGTATTGATCCTAGCTCTCCTAACACATGCTCTTGTATATATTCCTAGCTCTCCTTACACATTATCTTGTATTGATCCTAGCTCTCCTTACATATTATCTTGTATTAATTCCTAGCTCTCCTTAAACATTCTATTGTATATATTCCTAGCTCTCCTTACACATTCTCTTGTATATATTCCTAGCTCTCCTTACACATTCTCTTGTATATATTCCTACCTCTCCTAACAATCTTGTATATATTCCTAGCTCTCCTAACACATTCTCTTGTATATATTCCTACCTCTCCTAACACATTCTATTGTATATATTCCTAGCTCTCCTAACACATTGTATATATTCCTAGCTCTCCTTACACATTCTCTTGTATATATTCCTACCTCTCCTAACACATTCTATTGTATATATTCCTAGCTCTCCTAACACATTCTCTTGTATATATTCCTAGCTCTCCTTACACATTCTATTGTATATATTCCTAGCTCTCCTTACACATTCTATTGTATATATTCCTAGCTCTCCTTACACATTCTCTTGTATATATTCCTACCTCTCCTAACACATTCTATTGTATATATTCCTAGCTCTCCTTACACATTATCTTGTATTTATTCCTAGCTCTCCTTACACATTCTCTTGTATATATTCCTAGCTCTCCTAACACATTCTCTTGTATATATTCCTAGCTCTCCTTACACATTATCTTGTATTTATTCCTAGCTCTCCTTACACATTCTCTTGTATATATTCCTAGCTCTCCTTACACATTCTATTGTATATATTCCTAGCTCTCCTTACACATTCTCTTGTATATATTCCTAGCTCTCCTTACACATTCTATTGTATATATTCCTAGCTCTCCTTACACATTCTCTTGTATATATTCCTAGCTCTCCTTACACATTCTATTGTATATATTCCTAGCTCTCCTTACACATTATCTTGTATATATTCCTAGCTCTCCTTACACATTCTCTTGTATATTCCTAGCTCTCCTTACACATTCTATTGTATATATTCCTAGCTCTCCTTACACATTATCTTGTATATATTCCTAGTTCTCCTTACACATTATCTTGTATTTATTCCTAGCTCTCCTTACACATTCTCTTGTATTAATTCCTCTCTCCTAACACATTCTCTTGTATATATTCCTAGCTCTCCTTACACATTCTATTGTATATATTCCTAGCTCTCCTTACACATTCTCTTGTAGTTTTGCTGTCCCCATTTTCCTTGTCTGATCTCCTTACTCCTCTAACCTTTCTTCCCGTCTCTCTTGCTTCCTTATTCTTTGTGTTCTCATTTCTTCCCTATATTCCATATTCTGTTTTGACAATTTTATCCTTATCTGTTCTCTCATTTATTTCTTATTCTCTGTATTTCCCTTTCTTAAATATGCTATGTTTACTCATTTATTTGTTTTTAATTTATTCATTGCCATCTGTTTTCTCATTTATTCCCTATTATATGTTTATTTCATGTATTCCCTATGCTGTTTTGTTTATATTTCATGTATTCCCTATGCTGTTTTGTTTATATTTCATGTATTCCCTATGCTGTTTTGTTTATATGCCATGTACTCCCTATGCTGTTTTGTTTATATGTCATGTATTCCCTATGCTGTTTTGTTTATATTTCATGTATTCCCTATGCTGTTTTGTTTATATGTCATGTATTCCCTATGCTGTTTTGTTTATATTTCATGTATTCCCTATGCTGTTTTGTTTATATGTCATGTATTCCCTATGCTGTTTTGTTTATATTTCATGTATTCCCTATGCTGTTTTGTTTATATTTCATGTATTCCCTATGCTGTTTTGTTTATATTTCATGTATTCCCTATGCTGTTTTGTTTATATGTCATGTATTCCCTATGCTGTTTTGTTTATATTTCATGTATTCCCTATGCTGTTTTGTTTATATTTCATGTATTCCCTATGCTGTTTTGTTTATATGTCATGTACTCCCTATGCTCTTTTGTTTATATGTCATGTATTCCCTATGCTGTTTTGTTTATATTTCATGTATTCCCTATGCTGTTTTGTTTATATGTCATGTATTCCCTATGCTGTTTTGTTTATATTTAATGTATTCCCTATGCTGTTTTGTTTATGTCATGTATTCCCTATGCTGTTTTGTTTATGTCATGTATTCCCTATGCTGTTTTGTTTATATGTCATGTATTCCCTATGCTGTTTTGTTTATATGTCATGTATTCCCTATGCTGTTTTGTTTATATTTCATGTATTCCCTATGCTGTTTTGTTTATATTTCATGTATTCCCTATGCTGTTTTGTTTATATTTCATGTATTCCCTATGCTGTTTTGTTTATATTTCATGTATTCCCTATGCTGTTTTGTTTATATGTCATGTATTCCCTATGCTGTTTTGTTTATATTTCATATATTCCCTATGCTGTTTTGTTTATGTCATGTATTCCCTATTCTGTTTTGTTTATGTCATGTATTCCCTATGCTGTTTTGTTTATAATATTATGTCATGTATTCCCTATGCTGTTTTGTTTATATTTTCCATGTCATCTGTTTTATCTGTTCATCCTCGCCCTTTACTCTTTCACCTCATGTTTATTTGTTTTATTATCGTGTCTATAATTACCTAACTTTATGTAGGATTTACTCGATTCTAACCTTACAGTCTCTCTCTCTCTCTCTCTCACTTTCTTTCCTACCAACCTCCCCATCATTTCCAGAGGTTCCCATTGTCTTATATTATACCGAAGCAACGCACCATACAACTTTCACACACCTACACACACACACAGATTCACCCACTCACTCCCTCTCTCTCTCACACACACACAACATATTCACTCACTCTCTCTCTCGTATCCCACCTTCCCGTAATTTCCAGGTTCCCATTGTCTTTTATTATACCGAAGCAGCGCATCATACAACTTTCACTTCCTCTCTCATGCTCACTCACTCACTCACTGTCTGTCTGTCTGTCTGTCTGTCTGTCTGTCTGTCTGTCTGTCTGTCTGTCTCTCTCTCTCTCTCTCTGTCCATTATCCCAAGCTGACTGGAATAGCCTGTCGGTAACCACATGACTTTATTAATAGAGTTAAGTTTAGCTATCTATACCACAGGAATTCTCATATAGATTATTCCACGTCCCCAGGATAGTTAGAATCGTCTGGCAGTAGCTGGAGTAAACAAATATATAAGTTACGGTAAGTATGGATATCTACCAAAGGAATTTCCATATGTACAGTATTATGCATAGCCAATCAACTATATAAGCTAAGTATGGATATCTACCAAAGAAATTGCCACATGTATAATTCATAGACTAATCTATAAATTGATTAGTCGTTGCGTCAAGTGTGCAGTTGGGTATGAGTACATGATTAGATTAATATCCATTCGATAAATGTATCTCAATCTTAGTCATGTACCGGTACTTAACCTTTAACTGTCTTGGTGGTGTAATGGTTAGAGCGTTTAAAATATGTAGGCAATGTGGATTCCCAGGTTCGAATCCCGGGAGGATCACATGCTTTCATTAAATTCATTAAGAGACATTTGGTGTTGGGAGTGACATTAATTCCTTAGAATATGTATCCAAAGCTTATCGGGCCAAGAAAGGCGTCCAACTTAACCCTTTCAGTATTAGCATGTCACTATTGCAGGTCAAAGCGGAGCAATTTTGTTTGAAGACTTGAAGGAATATGGAAAAGAATATAAGGAAATTAATATAAAATAGCATTGTGTTGGCCATTGTATCACTTCCAAAGACATAATGTGAACTATAAACCACAAATTTGTCTTTACATATACAAAAATAAAGTCTGAAAATTATGGACTCGACTTTCGTTTGACACCCTGCGTGACTATTTGTTGTTTTGGTAATTCTTCGTTGTATTCTAGCTACCGGTATTCATAATTAATCTGTTATTAGTCTTAACGGGGGATGGGCGTATTTATATGCTAATTTATGTATATTTTTACTATTTTTGTTGTTTTAGTTTCTTCCGTAGACCTCCATCAAGCTTATAAAAAAAAAAAACGCACAAGACCCTCCTTCAAGATAAATCTGTACATTTTTTGGTAGAAAAATGTCCCGGCCGAAGGTCGGTTCCTCTTAAATTACAGGCTGGCTATCGCTCGCCAGGAAAAATCAACACCTAAATGACACGAAAATTCTTAATATTGACAAACAAATGGGGGCGAAAGGTCTTAAAATCGCCAAATTAATGAGCCGAACGTCTTAAAATCTGAAAACTAATGGAGCTAAGCATGAGGGAGAAAGGTGTCCAGAAAAACAAAAGCATATCCCCTTAAGGCACCAAACACATTATAATTTCAATCTAGTTCCCGATACCAATGTAAATAAGCCCCCGAAATAATATACGAATAAAATCTTGCTCTTAGAAAATCGCCGGAAAAATCGCTCGTGTGACATCGCCTTAAGAGGTTTTTAGTTTGCTCCCTTAGACCTCCATCAAGCTTAAAAGTACACTCCCTATAGACCCCCTTTCAAGATAAATTTTTAAATTTTTCGGTAGAAACATTTCCCGGCCGAAGGCCGGTTTCTATTAAATTACAGGCTCGCTATCACTCGCCATGATAAAATCGACACCTAAATGGCACGAAAGGTCTTAGAATTGACAGAAATGGGACGAAAGTTCTTAAAATCGCCAAATTAATGGGGCAAACATCTTAAAATCTCAAAAGCAATGGGGCTAAACATGAGTGAGAAAGAAGTCCAGAAAAAATCCTTCAAGTCGAAATCTCCCCTTAAAACATGGAAAGGGTGGGGGGGGGGTAGAAAAGTTACCGTAGAGATAGTGTGCGAAAGGGGGAGATAAAAGGAAAATAAAGAGGAAGAGAAAAGGGGAAGGGAAACAAGACACAACAAGAGAGGGGTAGACACTGCAATACAAATCCATTTAACCCCTTCAGTACCATGACGTCATTTTCATCTTATGTTGGTTACCATTTGACGATTTTCTTTAGCCTACAATCCACCTCTAGGACTCAAAGGGGTAAATACGATCTCCATAAACTCGCTGAATAACATACGTCCTTCTTAAACTGCATACAATCGTCTAACTATAACCAGAATAAAAAGTAAAAAGTAGTTAATGGTGCTGAAGGGTTTAAGACCATAGATCAAATAAAACAGAAAGACATATAGGAATGGAGACGAGAGAGCTAACATTGGGAAGTATTGAACTGTAGGCTATACCGTTGAGATTGGCTCCCAGTGTCTCTCTCTCGGCAGTCCCGTGTCGTGATGAAGGACATGCAACAAACAAAACCAAAAATATAAAGAAAGTGAACAAAATTAGGCTAAATTTTACACGAACAGCAAAACAGAGATAGACAGACAGAGGACGTAACTATATTTTCATTTCAATTATAGTCAACAAGTACGGCATACGGTAATTGTTGTGGTGTATGCATAATAATATATAATTACAAAGTTACTGGATTATTAAAGATAAAAATGCAATATACCACAGAGAGAGAGAGAGAGAGAGAGAGGAGAGGAGAGGAGAGAGGATGAGAGAGAGAAGGCGAGAGATGAGAAGAGAGAGAGAAGAGAGAGAGAGAGCGAGAGAAGAGATAAGAGAGGAGAGGAGAGAGAGAGAGAAGAAGAGAGGAGACGGAGGAGGAGGCATGAGAGAGAAGAGGACGGGAGAGAGGAGGAGGAGGAGGAGAGGAGAGAGAGAGAGAGAGAGAGAGAGGAGAAGGAGGAGAGAGAGAGAGAGAGAGAGAGAGAGAGAGAGAGAGAGAGAGAGAGAGAGAGAGAGAGAGAGAGAGAGAGAGAGAGCACAGTAAACAACAGAAGGTACCGGTATAGCGGATCCAAAACTTCCATTGTAAGCGGCCTCCAAGTTTTGCCAGGCTGGTGAACACTAGACCATCCGACGTGTGGGTGTGTAGTGTGGCGTTTTGGTGTCACTCTCTATTCTCTCTAAAATTACAGGCTCGCTACCGCTCGCCAGGAAAAAAGATCGACACCTAAATAGCACGAAAGGTCTTAATATTGAAAACAAAAATGAGGCGCGAGAGAGAGAGACACTAGAGTAGACCATCCGACGTGTTGGTGTTTATTGTGGCTTTTTGGTGTCATTAGTATAAGGGTTTTTCTTGTTGTTTTGCCATTGTCGAGCAATTTATCTTAGGTTAGACTTTACTGCAAACATATACTGTATATATATACTGTATATAATAATACTGTATATGTATACTATCTATATATATATATATACTGTATATATATTTCTTATAATGTTGTCACCTTGCTGATATCACCGTTCGGTGTTATCACTAGAGTAATAGATCAATGTTCCAATTTCCCAGGTCCAGGTATATTCAGAGTAATTATATATTCAGAGTAATTATATAATATTATAGCTGAGCAAGTAGCATACAATAATAGGCAGCATACAAGCAATACAGTCTGTTAATGAATACACAGTACGGTACAGGAATTGGCACGTTTACATACACTCATACATACAGTATATAGCCTACATGTACTGTACAGTATATTTTTACATACACTCATACATACAGTATATAGCCTACATGTACTGTACAGTATATTTTTACATACACTCATACATACAGTATATAGCCTACATGTACTGTATACCCACCATTTCCCGGAACTTTTACTTAGTCTATGTATGTTAATTTAAGTGAACATACTGTACAAATATACCCATTTCAAGATATATTGGTGGTGATAAAGCCATCTAATACAAGGATAGAAAGGTAAATCTGCATCGATAAACCCAATGATCTCTTATATACGGTACCCTTTGCATACTCTCTTTATACTCTTGATTTTGTTAAGGGGGGTCAATTTTTTTTTTTTTTATCTTTCTCTCATTTTCTCTCTTTCCCTGACTTGTATCCATTAGGCCCCATTCAGCCAACTGTTTTAAGACGTTTATCCCCATCCAGGTATCGATTTCTTCCTGGCGAGCGAAAGCGAGTCATTGTATGGAGAAATCCGGCATCGCCGAAATTTTTTCCATCGAAAAATGTACAAATTTAGCTTGCTGTCCAAACAAAAATATATATATGCTGGCTCGCTACCGCTCGCAAAGAAAATATTGACACCTGGATTGGGGTAAACGTTTTAAAACAGTAGGATGAATGGGGCCAAATGGATAAAAGCCAAAGAGAGAGGGAGAGAAAGAGAAAAAAGCGAGGTGGGCTCCCATAACAGGTAGGAGTAATAGTAACAAATACTGTAAACCAACCCTCCTGCCAACCAAAATGCGGCCTCCCCAGCTCTCCCTGGTAAGAGTGGTCATTAGTCCTGGCTGGTGGAAATCAATACCC